>CM053407.1:109890767-109980944 GCA_028644305.1 Xerus rutilus
CTCTGACACCTCTCTGGGATGCCCCACTTGTACCTCCAGGGCATAAAGTCAAAACCATTAATTTTCTTCCTGGTTCTGTCCTTTCAGGGTAGGGAGCTGTTCACACCCTTCAGTCTAGTGTGACGTCATCGCGGGCCTCCCGACAAATGCACTTGGTGCAAAGCGGGTTTCCACCGCTGCAGGAAAGCTTCCACTCACTGGCCGTGTCCACCCGCCCCATCTGCAGCCCTTGATAAATTTGCATCTGGGCTGATGCAGAGAGAGGAGAGAGAGAGAGCTGGCTGTCTTTGTCGTGAATGACATGAATTATTTCGACCTAACTTACTAATTAAGACCTCATTAGCAGCCCAAATTTGTGATAGATCAGCAGAGAACTCAGCACAATGGTTTAATTTAATGATTTCTTGCATTACTTTGTTAATCATCTTTAGTCTGATTTAATTTATGCCAATGTGACTGTCCTAATTTCTAATTAAGGCATTGATGGTGGGGACGGCCGCCATAGCATAAGAATTTCAATCAAGGCTGATACAAAAGCAGATATTCGTTTTTTAAGGCTGAGGAGACGGCAATTTAGGAAGCCGTCTGCTTATTGTTTTATTTCCCCCGATAGGTTGGGGAGGGTCTGGTCTTTGCCTGGGGCAGATGGTTCCTCACTAATCACTGACCTTTATCATCATCGATTTTTTTTTGCCAAAGGCCCTGCAAAAGACCTTAGAGATTAACCAGACCAGCCTCCTCATTTCACACATGAGGCAACAGGAGCCAGAGAGGGTAAGAGGCTCACCCAAGGTCACACAGCAAGTTAGCAAGGCCCTGGGAAGAAACCCCAGAGTCCACCCCACTCTGTGACCACCCGCTTGGCAGGACTCCAGCAGCTCACGGTGCCTTCTGTGGGAGTTGCAATTGCCCGGGATTTGGGTCAGTGAATTAAAATGGGGGTCTTGACTTCAGTCCCCGCCCCCCAGGACTGGAAGAAGGCCAGGCTCTGGGGCTGGAAATTGACGCATATTTTTCTCAAATCTACAAACCGCACTGGAGACACAGGATCAGCAGAGAGCTGGGATTTAAACCAGACCTCCCTGATTCCTAAGTCTAGGCCCTCAACAGCACCCTGGGCCACCTCGCCTGCTCATCACTGGGCATCCAGAGTATCTGTGATGACATTACAACTAACAGGTCTTTAGGGATTCACCAACAGGCACTGTGTTAAGCACCTCGCATGGATGTCACCAAATCCTCATCGCATCCTGGGAAGAAGACATCCTTACTGCATCTAATTACAGGTAGTGAAGCCAAGGATCAGAGAGGTTGTATGAATTGCCCAGGGTTGCACAGCAAGATGCTAATGCTCAAGCTCTGAACCGCCCCACTTGCCGCTTTCTAACACCAAAAACTGCATCCCACCCAGAAGCTCAGACCAAACACTGGGAACGTCCCTGGCTCCTCTCTCCCTGTCTCCCAGGATCCAGTCCATCAATGAATGCTGTCAACTTGACTTCTACAGCACCCTGAAGCATCAAATGCTCTCTGTCCCCACTCTTAAGGACAGCACCTGTCTCTGCCCTGATTCCCCATGGACATCCATTCCCCCTCCCAGCTCCCAAGTGACCTCAGCAAACTAGAAACAGGACCATCTCTCTCTCCCATGGCCAACTCTCCTTGGCCTCCCATCTCACCTAGAATTAACCCCAAACTCCTTTCCTTGGCCTACCAGGCTCTTCATGACCTATGCCCACCTGCCCCTCCCACCTCTCTGCCCCGGCCCACCAGCCCTCACTCTATCCCACCATCAGCAGAGCTTGCTGTGACCTCAGGGCCTTTGCATCTGCTACTCCCACTCAGCCCTCTCATTCCCACTCCACCTTTCCCATGCAGAGGAACCTTGCTTATGGCAACCCCACCCCAGCAGCTTCTCGATTCCCTTCATGGCACTTACCACTATTCAAATGGCCTCACTCGTCTTTGGTCCATTTTCTCTCCCACTGGAATGTCACCTGCATGGGAGCACCAGGGTTTCCAGCAACAACTCCATCCCCGAAACCCCAGCTGCCCAGGAACCCTGGACTTCGTGTCTCCACCATACCCTGGAGATTAATCCCAGAGAATTAAAAAGTTTCAAAGAAACTGCATCTGCTAACGTGCAACATTTATGTTAGTCAATATAGATTTATTTAATGCAATAAATGACATAATTGGACTTTTATTTCCCTAATATATTTTTCCAAGATAACTAATATTTTGAGTACCCGTGGCCTACGGATGTCTCCCCAAAGCACATATTTCCTGTATTATTACTCTTGTATAAAACTGACATTTAAACAGTTTAATAAATGAGCAGTTGTTTGACTGGTATCAGTTTCAATACATTCCAGGATATTAATAAAATATATTTCATAAGCCGGCTCAATAGAGCATGCCGTAAAAATTCAATGATTTATTAGTGATACAGTTGCTATTAGTTGAGACAGATACTCAAAATGCCATTAGGGTTAAAATAATAATCAATCAAACTAATTAGACCCTATTTTTCATATGCAAATATAATTAAGCATACATTTCTCCGTTAACTTTAAAGAGAATTATTGAAGCCCAGCCTCGTCTGAAGAGTCCGTCACTTGAGTTAATGAAATGACAGTGTCTCCTGTTGGAAAACGCAAACAAAATTGATGAACTGTTCTGGGCTTTGAGATCATAGAGAGATGGGACGGGAGAGGAGGGGACAAAATAAATAAATAAGAGGCCACCTGTGCAGCTGAGTCTGCTCTTTCTAGAGTTGATGGGGGCAAGTGTCCAGGTTCCAAGTGGGCAAGGACGATGAATCCAACACCACAGGTAAGAACAGGAATGGGGAACCGTGTTCCGTTCCGAGCTTCACCAGAGTGGAACTTGGGCCAGTCTGTTTTCCTCCGTGCCCCAGGTTCCCATCTGTCAAATGGGTCGATGCTGCTCACAGAGGTTTGCTGGAGGGTGAACGGGTCCCCAGTCCGTGGCCCTGTTTGTATCCTGCAAGTGGCTTATTTGTTGACCACATTTCTCTGGGGGATTTCTCAGTCACTGGGTGGCCAAGCGGGTTATGGAAATGTCACTCCCTTCTCTCTAGGTATCGCCACTCATATCTGGATGAGGGGGACTCTTACCAGAGGATTCGGAAGATCGGAGCTAAGAGTCGAAGTGGTGGAAGATGATCGTCAGCGACTGCCGTGGCCGTCTCTGGGTCTGATTCCCAAAGAAAATGTGCACCCAAGGGAGATGTAGGGCCAGAGGGGCTGGGGACACCAGAGCAGCCAGAGAGGACACCAGAGCATAAGTGAGTGATCTGCTCCAAAAAACCAATGCTGGAGATCAGGAGAAACATCTAGAGTGTTCTGGCATGACCAATGCTTATCCCATTAGATGAGGCAGGAGGCCCCTGGTGCCTTCTGCAAAGGGTCACCTAATAAATCCCTTAGGCTCTGCAAGCCAGATGGTCTCTGTTGCAAGTACTTGGCTCTGTCCTCATGGTATGAAGGCAGCCACGGAAAACGTCACCTATAGACATAGGCGGCAGGATGGTTGGGGTTTGTGGTTAAGGTAACATCAGCTGATGTAACAAACAGACCCCAAAATGTGCGACGACGGTTCTGCTGTGGTGGGAATCTGGTTTTAGAATTTGCTTTCATGGCCGTTCTCGCTGCAAAGGAGGCTGGGACATGGGTCTGAGCTCTGTGGCCTGGAGGAGACCCAGTGGACCTGGGGAAGAATTTGCAATCTGTACAAAAGGAAGGAGAAGAACCCAGACTTTTCTGGATACACCAGGCGGCTTTGACAGCTCCTTTCTGTCTTTTTGCTTAAAGTCCGCATCCTGGTAAATAGCCTGCTATTGTGTTAGAGGGACTTTGTCCGGAGACTCCTGGGGTTCCCTGCCCATCCTCCCTGTTCCCCATGCTTACCCAAAAGAGCCTTCCCCTCCGACCTGTCTCTCCTCCAAGGCAGACTCCACTTCCTGAAGACAGAGTCGGGTCTGCGTGGCTCAATACCCTGTGTCTATGTTCAGATGGGCCATGTGGTGGACAGGAGATTTCTTAAAACTGGGAGTCAGCCAGGCATGGTGGTACCCATCTGGAATCCTAGCAACGCAGGAGGCTGAGGCAGGAGGATCACACCTTTGAGGTCAGCCTCAGCAACTTAATGAGGCCCAAAGCAACTTAGTGAGACCCTGTCTCAAAATAGAAAATAAAGGGGGCTGGAGATGTGGCTCAGTGGTTGAGCGCCCTTGGGTTCAGTCCCAGATACCAGGGGGAAAAACACACACACACACACACACACACACACACACACTCACTGGAATCATTGATTGACATATGAATGAGATTGGAAGTTGATCACAGAGATCAAGATGAGGTTCCAAAGACGGAACAGAAAATAATTTAAAAACTGATGCGGTACCCCTCCGGGTTCAGTTGTCTATGAGAAAGACCCAGAGCTACGTCTGGGAATCCTAAATAAGGAGGATGTGTGTGTGTTTCCTTCGCCATCCCTTTGTCTGAGATAAGAGCTCATCAGCCAATCTCTCGCTTGCTCTGGATTCTAGCATCTTCTTCACTGCCCTGGGCCGCTCGTGCGGGGGGCTCTGGAGAGGAGACGGTCATTGTGCCCAACAGGCAAAGAGCAAGCTCAGCATTTGTACAGCACTGCAGGCCCTCCAAGGGACCTCCGAGGCCCGAAGCCCCCTCCAGCCACAACCTGAGGAAGAGCCTGAGCTGGCCGGGGCTCCTGCAGTAACCAGCCTTTTTAAAAAGTCATTTTAAAATTAAATTAAATGCTATTAAGCAAGCAAGGTGCCCGGGGAGACTGGGAAAGAGAATCACTCAGATAGACGGGCCAGGCTGGGCCACTTGACAGCAGAGTTGTCCGGTGCCAGGACTGGGAGGGGCTCTGGCAACCCCTGGTTTTCTGGCTTTTCCACCACATGGTGAATCTCGATTCCCTGGGGCGTCTTCACAACCAGGGACTGGAGCTGGCACAGGTCAGGGGACAGGATCCCAGAGCGTCTGGCTCTGCAGGTTGGGTGTGAGGCCTCCTAGGACATGTCACAGACACCCCAGGTCCATCAGACTTCACTGTTCTTTTTTAGGGGGGGTACCAGGGATTGAACTCAGGGGCACCTGACCACTGAGCCACATCCCCAGCCCTGTTTTGTGTTTTATGTAGAGACAGGGTCTCACTGAGTTGCTTAGCGCCTCGCCATTGCTGAGGCTGGCCTTGAACTCGCGATCCTCCTGCCTCAGCCTCCTAAGCCGCTGGGATGACAGGCGTGTGCCACTGCTCTGGGCTGCAATTTCATTTTGCACTGGACCTGCAAGGGTCTTTCAGGAAGTCACTGGAAGCACCCAGAGGAGATGGGGGGGGTCCTTTGCCTCCCAAGGAAGGGGGTTCAGATAATGCGCAGGAGGGGTGAAGTAGGGACTCCCCAAGCTGACCCACACCTAGGGTTGTTACTGAGGTGGTCTCTTGGGCCAGGGGCTGTGCAGATCCCTGAGGTGGCCCAGACCCAGCACATCCCCAAAAATCACAGGGTGATTTCAGCTCAGGACTTCAGTGAGCAACAGCTGGAGACAGAAAAGGAGATGACCCAGTACCCAGGAAGGCCACTTGAGGACAGCTACCCTGAGGAGGTGGCATCTGACCTGAGATGTGGACAGTGGAGAAGCAAATCCCTTGAAGAGGAGCCAGGAGTGTTCTGGGAATGCCTAAGGGGATCGAGCGGTCAGTCCCCTGCAGAAAGCTACTTCCAACCACAGAACAAAAGTTTGTGAAGCTTCTAGAAGCGTGGGAAGGACCTGCCTGCTCCTGACTCTAGAGCCCCTCCCCCAGCTTGGAGGGGTGTGAGGGGCGATGCCACAGCCCCTGCTGTCCACAGAGAATGATCCATGTGTCCCACGGGTTGGACGAGGTCGGGCGGGGGAGGGGGGGAGCCCAGAGGGCCTCTAGGAAAACAGTCTCTTCCTTTCCCCAGCTGCATTCCAGCCAGCCAACCCACAGGGCCCAGCAGAGGGTTAACAGGAGATGTTTATTTATGAACTTGGCCTATTATGTAGCATAATTTGAATACAGTGCCTATGAGGGTATTTTATTGCCGGCTATAATTTCATTTTTAAAGCTCTCCCTATACCATACTTTAAAAATGATATCTCAAACAAGAAATAAATTCTGTTTTGCAGCTGCGTTAACTATATTTACCCACGGGACACACTATTTTGTCCTTGACACAAACCTCGGGGGACTTCACTGAGAATTGCTTTGGCAGGCTGCTCCCGTGGGGACAGCCCAGATGCCATTCCCTGGGATGCCCCAGAGCCCCGCTGTACCCAAAGGGGACCGGGAGGAACATCCTGCAGCCTGACAGTGACTTTGGCCCCTCAACGTCTGGCTGGGTGGCCTTGGGCACCCTTGGGCCTCTGTGACCCTTTAGTCAGCAAAAGCATGGGCTCGGACAGGACCCTGTCATTGTTCCCGAGAGTGTCCTTCTTTTCCTCCTCTCTGCGCTCCGGGATCTATGATGGGATTTGGATAATTTCCTTGTCTGCAGAAAGAAAGCACAGAAACCTAAGCCGCCGGCTGCCATCCTTTTTAGTTTTCTTTCCCCCTCAGAGCGAAAAAACATGCACCGCGGGGCTCGTGACCGTGACAATAGCTTCCATTTATTGAGCACTTCCTCTTGGCCCAGATGCTGCCAAGAGCAGGTACAAGCCACCCTCCGGGGATGTAGCCCTCGGCCCATTTCACAGATGCAGGAGCTGAGGCCAAGGGAGGCGAGGCCAGCGTCCACACACTTGAGCCCAGGGCGGTCAGGAGAGGGACCACCAAGACGCTCTCCTCAGCCCTGCACCGGCATTAGCTCCTCAGGTGACCTCTCCAGGACTCCTGCAAGACCCCAATCGATGGGACCTGGGAGCAACACACTGACAGAGGGGACAGGGGGGGCTTGGCAGCTGCAGGAGCCTCGGGCAGAAAGGCATCAACTGAGGAGATGGAGACCAGAGATGGTGGCCAAATCCTCAACCAGCACACAGCACAGGTTCATCTTAGCATCCAAGCACTGCAGGGAAGCAAAGGCATGCGTCTCAGAGAGACAGAGAGGGAGAGAAGGAGCTGGCCAGGCAAAGGGGACCTCAGGAACAGAGCCACAGTGCATGCGGTTAGCAGTGCCTGCGTCCCAATCTCGAGTGTGTCCTTTATCTATTAGTTGTGAGCTCCGAGACCAGGTACATATCCTCAGAGCCTCGGTCTCCTCATCCGTAAAATGGGTTATAAATGTCTGCATCCAAAGGTCGTGTTTAGATGAAAAACAGTTCTTGAAAAGCTGTTGGCATACAGCAGGGGTTTAATAAATGGTACGGATTATTGGAATTGAAGGTGGCTCCGAATACCCATTGATTGAGAAGAGAATGGCCTCTGAAGTGTTCAGATCTCAGCTGCATCATGAGTAACTTTCTGTTTCTGAATCTCTGTTTCCTCATCAGGAAGATGAGACTCATAACTTCTCCCCCATGGGAAAGTGAGGTGGAAGAATAGACTGGATGCCTGTTCAGAAGCAATGAACTTGCACAGCTCAGCCATTGTCTGGGTCAGAGCTGGTCCCAGCAGGAGGAGAGAGCCACAGAGAGGGAGTCCAGTTCTAGTTGAGCCAGGGAACAGCTGCCTGGGTGACTCCAGCCAAGATCAGCAGAGCCACCCAGCCAGGCCTCATCTAGATGAAACAACCCCCAGCCTCCCACAAATCTGTGAGAATCAATAGTGACCATTGGTAGCCACCAAGTTTAGGGCCAGTTTGTTACGCAGCATTGTCAAGACCATAACTAGCTGATACAGGCAAATGCAATCCAACTAAGTCTATGTCTACAGATTCATAGATATGGTTTCTTCATCCACTTTATGTTGCTGTAACAGAATAACACAGACTGGAAAATTCATAAAGAAAAAATCATGTTATTTCTTGCAGTTCTGGAAGCTAGAAAGTTCAAGATCAAGGTGCCAGCATCTGGTGAGGGCCCTATTGCTGCAATATCCCACAGCAGAAGAAAGGATAGGCCACAACCCATGACTTCTACTTAGTAACACAACTAGGTGCGACAATCTATCTACCGCAATCCCATGAGGGATGCATATTATCTCCACCATTTTATAGACATAGGAACTGAGGCTCAGAGAGGTGTGGCTACTTGCCTCAGGGCACACAGCCGGAATAAGTCACACTTGAATAAGAAACTCAGGTCACTGTGGATCCAGAACTTCACCTTGGGGGCCCTGGGGACTTCCAAGCTGCCAGGGTCTGAGCCCAGTGCCCAGGACAGCTAGTTCTACATAAATGGATATTTTCTACATTTTGGGAAGGTGCCAAAGTCAGACCACATAGGCCTGGCCAAGCAGGAGCCCGAATGCAAGCAGACCTCTCCCCGCTCGGTGGCCCCCACCAAGCCCAGCCACAGCAGCCGTGGGGGCTGCGCACCTCCCTCCCTGCAGCCCTCTGGCACCAACCCTATAAATATTAAAGCGACTGTAATTAGGGGAAGCAGTCAGTCCCCGCACTCGGGAGCTCTGCTGGGTTCCCCCACCAGGCCTGGGCTGCCTTTGACTGGGAAGCTTTGTTTCTTTTAATTTGGGGACCTCAGACAAGACATGTGTCAGGCACCAGGACATCAAACTCACCGGCAGCAAGCAGCAGCCCGGTGCCCAGGCGGGTTGTGCAGAAAGGCCACACAGGAGCTCCACGCAGAGTAGGGGCGGGACCACAGGGCTCCTGTCAAGACCCCAGCCCCCGGGGACCCGCGTGCCTCTGGTTGCATCAGGTTCTGCTGTCACCGCTTTGCAGGGCTGATGACATCTAATGTGCCGTGACAATGTGTCACAGCAGAAAACAGCCCCGAATGCGCTCAGGTGGGACCGTGAGCCCCAGGGGTGCCCGGGAGATCAAAGAGAGGGAATTTCCAGTAAAGGGAACCGAGGTTCTCTGGGTCCCCGTGGCTCCTCTTAGAAAAGTAAACAGCCGGGCTTCCCACAGCCCCTGGAGTCAGAGGGTGGGACGAGGCTGACAGTCTCCCAACCCAGGCACGTGCAGGAAGAAATCAGGGCTTCCGCAGGCTGCTGGCTTTGCAGACCCACACCAAGTCTCACAGAAGGCATCTCACAATTGCCTGGAAGATGTCATCATCAGGATCAGGTGGGGAGACTGAGACAACCAGAAGCAGGACACAGAGCAGATGCACTCATGGGCTCTGGAATTACAGGGATCTGGCTCCAAATCAGTTCCTGCTGTGTGACCTTAGGAAATTCACTTGACCTCTCTGAGCCTCTGCTTCCTCATCCGTAAAATGGGAATAAAACAGTATCTACCCCTTTGATCACACTCCACACACATGATCCTGTGGTATGGATCATATTCCATGTGTCTGCTCATATGGGACGCTGCAAGCACCGATAAAGCCGTGATGTTGTGATTAGCATTCCCAAAGAACAGGCACTCAGTGGCAGAGCGCTTGCCCAGCACGTGTGAGGCACTGAGTTCAATCCTCAGCACCACATACAAATAAATAAATAAAATGAAGGTATTGTGCCCATCTACAACTAAAAAAAAGTTAATTAAAAAAAAAAAACACAACTCAAAGATGGGAGGTGAAATTCAAACCCAGGACAGTTTCACGTGAAAGCCAGTGACCTGTCCCCACTCCCACTCAGTACCCCATCTGCCACCCCAGCGGCTCTCAAGAGTTGCCCTTTCCCTAAATGACAACATGTCTCCCCACCCATCAGTCCCTCCGTGCTTAAGGGTCCAGTGTTCCTTGCAAAGTTTCCACCCAGGGAGAGGACCATCGCGCCCACTTTACAGCTGGGGAAACCGAGGCTCCGGCAGGAGACGGGCCCTGCACAGGGCCTCCGTGCAAGTCAAAGCCACAACAGGGACCGGCCCCCAGAACACCCACCTGCTAGCGAGGCAGCGCCTGCCAGGGCGAGGTCCAGCCGGTACCCGGGTGGCGCCAATAAAGCTGCCCCAGGACAAAAGGCAACACCCAGTCCTGAAATGCTGCGTGGGACCGGCTTCTCCCCCCACCCTCAGAGGCGGAAACCAAACCTTAAACTTGACGGAGCCCGAGTGGAAGGTATTAACTGCTGCAGTTAGGAGGTCCTTTCCCCAGGCCATAGAAGCTGCAGCATCAATAATTAGACTCAGATTGGAATCCCTTTGGCTCTGCGTGTAAACAGGACACTCGTCCTGCGGTAAATGATTCGTTCAGGGGGAAACATTTACTGTAATCTGAAACAATTGACTGCATTATCAGACGGAGCTGGCGACAGGCTCCACATTCTTCTGTCTTCTGCGCAGGCCCAGGGACGAAGATCTTTGTCCCCCTTGGTTGGGTGGTCCAGTTTGGGAGTCAGAAAAAAATTCAGACCTGGGTTCAAGTCTTAATTCCCCCATTTAGGTGCTGTGTGACCTTGATAAGGAGCACAACATCTCTGAGCCTCATAAAATAGAGACGATACCAGTACATGTGTCATAGGATTGCTGTGAGGATTAGATCAACCCAGCACACATAAAGGGCTCCATAAATGCAGCGGTTGTCGTTGTTGGCTTATTAATAATAATCATCACCGTCATCTTTGAAGCTTTCCTGGGGTCTCAGAGTAGCTCACAGTCCACTAACTATCCCTAAAGGAGGTCAGCAAAACTAACTATAATGCATATGTTGGGACATGTCTTTGACATTTATTGAGCACCAACTGTGTACAGGGCTGAGTGAGAGAAGGACTCTGGCTTCAGAGTGCTCACAGTATATTGTGAGGACTGTCGTGGTTACTCCACCCGGGCTGGGCCCCCAGCGAGTTCAGCTTCTGGACTCTTTCCTGGGCCTGACCACACCCTCCATCCTCCACCTTCAGCCTCAACTCCTCCTGGGCCTTGCTGCCTCCAGCCCTCTTCCCCAATGGCCCTTGACTGCCGCAGAAGAAATCCTCTCCAGACGTGAGCCTCCCTGGTCCAGGCCCCTGCGCCACACTCTAGTTAGGGTTTCTTGTTTTTCTTAGAATAAACTCAACATCGTTGGAATGAAATCCAGACCTCAAGCTGTACCCTGCTGTCTGTGTGCCGTTGTCCCCTGGCACTGCCCTGCCCCATCTGCTCTACCCTCCTTTCTCACCTCTGTGCCAGCCTTGGCCCTCGGCCCATCTCCCTACACCCCTCCCTCCAGCCCCAGGGCCTTTGTACAGGTGCCAGCTCTACCTGGAATGCTCCGTCCCCTCTGTCTGCCGCTGCCCTCCAAACCCCTGACCCTCCTGTCCTCCCTGGAGCAGCGGCTCCTGCTGCAGGGCCCTCTGCTTGCTGGGCACTACCAGGGAGAAGAGAGAGGACTGACTTGGGAGGAAGAACAAGAGCACCTGCATTTATGGGGCACCAACTGTATGCTGAGCTTTACAAACAAGTTGTCATGGTCCCTCATTCTGCAGATGAGACCACTGAGGCTCAGGGAGATAACCGGGACCCAAGGCCGTGCAGCGTGGAAGCCCCGCTCTTCTCGGCTGCTCTTGTGGGCAGCGGGCTCTCTCCGCAGCCCTGCTGTGCCCAGTGCCCTCTGCCAAGTGCGGAGGGGCCAGCGGTGAGGTCAGCAGCGCCAGGTTCTGCCTTTACAGCTCAGGCTGTCCCCTGCCATCACTGTCCCCAGGGTCCCAAGGGGCAGAAAGAGCAAGATCCCCTGGAGTTTCAGATCCAGAATTTGGGGGTCCTGTTGAGGAAAGCTGGTCAGAGGGGTTGACGCCTATGTCCAGACGGGTCCCCAAGGGACTGGCAGGAGGTATCGAGGTGCCTGTGGCAGAGGCCTGAGGGCAGAGAGGCAGCTAGGAGCAGGACATGGGGGGCACCGGCTGGCCCTAGGGCTGCGCTGCAGGAAGAGGACCCTGCAAACCCCCTCGTCCTCCAGCCCGAGGGGACGCTGGGCAGGCCCAGCAGGGGCCACCTCCTCGCCAGGCTCCCTGCACCACCCTCCCTGGTTTCCTGCCACCATCCAACCGTCAAGCTGTTCCCAGGCCGCAGGCAGTTTCAGTCCCAGGTTCCCTGGGGCCCAACCCAGGCTCTTCCCAAGCCCAGACTGCCTCCCATGCAAGGCCAGCCTCCCAGGGAGGCAGCGCTGGAGCCACTGCCTGGTGCATGCTGGGAGCCCAGAGAAGCCAGCCTCCCAGGGAGGGTGGGGGAGGAGAGAGGGGAGGAGGAAGGACAAAGGGGAGGAGGGAGGAGCGAGGGGAGGAAGAGAGGTTGAGAGGAGGGAGGAGAGGAGGGAGGAGGGAGGGGAGGTTGGGAGGGAGGAGGCAGGGGAGGCAGGGGAGGCGGGAGGAGGGAGGCCTGAGCAGCTGCCTAGGAAAGCCTGAGTCAGTAGCGGCTGACCTCTGCCAGCCCTTCTTTCTTATCTCAATTGAGCCTCACTAAAAGAATACGAGGGTCGTTCCGCTGCCTCTAAGTCACAGTTACAACCGGCTGCTGTCTCTGCAGTGGGAACTCAGGCTCAGGGGAGCCGGCTCCCTCCTGGTGATGCCCGTGGGCAGGCGTGGATCCTATTCTTCCCAGAGGTGTCCTCTCCCCCTGCCCGAGGCCCACTAGGACCTGGGGGACTCTGGGGGACACAGAGGGGAGCCCCCAGGCTGGTGGTTTGCTATGGAGCCAAACACCAGGGCCCTGATCTCCTGGTGGCCGGGGCTGTGGCAGAAGTGGGGTCGTGTAAAGGGCTTAAACAGCAGAAATCTACAGTCCCGAAGTTCAGGGAGCTTGGAGTCCAGGTTCAGGGTGTGGCAAACCAGCCTTTCTGAGGCTGAGAGGGGGAATCTGTTTCCAGCCTCTCCTGGTGGCCGGCCAGCTTCTCCCTGTGTCTTCACGTGGTCTGTGTGTGTTAACACCATGGTGACCTCGCCGACTCCCTGCGGGGACCCCTGACCCTGCCGGTCCCTCCACATCAGGACAGGTCCCTCCATACGCACACATGAAGCACCTGCAGCTCTTTCTCCATCTTGAAGAGCAGGATCAGAGCCTCCAAGAGGCCAGGAGACCTGAGAAGCAGCAGAGCCCAGAAGCAGCAGAGCAGGATTCAAACCCAGGCCCGGGCGGAGTTTCCAGGGCACCCGCGTGAGGGGATATCTGGTCCCAGCTGCTTGGCAGGGTGTCCTTGGGCCGGTCCTGGGCTCCCCCTGAGGCTCAGTCTCCTCATCTGTAAAATGGGGTAAGGAAAGCAGGGTCAGGAAAGGCTAAGGATCAGGAGAACACGTCCAGGGCCTGTTCCTGGAGAGACCGGGACACTTCACACAAGCTCGGCAGGACAGGGACCGAGGTGTGTGGCGTGCACAGGTGCAGGGAGCCCCCACAGGGCTGCCTGGTGCGGGCACATGCCCTGCGGTTGTGTGTCTGGGGGCACACCTGTGTCCACCTGCTGCATACCTCTGCAGGTGCCTCCTGGAGAGTGTGTGGCCACGCAGGGCCCAGCGCCAGGTAAATGAGGCCACTTCCGCCCCAGGCTGCGCCCGGGGACGTGCAGGCCACTGCACTAATAAGGCTGCGTTGCCGGAGGCTGCAGCTGCGCAAGTAAAGCAGGAGTCAAAGCCCCGGGGCTCTGCTCCCCCGCCGTAGCCACTGCCCGGTCAGCAGGACAGGAGCCCACCATGACCCCATGCCCTCTGGCAGCTCAGGGCCAGCCACAAGCCATGGATGACTCTTGAGGAGACCTGGCCCTGTCCAGTCTCAGTGTCCCCATCTACATTGTCCCAAAAGGCCCAGAGAATGGATGAGGGTCAGGGTCCAAAAGCTGATGCTGGTCCTTCCAATGCCAGATCCACCACTGGGCAGCCTTGGGTGTGGCCTCCTGAGACCTCAGGCTCCCTTTCTGTAAAATGGGGCAGGGAGTTGGTCCAAAGCATAAATCTGGAGGCATTTCTAAATGAGCCTCCTGGTGTCTCGGTGAGGATGGAGCTAAGGGTTCAGGCTCCGGTCTCCCGTAAGAGCCCACCAGGGACCTGGGCATACCACATAAATGCGGATGATGGCCCAGAGCGCGGTTAGAGATGATGGTACTTGTAGTGATAACAACTCAGCTCTTTGCGAGGGCTGGCACGCGCTATTACCGTTACTGGGATCACCACAAGTGTCATCACTGCCATCCTCTCTCCCCTCCCCCACTGGGGATCCAGGGCTCTCCACCCACCTCTCCCTGCTCCAGGGAGCTGCCTGCCAGGAACCTTCGTCCCTCCGACCTCCTCGCCAGGGCTTAATTAGGTCTCTGAGAAGGCGACACTGGCTCACCGCCTGCAGGGAGCCTGGGGCAGAGGAAGCTTCAGGAGAGAAGGAGGTATCTGCAAGAGGAAGCACAGCCAGGGTGGGGACCTCCTGGTGACAATGCCTCTCCCCTCCAGTGGCCAAGGTGAAGCACAGGCCCAAGCTGAGACCACACACACACACTCACACACAGCTCTCAGCAAGCTCCTTATCCCTTCTTTAGCCTTGACACAGCTGCACCCGGCTCTACAGAGGCAGAATCACTCAGACACACCTGGGCTCAAGCCCCCCTGCTCTCCTCCTTCCCAGCAGCGTGACCGTGAGTGACTGACTCTCCGTCTCTGAGACCCTGTTGCCTCAATTTAAAAATAGGGGTGATGGCCGGCTACGGTGGAGCATATCTGTTATCCCAGCGGCTCGGGAGGCTGAGATAGGAGGATCACTAGTTCCAGGACAGCCTCAGCAACAGCGAGGCGCTAAGCTACTCAGTGAGACCCTGTCTCTACATAAAACACAAAATAGGGCTGGGGATGTGGCTCAGTGGTCGAGTGTCCCTGAGTTCAATCCCTGGTACCCCCCAAAAATAGGGGTGATGATCCTGCCCATCCTGCAAGGCTGCTGAGAAGGTTAAGAAGTAAGATACACGTGCAGGCTTCTACCTGGTGCCTGGCAGCCAGTGCTCCTTTTGTGTCAACTGCATCGTTACTGTTAAAACCACGTAAGTCAGGATGGGATACATCATGCTGCTATAACAAGTAATCCCCCAATCCTCACAGATTGATTTCCTGCTTGTTCTGAATGCCCATCGGGTTGACAGGGAGGGAAGAAGCTCTCTTGGTAGAGTAACTCAGGGACTCCAGTGGATAGGGTACAGCCTCTACTTCAAATGTTAGCATGGTTGTGCTAGAGGGAAAGAGAAATCCAGAATCTCAAAGGGGCAATCAAATACTCCAGCTGGGACAGGCACGCGCCCTCCACTCGTGGACTAGACCTAGACACGTGATCCCTCCCACCCACCAGGGAACTAGGAAGAGCCCACGAGTGAACAGGTAAAGATTTAATGGACGACATGGATGACTCTCACATGAGCAATGGCCCATTCAGAATCCTAGAACACCATATAATGGAGACACCCTTAAAATGGTCTCTCTAATCACCTAGTTTTTCAGATTGGGGGCTTGGTACCCAGAGAAGAGAGGAGACAAACCCAAGGTCACACAGCAATTGACTGCAAGACTAGGACTCTAGCTTCAGTCTCCTAAAATGCAAGGATGCTCTTCTCCACCTGGAAGGCTCCGCCCACAATCCCAGTGGCTCAAATGTATCAATGAAGCTCAGACCAATTAGACATGTTCTGGAAGGAGTCTGCCAAAGGTTTTCTCTCTTTATTTTTCTTTTATTGATTTATTTGGGTAGTGGGGCTTGAACCCAGGGGTACTTGACCACTGAACTACAGTCCTTTTTATTTTTTTTTTGAGACAGGGTCCCCCTAAGCTGCTAAGGCTGGCTTTGAACTTGCAATCCTCTGGCTCATGTTGCCAAGTCACTGGGATTTCAGGCATGCAGTTTCCTCCCTCTTTAAAAGGAGTCCAAGAAGTTGAAATCTCTCCTCTAGCTTTGGATGCTGTCATATAAGATAAGGCCACAGCAGCCTTTTTGTGACCATGAAGAAATAATGGTGAAGCTTTTGTCCTATATTCTGGAGCACAGTGAACATATAAAAAGATCTGGGGTCTTTGATGATGTCACAGAAACCCTAAACTGAACAACACTGAAGCTGCCCTACCCCTGACTTCTTGTTACACAATAACAAATTGTCCCTATTGTTTAAATTGTTTTATGGTAGGTCTTCAGATACTGGAGCACTAAGGCATTCCAATGGGTACAGCCACATCCCCAGCCCTGTTTTGTATTTTATTTAGAGACAGGGTCTCACTGAGTTGCTTAGCAAGTTGCTTTTTGCTGAGGCTGGCTTGGAATTCACGATCCTCCTGCCTCAGCCTCCCGAGCCATCTCATGCTGTGTTTCTACGCCAACCTCAGGCTTCAGCATCATCTCCCCTCCCTCCAGAAGGTTTTCTCAACCCTCGCCCTAGAGCGGAACAAGCCCCCAGTGCACACTTTCAAAGAATGCTTGCCCTCTTCATGCCACGACTCGGTGAATCAGCAGTCATTCATTGCTGTGATCTTTTTATTTATATCTTCCTCCTCCACTAGGATGTAAGTTCCAGGAGGGCCAAGAATCCTTTGGGCCCCATTTTAGCCCTCTGCCATTATCCCAGAGCTGTCCAGAGGAGGACCCCATGTTTGTCAAATGCATAAAGCAATTGCCTATGTTTCGTCATCCATTCATGTTTCAATTCCAACATATTCACTGCGTAAGCTTCAGGAGGCCATGAAAACTGGTCTTGCTCATTGGCAGATCCCAAAACCTTAGAACAGTGTCCGTTGCTGGAAGGGGATCAATGAACGGACTCACCGTGGAAATCCAGAGGAGCCTGTGGCAATTAGAGCAGATCTGTTGCAATGCCACAGTTCCGGTTCCCAGCCAGGAGTAACCTCACTGGCTCCCCAGCAAGGGAAAGCAGCAGGAGGCAACATGTAAAGGTAGCTGATGTCACCGCGCTCTGTCATTCCAGGGCTATGAGCCTGTCAAGTGCGGGAATGGTTTTTGGAGAAGCGTCTGCTCGGGGGCAGGAGACCAGGCTCCTGCAGGAAGCTGGGTCCCCACCGTCCTCACACCAGATGGCTGTCCCAGGCCGTGCATCCGTCAGGGCTGCTGGTCTCAGAGAAAACAGAAGTGATGCTCGAGAGATGGATGTTGGTGGCAAATGAGCTGTGAGGATCGTGCGTTTCCATTTTCCCCTTAATATATGTGATGAATAAACTTAATTACACGGAAAATTGCTGCCATTGACGAACAGGGCGCGGGTGGCTTCCCTGTTTCTCGACGACTCCTCGCCATCCTGAGCATCCAGTTATTCCAGGGAGGAGGCCATCGTCACCCTCGCTGACTCCAGGACCACCTTTGAAGAGGACAGTCGGGGTCTAACTCCTGATGGCTCTGTAGTGAGTCCACCGTGAAAAGACCTACAAGGCTTGTTCATCCAGGCCCCCATTGTACAGGTGGGGATCACTGAGTCCCCAAAGGACAGATCTGGTGGCTCGAGGATCCAGGACCACAGGATGAGATGCCATCTCATCTCCATGTCCCCTGATCCAAGACACCTCGCCAAACCGCTCTGGGTTGCAGTGTCTTCGGGAGGATTCATGTGGGACACGGGCTCGTCCCGACACCAGGCTGGGCAGCATGTAAGCACAGCCAGGCCACCAGCCCTCCGTGGAAGCTGGCGGCCATTGGCTTCACAGGACTCACTTCTAGGAGGGACATACAGTGGCCAGATTCCTGGAGACAAAGTGAAATGGAGAAACCGCGGGGCTGGGGGAACGAGAAACAGGAAGCCATTGTGGGGACAGAGTTTCTGTTTGGAAAGATGAAAATACTCTGTGGAGGCCTGGTGGAGACGGCACTGTGACAGTGTGGATGTACTTAAGGCCACTCAACTGGGCGCTTCCAAATGGTCACGGGGATAAAGGTCATGCTCTGCACATTTTATCACTTTAAAAAAAAATTTTAAAGGACACTGTGGTTCTCGAAACTAGTTTTGATCTTATAAATACTGAGCTCTTCATTCATTCATTTATCCTTAAATATTCATTTAAACACCAACAACAGTGAGGCAGTGAGGGTGCAGAGGCAAGAGAGGCAGGGGCCCCCAGCTGCCTGGAGGAGATGGGAAGTCAGGAAGCAGACAGTAGGCAAGTCAGTGCTTTCAAAAATAAGACAGCACCGGCACAGGGGCACACTCCTGTCATCCCAGTGACTCCAGAGGCTGAGGCAGGAGGATTGTGAGTTCGAGGCCAGCCTCCGCAACTTATCAAGGCCTTAAGCCACTCAGTGAGAGCCTGTCTTTAAATAAAATACAAAATAGGGCTGGAGATGTGGCTCCGGGGTTAAGCAGCCCTGGGTTCAATCCCTGGCACCCAAAAAAAAAAATTTAAATTGAAAATAAATATAAATAAGATAGTTAGAGATGGGATAAGCAAGCGGGGGATATAAACAGGGCAACTGCATGGGAGATGGGAAGGAAGCTCCTACTGTAGAGACTGCAGCCTTAACTGGGCTCCCAGGGGAGGTAGCAGGTCCCCTGACACCTGCAGACACCGACCTTGCAAACAGCTAGGAGGAGAGCCACGCCTGACATGTAAGAGATCCTCTGCACATAAAAGATTCATACCCCTGCCTTTCTCTCCCACCCACTCCACGCCTTTCTGAGCCCAGATGCGCCCCTGGAGGGCACCAGTGTCCGGGGCTGGGACAGACCGAGCTCAGATTTAGAATCCTTCTATAAACATTTTCTGACAGTACTTCCAGCTGTCCGACTTTGTTCTGTCCTGCTGCAAGCACCTCGTTGGCTCTTCAGGGATCAGAGGCCATTCTTAAGAAGTAGCTCTCCGGCGGCCCCTCCTAGCCACCAGGTCCCCTGCCATCTCTAACAGTGCCACCTGAGGCCCACAGTGGGAAAAGCAGGAGCCCAAGACCAAACAGCGGCTGTTGCCAAGATGCCCCAGCAAGCGGGAGCTGCAGCTCGTTAGCAGTAATATAATTAAGTCCCAGGCTGGGGCTGGCCCATTAGCGCCTTTACATCTCCAAAGCAGTGGTTTCCTTAATGAAAGGTTCTCTATTACAAAATTGGGCTTCCATCCATCTCCATTATGGGGGGCAGTTTACCTGCTAATCCACAGCCCCTGCACGCTCCCCGGCAGGGGGTGGCGGCGCTCCAAGGTGCAGAGACACTGAGGAACAGCCTGCCTCTGTCACTACCTGGAACACCAGCCCCTCAGGGCACCTGTCTGCCAGCGTCTGGGGTAGATGGAGGCTTTGGGGAGGGGGCAGATTCAGATCAAGACTAGAAAGTTCCTGCCTAGGTGACATGCAAGGGGAGCTCCAGCCAGGCAACAGGGACATGGGTTCTTTTTTTTTTTTTTTTTTGGAGAGAGGGTACCAGGGATTGAACTCAAGGGGCACTCAGCCACTGAGCCACATCCCCAGCCCTATGTTGTGTTTTATGTAGAGACAAGGTCTCATTGAGTTGCTTAGCGCCTCGCTGCTGCTGAGGCTGGCTTTGAACTCGCAATCCTCCTGCCTCAGCCTCCCGAGCCGCAGGGATGACAGGCATGCTCAGCCGCACCTGGCTTCGGAGATGGGATTTTAAGGGTATGCACTTGGTAATAAAACCAAACAGCGTCCGTGGCTCCTCTGGGCTCACCTGGCACCCTCCACGCCTGTGGTCCCTGGCTTCCAGATGCTGCAAGAATTGGACCCCATTGCATGGACTCTGGGGCAGCCTGCCCTCTGCCAGCCACTATGACCCTGGTCTTTTTTTCTGCGGTATCCTCCTAGCAGGGTTTCTGTCTTCTACTCTTGCCCCCGATAGCCATGAGGACTTATTAGTAGTAGTATTGATTGAGCGGAATTAACAATTCCACCGCTAGCTATAGACTGCAGAGTACTGAAAACAGAGGTTCAAACAATTGCCTGTGCACCTGTGTTCATGGCATCGCTGTTCACGACGGCCGAAAGGTGCAAAGAGGGCTGGGGATACAGCTCAGCTGGTAGAGTGCTTGCTTTGCATGCACAAGGTCCTGGGTTCAATTCCCAGAATCACACACACACAAAAAAAAGGTGGAAATAGCCCAAACGAGAGAACCATGGTCTCTCTGGACACTGCCATATTGTCCAGCCTTTAAAAAGGAACAAGTCCTGATAGACACCACAGTGCAGGTGGACAGTGGAGATTTTACAATCTCTACTCCTTGGCAAAGGACCCCCCACTGGCCTCTTGAAGGACATCCAGGCTCCCTGTGAGGGTCTGCAAGGTCCTTTGCCCCCACTTCCTTCTGGCTTCATCTTCCATCACACCCCGTCCAGCCCCACTGGTCTTCTGTCCACATTGGAACCGTAGGTCCAAACTCAAGTTTCGCCTCTGTTCCCCGCCACCCCGAACACCCTTCCTTGGATGAACTCCCTCTGGTGTGCAGGCCCTGTTCCCATCCGCTCCCACGGAAAGGCACGCAGAGACCACCTTCTCAGCGACTTCCACCCAGGGCCGCCGATGCCTCTAGCAATCCCACGGTGTTCACAGTCCTGAAAGCTAAAATGGAAAATTAGAGCTCCAGAACCTCCCTTATCTCCTCTCATCCCCTCACTCTCTGGCACCCACCACTTTCTTCTGGGAACTTTATGGCCACATGAGATACAGGGTGTTGTCCCCTTCCCTGGAGGGGTTCCGAGCCCTACTGCCTTGGAGGTGCAATCAGAATGCTGGATTTATTGAGCATCTACTTATCCCAAGCAACATGGATGCTGCCCCAGGCCCAAAGGCAGGTGCTTTCTATTTCCACGTGAGCAAATGAAATGACCAAAAACAGATCGGGAGGGCAAGAAGGCCCCCTGCATAGATAGCAGGGGTTTGGGGGACCATGTGGACTCACTGGGGGTGTGGGGAGTTGGCCGGCATGTCATCTCCTACTGTTATGACAAAACCCACAGGCCTATGAGAGGCTTTGAGATGAAAGAGGACAGTTGCTTCTTTCTAGTGGATCCAGGGAACCTGACCCAAACCCTTTGGAAGACTCCCAGCACACTCCAGAATCCAAGACCCTGGCGAGACCTCCAGTAAGGGCACCTGTTGGAATCCCAGCTTCCGAACACATTCAAATCTGGATCTGAGCTAAGCCTCCATCAGCAAGGAGCTTACACAGTTTTAAGCCCTAAATGAAGAAGACTTTGTGTGCCTTCTCACATCCCAAAGCCAGGAGTCAGGTGGCAGCCAAGGGACCTGTATGAGGACACCACCCTGTGCCGCTTGGGAGCTGGAGCATGGGTCCAGGCCCTTCTTCCCACCCAGCACCTGCCTCACGGTCACAGCCTCCTCCAGAAACTGAGGGGTTAACCTCTTCTTCCTATTTGCCCAGACTCAAGTTCATTACGCTGACTAATTGATTCCACCACCGCTAATGGAAAACTGTATCTGCTGGTAATAGATTAATCGGCCACTTGTGATCGGCTCTCCGCAGAGGATCTCCAGCAGTCACACGGGACCTGCCCAGCCAGTCCTTCTGGAGCCAGGGAAGGGAGCCAGAGACCAGGCTCAAAGGGGCTTCGGGGACACCTGTGTTTCACCAACCAGGGCCCCAAGGAAGACCAGCCAGCCGGTTCTGCCCAGGAGGAGACACACTTGCATCCTATCCAACTCATTAAAATGCAAGTGTGTTAACTTGAAAAGAATGGAAATCTTATCAGCATAATGAGCCAGGGAATACCACACACCAACTTCCCTCATCCCACCGCCAGGGAAGGAGGGGCTTTGCTCCAGAGGTTTAAAGTCATTCATTGTAACAACTACCAGTTTACAAAATCACTGTGCAGCACACCGCCTGTCTGGTGTCATTTAATTCCGGTGACAGCCCATGAGGCAGGTGCTCCCCTACCCTATTTTATAGAAGGGAAACAGTGTTCAGAGAGATGCATCAACCTGACCATGGTCACACAGCACGGTAGTTACCAGAAGTGGCCTGGCGGAGATTGCAGGCCTGGAAACCCCCAAACTGGGTCCTTCATCCTCAGTTCCAAAGGTCAGAAAACAACAGCCCATGGGCCACACCCAGCCCAGTGCCTGTGTTTGTAAATAAAGTACCCATTCATATACATTGTGCCTTTGCCTCACACCCACAGAGGAGCTATGACAGACACCTCAGAGCCCAGAAACCCAAAGCATTTAGTATCTGCCCTTGACAGAAAAGGCAGGCAGCCTCCAGGCAGGCTGAGGTCCATGCCCTTCAAGGGCTACTTGGACCTTGATGAAATGAAGACGGGACAACTACGGAGAAGCAGCTGGGGTGAGCCAGAGACCCTCAAAGTTCACTGATGGTTTCTCCAGATTATGAGGAAGCTGGCTTCTGAGTGTGGAGCAGACCGGGTCTCAGATCTGGACACCTCCAGGTCAACTGCACAGTTCTTCCTGTTCCCAGGGGTGGAGAGGAGGCGGAGCCGGCCCACCCCTCCCTGGATCCACCCCTCCCTGGCCCCACCCCTACTGGATTCACCCCCTCCCTGAATCCACCCCTCCCTGGCCCCACCCCTACTGGATCCACCCCGCTCCCTAAATCCACCCATCCCTGGATCCACCCCCCTCCTTGGATCCACACCTCTCCTGGCTCCACCCCTCCTGGCTCCACTTCTCCCTGGCTCCACCCCCTCCCTGGCTCCACCTCTCCTGGCTCCACCCCTCCCTCGCTCCACCCCGCCCTGGCTCCACCCCCTCCCTGGTTCCACCTCCCCTGGCTCCACCCCTCCCTGGCTCCATCCCTCCCTGGCTCCCTGGCGGCCTGAGCAGCTTGACAAGGCTGAATGAGCCCTGGTGGCTGTAAGACACAGGGGCTTTTTCCTTTAAGCCTCCCCTGGAAGTCACCTGGAAGCATTTGCCTGATCGATAGGCTCTTCACCTCCCGGGGGAACTGTTTGCCGAAGGAATTGGCCAGTTTGCATTCAGTCACCTTTATCTGACCCAGGAGATAAATCTCTCTTTCTGTGTTTCTGTGGGGGCCGCACCAGGAGCGCGCACACTCACACGCTCGCACGCACACACGTGCAAGCTGGAGACCTCGCTAATTCCAGTGCTCATTACTCCAAATAGGAGCTGGGAACTGATTGGAGGGCACGGGAGCGCCGTGTCCCCAGGAAAGGCAGGTTTGAAAGTGTAGGATGGACAGGACCTCACGTTCCACACTGGCCACCCTGACTCTGAGCGGCTTCAGCGCATCCAGGCCTCTCGCCAGGACCCCGTGACATTGATCTTGACCCGAGAGTGGACCACCCTGGGCAGGGAAAGGGGACATCTGCTTTGTGACATGGACATCAAGCCCGACAGAGAAAGTCCCACAGGCATGGTGTATCCTACAGGCCACATGTTGGGTGGTAGAAAACCCAGGGTTCAAATCCAAGCTCCATCACACTTGGGCAGCAGCAGCCTAGGCACACGGGTCTCCTTCCCAAGCCTCGGCCTCCTTGAGAAATGGACATCGCTGCACCAACCTCATGGTACTGGCCCCCAATGTGCCCCTGGGGACAGCAGAGTGGCAATGCCCAACCCTGGAAGCCATCAGAGGTTGAGGCTGTCCTGACACCAGCCCCAGGTGAGGAGGGAAGTTTTAGACCTGCTGGAGCCCTGGTGGCCCATCCCTAGGCGAGATGGTTAGAGTGACTGACTGCACAAGCCACCAGGTTTCCATCCCATGGAGCCTCTTTCCAATCCCAGACTGTCACCTTGCAGCCTGCCCAGCACCTGGATCTCTGTGGACCTCAGTTTCCTCCACTGCAGAAGGGGAATAAGAGTCATCTCAGCCTCCTGAGGTCATCAGCAGGTGAACGGAGAGGACACATCAAAAGCCCGGGTCAGGCTGGACGCATGTCATCCCAGCGGCTCAGGAGGCTGAGGCAGGAGGATCACGAGTTCAAAGCCAGCCTCAGCATCGGCGAGGCTGCTAAGCAACTCAGTGAGACCCTGTCTCTACATAAAACACAAAATAGGGCTGGAGATGTGATCAGTGGTCAGGTGACCCTGGATTCAATCCCTGGTACCAAAAAAGAAAAAAGCCTGGGTCAGGTCCACTGTCTAGGCTCAGCAGAGGGTGGGAGGCACAGGGTGGGGGGGAAGCCAGGCCCCTAATTGCCAGCCAAACAGATTGGCTTGCTGTTGCCTTGTGGCCACAAGCCAACTGACAGCTTCTGGCAGGACCCTGGTCCTCTCTGAACCTCAGTTTGCCCCCTGTGCTCTGCAAGGACCCCTCCCCAGGGAGTCCACCGCGCTGCTGCCAGTCACACTCCAGCCCGTCGCCAGTCCGGCCGAGCCTGGGCAGTTGTGCTCCTGGATCTCAGCATCTCCCCGTAGACCTGGCAGTGCTCGCGTCTTCCTTCCAGGAGCAGAAAATGTCCAGGTTTGTCGCGCCGGATTTCCACCAGTGTCCTCCACTCCTTTGAACCGCGCACTCAGCGCACACCTTGGGAGAACCACCGTCTCCCGCCGCCTCCATCTCCCCCGCCATCCCGTCTTGTGTTCACCCAGGGGTTCTTGTCAGAATGTCCCCCCAGGGACCAGCAGGTGGGAAATGTCATTTTGGATCCTTTCCTGGCGCTGGAAGGTTCTGGGAGATGATCACCAGCTTCCACTCCCGCAGGGAGGCGGGGAGCCCGGGAGCGACTTGAGGCTCTGGCGAGGTCTGGGTCGGCCACCCCAAGCTGTCCAGTACTGTCACCCTGGGGGCAGGAAAGGAGAGCTGGGGGAGGCAGGGGCAGACGCCAGCCACTCCGTGTCCTCAGATTTCCCTGCCACAGCTGATTTGAATAATTCAGCAATGCCGGGTCTCCTGGGCACGATTGTCTTCAGTGAAGGCAGATCAGTCGCCTACTCGGCCTGTTAAGAGGCCCCTGCCTGCCGCCTTTTTCTGTAAATCAGGATTAATGAGATGGTGAGGGGAAACGCCGGGCCTTGGGCAGGGACGCTGGCAGCCTGCTCTCGGGGAGCAGCGGGCCTCAGAAGTGGCTCCCGCCTTGATATCCTCGGGCAGTCCTCCGTGGCAGCCATCAACCTGTCGATAACTAGCTATCACCCAGCCTGCCAGACCCCCGGCCTCTCTGCCCAGCCCCCATGGCTCCAGGGAAAAGAGAAACAGGAGAGAGAAGGCTGCCAGCCCCTGGCCTCTGCCCCCACCTCCTCCTGGGCAGCGTGGCAGGATGGGCTCCACGGAGGGGCCCCTTTCCCACAAGCTGCATCCAAGAGAGAGGGAGACAAGAACACCCAGCCTGGAACTAGCAGATGGCTTGTTAGGCTCTGGCTTCACTTGCATAGTGGTTTTTGAGAGGAGGCCCCATTCCTGGCTTTTAGACAGCTGTCACTCGCACAAGGTACAGGGCACAACATCCTTGTTTCTCTCTCTGGTGATACCTCCCTATCCCTCCTCTCGTCTTGTAGTGACCAAACAGGCAGGCTCAGGTTGGGATACTTGTATGCTGTGTGACCTTAGGCAAGTCACTTAGCCTCTCTGGGCCTTCATTATCTGTCTCATCTAGAGAGCAGAAATTTAAAAAAAAAAAAATCACTGGCCCCACAGTTTGCTGAGAAGCTTCTGAGGTATACAGACTTGTAAATCCTTAGTGTTATCCGATATCAAGCATGCCATGATATGCACTAATTATGTTGGTATCATCATCATGATCAACTCTGGCACGGTGCTCCTTTGACTGTGGTCCCGGGATCATGTCAGGTGTCTTCCTGTTACCTGTCCACAGCGAAGTGTATACAGAGAAAGAAACATTTTGTAGCCATTTGACAGAAAGCAATTCTATTATCTATTGAATCTGATCATAAAAACCAGAGGCTTGGATTTTGCAGGTATTTTATTTTTCATTTATTTTGTTTAGTGAATTGTTTTGTTTTATTTACTGCATTTTACAGAAGTGTCATTCTGCAATGGATTAGAAATCTTTAAAAATATCTATCAGTCCCTCAGCACAGATAGCTGAAGAAGAGTGTTCCGGGTAAACTCCTAACAGGCACACCAGTCCCCTGGGGACCTTGTTAAAACACACTTACTGATTCAGCCAGCTCGAGAAGGACCTGAGAGTCTGCATTTCTAACAAGGGCCCAGGAGATGCTGAGGCTGCAGGTCCAGGGCCCACACCAGTGAGGGCAGAGGGGAGCCTCCTGGATAATGTCTCTCCCCTCCCCGACTGGCTCTCCTTCTAACAGACCCTGCTACAGAGCTGCCTTCTAATCTGTCCTTGGCTGAGGAGCCTCTAAGGCCTCTGGTTACAAAATTCAGACCCATATCTAAGTCGGAAGCATTTGTCAGGAGTCTTAACCTCGACAATATCCAACAACTACCATGCATGGAGCAGGAACTAGGTGCCAGACACGGTGTGTGTGTGAGAAGCAGGATTCCCTGCCCTTGAACATCAGAGGCAGAGCTTCCAGACCCTCCTAGTCTTTGATATAATACATCCCAGTCCTGAGCACAGACCCAGACAGAGCCAGCCCTCAATCTGCATTGGTTATTCTAGCTCACGTCATCTTCCCATACAATTGCTTTGGTCCTCACAGAGATCCTTAAGATGGAAGTGTAGCTGCTAGCTATTGCTGTGTAACAAATGAATCTGATACCTAACAGCTTCAAACGATACACAGTCATCCACTGTTACCCATAAGCCTGTGGGTCAGCTGGCTCTTCTCTTTCTGGGATCATCTGGGCAGACACTTGCTGGCTCACTCAGACACCTGTGGTCACCTGGAAGATGGGTGTTTTAGAAGGGCTACAGCTAGGTCGGTTCATGTCTGTTCAACAGTTTGTTATCCTCCAACAAGTTGGCTGCAGCTTCTTGTGGGGATCATGGGGTCAGAGAGGGCAGAGTGCACGGAGCCTCTTGAGACCTAGGCTCCGGGCTGGCCCACTGTCACTTCCGCTCCATTCTGTTGCTCAAAAGAAGTCCCAAGGCCATTCCAGAATCAAGCAATGGGGAAACAGACTTCATTTCAGGGTGGGAAAGGCTGAAAAGTCATATGCTAAGGACATGGGCATATGACTTTACTTCCTGTGATTCAACAGAATGAATACAAAGCCAGATGGAGATCCAGGCCCATTTGTATAGACCTATCCTTATTCCTTCTTTCTAGATGAAGAAACAGAGGGTCAGAGAAGTTCAGAAACTTGCCTGAGATCTAACAGCAGCCAGAAAGAGGCAGAACCTGACTCCGTCTGACCCCAAGAACTATGCTCTTAACTCCTATTCTAGACTTCAGGGTGGGGACACAGAAACTCTTGGTAACTCAATTCATCAAAGGAAGAGGATTTTTAAATATTTTGACTTCTCCATTGGAGGTTTGTGCCCACCCTGGCTGCTGTGCCATTCCTGCCCTCTGGTCACAGGGCCATTTTCCATCACCTGCTGTCCCCTGGCAGTGCAGCTACAGGCAATTTCTCTTCCTCTCTCTTTTTAATGCTGTCTTTAATGGTAGGTTTTCTAATGGAAGGACTTGGGCACTAAGCTGAGCCAGTGATACTCACGGGAGGGGACTGGGTGGGAGCCAAAGGCTTCCCAGAGAAAAGACTAGGATTCTGGAGCTGGGGCATCTGCAGGGTTTGGAGAGATGTGTTCCTTTGTTTTGGAACTCTGGTGGCTGTTGTCCTGCTCCACCAGGGTCCCCTGGTCGCCCAAAAGTAGAACTTGAGATTCCCTCCTGGGAAGAGGCTGCCACAGCCCACGGCATCCAGCCACTCGCGAGATCTGGGCATAGAACTTTACTTCCTGCGACTCAGTGGAATCTCAACCACAGCCTGAGTTCCTCTAAGTGACATCAGTAGAATTCCAGTGCATTGAGGGTCCCGCCCCCTTTTCCCAGGCTGCATCTGCCTTCCGAGGAGAGGGACGTATCTCACACTGTGCCAAGGCGAAGACAGTGGGGATCAATTTCTAAATAATGAAGTACCCCAACACTCGGCCTCTGAAACTGACCATAAGCACACAGGACGCCTTATGGTGTCTGTGGGTCCGGAATTCACTGAGCAGCCCACCTGGGGGAGGTGACTTGGGTTCCTCCCCAGGGCGTGCGAAGAGGCTGCGGTTGTATCTGAAGGCTCGACCGCAGCTGGCGGCTCCTCTTCCCAGGAGCTTCACATGAGTCCCATGTCACCCCCCCCCAGGTGAAAACTCATCCCACCGGGAGCTCTGAGGCCACGAGGGCTGAGTCCTACCCGGGGCCGGCCACCCGTGGGTGCTACAGTGGGCACTGCCCAGTTCTCTCCACTGGCTTCTGCTGAGAGGCGCCTGCTTCGGCTGGCCTGGGGGTCTGCAAACACCCTCCTTCAGCGAAGGCTGCTTCTGTCCTTTCTCAGGATACCCCAGATTCTGTCCCTCAGCCCAGGGAGAACCTTCTAGTCTCAAAGATGAGAAAGCTTCACTATCGCATTCTTTTACCTCTGTCCTCACCTGCCCAGTCCTTGGCTGGCTTTTAAAACTCAAAAGCCAGAACTTGGCAGTGACTTCCTGTTTTATGCTGTGTCGTGCTTTTCCTGAGGCGGTGGAGGCTGCCTGGCCCGGCCGCTGCCCCGAGGAGGAGACTGCGTCACAGGGCATAAATAAATGCATGGAATTTTTTGTCAAAAAGAGGACCTTAGTTAATATTTCAGAGTGCTCTCCTGCCATGCTGTAAATACAAATAGTCGTAATCATCTCTTTGATCTTCACTGTGAGCCCGTGAGAAATCCTGTAGAAACAACCCCCATTTTACAGATGAAGGACTCAGAGTCACTAGGCTCGTGTGCAGGAGGGTGGTTCATGCGTACTTGACCCCAAGTTTTCTGACCCTAGCCAGCTCAGTGTTTCCTTCTGTCCTTTGGCTTTTTCTTTTTCTTCTCCTTCTTATATAAAACCTGATTTTTTTTTTTTTTTTTTTTTTTTTGGTACTAGGGATCAAACCCAGGGACACTTAACCACTGAGCCACATCCCCAGCCCTTTTTATTTTTTTATTTTGAGACAGGGTCTCACTGAGTTGCTGAGGCTAGCCTCACACTCACGATCCTCCTGCCTCAGCCTCCCGAGCGGCTGGGATGACAGGCGTGCACCACCGTGCCTGGCTGAACTCTGCTTTCTTGAAGATGTTCAGCTCGCCCCTGAAAACATTCCGTTCTCAGGTAGCTTACCAGCTGTTATGCCAGGGGACACTCCTCCACGACTTCTCCTTTCCAATTACTTCCCCTCCCTCTGCCCAGCCCCAGACGTCCTCAAGAAAAAAGCACCCAAACGATGAAGATGTCAACCACTCCGTCACCGTCCTCGTACACTGACATGACCCAGAGTATCTGGTGCTCTTCAGAGTACAACCAAGTCCATACAATGCCCCTCAACTTGAAGAAAAGCCAAGTGTTTGTCTGAAGAATCATGGTAACTAGCCCCAGGAAGTCAAGGTCAAGGTTGAGGGCAATGTTGTCACTGATGAAAAACACTCACCCAGGATGACAAAGACCCTGCAGAGGCACCCAGCCTTCCCACCTTCTGCCCCGCTGCACTTCTGTTCCCTACCTACAAAAGCCCTTCCAGGTACCCAACTTCCCCAAGATGGTCTTTTTGTTGTTGTTGTTTGGAAGTCACCAGTGGCCCCCAGTGTGTTACCAGGGCACTGACTCTTGAATAAACCTGACTTCCTTCCCAGCAACTCGCCTCTCCTGAGTATTGGCTTCTGAGCAGAGAGCAAATGCACTTGAGTCTGGTGACACTGTAACTCCTCAAACTAAAAGACAAGGGCTTGAGAAGTGACATTAGTGGAAGAGGGCCCAGAGGGACGTGGGCAAACTCAATGCCCCTGAAACTGTAGTCCCCCCCCCTACTCTCCTCCGGCTTCGCCCACAAGTGAGTTTGACCTTCCGAGTGGTCAGACTCGGGGGCAGAACAACAGATGGACGTATAGACAGAGCAGCAGGAGAGGAGAAAACCCAGGGCTCCCCACGCCATCCTCTCTCAGGAGTGTCAGCGTCTGAACTTGATACCAACTCTAGGAGGTGATTAAGTTTGCACTCCTAATGAAGAACAGATGGAAAATGGAGGAAAATCAAAGATCAAAATATGCTTTCCATATTTCTTGCCTAAATGAAAAAAAAAATTGTCAAGAACTGTGAATTACCTTTTGTGAGTGTCACATTCACAGCACGAGATTCTGGAGTCGGCTGAGTGTGCTTCTGCTCATGGACCCAGGTCTGGTTGCAAAGGACAGAAAAGCCGTGATCCTGTGCCGAGGCCTGTGGGTGGAGCTGGTCACCTCCTTGCAAACCTGGGGTCTGACAATCCATCCTCCAAGAGGTGAAAAACACAAATGTTCAGAGACACCTAAACCTGGGATCAAATTCTGTATCTGCCATTAGATGTGTGATTTTAAGCAAGTTACTCAACTTGTCTGGGTCTCAGTTTGCTCATCTATAAGCATCTCTGTAGTGATTGAAATCAGTGAATATAGAGCAATCATCTTGCAGTAGCTACTAAGAAGGAAGTGGTCATTGCAACAAAGATAGTAGGTGTCATGTGTTCACCAAATGCTGTGTTATATTCATCCTTCCTGGATACACAAAAACTACCCTTCCCCATCCCATTCCAGTTAGGGGAGGCCATGTAACTGTTTCTCTGAGTAGAAGAAACAACCATTGCTTCCAGTCCAGGGCAGGGCGTAGTCCGGTGACATTTTCCAATCTCTCTTCTTTCCTGCTGTAGCAAGTGACAAGGCATTGTGTTCTAAGGCAAAAGAGCAGAATATAAGGAGCCTGGATCCCTGAGTCACCATGTGGATCATAGCTGCACAGAGGACCTTATGTGAATAAAAAATAAACTCTATTTCTAAGATTTGGTGTTTTCTGTAACAGTACCCCAGCCTTCGCTGATCAGTTCAGTGGTCATTGGTATGACTGTTGTGCTGTGTTTAGAAAGACCCCATTTAAATTCAGATTTAAATGGGATGTTAACTGACGAATTGATCCATCTGGAATATGTAGTTTGCTACTGAGCTCCCTTACAGGGAGCAGGGGATGATATGGCAGGCTGGTTTGGTGGGGAAGGAGTTCATTACAGAGAACCTGAAGATCCGCTGAGACTCAGTGGGAAGAATTTCCTTGTCTCAATCCTGTCACATCAAATATATAATGTCGGCTTCATTTCCATCATTATTCTTTGTCTTCCTCTCCCTCCTCCATGCAGCCACGTCAATCACCTGACATCCTCTCTTTCTTCTGGTCACACACTGGCCCCTAATGCCTAAGAGCAGGTGTGGTTGCTGCAGGCTTTGCCTTGGACAAGCCAATGTATGAGAACACCACTCACGCCCCCATCGCCTGGTGGCCACTTGCAGATCAGCATCTCACAGGAGGAGCTTGAATACATTGATCCAAAACCAAAAAAGAAAAAGAGAGTTTTTTTTTTCTTGGAATAATTGAACCAGAGAGTCTATGTCCCAGGATCAACAGACCCCAGAATCAAAGAAATGCAAAATCAAACCACTATAGAAGTTGAGGATAGAGTGCTAAAGAATCAAAGCATGTGAAAAACCACAGAATCCTAAGAAAGGCACAGATCTACACATCCCAGCCAATTCTGTGGGGATCCCCATGTCGGGCGGCTCAACCCTCAGGCGTCTGTCCCTGTGAGCTGCTATACGGGAGTTGTGGGGATCCCAAAAAAACCAAACCCAAGGCAACAGTGTCTCTGACCCCGTTGGTTTGTATAACCCCACCCGGGGACCAGTGCCAATGTTTCATGAAGCTGCACTTGACTTTTTTTTTAAATTAGTTTTAATTAGTTTTACATGACAGTAGAATGTATGATACATCACACATAGATGGAATAGGGCTTCTCATTTTCCTGGTTGTACATGATGTAGAATCCCACAGGTCTAATTCATTCTGCTGTCCTTCCTACCCCGTCCCCCTTCCCCTCCCTTCAGTCCCCTCTACCTAAAGTACCTCTAATCTTCCCTAGCAACCCCCAACCCCATCCTGATTGTGAGTTAGCATCTGCATATCAGAGAAAACATTCAGCCTTTGGTTTGGGGGAATTGGCTTATTTTGCTTAGCATGCTATTTTCCAGCTCCATCCATTTTACCAGCAAATGCCATAATTTCACTCTTTATTAAGGCTAAGATTCCATTGTGTATATATACAACATTAACCCAATCAATGAACGGGCTAAGGAACTGAACAGACACTTCACAGAAGAAATACAGTCAACAGATACATGATTAAAATGTTCAGCATCTCTAGTAATTAGAAAAATGCAAATCAAAACTAAGATTTTTATCTCACTCCAGTCAGAATGGCAACTATCAAGAAAACAGCAACAGTAAATGCTGGTGAGGTTGTGGGGGAAAGGCACGCTCATCCATGGCTGGTGGGACTGCAAATTGGAGAAACCACTCTGGAAAGCGGTATGGAGATTCCTTAGAAAACATGAAAGGGAACCACCATTTGACTCAGCCATCCACTCCTGGTTTACACCCAAAGGACTTAAAATCAGCCTATTACAGTGACGCAGCCACATCCATGTTCATAGCAGCTCAACTCACAATAGCCAGACTGTGGAACCACCTAGATGCCCTTCAACAGCTAAATGGATAAAGAAACTGTGGTGTGTATACACTTAACTCTTGACCAACTTCATTCAGCCTCCTCTGAGCCCGGTTCTCAACCAGGCTTTGACCTTGGCCCCTGTCCTCACTGGGCCCAGTTGCCCAGTTGTAGCAAAAATCCTGCCGAGTCACTTTGGAGAGACTCCTTCTTCCTTGACAGCCAGTCCTTCTCCTCATCTGGCCAAATCTCTCCTCCTCGACTTCCCTTTGCTGATATTGATCCTTTGGGCCTGACTTCATCTTAGCGAGAGTCCCTTCTACCTCGATTCCCCCCAACACCCCCACCCTGACCCTTGGCTCCAAACCCCCTCTTGCTCTTGTATCCAGAGCTGAGTCCCCTCCTTCTCCCCTATTGCAACAGTCCTTGCCATCTATTGTGACAGCCCCGAGTACAGTCTTCCTTACCATTTTCTCAAATGTCGGAATAATTTTTTTAACTGTCTTCAACCAGGGCTTTGGGATACAGTAAGAGTCAATTTGTGCATATCAAAAAAATACAATAAATAAACACAACGCCACAAATACAAAAGATAGAGTTGTTCGTGGTGAAAATAATAAGCAAACTCAAAGCCCTTCATGGACCTCATTTCCCTCACCCCACCTGCTTGGTAGATTCTTGCATCCCTTGGGGGCCCCAGGTATAGTCAGAAAACCTCGTGACCACAGTACATTGAGATGGCTTGTCAGAATCTCAGCTTCCTGGCTTCTCCCTTCCACGTTTCCTGGTCTCGCGGGGCTGGAAGCCTCAGAACTATATTTTCCAGACTTGCTAGCAAAGTGCCAGTCCAGGCTCCCCGTATGTGAAGTACTCACATGAGATCTGGAAAACAGGAGAGAAGGGGAAACCTTCCCTGCTTCCCCAGCAGGGAGCAGAAGCAGAGCGTCAGCAGAAGGCAGACGCGTGATGTTTTCCAGCACGTTCTGGGCATGCTCTCCCCGATGGCCCACCTTGGTGCTCTGGACATCTGGGAACATCAGGAGAGGCTCTCCGTCACCTCTGCACACCCTGCCACCCCCGAGTCTGCAACAGTTCCCAGATCTTCCAACAGTTTTCTAAGCATCTCAACCCCTGTATTAAATCTCTTCCTGCTTGAAATACCTACAGAGGTTGCTGCCTCCCAATGCATCCTGATGAATGCAGTCGGGAAACCTGGGTTCACAGTGGGCCATGCTGGTGGTGAGAGTCCCCGTATGAAAACCACAAAATAGCAGCTCATTTTTACTGTGCGTGCAAGACACCCCAGCATGAAGCAATTGACTCAGCCTGTCTCACTTGTGAAGGCACCCTTCCAGAAAGACGTTGGGAGGGAATTTACATGCCTCGCCCACCCTTCTGCCCCTCTGCTAACCATTTTTTCAGCTCTCATCCAGAGAAAAATAAACTGACATCCTATTTGGTCAGACAGTAGGACATACACAGTACCAAGTAGTGGCCATGGGCAGGGTTACTTGCCACACAATGAGCATCCTCTTGCCCGACTCTCTCTACTCAGGTTCTCATCCCTGGTACACACTGGCCTTCACTTATTTCATGGAGCTGGTGGGGAACATGCAGCCAGGCCCCCCTCTTAGGCAATCCTGAGCATCCAAGTCCCAAGACCATTACCTAAACTGGGAAGTCAGAGCCTCAGTTGAACCTGGAGCAAAAAATAATGACTATTTCCCCTTCATTTTAATTATTGCTTATTATGCATCAAACCAGCCTGAAACCCTGAGGAAAGAGATAAATTACAGATCAGGATTCAGGGCTTCCAGGACCTCCTTTTTTTTTTTTCTTTTTTCAGTAGTGGAGGTTGAACTCAGGGTCCCTTAACCACTGAGCCACATCCCTAGCCCTTTTTTGCATTTTATTTAGAGACAGAGTCTTATTGAGTTGCTTAGCATCTTGCTACTTTGCTGACGCTGCCTTTGAACTTGAGATCTTCCTGCCTCAGCCTCCCGAGCTGCTGGAGCACCACCACAACCAGGCAGAACCTCTTGTTATAACACCTTCCCATTGCTGACAAAACTTACGTCCAGTTGTAATTAGAGAGTACTGAGGCCCAGAGAGGTGAAGTAACTAGTGTAGTGTCACACAGCTGAAAAAAGAAAGCCTATTTTTAGCCCTGCCAACCCCATTTCTGAGCCTGCTCACTTTACCCCTGCACCACTCCTTCCCTGCATGAAGGATAGAGGTTTGAGGGCTGCAGAAAAATCACATAAGCCTCCTGGCTTGGAGTTTTTACTTCTGTCAAGTGAGAGGACCATTTTCAAGGACCATTTTCAATGTTCTGAAATCCCAAGACTGTGAGTTCCTTGATTGAAATGGCAAGGCCTCTGTCTGCTCCCTACAGAGCAGAACAGAGCCTGGTATACAATGGGAGCTTACTAAACGCTTCACTGAATAAATACCTCACTTCTGAGCAGAGCACCATCCTTACTCTCAGTAGGCATAAGGTCTGTATTTGCTGTTAATTCTATACTTGGCTCTTAAAATTATCAGGAGAAAGAGTGAAAGGGGAGAGAGAGAAATTACCTGTACTTTATTTTTAGTTAAAATACTAGAGATGGAGGCCAGGTGTGGGGGCACACGTCTGTCATCCCAGTAGCTCAGGAGGCTGAGGCAGGAGGATCACAGCCAGCCTCAAACCAACAGTGAGGCCCTAAGCAACTCAGTGAGACCCTGTCTCTACATAAATCACAACATAGGGCTGGGGATGTGGCTCAGTGGTTGAGTGCCCCTGAGTTCAATCCCCGGTACCAAAACAAAAACAAACAAAAAAATACTTGAGGTGGAGGGTGTGGGGCGGGGTGAACATGAGCGTCATCTTATCCTCACCTTCTTAAACAATCCTCAATTTCCGCAGAGGCGAGTCCTCAGCTCTCCACCTGCAGCCTCCCATCTCCCATCTGTGAGGTGGGCACATGGCATCTTAGGTTCATTTTTTACTGAAGATTTTAAGCATGACCTTCAGCAGTGACCTTGACACCTCCAAGCTGCAAAGCCTTTGCAAAGAGGCGCTGGGCTAATCTGGGTCTCTGCACCTGCAGCCAGAACCCATGGCCATGCCCACAGTCCTGCCTGCCCTGCCTCACCACTGGGGACATGAAGCAGGCACAGCAGAGACCAAAGGTCTTTGCAGCCCACCTGGGCTGTGTCCGTGTGAGCATTACTTGTTCTGGGAAGATTCGAGGTAGTTCCAAAGAAAGCAGCCCCGAGCCTCAGACCTGGTCTTACTTTCCTGACAACCTCTAAGGAGGCCGTCGCTACCACACTTGGAAGGTAAGGAAATTGAAGCCTGCAGCTCCAGCGGGCTTCCAGCCTCTGCACAGGCTCCCACAGCTGGGTAACCACTTCCCTGCTCTGAGCCTCAGTTTCCCTGGTCTGTAGAATGGGCCCCTCATCTCTCCTCGGCAGAATCGCTGTGCTGTCTCTCTGACGCATGGTGGATACCGAGGGTCCCTCTCCTTGCTCTCTCTGGGGAGGGGGGTGGTAGGGTTCAGGCTTGTTCAGGAACACCTGGGCCCTGAACTCAGAGCCCTCCAGGCCCCGCCCCAGGCTCTGCGGCTGTAGGACACCTCCCTGTGTTCTTGCAGGCCATCCCTGAGAAATTCCATTGTTATTTCTTAGGCTTGGTGCAAAAATTAAAGTTGCTGACAGCTCGCTCACCACCGCGCCAATTTGTAATATTGATGAATCAGGAGCCCAGCCTGGCGCTGGCTGTGGGTACAAGTGCCCAGAATATTCATGAGCCCTCCTGACTTTCCCTGATGGCATCACTTCCCCTTTCCAGGGCCATTATTTCACCACACGTCACTTGTTCCAACGTGATCTCCCGAAGCCGCCCACACATCTCAGGCTGACGCCTCCGCCTAACCTAGAAGAAGGGAGGCAGCATGGGGACTCCATGGGACCATTAAAGGGCCTAAGAGCTGCCAGCATCATGTAGCAGGATGCCCTCCACCTTGGAGCTATAGCCGGGGTGGCGGGGAGCTGCTTCCCAGCCCTGCCAGATGAACAAAGCAACAGTTCGGGAAGCTTGTCCCCCTCTCCCACCCGCCAAGGCCTGGTCTGGATGTTTGGGGAGTCACAGGGCCAGGCGTTTCCCTGTCTCTGTGCCCCCACAAAAGCTTGTCAGTTAGGTGATCTGAGGTGCCGTGTGCTTTTCTGGTTAAACATTTATACTGCCGCTTTTGTAGATAAATAGGTACATACATGTGTCCACACGATTAGGATTAAATATTAAGAAGATGCGCCGGCGGGGGCCGGTCAGCCAGAATAAAATGAAACCTGGGGGCACAAATGTCAGATCTGAGAGAGGCTGGGGGGGCGAGGGCCAAGGGATGAAGACCTTCCAGGCTGACCTGTGGTCAGGCAGGTCTGAGGCCACTTTGGAGAAAAGCAGCCCCCTGCCCTCCGATGGGCCCCTCATGAAGCTGGAGATACAAAGGTATAATTTTCCCTCCTCGAGTCCCTTGCATCTCTTTTCCCCTCTCCTCTCCCTTTTCTCTTTCTTCCAAGACAAAACTGGCTTGGGCAGCCTTACCTGATAGTCTTCCCGCCCCCCCTCTCCAAATAGGACTGTATTTTAAAATTGTATTTGATCAGCTTTGACGAGCCCCACGCGCTCAAGGTGGCGCAAGTTGTCAGAGGTCTGCCGGCGCCTTGAATGGAAATGATTCTAATTACGGGTGATCATTTTTGCATTCTAACATAAAACAATGTTCCAGGAAAAAAAAGTCCCATTACAATGGCTAAAAAAGACAAATCATTTAGCAAGTCCCTCTCTTTATTACTTTATTAGACCATTTGCAAGGCAACATTTGGAACGTGGGAACAGTGTGATGGCCCAAGGCTATCCCACTGGAAGTCGCACCAAGAAACCCGAGTTCATCTCTCGTCATTAGTCAGAGAGTCAAATGCAATCATGAGGACTTCAGTGGGCTTGTCAAATTAGCACCGTTTCACATCATTAGCGTGGCAGACGGGGCAGGAAGGCCCCCGGCACCAGAGAAGCATGTTGCCACCACCCAAGATGTTTTAGATCGCCTCCTCCACGCAGCATCCATGCACCTCAGATCCCTTCCTGGCCATGCCCCAGCCCTCTTCCACCCAGGCAGCTTGGTCATGTGACCTATGCTGGCCAATGAGATGAGTGAGGTGATTGGCATCCTTCCAGGCAGCCTCTTTAACAGACAGTGAGCAGCCTGGGGGTGGCGCACGCCTGTCATTCCAGCACTTTGGGAGGCTGAGGCAGGAGGATCGCGAGTTCAAAGCCAACCTCAGCAATAGCGAGGTGCTAAGCAACTCACTGAGACCCTGACATTAAATAAAATCCAAAATAGGGCTGGGGATGCAGCTCAGTGGGTCAAGTGCCCCTGAGTTCAATCCCGGGTACCCAAAAACAGTGCTGCTTCTCTGAGCCTTTCTTTCTCTGCCTCCAGACCAGCAATGTCCTAGAAAGAGGCTGCTCTGCTGATCTGAAACACAGAGGGAAACTATCCCCATTCAAGGGATCCCCCTCTGCAGATTCAACTGAAGAGCAAAAATATTTCCAAAACACTTCGCATCTGTGCTGAACCTGTACAGGATTTTTTTTTGTCATTATTCCCTAAATGATACAGTGTAACAACTTTTACATAGCATTCACAGCATGTTGGGTTTATAAGTAAACTAGAGATGTTTTAAAGCATACAGGAGAGTGTGCATATGTTCTACATAAGCATTCTGCTGGTTTATATAAGGGAGAACATCCATGGATTTTGGAATCCTTGGAGTCCTAGAACCAAATCCCCAAAAGACACCAGGGGATAATTGTTCACAGTGATGTGGGAAAGATAGACATGTAACCCTAGTGAAAAATAAACCTTTGCTTTTCAGAGGCCTAAGTGGGTTCCTGGGATATATGACTTTCAGTTCTGAAATTCAGTTTTCAGTCCCAAGTACACTACTTTGGTTTGCTTGGGACTGAAAGATTTCCTGTGATGCAGGACTTTTCATATCTGAAATAAAAAAGAAAAAATCTCGAATGAACCAAAAGAAGTTTTGATCATCCTGTCTTTGGAAATCACTCATTTCTTGGGGATGGTTGTTATGCAGCATCACCTGGACAAAGCTGACTGATACACCCTCCATTGGCAAGGAGGAAACCTAAGTCGGAAGAGTTCACACAGAATGAGGATGAAGGTAGTTTGGAGGTTTAGAAGTTAAAACAAGTCCGGTTCTTCCCTTCTCTGTTGCTTAATCCCTCAAGCAAGCATCACATATGGTTCCTGGGAAGTGAGACAGAAGATCCTGGGTTCAATGGGCAGGATGTTTAGCAGGAAGTGTTCTTGGGACCAACACCTGGGAAAGAGAAGAGAAAGAAGCAGAGTTGAGCAAAGGGAGAGATTAGGCAGCCCTAAGGGAGGTCCAACCAAAGTCTCAGCAGACCCCATGGAGAGCTCTGGAGTTGGGATGGTCCTTCAGAGCCGCCTCAAGTCAGGGCAAAGGGTCAGAATCTTGTACTCTGGCATCCTTCCATCATTGGATGCAGGCTGTCCCCAGAAGGGAGTGACATTAGGTGAGATGGTCTTCCTGGGCTGGGCATCCCCAAAGGGGCAGGACTCCCACAAGCTGCAGAGCAAATCCTACCTGCACATCTCAGAATCCAATGTGGCAAGTCCCTTAAACATTCTGAATCTCCTCACCTGCAAAATGGGACAGATGGTGCAGATTGCTCAAGCTGTACAGGGACAGATGAGCTAAAACATGTAAAATGGCCGAAAATGTATCTGATCCACTGCAAGTTAATTATTGTAACAATTACTATTAATACTACATTTATGGCACCATATACATGCAGTCATCTCCTTTGTGGTCTCTTTGCTTCTGCATTCCTTCTTTCCCTTGTGGTAGCCAGAAGAAACTGTCAAAGAAGGCATATAATTTTAGTCACTCCTGTGCTCTAAATCATTCCATAGCTCCCTATTACCTTCTAGACTAAGCTCCTTCCAAGGCTTCTGCTTATCTTGCCTCCTGTGTTCTCCATACTTCCAGCTTTGTGGCGAGCTACATTTAGTCTCTTTCTGTGAAACTGTATGCATCCAAGCTTTTTCACATGCCCTTCCAGCTACCTGGAATGCCTTTCCCTTACATGGTGAATTCCAGCTTCTTTCACAAGACTCAGATCAGGCTTCACGCCCTCCAGGAAGCCTGCCGTGGGCTTCCTGCCATGGCTGGGCAAACTCCTCCCCCAGGTCGCCACAGCTTTCTGGGCTTGCTCTGATCACAACACCTGGATTCTGATGGCCCATTTGTGAGAATGTCTTTCCCTTTAAGTACGGAGTGTCACGAAGCTGCAGCAGTGACAGTATTTTTTGGATTCCTGGAGAGATTTTCCTCTGGAAAGCCCTGGATTCCCACATTTCATCTCAGGGCCTGATACACAGTAGGTGATCAGTAAACACTCACTAGATGAGTGAATCTTCTGCCCAGCACTTTATAGGATAAACGGGACTGGGAATCATCTCCCCACGTCTCAGTGGAACCTACAGATTCAATTTGAATCCCCTGAAAATTGGCGGCAACCTTACTAACCCTAGAGACGCAGATGCCCAGAAACCAGGAAAACAGCTTCTGTCGTCATTGGTAATGGCTAGTGTTTTTTGAACAAGCATTTTTATAACCACAGACTGGGCTGCATGCTCAAAGGACTTGGAAACAACTTTTAGTGCCCCTTCTGGTTTGTTTTTTTTTGTTTTTGTTTTTGTGTTTTTTGGTACTGGGGATTGAACTCAGGGGCACTTGACCACTGAGCCACATCCCCAGCCCTATTTATTTAGAGACAGGGTCTCACTAAGTTGCTTAGAGCCTCACTAAGTTGCTGAGGCTGGCTTTGAACTTGTGATCCTCCTGCCTCAGCCTCCCGAGTCACTTGGAATTTACAGTCGTGTGCCACCGTGCCTGCCTCATGATGTATATTTAATTACAGACCTAAAATGGGTTGAGTTGTATCCACAAAAAAAATTTTAAAAAGTTGAAGTCCTCACCCCTAGGGTCCACAAATGGGACTTTATTTGGAAATAGGGTCTTTGCAGACAATCAAGATGAGGCCATTAGGGGGATCACGAGAGGAAGGCGTCTTTACACAAAAGGGAATTTTGGACACAGGTGGGCGGAGAGAGAGGAGGATGCGAATGCAGGGACCATGCCAAGGACACCTGTGCCCCCCGAGGTGCCAGCCCCTGGGTTTCAGCCTCCCACCTCTAGAACAGTGGAGAACAGATTTCTGGCATATAAGCCACACAGTGTGCAGGACTCCACCCTGGCACCCCTGGCACCCCTGGGAAACAAACACAGGGCCCATCTCTACCCAGCGGCTCTGAGGAAGCCAAGGGCAGGGCGGGGCCTGATTCTGACCGTGTCACCCAGGCCCTGGGATGGAAGACCCCCACAATTCTAAAGAACCAACAGCTCCCACCCAGTCTCCAGCAGGACAGGATTCCTTCTCCATGGGCCTGATGTAGACATTGAACATCAGGTAGACACGCACAGGGCAAAGCCTGGGACACATGGTGCATGGGACTCAGGTCCCTCGCATCGACTGGGGGTCTTGGAACACATCCCCCAAGGAGAGGGGTGTTGTGTATACCACACTGTGCAGACGCCAGCAAAGGGGGTCTTTATCTGTGAGTGTATTTATCAGCCATGCTTTGCGACACTTGGGGCATGTCCTGCTCATGCTTGTGACCCCCAGAGCCTGGCACAGGGCAGGTGTTCAGGGCTTGTCTGTTAGGTCACTGAACTGGCAAATGACAATCCTCTTAGCTGATGCTCCCATCTGGAGGGCTGGGGGTCCTTTGGAAGAGAACCAGGGAGAAGCAGGAAGGGGAGGGGGCTGGGATGCCAGGATGAGAGAATGCCACCAGACAAGTGCCACAGCTGGGGACACTCATCTGATGTCTGTACAACTCCTCAGACTTCCCAGAGCAACAGCACAGGCAGGCAGAGGGACCCAGCCAAGTCACTTAAAATCTCTGAGCCTCAGTTTCCCCACCTGTAAAATGGGGCCACAGCACCCACCCCAAGGATCTGCACTGAGAAAAGCAGAGGCATTAGGAAAACCCTTACCCATCTCTCTTTCTCCAGAATGGCCAACACCAAGTGTAGGTCTGGCATACAGCAGGTGCTCAATAGTAGCAACTGTATTTTTCTTCTCTTCAAAAGAACAGTGGGAGCCCGGCACGGTGGCGCATGCCTATAATCCCAATGGCTCCCAGTCGTTCAGGAGGCTGAGGCAGGAGGATCACAAGTTCAAAGCCAGCCTCAGCAATGGCGAGGCGCTAAGCAACTCAGTGAGACCCTGTCTCTACATAAAACACAAAATAGGGCTGGGGATGTGGCTCAGTGGTCGAGTGCCCAGGAGTTCAATCCCTGGTACCCCCTTAAGAGGGGGAGAGATTTTCTGGTCTTCTGTTGTAGGAGACCAAAGTCACTTCCCAACATCACCCAGCCGGGGAGGTGGGATGATTTGGCCTCAGGTTTGCCATAGGCCTCGGGTCTAAGTCCTGACCAGCACTCACTTCCCAGGTCAGCTGCCGAGGTGGACAGTTTCTTCCCAGGCTTCTGGGATATCTCCACCCTGGACTCTGCAGACCATCTCGAGTCCAAGGCCACTGCAGGAAGGTCCCCTGCTCCCAATGCCTGAGCACCAGGCGTGCCGAGCCCCGCTAAGAGCAGCAGACACAGAGTGAGGGCGATGCCCGGTCCCCGGGGATCCCGAGGAGCTGCCCGGCTGGGCTGCCAACCCGCTACCTGACGCCAGTTCTGACACCTGTCACCAGCACGCCCGCGAGCAGGCAGCGCCTGGAGTGGAAAAAGTCTCACTGAACATTCTGCCTTAGTCACCGGTATCCATTTAACCCTGAAGCCAAGAAATTCTGTCCTTCCCCGAGAGTCCTGTGGGAAACCTCTCACCCCTGGCCTCCCCTGGCCTCCCCACTTTCCACTCCTGGCCTGGCCTGGGATGAAATACAGGGGCTGAGCCCAGCCTCGCTGCTCAGAGGATGTCAGCCACCTGGCCATCTCGGCGGGGAGGAAGGAGCCCTGGCCCGCGTCCCAGACCTGGCTCTGCAGGGACTCACGAGTGTCCTTGGGGAGGCTCCGCCCCATCTGGGCTTCAGTATCCCATCTGTAAAGTGGGCTAGAGCACTGCAGACCTCTAAAGGGCCCTTGTAGCTCTAAAACCAGACAATTCTGTACAGTAGGTGCCGACTGTATGCAGAGAACAGAGGGCGACTCAAAGGCTCGATCGGCCCATGCAAGGTTGTCCCTATGCCCACTCCACACGGGCAGTGGGCTTGGTCGGGGGGGTATGGTGTCTGGGGACAGCCATGTCATGGGAGACGCTGTCCAGGGCTTCAAAGCTGTGCACCTGCTGCACCACCAGACACCTGAGGACCAGGCAGGAGTGTGGTCACGTGACGCCCCTGCATGACCCGGGCTGCGGGGCCAGCTGAGGCCGCACACCAGTGTGCATGGGCCCAAGTCCCTTGGGGCGAAGCAGGGCTTGTGAGTCGGGGGCAGTGGTCATCTAACAGGTCTGCAGTGAAGATTCTGGAATGGGAAGTCCCGTGTCAGAAGGGCTGAGTGGAGCTCAGGGGCAGAGCCTTCGCCAGCACCCAGCCCTGGTGTGACCCCAGCACTGCTGATCGACAACAGTAAAAAGAAGAGGTCCTCAGACCTTAAGGACAGTCCCCACTGCCTGGCTGCATGGCCTCAGTTTCCTCAGCTGGAAAATGAACTCATCACCATCCCTAACCCTGCAGCCAGCACAACATGGCGCTACTTTTGTGTGGTCCTTGGGTCCGGGCCCAGGAGACGTCAGTAAGTGTTGTCCAGTCTCTCTCTCTCTTTTTTGTTTTCAGTGACAGGGATTGAACTCAGGGGCCCTCGACCTCTGAGCCACATCCCCAGCCCTATTTTGTGTTTTATGTAGAGACAGGGTCTCACTGAGTTGCTTAGCGCCTCGCTATTGCTGAGGCTGGCCTTGAACTCGCGATCCTCCTCCCTCAGCCTCCCTAGCTGCTGGATGACAGGCGAGCGCCCCCGCACCCAGCTCCAGTCTCTCTTGATCCCCAGCAGCAAAGAGCATCCCAATGTTAAAGGGGACAATGCCACACAGCCCTGTCACGGGGGTTTGGGTGGCCCAGTCACCTCCTGCAGATTTGTCATGGACTCAGTCAAGCACCTGAGCATGGCAACCCACCCTTCTTCAGACCTCTGGTGCCCAGGACATCATTCACCTCCATCACTGACCAAGACGGAAACTGAGGCCAGAGCCACAGGCCGGGGTTCTGGAGTGAGTCAGGGCATTGACGCAACAAGACCCAGAGCCCAGCGCAGGTGTGCCCTCGCTCCCCCACCCGGTGCCCTTCCCCCTTTACCAACACCAACTAGGTACTGTGGGGCCCCGAACCTAGCACGGTGGCCTGCTTTCACCCTCTGACTTCACTGTTCTCATGTAGATGCTTGGACTGGCCCCAAGTGGCACCAGGACCCACATCCAGCCCCCAGAGCAATAATGCCTGGTCCTTACAGAGCTCAGACGGAGCAGGGTGCCCTTCTGGCACCTGAGTTGTATCCCCTAGTGAATACTTGTGAAAGCACCTCAGGTCTCCATTTCACAGAGGAAGAAACTGAGGTTCAGAGAGGCTCCATCTCTGCAGAACTTATTGGCAAGGAAGCGATGGATGAAGCCAGATCCAGCCTCTGAGCCTGCCAGCACTGAGTCCAGTCTGCCTGCAGGAAGCCACAGAAATGGCCGCACTGACCCATCTGGGGTTCTGCGTGCAGCCCGGGAGGCCAGGGGTGTCCCTATGCCAAGGGCAGCTTCAGCCTGAAGCCAGGGACAGCTCAGAGCTGCCACTCCCAACTCTAAAGAGACAGCGTCGGTCCACCCGCCCTGCAGTGGGCGCTCGCTGAGCACCTGCTGGGAGCCAGAGAACCAGGAGCAGCGGAAAAGAAACTTCTGGAAGGACGCTGGAGGGAGAAGCAGCCCTCATGAGCATCACTGATGGACGGATGGACGTGGGCCTGTCTGTCTGTCTGCAGGGCGGGCAGGCCCCGGCCTCCCAGGGTCAGCAGGCCTGACCAGCCTCAGGACGGATCCTGCCGCAGCGTGGGGCCAGCAAGGCCTGACCCCGTCTTCTCACCCAAGAGCTCCACATTCAGTAACTGCCCAGCCCCTGTGGCCTTCTGGGACCGAATCAATTCCCCCACCTGCCTCCTCCAGCAGACAGTGCCCTCAGCCTCCCACGGCCCTGAAGGCACCCACTCTGCATCCCGGGCCCGGGGCCAGGGTAGAGGTGATCTCCATCCTCAGCCCAGGCCGAGCTGCAGATCTCCTGTCTGAATCACTGGGGGGAAGTCCACACGAAGCTGCTCCTGAGCTTGGCTCTCCCTTCATCCTCACAGCCACCCAGGAAACAGGCACAGTAAGCGTCCCCACTGGACTGAGGAAGAGACTGAGGTTCAGAGAGTAAGTGATGAGCAGGCAGATTTCAGCTGGAGTCCATGTGACTCCAAAGTCCTTTGCCCTGATGGAGAGCAGGGAAGGTGTACTGTGAGCATGGCTTTTCCTAGGTCCTGACCCCAGAAGGACAAGGCTCACTGTCCCAGGTATGTCCCAGGACAATGCTTGGAGATTCTCAGGCCCGAGGGTAAGGGGCACCTTGTTTGCATTGCATTCCAAGGTGGGCTGTGTGTCCTTTCTAAAGTGGCTTCACCTCTCTGAGCCTCAGCTGCCTCCTCAGAACAGTGTAAGGACACTGCACTTCCAAGAGCTTTTCCTAGCTGGTGTCTTCATCCCCCTCTGGACATCCCCGCAGGATCCACATCAGATCAATGGCGATGGGAGCCAGGGTGGGCCCAGAGGAGACACCCCTGAGCCACCTCCTCCTCCTGCCCGACAGCCCACTGGTTCCTGCTGCTGCCCTTGCAGTTTTTACTAGGGCAGAGGGAAAGCACGCTTTGAGTTCAGGTTAGAAAGAAAATGTGACTTGGGGTAGGAAGTTCAGGGCCTCCCAGCCACGGGGCCTGATCCCCAGCATTCCGAGGGCAGGATGTTGTGAGTCCCATCTTCAGGACCCACGCTATGCAGGGGGGTGGGAAGCTGGGGTCCCCTGCTGGCCAGGTCCCCTCACCTGGCCTCTTGATTAAGCCTCTTCCAAGTGCTTCACATCTCATTTAATCTCACAGCCACTTCCAGGGTATGTGTGATGACCTCCACTGGACACACAGGGAAGCCGAGGCCCAGAGGCACCGAATGACCTCCCCAGGTCACCATGGAAAGCCGCTACCTGGCCAGGGTGGGAGCCCAAGTTGGTTCAGTTCCAAGATCATTGTTATTTCCCACAGCTCCACCCCCTGGCCAGCCTGAGACGAGCACCAAGTCCTGAAGAGCTCCTTCCATAACCCCCATCGGAGATCTACCTCTCACCTAGGGCTGCAGAAAGGGCCTCAACTCCAGAGTCACACGGGACTGGGTTCCTAGAGACCACACCACAAACAAGGTAACAAAAGAAGAAACAGAGCCTGATGTGGTGGTGCACACCTGTGACCCCAGTGGCTCGGGAGGCTGAGGCAGGAGGATCGTGAGTTCAAAGCCGGCCTCTGCAACTTAGCAAGGCCCAAGCAACTGAGCAAGACCCTGTCTCTAAATAAAATATAAAAAAGGGATGGGGATGTGGCTCAGTGGTCAAGTGGCCCTGGGTTCAATCCCCAGTGCAAGGAAGAAAGGAAGGAAGAGAGGGAGGGAGAGAAGAAAGACGCAGAGACATCATAGCTCCACTAAAATTTAAAACTTTGGCAATGCAAATGATACCATGAATCAAAACAACAATCCACAGACTGGGAGAGATATTTGTGAATCCTACATCAGAGATTTGTATCCAGAATATGTAAAAAGCTCTTACAATTCATCAATAAAAATACAACCCAATTTGCTTACATAGGCAAAGAATATAAACAGACATTCTCTAAAAAAGATATTCAAATAGCCAATAAGTGTGTGGGAAAAAGTCTGACATGATTAGTCATCAAAGAAACGCAAATCAAAACCATAAGATAGACTTCATACCCCTAGGCTGGTCAGAATAAAAAAAAAAATCAGATAGTAACAAGTGTTGACAAGATGTGGACAATTCCAAATCTTCAGACACTGTTCATAGAGATATAAAATGGTACAGCCACTCTGAAAAAAGTCTGGCACCTCCTCAAATAATTAAATATAGTATTACCATATAGCCCAGCAATTTCACACACAGGTAAATACTCAAGGGAATGGACAATAGAATTCTGTACAGAAACTTTTCATAGCATTACTCAGAAGAGCCAAAAAGTGGAAACAATCCATGAATGAACAGATACACAAAATGTGGTACATCCATACAGTGGAATATTATTGGGCAATAAAAAAGGAATGAACCACTGATACATGCCACAACCTGGGCAAACCTTGAAAACAGGATGCTAAGTGAAATCAGCCAGTCACAAAAGGCTGCATATTGTGTGACTTTCATTTGTAGGAAATGTCCAAAACGGGCAAATCTATAGAAACAGCACAGTAGTGGTTAGAACAGGCTCAAGGAAGAGAGGAATTAAAAGTGACTGCTCATAAATAACGGGTTTCTTTGGGGGATGACTAATATGTTCTAAAAATTGAATTTGCGATGCTTGCACAACTCCATCCAGCAAACTCCAGAACTGCGTGACCTTAGAATAAAGACTTCCCAGCTCCAAGCCTCAGTTTCCCCGTCTGCAAAACGGACTGATCAATCCCACCGCCTCGTCTGAAAGTCAAAAGCAGAGAGTGGTTGGGGCCCGGCACACAGTAGGTGCTCACCTTGCTGAAGGTTCCTTCCCCAGAGTGGGAGATGAATGAGGTCGTCCAGGAAGGGTGCCCGGCACGCGGCCCAGGCTGGCCCTGGACAGCCCGACGGACTGGACAGAGGAGGATGCTCATCGCCGGTGACATAATTTAGATGGATGGCTCGGGTCATCCATCAGGCTAGGAGCGGGCGGCCCGGGAAGAGGCCGTGGGGGAGCCCATTACCGTACACGTGTTAACAGCGCATCCTTTGTACCGACAGCCGCGCGGGCGCGGGCCTGGGCCGCTCCCCGCATTGTCTGCGCGCCGCGGCCCCGCGGTGATGGATGGGCCGCGCCGCCGCCGGGTACCGCGGGCCGAGGGCGACACCTCGTGGTCGCCAGAGGAACTGCGGGCCGCGGGGCGGTGAGCCGAGGACTGAACCGCGCGCGTCTGTCCCAGGTTCACCAAGAAGAAGCTGCTAAGCGCTCAGTGCTTCAAGCCTGGCGCTTAGTAGGCCCTCAAGAAAACCAGCTGATGGTTAACGTGACCTTCGTTGTCAGGGAAACAGGCAGTAATAACAAGGTCCCAAGACTGGGCAAGAGGGCTGGGGACGTAGCTCAGATGCCCCTCTGCACCAAAAATTATTATTATTATTATTATTATTATTATTATTATTATTATTATTATTTTAGTTATAATAATGTAATAATATAATTAATTAATATTATTAAAAATAAATCAACTGGGTGAGGTTGCCAAAAACCGAGTAGTCAGTAAGGGTTTGGTGTGTCCCAAAGATCTCACACAGACTCATCCTTCAAAAACTCATTGATCGTTTGGCCAAAGTTAGTTGAACTGGCACCCTGCTTTGTTTCGTCCTTGTAAGCGTCACAACCCTGTACCCGGGTCACTGCGCCTCTGTGGGCCCACAGCGGGCGCCCTCTCTGTGATGGGCTGCCCCTGCGTGTGTCTAACAGCACCGACAGGATGGCTTGCTCATTAAATGAGATGGTATGTGCAAAGAATTTAAAGAGAATCGAGGTCCAAGACAGGGGGCAAAGTTCTGATGGCCCAGTGGACACCTTTCTTTGCAGAACTGAGGGGGGGCGTGGCCAAACATCAGAGAGGAGATCAATCGCCATTAATTTTAGTAAGCGTCCGCCAGACTCCAGCCTCCGGGCCTTTGAATGCTCTGTGCCCAACACCTCGACCACCCTCTGCCCCTGTCTGACAGTTCTCTCTGGTTCGCTCTTTCTCTGTTTGTAATCCCATCACACATGTCCTTGGAGCACAAAGAGCATTTTGTGGTTAAATGCTCAGAGTCCAAAAATAGCTGGCAAATTTTTTATGAAGATTTATTTTCAAAACGTTGGTGCCCCCAACCTGGAGCTGATCCTGAGGTGGCTGGTGTCCCAATCTGCAGGTGGAAGCCATGGGGCAGTGGGTTCTGAACCCCACCTGGCCACTTGGCCCCATGAGGAGGACCGAGAAGGCAGGAGGGAATGGAGGTGCTTTGGGGGCTCTGAACCCCCCCATCTGGATCCAGTTCTCAGAAGCACCAGTCAAGTCTGACTGGTTTGCTCCTCCACCAAAAGCACCACTGGCTCTCCCTCGTTTCTTCCTTCTTTATTCAGGACATTTCTTACGTAGTTTATTGAGCACCTGCTATGTGCCGACACAACACTGGTGTTGATCCATTCTTGGTTCTGAGAATATAGCGATAGACACAGTCTCGTCCCTCATGAAGCTCACAGTGTAAGGCTGGGGAAGGGGACAGACGCTAAAGAGATAATTCATAATTAGAGTGACAGGAAAACCAGGTGGGCTGAGGGCACCCAGGGGAGGCACCTGGCTCCCGAGGGAGGGGACATTTCAGCTGAGGATGGATGAGTCATGCAGGAGAGAGGGGCAGGATGCTCTAAAGAGAGGTAAATGGGAGGCAAGTTTCCAGCGTGAGACCAAGCATCCATAGGGGACGAAGACAGCATGTGTGAGTGCACTGGCAGGTGATGCTGCCAAGGCGACAGGGCAAGGACGGCCTCAAAGGCTGTGGTGAAAACGCAAAGGGACTGGGGAGCCATAGAGGGTTCTAGGCAGGTGAAGTACCATAGTCAGATTTCCCACATCATTAACTATGAACCCCCTCTTCCTGCCCCCTCTCCATAGAGCCTTCTACTCCCCCAAGCCAGACTCCTCCTGAACCCCCAAACCTATGCTTCCTACCTCTTTTACCTAGACTCTCTCATCTTGTACTATAACAGGACACAATGAAACAACCTCCAAGTCTGGATGAGACAAACTCAATTGGAAACCAGGACTCGTAGCTCCTGGACCATCTGGAGCAGGTCCCTCCTCCCTGAACTTCCCGAGCCCCCATTTCCTTACCTGTAAAATGGGGACGATCACCTTGTCTACCACCCAGTTGGACTGGTTTCGTTTCTCCTTCCAAGAAGTGGTCGCCTCCTCCAGGCCGCCTTCCCAGAGCACATCCTGTGACCTCTGCCACCAGGCAAGCCCCTGAGAGGTCTGTCTCTCCACTGCCATCAGAGGCCACCTGGGGACAGTGGCCAAGAGGTCTTTCCAAGCAGAGCCTTGAGAGTCTGTCCGCCCAGAGACAGGAGGGCAGCTTTCCCACCAGAGAGAAGGGCAGAGGTGCTCACTTCCTGGGGTTGAGCTTGAATCTGGAAAATCACTGGGGAACCGCCCTCCTGCCTCCGTCCGAGGAGCCGGCTGCCATCGTGTGGTAGGAGGCACTGTCCTTCCCAGGACCAGATCCCCCAGCTGGCGGCCAAGGACAGGACCTGGGCCTCCGCATGAGATGGGGTAGCGGGAGAGGGGCTGCTCCCCGCCTCCAGCAGAGGAGGGCCACATGTCCAGCTCTTGGCCTCAGGAAGCCCGAGCCTCACCCTGCCCCAAACACGCCTCCTGCACCCACCTGCCTGACCTGCAGCACCTCCCTGCCCTGGAGGCCAGGAAGGAGATGGGTTCCCAAGCCTGCGCAATGCGTCACAGGGACCCAGATGCTGTCACCTCTCCAGATCTCTTCCTCAAGGGCACCTTGGACTCCCACCCTTCCCCGCACACACACCAATGTCAAGAATCTGGCAGGAACATCAGCAACCATAGCTCCCAAGAGCACCTACTGCCCTCCAGCCATGTTCCAGAGATTTTCTCCAAACTTTACCAATAACTGACAAGGTAGGGGAGTCACTTGACTAAACCCAAGTAGTTAGGAGAAGCCATCGAAGTAGCACCCAGGCGGTGAACACAGTAGGGACCCCCGCACAAGTTGACACACTTCGGATAAAATGCTCCTCTTAGCCTCACAACCATGCAGTGGACGATTATCCCCATTTTGTGCGAGAGGAATACAAGGTTCAGAGGAGGCCAGCAACTTGCTCAAAGTCACACAGCAAGACAGAAGAAGGGCTGGAACCACGTGGTTCCCTGGATCTTCTTAAAACTGCTGGAAGAATTTCTACAGAGGGTGTGGAGGAGGCAGGACGCCCAGCAGGCCAGCCTCCATCATAACCTGAAGACCCCTTCCTTCCTCCTCCACGCAGCCTGGAAGGAGGGTGGGTCCCCCCTTTAAAGGTGGATTCCCCTCCAGCGCTGCCCTCCTTCCCCAGCAGCCTCCTCCCCCACCTCCCACGCTCTAGCACAAGAGTTGCCAAGGTAACCACACTGCCAACCACTTCCTTCTTTGTCTGGGGCCCTGGGAGGAAATTCATAAGCCAAGGCGCTGCTCACTGACCCCTGGTGACCTCCACAGGGAGGTGCAGCCCTGTGCCACCCCTTCCAGGTCCCCTCACCCACCCCACCTACTGGCAAACTCCAGGTCCCAAGCTGCAAGAGGCTCTGCCTGGGGAAGGTGTTTTGGGGGGTCCCTTCCTGGGTACTCCCCTCTAGAAACACCAAAGGAGAAGGTGCCACAAAGAAAACGCACACTGTGTACGTGTGGCACTGGGAACAGTGCCCACTAAGTACTTCGGACTTTTCCTAGACACCAAGGGGCCACAGGAGACAGGCCTACTGTGTGCCTCCTTCTGTGCTAAATGATCTGGAGGTGTCACCAAGAGGGAATCTGAGGAGCCAGACCATGAAGATGCAATCTGGAACACAAAGAACAGGTGTCGGGGAGATTGGAGGTGGGAGATCGATGCTCTGTGAGTGATAACTAGGTACCAGGCAGGTCAGAAAAGTCCCTCGCTTTCAGAAGCAAAGTTGGTATTTGAAGCCAGACTCGTTCAATTCCTCATCCTTCCCCCTAATGGTGTCCCAGGTGGCGGCATCTCCATCAACCTTTGTCCTTGATTGAGATAATAAGGATAAAGTCCCACCAGGCTACAGTGGATGCCAGAGCGTGAGCCAGAAATCAACTTTGTTGCTTCATATCATTAAAACTTGAGCCTCCCTCATTGAGATTCAGGAGCTATTTGTTATGGCAGCATATCCCAGCTTGTTCTGACTGTTACACCAACGGTGGAACCAAATCCCAGAACTCTCATGGATCAGATCTTGAGCCCTCTCAATGAACCAATCACTGTGAGCAGAGGAGGGCAGGCGTGCTCTGATTGGCTCATGCATGGTTCAGGGGCCACACCTATCTCCAGAGGTGGAAGAGGAGAAGCCAGCCGCCCTCATGCTAGTGGTTTGGGCATGACAGAAGGTGGCTCCTCAAGAAAGGGGGACAGTTACTACAGAGGCAAAAGCAACAAGTGTCCACTTCAGGGCTTTGTCACCCAAGGGGTATAACACCCTTTTTTAAGGCAGAGATCTTAGAGATCTCTAAAATTTGCCTGGAAGGTTTCATTGAGTTCCCCTGGGTGATGTCACTTCCTTCCTAAGTCTCAGGAAGTCCTTTGGCTGCTGGGCCAGGGGTCAGCTTTCCCTGAGAAGGGTAGGAGGACCAGGCTGGGAGAGAGGAGTCAGGAGAGAGAGCGAGGAGACAGCCCCACACAGAGCAGTAGTCAGAGGGTAAGGGTTATCCACAGCCTTCCTTCTTCAACCCAGGTTTTCTCAGTCACTGCTCTTTCTAAAAACCTTATATAGCTCCTTGCAAATTAAAATTGTTATTAGCTGAGAACTGACTGTGTGCCAGACACTGAATAAAGTATCTCACAGACATCTTTGAATTGTTCCCTGAGAACCTCAGGAGCAGGTACTAGAGGTTGATCCGGTGATCCAGGTGGACCCATGTATGCTCAGAAATGCAAGTGGCCTGCCCCACGTCACAGGACTCAAAACCAAGTCTCCAGTCTTTATCCTCCTCGTCAATGCATCGCAGAGGCGAGCAGGAAATAAAAAATGAAAGAATGATTTGACAATCCAAAAAGATAAGAGGAAATTTTGCTTTGCCTGCACAGACATTGAGGTTTGTCTCCTAAGGGAGGAGACTAACTCCGTGTTGACTGTCCCTCCAGACCTCTTGCTACGCTCCAGGAACATGAGTAAGCATTTGCGACACATCACTACTGTGCAAAAGCTTTACTTACGTTATTTCAGCATGATGGGATCTCGGGAGTGCACAATCAGCCACAGAAGTCCATGTTGATTTTGTTATTGTTGTTTGTTTGTTTGGTACCAGGGATTGAACTCAGGGGCACTCGACCACTGAGCCACATCCTCAGCCCTATTTTGTGTTTTATGTAGACACAGGGTCTCACTGGGTTGCTTAGCGCCTCGCCATTGCTGAGGCTGGCTTTGAACTCACAATCCTCCTGCCTCAGCCTCTCAAGCCACTGGGATGACAGGTGTGCGCCACCACACCCGGCCATCTAGTTCTTTATAATCTTAACTACCAAGGGATGTGGGGAAGAGGCACCCACAAGAAGTTCCTGTTAAAACTCAAGTTAGATTCATCTCTTCCCAGCTCCAAAGTCCCAGCTATCCCCACCTGACCCAGAAGAAAGCCAGGACTCCCACGCCTGCCCAGAGTCCCTGCCTGATCTTGGCCTTGCTCATCTCTCCAAGCTCAGCCCCATCCCCAGCCACCATCCTCCCTTGCTCCCTCGGGGCCACACCTCCTCATTCCTCAACCTCCCCTCACACACCCTGCCTCAGGGCCTTAGCACCTGCCCTTCCCTCTGCTTGGAATACTCTTGTCCCAGATTCCCCGGGGCTCGCATCCTCAAAGACTTTTAAGTCTTTGATGGAAATTTGTTCTCCTTAATTAAACTCGACTTCCGCCTCTGTGTGCAGAGACCTCCATGCTCGCTCAGCCAGGAGCCGTAGGGTGAGACACAAGAATCTCACACCAGAAATCCTCAACCCAAAAGCAACAGTCCTTGGGACCCAGCTGGCTCGGGCAGCAGAGGCTCGGGCTGCAGCTACCATGGCAGATTCAGTTCCCCAGGTATGATTTATCCCTCCCGCTGAACTTTATTTTCTCCTTTTTGGATTCTACTCAGGGTTTTTTTCTCCTTGGCCTTTCCCTGGGTCAATGCAGTCCTGATATTTGATTTACTGTGAACAGTATTGACTGCATAGGATTGAGCCAAGAAATAGAAGAAATTGCTTTTTCTTCCTTTCTATCTCCTGGTTGACAACTCAGTCTCAGCACTGGTTTGGCCGAGCCCAATCCATGCAAGAGGAAGTAAAGGGAGCCAGGTGAGGGAGATTGTGCCTTCATGGTTGGAAGGTGACCTGGGAGGGAGATGAGCAGGGGATTATCAGCCAAAGGGTCCTGCCCCTAGCCTCATCGAGGTTCAAATAAAGACATGGAGAGGAGAGGTTGGAAGCACAGGGCTTCAGAATCAACCAGCTCTGAATTTAAGCTGTGTGGCTTTGGGCAAGTTGCTTACCCTCTCTGAGCCTCAGCTTCTACATTCAGAACTAGAGGTCACGATATCCTTCTGACAGGTAGACTGTAAAGTGATCATGAATGGGAAACTTGTGTCACCCTAGGGACACATGGTACCTTTAACTGCATCCTCTGAATTGCTGATGATGGCATGGGCACCATTCTACATTCTGTCTCTAGGCACTTGGCTACTCCAGGTACAGCGCATGCGTGGAGTCGCACGGGATTCGTCCCTTTGTGGTTGACTGGCTTGTCGTGCTTAGGATAACGTCTTCAGGCGTCAGACCTCTTCATGTCTAGCTAATATTCCACCATATGAATGGCCACGTCTGCCTATCCATTCACGTGCCTGCCAGTGGACATGTGGGTGTCTTTCACCTCTTGGCTCCTGTCCATCATGCTGCTGTGACCTGGGTACTAACCTTCCCTCCTCTCCAGAGCGAGGAGCAGATGCCCGCACCCCCTGGTGCCCTCAGGAAATGTGTACCTGCTCCTCCTTTGGACTCCACACCAAGTCAGGTCCTGGTGATTCCCTCCCCCCCCCCCCAGAGTTCACGGTCAAATGAGGAACAAATAACACACACCTCTGGGACACACACACCCCTGGGACAGCATCACTGCAAACTCTGATAAGGGCTATAAAGCAAGAAAATGGGGGGTTTGGAATCAGAGGGGGAGGAAGATCCAGCTTTATCTGAGCAGGAGGATGTTCTGAGAAGGAGCCTTCAAGGTAAGAACATTCCAGGCAGAAGCAGAAAGGCGGATGCTGTGCCATCAGTACCCACCAGGCAAGGCGCACACAGTCCCATGACACCATGGCATGGAGATGGCTCATCCCTCCCTCTAAGGCTCATGTGCACAAGGCTTGTTCCCACGTTAACAGGATTGAGAAATGTGGGACCTTTAAGAGGTGGGGCCAGATGAGAGGCAGTTAGGTCATTGGAGGCGGGCCCTCAGAAGGGATCCGTGCCCCTCCCACAGGATGGCTTAGGTCTTGAGGGAATGGATTGGTTACCGCAAGATGGGCTTTCCCATCTTACTCTCTTGCTTTTTCTCCCTTGCCACATGACGTCTCTCTTTTCCATGAGTGCCGCTCATCACTCCCAACATATGTGCCACCTCTCATGCTCTGAGGCAGCGAGAGGTCTTTGCCAGATGCAGCCACCCATCTTCAACTTTCCTGACTCAAAAACTGTGAGCTAAATAAACCCTTTTGCTTTATAACATATCCAGCCTCAGATATTTTGTTATAGCAACATAAAACTGACCAAGATAAGTGATCTGCGGCACTGTGTGAAGTACAGTTCATACCGGCTCAGCACAATCAGGGGTTAAATTTTCAGAACTCTTAGTGAAATGTGCTCCTTATTAAAAATTAAATTATAGAAGCTTATAACTAACAAATTGCACTAAAAATATATCCAAAATGCATCACTTCCTAATTATTTGTACCAGATTTTACTGCTGGAATTAGTTACATCTCATTTCCCTGTGTGATGGAAAGACACACAATAATATCTGCACCACTCTCTCCAATTCCATGTTCAATGACACCATCTTGGAAGCTGACAATCAGCTACAGATATTGTGTAACAATATTTACACAACAGATAATTGGCAAATAGTATAAATCAGAGACTGACTTTGTTTTGTTGACTGTGTGTAATAAAGTGATGGGGAAATTAGCAAAGTAGACGAAACTTAAAGGTATTATGTGTTTGTAGCCATTCTATTGTGAATAGCACCATCCACTGATCCTCCAGTATTTGAAAACCATTATTCAGTTCAGCAAAGACATTACTCACATCACCGATGAACAAGTAAAGCCCCAACAGACGTCTTTGTTGTTTCTTCTTTGTCGTACACGATAATGGAAACAAAAATATCAACCAGGATACATGTCAGGGCTACACTCAGAAAACCAGTTGTTTCACTTGCCAGCACACCCACTGGGTCGTTATGGTGTTGTTCAAATGAAAAATCAAGAACTGTGGCTAAAATGGATTTTATTTTCACCACGTCTGGATTTGGACAAGCTTTCAGGAAATGTTTGTCAGTTCACATTAATGAGCCATTCGAGTGGCTTGAGAGGACACTATCTGAGATTGGGGCTGACCTGGAAAATTCTCCAAATTGTCATCCTCAGAATGAGAGCAGGATGCATTTCAAAATTCCTAGCCAGGATGATGGGCCACTTGATTCCAGCTCTGCCTCCAACTTTACCCAGAAGCTCAAGCAATTTACTGAGCTTCAGTCCCCACTCTATCAGATGAGGATAAGCCACCTCCTCTGATCACCTGTCAGGGAGGTATGAGAATTCGATGTATATGCATAATTTGGGACCCAACTTCATATGGCGGATGCTCAACATAAATTGGCTTCATGGCCAAAATACCAATTTATTAGAGAATTCAACAAATTGGGTGTTGGAAAATTCACAAGTTCAAAGGAAAAACTGTTTCTCTCCCTTCCTGTCTTCCCTTCATCTCATTTAATGAGCGGGGTTTACTCTCCGCTGCTCCCCGCACACCTCCAGAGCAGCTACTCGCTCTGCAACTCAGTAGGAAAAAACTTCTTCCCCTTGGGTGGGTCTATGTAGCCGGTCCATGGAAGGGCTCTGATTGGCCCCTGCTTAGGTCACGCGCTTGCTGCTTGGGCCAATCACCATTGCCCGAGGAATCAGCTGCTGTGATTGGTCAAACTGGGCCACAGCCCACTTCTGCAGCCAGCGTGGGCGTTGGTTCTGAGGGAGGTCGCCAGGCACAGAGTCCAGCAGTGCACACTAGGAGGAGAAGGTGTCGGGGAAGAATTCAAGCCACACAGTGAAGGACTAGAATGATTATTCTCAGAATAAAAGGGGCCAAGGTAATATATCTTACTCGTGGGCTTACTCATTTAACGAGCTGGCTTTTGAAGGTGCACAGTCGACCCTGTGGCTCCATGCTGGAAACCCTACAGGGACAGGGTCCTCCTGACCTAGGCTCTCACCTCTCAGGGCTGCTTTTTTTTTTTTTTTTTTTTTGTACCAGAATTGAACTCAGGGACCCTGGACCACTGAGCCACATCCCCAGCCCTATTTTGGTTCTATGTAGAGACAGGGTCTCACTGAGTTACTTAGCACCTGGCCTTTGCTGAGGCTGGCTTTGAACTCGTGATCCTCCTGTCTCGGTCTCCCAAAGTGCTGGGATTACAGGCATGCGCCACCGCACCCGGCTTCGGGGCTTCTTTTGGACCTTCTCCCTGCCTCCCACAATGCCCCAGCCCCCCTACGCTTCGCTGTTTCAAGACTGTGTCTCCCTCCTTCTTTCTTCAAGGTCTTTTGCACACGTGTTTCCTCTTGCTTAGAATGTTATTCCCCTAACTCTGAATCCCCAGTCATCTTTCAGGTCTGTCTCCCCCATAAACACCACAGACAACACAGAATGAGTTTCATTTGTCTGGATCACCAGGGCGTCCCCAGGGTTCAGCACAGCCGGTGAAACCAAGTTGATAGTTAATAAATACTTCTTAAGTGAATACAGAACTGAGGACAATCGCCCCTTGGTGTCCACAGGGGATTCATTCCTAGACACCCTATGGATCCCAAACCCACAGATGCTCAAGTCCTTTATATAAAATGGTGTCGTATCTGCACAGAACCTATGTCCAGCCTCCTGAACACTTTAACCCACGTCTGGATGACTTGCTATGCTTAATGCAATACAAATGCTATGGAAATTGTTATTATACGGTATTGCTTAGGAAATCGTGACAAGAAAAAAATCTGTACGTGCTCAGTATAAGCATCTTGTTCTATTATTGTTTTTGCAAAATTTTCTTTCTGTGGTTCTTTGAATGTGAGAATGCCGAGCCCACAGATACAGAGGGCCAACCATATCAATTACGCAGAAGGTAAATTCCAGCCTTAGGGACACGGATTCACTCATTCTTCTGTTTGGTCATTCCTTGTTGCCATGGCCTGGGGGTGCCACAGTCCACCAACCTGTGGGCCTTCTTGCCTTCCAGGGCATCCAGGTTTGAGAAGAGAAGTCGGCAAGGGAGAGGGTTGTCACAAAGCCAGCATGGCAAGGCGGGGGCGAGATAGCAGAGAACAAGGTTTGGGAAGACAGGTAACATGTCCCAAAGATGAACCCAAGATGAGGGTCCACAATGCATATAAATGAGGTAGATGGAGGTAGGCAAACCCCAGGGTGGGAGAGAAGGGGTAGTGGGTGGGGTGAGTGATTCCAGCAGAGAGAAAGAGAGCTACAGCATCAATCATAAGTGTCCCCACGGCCCATGTGCTAAAGGCTTGGTACCCTTGGGAGGAGGTTATGCCTTTAAGAGGTGGAGCCTAAGGCTGGCACAGTGGTGTACACCTGTAATCCCAGGAACTCTGGAGGCTGAGGCAGGAGGATCGCGAGTTCAAAGATAGCCTCACCAACAGTGAGGCGGCGCTGAGCAACTCAGGGAGACCCTGTCTCTAAATCAAATACAAAATAGAGCTGAGGATGTGGCTCAGTGGTCGAGTGTCCCAGAGCTCAATCCCTGGTACCCTGCCTCCCCGCAAAAAAGAGGTAGAGCCTGTGGGAGGTTGTTTTAGCCTTTTGTCCTCTCTCACTTCCCAGCTAGGAGGTGAACAGTTTTGCACATCTGGGCACTTCCACAGTGAGGCACGGCCTTACCACAGGCCAATGGGATCAACCAATTGTGCACTGGTACCTCCCAAAGTCGGGGGGGGGAATATACCTTTTTTTCTGTATAAATGGACTTCTCTCAGGTTATGTGTTATAGAGACCGAAAGCTGGTAATACAGAGAGCTTATCCGCATGGGAGAATGGCATGCAGGTCAAGGAAGGAACGTCAACAATAGCTGTCAAGCCATCTAGAGGAGGCTGGACTTCACCCAAATGAAGCCACAAGTTTCCACTGAAGTAAACAGCCGTGAGGCAGCCATTGGAAAGAAATCTTCAGCAGGCCCATCACCTTGGGCTAAGACCTCTCAGGTTAAGGGTTTCAACTTTAACAAATGAAAGGGCTACACTAGGGACAGCTGGGCCCATGTGACTATTCCCCACCTTTGGAAGTTGATATGGTCATCATTGGCTTTTAGAACCTTCTTTTTACATAGGTCCTAGAAATAGACCTGAGGGAAGCATCTGGGTACTGCAAATCCCTGCAGAAACCAAGTGAATATCAGGGGGGCCTTCTACCCACAGCACGGCAGACCTCAACTCCGTAACTGTCACCAGCACCATCAGAACCCCTTTGGAGCTGAGTGGCCCAAACTCTCAGGAGAATACACAGGATCTTCTTGGGGAGGTGGCTTTGGTCTCCCTCAATCTCCTCTATGGGGAACCGGTGGGGCATCTCTCCCGGGGCTGCTTCTGTGGAACCCCCCCCACCTACCAGGACCACCCTATGCAGCCAGCACCTCCCGGTGTCCCCCTGGTTGGTGTGCATGTGGACACACTAGGAGCATGAATATTTTCTTAGCTGGCCTCAGCCCTTAAGAATAAATGCTGCTCCTCCCTCCTCCCAGGGTGCCAGAGTTCAACTCAATTTTCTCAGATTAAATAAAATTTCAAAGTGTCAGTCCTGGCAAACGACGAGTCGCAAGGTGGTTGATTTTCCTAACCCGATCGCCAGTCCAATTACAATTTTTAATCTATATGTAGATAATGGTGAACAAAAACCCCATAGAAATGTCAAGAGTGAAGAGGTTATTAGCTTAGTTTTAATTACTGTCGATCATTCTTAGCAACTGGAGGGACCCGGCACAGGAGGGGAAGCTGGCGGTCCCCGGGAAGAGTTCAGCAGGGCCCTCGGGCTGCTGTTCCAGCCACAGCCATCGCCTGCAGGGAGCGTCCTCTGTTCAGCCGCCCCTGCCAGGGCTTCCCGCGGAGGGAGGCGGGGGCCCCAGGGAGGCTCAGGCGGCGTCAATCCGCAGCCACTGATGCGACCCGACGGCCGGCAGCCTGCATCCCGCCTCAGTCCCTGCGGCGCCAGGCCCAGCCTCCACAACACACCTATTTTGTTAAAATGATTCTTTTGTCTTGATGATAAAAGGTACCACCCGCGCTGTGAAGGGCAAAATTTGGAAAATAGCAAAAGGTGAGATGGAAAAAGAAAAAAGTAAGCTGTTCTGCTAACATCTGGGGCCGTTTCCAGGTGTGTGTGGGGGTAGACACAGACACACGTGTGTGTTTCTGTAGGCATCTCTACACACACAAATATATACAGCTACACGTGCATTTTATGTATGCATGTATAAAATACACAAAAGAAAACGAAATATTTAGAATAAATTATCTAAAGATAATATTTCTATTATAAAATCAACAATTATATATAGTACTTCCGTTATAAAATAAACATAATTATATATGCCTGTAATTACATATATTATGTATACATAGACAATTGGAATTATACTTCATGCAGATTTTTATATTTTACTTAACCTCATATCCCAAATATGTCTTTCATTTATTTGCAAACATCCTTTTAGTGGCTGCATGATGCCAGATAGCCTGGCCACACCACCCATGTCCCCGATCCACCTCATTTTTGCACATATGACACCCACATCTATTTTAATAGTGGCGAAACACTACTTTAGGTTTCATGTTGCACTCTGATTTTTTTCTCTTAAAAAGTGATTTTCTAGCCAGTTGTGGGGGCACACGCCTGTCATCCCAGCAGCTTGAGAGGCTGAGGCAGGAGGATTACAAGTTCAAAGCCAGCCTCAGCAACTTAGCAAGGCCCTGGGCAATTTAACAAGAACCAGTCTCAAAATTTAAAAACGTTTGAAAAGGGGATGTGGGTCAGTGGTAAAGCACCCAACAACACACACACACACACACACAAAAAGTGGTTTTCCAGTTCGTTATAAACTCAGTCACTAACATTTGAATGAACCAGCTAAGAAGGATTTTTGAGGACTTCACGTGTCAAGCTCTGTGTTACACGGCAAAAATATAAAGATTGAAATCCTCTAAGGATCAGAATCTCCCAAGGATCCTAACTTTATAAAACACGCCGTTTCGTAAACTGAACATCTGTACTACTCAAACTAGCCACTCTGGGAACTGGAGAACATCGTGTTAAATGAGATGAGCTAGACTCAGACAGCCAGGGTCAAGTGTTTGCTCTGGGGTGTGGAAGCTAGAGAGGAAAAAGCAAAGAAAAGCCACCTCATGGAAATAGCAGGGAGACCTACAGGCTAGGGAAAGTGGATGGAGCAAGGGAGGAGGGAAGGGAAAGGGAGAGGAAACAGACCCGGGTATGTGTTGTGTGTAGGAGGGTGTCACAGTGAACCCATTATGTGGAATTTTAATGCACCAACAGAAAAGAAAAAAAAAAAACCTGAAATCCTAGCCATTCTCATTCTATTGGATGTTTGGGGTGGACTCAACGATTCTCAGGTTTGTATAATACTCCCTTGAACGTTTTCACCTCTACTGTGAATTACTTCATTTTTATAAATGCTTCCAAGCACAATGAACAGGTCTGAGCATATTAATATTTTTTAAATTCTTAATGAGAAATCTGGTTTCTACTTAAGTGAGGTTTTGGACCTCAAAGGAACCTATGCCCCAAAAGAAATCCAAAACACAGGTCGCACAACAGCAGACCCTCTGGGGGCTCCTTAACTGGAAATGTAGTGCTATTTTTAATGCTAATGTCAAGGTTGTCTGAAGTGTCTTATGAAGGAATAGCTGCCTCTCTTACAAGCTGTATAATCTTTAAAACTTCATAGTGATTATTTAATTTATAAAACATGGCAAACTATAAAATTGTATTTTCCAAAGAGGGGAATAAACACAGCTAGTGATTGGCAAGGTGATTTTGGAGGAGAAACCTGAACATGTTTTTAATTTTTCACCATTACCTGCTTTGTGTGTTAGAGAAAAATATACAAGGAAAGTATCAAACCCACACTTCCATGAGGTTGGAATTGAGGAATGTACTAAGAAAGGAATAAAAGAGACAGACGTGGGGCACACGCCTATCATCCCAGCAACTCAGGAGGCTGAGGCAGGAGGATTGCGGGTTCAAAGCCAGCCTCAGCAGATTAGCAACTCAGCAAGACCCTGTCTCTAAATAAAATATTAAAAAGAGCTGGATATGTGGTTCAGTGGTTATGCACCCCCCGGGTTCAATCCCCAGTACCAAAAAAAAAAAAAGGAAAGGGGGTGCTGGGATTCTGGCTCAGTGGTGGAGTGCTTGCCTTGCATGCGTGAGGCCCTGGGTTGGATCCTCAGCACCACATACAAAGCAATAAAATAAAGACACTGTGTCCATCTACAACTAACAAAATATTAAAAAAAAAAAAAGGAAAGGAACAAAATAAATGGGAGGATCTTGAGCACAGCAGCCCACGAATATGGCTACCGTTTTGTAGCTAGAGGGTCAGGGAGACGCTGTGCGTAGCCATGTGGCTGTTATTAGTGATGAGATTATTGCCAGCCCTAGGTGCTGGGAACTGCAAAAACAGTTTCAGATCTTAGTAAATTTGGAAGTTATTGAGGATCCATGCCAGGCAAGCCTCCAATGGCCACATTTGGGACTCTCCCTTTTGCTTAAGAAATTAAAAATGAAATTTCAGGCAGGGCTCCTTGGCTACACGTGAAAATCTCCAAAGGAGTTGTTTTGCTTTGTTTTCTTTTTATTTTGTTTTGTTTTAGCACCAAAGGATAGATCCCTCTCTCTCCCTCCCTCTCTTTCTCTCTCTCTCTCTCTCTCTCTCTCTCTCTCTCTCTCTCTGAGGTTCTGCATCTCTGGGTCCAGGTGCGACCTGGGCCTCAGCATTTCCAAGGCTCCATCCATGACTGTAACCAGGGTTGAGGCCTCCTGTCCAAGGTCATCCTCTGGACACCTCTGGTTGTCCTCCTGCCCAGAAGATAGGGGTTGGGGTCCGTGCTCCCTTTGGTCTCTCTCTGCATCTGCGTTCTAGAAACTTCCCCAGCCCTCTGTTCACAGCATAATGAGGCTAATGTCCAATTGAGCCCTAATGAGAATTGATTCATTTGTTAAGCAGCAATTAGGCACCAGGTGCTTCCCACTGCCCCAGCCCAGGAGACTCAAGGGCACGCAGGAGACGGCTTAGGGAAAAGGATCCTAGGGGGTCTTCAGGGCAAACTTGGGCTCCAATGACAGAGGAGCTTCCTGGGAACTCAGCAGGAGGTTATAAAAATACCCAGCATTCATGGGGCCGGGCAGAGTCCGGTGCCTGTGAGGGGATCCCACCCAACGGCAGAGATGTGCTGGAAGAAAGGTGGGTGGCGGGAAGGGGCAGCCTCGGGGTCCCTCCTCAGACTCCAGGCTCCAGAAAGCCCTGCCCTGCAGGAAACTCAGGATGCACATTAGTGATGCCATTCCCATCCTTCATCCAGGACGGGGTACAAGCACCCACTCCGCTTTCGCTGAGAATCCTGCAATAATATCCAAATGAGGAGCCAAATTCTGCTGATGGATAACTGGACAATGGTCAGCTTGTCCCACCCCCAGGCTCAGGGGCCCAGTTAAGCCGAAGGATGCACCAGGGAGGTGGAATCAGGCACCTTGCTAACCACTGGGTCCTCTGTCTCCCAAATGATAATCTTCAGGTCACTCATTCTTCAAATTCAGGACTTGGGCCAGGCACAGTGGCGCACATCTGTCATCCCAGCAGCTCGGGAGGCTGAGGCAGGAGGATCGCGAGTTCAAAGCCAGCCTCAGCAACAGCGAGGCGCTAAGCAACTCAGTGAGACCCTGTCTCTACATAAAACACAAAATAGGGCTGGGGATGTGGCTCAGTGGTCGAGTGCCCCTGAGTTCAATCCCTGGTTATCCCCCTACACACAAAAAAAAGAATTCAGGACTTGGTATCCCAGAGGCAAGTTGCAAACCTTCCTAAGCATGAAGGATGTGAGCAGGACAGGGAGGGAGGACAGTGATGAGGACAGACAGGAAAGGCACGGGGTGGGCAGGGTGCTGAGTGGAACAGCGCGGGCAGAGCCGATTCCAGTGGGATCTGGGCAGAGGGCAAGGTGGGGGGAGCTGGGTAGAAGGAGGGAGCCAGGTGAGTGGGCCAGGGGAGCAAGAAGGGGTGGGGTGGAAGGGCAGGAATGGGGTGAGGAGGGATGGGAAGGGAAGAGAGGGAAGGGACAGGATGAGATAGGGCAGGGTGGAAGGTGTCTCCGGTCGTTTCCATAACTGAAACCCACAGACTCGGAGACCTAGAAATATGAGCTTGTTCGGTTACAGGTTGGAAGGCTGGGAAACTCCAGGAGGAACTTTCATGCTGTGCCCCCAACAAAGAGCCCATGCAGGGAGCCGCAGGGTCAGGTACATGCCCGGCATCTTGGCCAGTGGGAGACCATGTGCCGCAGGGCTCCTGACACAGTCCCTATCTGCTGGGGCATCTTGATCAAGGTGTTTTCCCCTTGGCTCCAGTACTACCACTGCATGTTCTGGTGATCTACTAGTAGCCTGAAAAGGCCTGGTCCAGCTCCAGGTCACCTGCCATGGAGAGACACTGGTCAACTGACCTTGACATTCAAGTCCTTTTAGGATCTGGCTCATGCCTGCCTGTCTAACCCCATTTGTTCATTAATACTAGATATCTGTAGGAAGCGCCGTACTGGGTCCTGAGACTTAGCCATGATAAAGGCAGCTATAGCTACTGCCCTTATAAGCTCACAATTTTGTGAGGGACACCAGATAATGCCACAGAAAAAGTTCAAAGGGTGAAAATTAGGAGATTTCTGAGCTTCGTTCTGATGAGTCTCCTTCTCAAACAACCCTTTCATCAGATTGGACTTCCTTCAGTTCCCTGAAGGAGCATGCTGTCTCCCTCTGTCTCTCACCTCAGGACCTTTGCACATACTATTCCTGCTCCCAGAAGTGTGTCTCAACTCCATCACCCCCTTTCTTGGCTAGCTCCTCCTGATCTTACAGATATCAGCATACAGGTCATGTCCCATCAGGAAGCCACATCTGATGCCCCCCTTATGAGCCTGAGACTCCGTTTCTGTTCCTCTCTACACCCTTGTTTAACCCCAGGAACACTCTTGTGACACTGATGGTTATTGCTTTTTACATTTCCGGCTACTGCTCTAGACTGGAAATTCCACTGTGGCATCCATGGGGTTTTATGGAATAGATGAGTCACATCTTATATTTCAATCAGTCCCACTGACGGACCCTGGGGTCCTCCAACCCTCCATCAAAATAAATGTTTCTCCACATTTTTTTCTCTGAGGTTATAAGTTCTCTGTGACCAGGGGCAGAGAACTCTGGAGGAACACAGACGGGTTTTTGACTTGCACCTGCAGTGTTTGAAGGTCTAGGACCCTGCTACCCCATGGATACCAGAGCACAGCGAGAACAAGATGACCTAAGGCAGGGAAGAAGGTGGGAGTCCCGAGCCCCACCTGCAGCTCTCAGCACCACAACAGGCCACCATCTTGGGAAAACACAGTGGGTTTTGTTGTGAGGGGTGTGTGTTAGGGGGAAGCTATGGGTAAGATGAGGTGGCTCTAAGGTGGGCATCTCCGATCCCTGGTGAGAGACACAATCATGCCCCTTAGGACGTCCACATCCTAATCTCCAAAACCTGTGAATATGTGACCTATATGGCAAAGGGGTCTTGCCAGTGTGATTGAATTAAAGGCCTTGGGATGGGACATTTCCCTGGTGGGCCCAGTGTGATCACAGAGGGAGGCAAGGGAGCTCAAGTCCGAGGCAGACATGAGGACCTGGAAGCAGAGGTCATAGAGATCAGAAAATGCTGAGCTTCTGCCTCTGCAGACAGAAGAAGGGGCCACGGGCCAAGGAAAGTGGGCAGCCTCTCCAAGCGGGAAAGGGTAAGGAAACAGATTCACTCCTGGAGTCTCCTGCAGGGCACAAGACCCGGATGGACTCCTTACCTCCAGAACTGTGGACAGGTATGTTGCTCTAAGTCCATAAGTTTGTGATCCTGTTGTAACAGTGACAGGAAACCAATACCCCTTCGCCCTTCAACCCACGTCTCCTGAATGCTGGGATTCGAGCAGAGTAAGATCGTACAGCAGCTCTAGAACCTTCTGGAAACAGTGAAAGCTCACACTTCCATCTGTTCTGATCTCAAATTCAGTCTCCAGCTTTGGATAGATTTTGAGGAGGGCATAGCGGGGATTGAGCTCAGGGGCCCTCGACCACTGAGCCACATCCCCAGCCTTATTTTGCATTTTATTTAGAGACAGGGTCTCACTGAGTTGCTTAGTGCCTCGCCATTGCTGAGGCTGGCTTTGAACTCACGATCCTGCCTCAGCCTCCTGAGCCGCTGGGATGACAGGCATGCGCCACTGTGCCCGGCTGGATAGATGTTTATTGACTCTTCCTGACCTAGACCATCTGGACCAAGCCCTCCACCATCTTGGACAGGGAGTCACGGAAGCCATCGAGGGTGAGTTCTCACTGTCTCTCCACCATGCCCCGAGCACTCCAGCTTACCAGACAAGTGAATGGATTAGTGGATGGACCGCCTGATGAATTAATTAATAGGCCAGACCGGATCACCTTCTGCTCCTCTCTGTGAACCAGCCCAGACATTCCAGAATTGCATCGCTCCTGCATCCCGCCTCAGAGAGAAACAAAAGGCAACCTCCCAGGGCCCTGAACCGTCAGCCACTTTTCAAAGAAAGTCTCTGTCACATTTTTTTCTTCCCTCCCAAAATTAAAATGTGTCTCCCGTATAACTTGTTATCAAAAATAGAAGCATTTTATCTATCTTTATTGCAGAACAGAGATTACATGGAGACATTCAATTTGGAGTCAATTTAAATTTCAATTGTCTGTGAAATCTAAATCAATAGGGTATAGTTCAATGACGCTTTAATAAAACAGGACATAACAGAGAAATCATTAGGAATTACATATGATAAGAAATTGGAGCAGAGTCTCCATAATGACGGAGAGGACATTAGAAAATTACCCCCCAAGCATTTGCAAGTAAACTGACTGCCTCCTTCCCCCCGGAGACGCCCCAGGATGCTTAATTGTGCTGAGTCCCGGGAATCCATCTCTGTCAGCCCAGAGATTGGGGGACCATTTAGTCAGTGACACAGGCATGGAGTTGCCTCTCCTGGAATGTGCTGAGCGGGCTCCTCCAGCCCGACACCTGGGACACATGTCCTGGTCCCCCTAGTATCCCCCCTTTCTCTCCCTTCTCCCCACCACTGGCCTCCTCTGCCCCGAGATCCACCCTCCAGGGGACCTCTGGGAACATCCACCAGGGATAAGGTGCTCCTAGGCAAGGAGCGGGTATGCAGTAGGCTGAGGAGCCCAAATGCCCAGGCTTGGGAGAAAGACGGTCTGCAAAGGGATCCCAGCCCCTCTCCTGGGTGGGGCAGGCAGCTTCCGCTCCGGGGGGAGGCAGCCCTGAAATCCCTCCTCTGGAAAATGGAGACTTGAGGGCTCATCCCAAGCCGGGCATGGTGGCACACGCCTGTCATCTCAGTGGCTGGGGAGGCTGAGGCAGGAGGATTGCGAGTTCAAAGCCAGCCTCAGCAACAGCGAGGCCCTGAGCAACTCAGGGAGATCCTATCTTTAAATAAAATGCAAAACAGGGCTGGGGATGTGGTTCAGTGGTCAAGTGTCCCTGAGTTCAATCCCCAGTACCCTCCCCCCAAAAAAGAGTCTGCCTCATAGGCAGGTGCTTTATTCATTTAATAAATATGTGCCGAGAGCCTTCTGTGCTGGAAGGATACATGGTGAAGTAGATAAGGCATTTGCCTTTAGGTACAAAACTTAAGGGGACACCAAAATACATGGTACTAGTCAAAACATATAATATTTCAAGGTGCTATTTTTTTTAATCAAAACGAATGCTAGAATATACATAATGGACTAAAGCTCAGAGTTTTGAATAAAGGGAGGCTCAGAACTGCACCAAGCCAAACTGGAACCCAAGGCAAAGGAAATATCAGCAACAGCACTGATCTTGTCTTTATTTAAAATTTTGAAGCTGGGCGCAGTGGTGCACCCCTGTGATCCCAGCAACTCACGAGGCTGAGGCAGGAGGATGGTAAGTTCGAGGACAGCCTCAGAAACTTAGACCCTGCATCAAAATTTTGTTTAAAAATTTTAGAAAGAGCTGGGGATGTAATTCAGTGGTAAAGCACCTCTGAAAAAAAATTTTTTTTCTAATGATTTTTTGCACCTCTTTGATTTCTGAAATATTGCCTTCAAACATTATTTCCATCGCCAAAGTTTTTTGTACTCCCTGTTTCAATTTTTCACCCCAGGACAAGGCCTCACTTGCTGACCCCCTCATCCTGACCCTGCAAAACTGCGTGCTATGTATGCTCAGTCCGGGGCCCTTGGTTTAGATGGAAGCAACTAAACAGAGATGCACTGGATGATCGTAAGTCATGGTGAACCTCAGAGTGGGAACATCGCGGTGAGAAGGATAACAGCTTAGACAAAGCAAGTCCTCTCCAGATATCCAGTCTCTGAACTTGGAAGCTGTGTCCGTCAGCTATTTGTCAATATGAAAACGATACCTGAGAAAAATAACTGAGAGGATGCAGGATTTATTTTAGCTCACGGCTTCAGAGTTTTCAGTCCATGGTCGGCCAGATCCATTATTTCTGGGCCTGAGGTGAGGCAGCGCATCATGGCGGGAGGGCAGGAGAGAGAGGGGGGAAAAAACAAGGGGCCAGGGACAAGATACAGCCTTTCCAGGCCTGCTCCCAGACCCTGCTCCCTCCACTCAGGCCCCACCCCCCAACAGTCCACTCAGTTATGTCCTTATCAGTGGATCCTTCCAGCTGCCTTCCCTGTAGGCAAGGGCACCCCATCTGCAAGGGACTGGAGGGAACAAACTCAGAAGGCAAATGAGTCTATCCCCCTCCACTCCTGGGAGCTAGGACACAGGTGTCTCTTGCCTTAGAAATCAAAACACCAGCCAAGCGCGGTGGCGCACAGCTGTCATCCCAGCGGCTCGGGAGGCTGAGGCAGGAGGATGGCGAGTTCAAAGCCAGCCTCAGCAACAGTGAGGCCCTGAGCAACTCAGTGAGACCCTGGCTCTACATCAAACACAAAATAGGGCTGGGGATGTGGCTCAGTGGTCAGGTGACCCTGAGTTCAATCCCTGGTACCAAAAAAGAAAAAGAAAAGGAAAATCAAAAGTCTAGGCTCCAGGTTCTCAGGCCTTCAACCTCAAACTGAGAGTCCTAGGCCTCTGGACTGGCACAGAGCCACAACACCAGCATCCTGGAGTCTCCAGCCCCCAGACGACCTTCTTGGTGCCTATCAGCTGCCGCGATCCCGTGGGCCAATTCCCTGACCAATCTCCTCATCTGTCCCTTCACATTTCCTGTTAATTTTGCCTCTCTGGAGAGGGCTCACACAGAACCCCCTGTTATCCTCATCCCTACTGACCTGTTGCCCATTAAAGAGTTAACTCTGCAGGTAGTGCCAAGAAAGGAGCTGGAGTGTTCCTGGGAGATCATCGCTAAGCCCCTGGAGAAGATCCTCCCCAGGAGCAGCGTCTTCGTACACGAGAGGCCGTGGGCTGCACCAAGCCAGATAGTCTACACCAACACTCTGTGTCATGGTGACTCCAGAGGAGCCAGTGGCTAAGGGGCTGCAGTCAGTCACTGGGGCTCCACACCTACGTGACCAATCTCCAATGAACACTCTGGACATCAAGGCTCAAGGGAGCTTCCCTGGGTATCCTCACCCTGCATGTGGCCACACGTGGTTGTTGGTGGGAGGTTAAGGGCACCCCTAAGGCTTCGCCAGGACAGAAGTGGGCTTTTGCTTCTGGTGTCTCCTGGGATCTGCCCTGGGCACCGGTTTCCTTTGCTGATTTTAGTCTGCGGTCTTCCTCTGTAATACACCCCAACCATGAAGCTAGCATGTCCCTGGACCCCATGAGCCCTCTGGCAAAGGACTTCCAGGGACTCCACGCAATTGTTCATGACAGAAGCGATGGAGGAGCCCCACCCTCGAACACGCATTGGGTCATGAGCGCTGCAACTAGCATGTTGTGTAAGACAGTCTTGGGTCACCATGACGAATAACCTAAGAAAAACAACCTCGAGTGGGAAAGATTTGTTGGGCTCATGGTTTCAGAGGATGCAGCCCATGGCCAGCCAGCTCCACAGCTCTGGGCCTGAGGTGAGGCAGGGCATCCTGGCGGAAGGGCACGGCGGAGGAAAGCTGCTCTGCGTATGGGAACCGGAGAAGAGACAGGAAGGGCCAGGGACAGGATATAGTCCCCAAGGGCAGGCCTAGGGTTTCCACCTCCCCCATTCTGTGCCAGTGGATTAATCTGCTGATGAGGTCAGAGCCCTTGAGATCCAGTCACTCCCAAGGCCCCACCTCTGAGCACTGCCGCACTGGGGGCCAAGCCTGTGATACGTGAGCTTTGGGGGACATTTCATATCCAATCCATAATGCCACTCATCACCGCATCCGTCTCAGTTGATGATTCTGCATTTTGTGGTCCAGTCACCAAACACTAGACCTACACTGTCCAACACAGGAGCTTCTGTCGATTTAAATGAAATTTAAAGCAGAAAGGGAAACTACTGACTGCAAAAGGGGCCCCATGGCACAGCCTTGCTTCATAAGGACTAACTCTCCCCAAAAGAACCACTCCTGGGGAACCCACACCACTCCATGAGCCCAGCATTAATCCATCATGAGATGAAGCCCTCAAGACACAATTACCTCCTTCTAGGCCCCACCTCTTAAAGATTCCAGCACCTCAACACTGCCACACTAGGGACCAACTTCTCAGCCTCCAATAACATAGAAACAAACCCTTGGTCTCTCTAAATTTTCCAGTCTCAGTCATTCTGTTATAGCATCACAAAATGGGCTAAAAAGCAAGTGATACTGCTGCTATAAACATTCACAGGCGAGCATGTGTTGGAGTTCCTATTTCCATCTTTTTCAGATAGCCCTAGGTAGGAGTGGGAATTTCTGGATCACATAGTCAACTCTAGTTTGAACTCTCTGAGCAACCAAGAGTTACCATTTCTCTATACACATGATAAACCAGAAATTATCTTCAATGATTTGATGTCACCTAATTCTATGATAGCCCCTCAGGAGCATTCCCAGCATCCCTCTGAAGAGTGTATTTGTCAGCTATTGCTGAGGAACAAAATGTCCCAAACTTCAGTAGCTCACAGAAACCATCATTTATTCCTGCTCCACTTTTGCAAGGTGGCCGCAGGCTGGTTTTCCAAGGCTGGGCTCTGTGTGTTCAGCTCAGTTGGGATTGCTTAGGTCCACAGGTCTCTCAGTCTCCTCTGGGAACCAGCAGCCAGCTGGATGCTCTTTCCAGGCAGAAGCTCAGGCAAATGTACTGAGGCATGCAAGATGTCATTTGGAACAGGCATACTGCCCTTTCGTCCTCGTTCTGTTGATCAAAGAAAATCATATGGCTGCCCCCAAAGTGAAGGGGCAGGGAAATACACTCTGCCCCTTTAGCAGCATTAATTGCAAAAGGTATAAAGAGGAGAAAAAAGAATCAAGACCACTAATGTGAACTTACACAAATGTCCATGATGTCCCCAATGTAAACATTTGTGCAGAGTAGAGCCAGAAATCAGCCTGTTGTCACTGGGCTCCAGTTCCTAAGTGGTGTTAATTTTCTCTCTTTGCTTTTCCAAGAAGACACAAGACCCTGCCCTCAAGATGCTCGAGCTCTGGAAGAAAGTGAGACCCAGGGATAAACATGCTCATGGAATGAAGCGCTCTAGGTGCCGTGGGGGTGATGGGGTACCTGGAGAGTGGCGAAGTCGGAGACGGAGGAAGGTCAATGCCACCTGAGGTTGTAGGGCGTGGCCACTAGGAAAGCCTTTCTAGAGGAGCTTCTAATTGAGCCTGTGGGGGAGAAAGTGCCAGCACCCCACAGCACCCACGCACAACCTGGGCTTGGGAACTGGGGCGGGCATGCAGAGCTGGGAGCACTCACAGAACACAGGCTGTGTGCCACGCCCTGAGCCAGCATCTCAGCCCCTCCTCCTACAACCTGCCAATCCAATGGCACTGGACGAAGCTGAGGCCCAGAGTCACACAGGGGTAGAAAAGCTCATGTCAGTCCTGGATATGGCAGGATCCTGAGCCCATGGTGAGCTCCCTGTCCCAGGAGGCATCCAAGAGTCTGCATAATCACAGCAAGACGGTCCAGGGGGGAGTTTGAGTATCCATCCAAGATCAATGCCCCAGGATAAGCTCCCCGTACAGCAAGGTTTCTCCACACTGCACTTTGGAGATTTGGGACGGGATCACTCACTGCTGCAGGAGGCTCTTCTGTGCGTGGCGGGGTGTGGAGAGCATCCCTGGCCCCTGTCCATCGGATGCCAGCAGCACCACCTCACCGGTGGCAACCAAGCATGTCTCCAGATATTGCCAAATATGCCCTGGGAGGAAGGGGTACAAAATGGCCCTCGTTTGAAAACCACTGACCTACAAGGATTTTTGCAAAAGCCAGCCAGCCTCCAGGAAGACCAAGGCTGGCAGTGAAGTTTTATGCTCTTTAAGTACCTTCTTGGGAGACAGCTGTGCACCACAGCAGCCCCTGTATCAAGGCAGAAATGCTCTATATCTACTCCCCTGTCAGCATCCTCAAGGGGCGGGAGGAGACCTCCTACACATTTAGAAAGAGAAAGAGAGAAAGAAAGAAAGAGAGAAAGAAAACCTGTCCCTGAAACATGACACTGAAATCTAGGTACAGTTTGACCCAAATGCCATGAAACTGCATCATTACTACCAGCCAGCAGCACCTGTCACGGATAACTCTGAGCTGCTCCTAGGCCTTGGGAAATCTTGACATATTTTAACTTTGATTTAAAATCCAAGAATCTGGAGCCGCACGCGGTGGCACATGCCTATAATCCCAGCATCTCAGGAGGCTGAGGCAGGAGGATCGCAAGTTCAAAGCCAGCCTCAGCAACTTAGTGAGGCCCTAAGCAACTCAGAGAGATCTTTTCTCTAAATAAAATACAAAAAAAAAAAAAAAAGTGGGGGGAGGGGGCGGAAACTGGGGATGTGGCTCAGTGGTTAAGCCCTACTGGGTTCAATCACCAATATGAGGAAAAAACAGAACAAAACAGGGTTGGGTGTCTGGCTCAGTGGTAGAGAGGGTGCCTTGTGTGCGTGAATCCCTAGTTTGATTCCCAGCGTCCATCAATCAATCAGTCTTGGAGAATCTGTTTGCATCAGATCTGGCAATTTCCTGAGAAAGTGGAAATTTGCTATCTGACCCTGTGCTGTGTGTTGGGGGAAGCGGGTGTTGGCCATGTGGGCTGAGCATGTTCCTTTTGCTCCTCAGCCACCCAGATGGCCTGTCCCCACTTGTCTCTGTCTCCCCCTCCTCTTAACCCTTAACCTTCTCTATTCTGGCCTTGGAGGAGGGCGGCGCCCCCTGGTGCTGAACTCTAGTAACTGCACACACCACCATGCCGTTTCCCTAACCCTGGCCAAGCCTTTTTAACAATTTCTTTGTTGATCTCTCCCCAGAGTATCCCAATTGAGGAACTGAAGGTGTGTGGCTCGGCTGCAGTGTGCTAACCCGGCATGCACAAGGCCCTGGGTTTGATCTCCATCATGGAAAAAATGTCCCAATTTATATGCGTTTCTATGTGTTTCTTGCTGGACCCCCAGGAGCTCCAGATCTTGGCTGCACGTCAGAACATTCCTGGATAGAATGAGACAGTGCAGAAAGCGAGATCCATGTGATCCACACCGAGGGTTCAGGATTGACAGGTGAGGCCCTAAAAGTGCCCCTAGGCACCTCAGCTTACAATTTATCAACATCTCGGTACCTGCCATGACACCTGAGATGTCACTATTGGACTCACTTTGGTACAAAGCAAGATCTGCACCCTTCACAGGATCCCAAAGTATGACATAAATCACCCAAATGCTGAGACATACTGAGAGAAGGAGAAAGGGCCATTTGTTGAGCACCTACTATGTGCTTTCCAGAGCGAGGACTAGTAAGGGTTAGTTTAATATAACCTGGATCAGATCATTTATTCATCACAGCAGGACAACACAGGGGGCATTGCTAGTTTCATATTTACAAACAGGGCAACTGAAGCTCAGAGTGGTTAAGTGCCTTGCTCAAAGTCACCCAGCTGATACGCTGCAGAGCAAATCGGCTCTGTAATATCAGATCTGCCCACTTTCCATTGACATGCCAACAGCTAGGCTTGAGAAATCTAAGGACAGAAAGCAAAAAAAAAAAAAAAAATAACTAAAACATTCACCGGGGTACAGTCAGGACATGGGGACATTTGTTTGAGAGACAGTCCCAATGTAGGAGAGCACTATGACAACCCTGGGTCTGCCTTTCCCATAACGTCAACGAGTCGGGTGACTTTCCCTGAGCTGGACATCAGTTTCTTTTCAGATACAAAAAGAAACAAGATCTGACCCCCAAATTCATGGTGGGTGGTATGGACTTGCTCGTGGGATGGAAGATGGGTTTGTTCACGTCTGCTCTGGTCTATGGTCAGAATTCAACCTCCATGATGTCCACAGAGGACTGGCTCCAAGACCCACCTTGGCTACCAAAATCCACGATGCTCAGGGCCCATAGATGCGATGGTGTAGCATTTGCCTAGAATCTACGCACATTCCTGGCATACCTTATTTTTTGTTGGTGGGGCAGGTACCAGGGACTGAACTCTGGGGTACTTGACGGCTGAGCCACACCTCCAGCCCTATTTTTTTAATTTTATTTAGAGACAGGGTCTCCCTGAGTTGCTTAGGGCCTCGCTTTTGCTGGAACTCACGATCCTCCTGCCTCAGCCTCCCAAGCCGCTGGGATGACAGGCGTGCGCCACCCGCCCACCGCGTACTTTAAATCATTGCTAGATGTCTTATAACACCTGACACAACGTAACTGCGACATAAATAGTTGTCATGCCGTATTGTTTAGGGAGTCGTGACAAGGAAGAGTGCGTGCAGGTTTGGGGCAGATGCAATCTTTTTCTGAAGCTGTTGGACCCACCGTTGGTTGAATGCACGGATGCGGAATCCACAGGTGCAGAGAACTGACCCTGCCAAGAACAAGGGGCCTTTCAAGAAGGAATATGTAAAAGGATGTGGCTCCCGCTGCCCGTCCGCACCTGTCCCTCTACCTGTGTGGAAGGAAGGGCGCTCAGATCACAGGTCTTTTCCCTTAGGATGAAGAGGTGGGGGAAACGAGGAGGCTTGGGTGACAGCTCTGGGCTTCGGCTTGTGCCAGCTGCTGCCGGGCTCCATTCCCAGGTGTTCCCTCCCTGGAGGATGTCATCAGGTGAAGCCGGGTCTCAGAAGCGGGTCCCAGTTCTCTGCAATCAGAGCTGCAGCATCCTCTCCAGTCCTTGTGCTCATGCCTTCTAGAAGCTTCTCTTATGTCTGAGCAGATCAATTCCTGCTAAGATCTCCTTGGTGGCCTAATTGCTTATTTTCTCCTCATTGTTCGCTGGGACTTGAGCAGACAGGTTGGTATTTCTGAGGGATTAAAATATTCCTCCGGTCACCTCTCACAGGTACAATACTCTCTCATACACTTTGAATCAAAACTGCCTCGATAACCAAATCCAAACATAGTGTCACCTGGATGTCTCCTCTGCCCAGAGGGTGTCATCAAACAGGGCTGTGTGGGAAATCCCCCTTCTGGAGGCTGTGTGTGAGACCATCGCAAAAAGGCACTTTTGAAAATCATCTTCTACCATGATACCAATCGACAGCACCCAAGAAAATAAACGTCGGTTGGAGAGAGGGAAGGACTTGATCTGACCTTTAAACTAGGTAGGACAGGTGACAGGCAAAACAAGGGAGGGGGAACAGAGCCAAGATGTGCAGGGAGGACAGAGCTGGCCCTGGGGCAGAGGAGAGAGCCCAGGGAGAAAGGAAATTTCCCAGGATCCACAGGAACAATTTTTTTTTTTTTTTTGGTACTGGAGATTGAACTCAGGGGCACTCGACCACTGAGCCACATCCCCAGCCCTATTTTGTGTTTTATGTAGAGACAGGGCCTCACTGAGTTGCTCAGCGCCTCGCCGTTGCTGAGGCTGGCTTTGAACTCGCGATTCTCCTACCTCAGCCTCCCTAAGTGCTGGGATTACAGGCTTGTGCCACCGCACCCAGCTAGGAACAAAATTTTTAATAGATGGGGTGCAATCATTTTATCAAAGCCCTTGATAGGTGGGTTGGTGGAGTTCACGTCCAATATGAGAGGCAGTAGGGAGCCTTAGAAGGTGTTTGAGCACAGGAGCAGTACAAGCTAGAGCCAGCAATTCTGTATTTGCAAATTCACTAATGGACGGAGCTCATTTGTAACCTTGGCACTTGCAGCAATTCCGGGGGCTCTTGCAGAGCAGGGAGATGGTTGTGACCCTGCTACACATGTCACCAGCTGAGGATAAACTGTGGGCTTAGGCTCCCAGACCATAAATAAGCAACCACTTCATAGTCTGTTCGGTGCCCAGTTTTTTCACATTTGTGTGTGTGTGTGAGTGGGGGGGGAGAAGGAGAGAAAGAGATTTGGCTCTTTAAAAGGACCCCCACCCACAAAGCCAGGCGCGGTGGCACACGCCTGTCATCCCAGTGGCTCGGGAGGCTGAGGCAGGAGGATTGCGAGTTCAAAACCAGCCTCAGCAACGGCGAGGCGCTAAGCAACTCAGTGAGACCCTGGCTCTACATCAAACACAAAATAGGGCTGGGGATGTGGCTCAGTGAGTGAGTGCCCCTGAGTTCAATCTGCAGTACCAACAAAAAAAAGGGGGCCCCCACAGCCAGGCACGGTGACACATGCCTGTCATCCCAGCAGCTTAGGAGGCTGAGGCAGGAGGATTGCGAGTTCAAAGCCAGCCTCAGCAAAAGGGAGTGCCTAAGCAACTCAGGGAGACCCTGTCTCTAAATAAAATACACAATAGGGCTGGAGATGTGACTCAGTGGTTAAGTGCCCCTGAGTTCAACCCTCAGTACCAAAAAAATTAATAAATAAAATAAAAGGGCCCCCATCGTGGTGCTGAAATTCTGTCTCGTGTTCCCAGGTGCATGGAGGCCGGAACGTGCCTTCGTGAACACACACCTGTGCCAGATCATCTTGCTTCAGACACGAGTCACGGCGCTGCAGGCCATGAGTTCAACTGTAATGAACCAATGATAAATATTAACTAAGATGTCTTTAAACAAAAACGCACATAAAACAAGGTTATGTATTGATTGGTTAACAAAAACTCTGTGACCAGAAGCCCACAGGAACCTCACCCTGCACTTCCCCTAGGAACTGCGATTTTATTTCTACCACCTCAGCGTTTACAGCTACTTTACAGAACATCACCAGTGTGGAAAATGAGAAAATGAACGCCAGCATTTCTGAGCTAGAAGGAGATCACATAACTATCAAGAGAAACCATTAGCCATCGCTCAAGGGTGCATGCTGGAGCCAAATGACCCAGGTTCAAAACTCAGCTCTTGCCAGGCACGGTGGCGCACACCTGTAATCCCAGTGGCTCAGGAGGCTGAGGCAGGAGGATTGCAAGTTCAAGGCCAGCCTCAACAACTTAGTGAGGTCCTAAGCAACTCAGCAAGACCCTATCTTTAAATTAAAAAAAAAAAAAACATATATATAAAGAGCTGGGGATGTGGCTCAGAGGGTAAGTGCCCCTGGGTTCAATTTCTAGTATCAAAAAAAAAAAAAAAAAACTTTTCCTCTTCCTTGCGCTGCAGGTTGGGCCAAGTTGCTCAGCCTCTCTGGTACACAGTTTCTCAACTATAAAACAAAGGCCATGGTTGTACCTTTGTCATAGAGTGACTAGGACAACTTAAAGGTGTTATTTGTTACATACTCAGAATACTACCTGACTTGTGTCGTGTTTGTTAAGTATGTAATTGAACCAAAGGGAGAAAGAGGAAGAGAGAGAAGGGGAAAAAAACACCTCTCACTTTACAGGTGCGGAACAGTCAGGTCTACCTCTGAGTTAAAGCAGAGCTGGGTCTTGCCCTGGTGTCCCAGAGCCCAGCTGGGAGCCCATGGCAATGATTCCGATACCCAGCTGATATGCAGTGGTGGCGGTGGCCACAGGTGCAGGCACTGAGCCCCCCACCGTGTTGGGCCTAGCTGTGATGTGACCAAGGGACCCACCAGGATCCACCTGGGAGCCAGTGTGTCTCCCGCCTCTCCTCCCCCAAAGCCAAGGCGAGATGGACTCCAGAGCGCTCTCAAGATGCACCTGAGCAGCTCACCGTTTAAGAATTACTAGGCGTCTCCGGGCTGTGCAGCGCAGGACGAGAAATACGACCACACACCCTGGCAGAAACCTAATGAGAAACCCAACAGGGCCAGACAGAAGCTTAACAAGAAATACTGGCCCAGCTCCCAAGACGAGGAGCAGCTCCGGGGGAGCAGGCTGCTGCCATCCTCCTGCTATCGATCCCAGCAGGGAAGTCTGGAGCCCACGGGAAGGAGAAAAATGGCAAGATATACGGCAGGAAGGACCCAGGGCTGATGAAAGGGGAAGAGCAGGCAGCTTAAATCAGGGGCAGGGCTGCGAGGGAGGCTGGGGACAGGACTTGTGTGTGGTTAACCAGCAGAAGCAGGCGGAGGGGCTGGACCAGGGCAGGGAGATGAGTGAGGACTTGGGGAGGAGAGAGAGCAGCCAGGAGGAGGGTTCTCGGTGCTCCCCAGGAGTCAGAGGAGAGCGCCAGGGGCAAGCCCCTAAAACATCACAGTCCCTCCCGGTCCAGCTGGACGAGGCCCCCGTAGCTTTGCATCGTCTGCCCTTTGGTTCTTGGTTTTAGGAGCATCATAGAATACTCTGGAAAAGAAATATGCATGCCTGTCCGCCCCTCCCACCATGGGGACATCATGTTAGGATTCAAACAAGATGGCCAATAATGAGTGTTTCCAGACAGCTTTCTCTGTGCCTCCAGCAAGGCTAACAGCTTCCTGTGTCTTACTCCAATATCCGCTGTAGGTCAGAGGCACAGGGTGGTTTCCATCGAACAGATAAGAAACAGAGGCTCAGAGAGGTTAAGGAACTGCCCTGTGCCACAGAGCACTGTCAGAATTAGAGCCCAGGTCTGGCCCCAGAGCTCACCTTCCTGACCTTGAACCTCAACGGAGTCTGACCATGACGTTTACTCCTGATGGGAGACTGTGGACTCTTGTCTCAACCCCGAAGACCCACCACCAATGCTTGTATCACTCTGGCAGTTCCATGCACACCGCCACGAGCAAGCTCTCTCCTCACGAGCAAGCTGGGAATGGCTCTACTTTTCTGCCTTGGGGTCTCCGCCAAAAGAATCAGGCAGAGCAACTCCAGTAGGTACAGCCAGAAAGTAAGGAAGAAAACCCCAGGGGTAGCTCCCTGTCAGAGGAGGCAGGAGTCAGGGGATGAATGTCCCCATCCCTCAGGAGGTGAGTTAGTCCATTTGCGCTACTATAGCAGAACACCACAGACCGGGTAATTGATAGAAAACAGAAGATTACTTGCTAAGGGTTCTGGAGGCTGGGAAGTCCAAGACCAAGGAGGGGCCACATCTGCTTGCTGTGCCAGCCCATGGCAGAAAATATCCAATGGGTGAAAAGAGCAAGAGAAGACAAGAAGGGGGCTGAACTTGGTTTGTTTTGTTTTGTTTTGTTTTGTTTTGTTTTTGGTACCGGGGATTGAACTCAGGGGTACTCAACCACTGAGCCACATCCCCAGCCCTATTTTGTGTTTTATTTAGAGACAGGGTCAACTTGTTTTTATAACAAACCCACTCCTGTGATCACAGCAGTAATCCATTCATGAAGATGGAGCCCTCGGAACCTAAACACCTCCCATTAGGCCCCGCCTCCCAATGTTGTTGAAATGGGATTAAATGTCCAACATATGAACTTTGGAGGACACTTCCAAGTCATAGCAGAGGGACATCTGAGGCACACTCGGCACAGTTTCTCCAAGGATATCTCACAGGCTCAAGCCCCCACTGCCCCCAGGGCTAACCAGCTCCATGACATCCTGGTATGGTGGTCCCCTTGCTTTCCCATCTCCCCATCCCCTCTCTCCTGCTTCCTGCATCTCCTTCCAACTCAACTGCCTTATCCAAGCCTTCATCTCCGGTTTAGCTTTGGGGGAACCTAAACTTAGACAGGACCCCACCAACCTTGTACACAAGACAACACGAAAAGCAGGACCAGATCTACAACGATGAAGTTTGGGGAGACTATGTGGAAAGGGAGTCTCCTTTGCTCCAATTTTCTTCCTCAAACTAGAAAGCAAGTTGGGCTGGCACCTCGTCCCCACCCAGGGGATAAGCAAATGCTGCTCTTTTCAACCTTGACCTCTGCTAGTCATGCTTGGTGACAGACTGGCTTCTGTGAGCTACAGAATTCGGTGGGTAGCATTGCTAATCCTCAAAAGCAAGCAACTACCTCCACGGCCACTGGGTCACTCTGGCTCACCATGACAGGGCCATGACGCAGAGGGCTCACCCTGACTTGCCTGTCTCCAGGCTTCACAGCTGGGATACAGGTTCCATCTTGGGGGGCAATGGTGGGAATAAGCCCTCTGAAGATCAAGGGCACAAGCTCTGGAACACAGGACTGAGGGTTTCCACAGCCTGGGGGATTCCCACAGTCTCCATCCAGTCAGTCAGCTCTCATCACAGAACAACAGGTAAGGATCTGAGCTGAGGCTGAAGACCACCATTCAGCTCTTTTGCCTAAGTACCTACTATGTGCTAATTACAAAGTCAATGCTGAAATTGTTGAGTCCTTGCTTTAGAAGAAGTCATGGGCTGGCCTGGGACTTCCCCACATCATCTGATTCTGTAGGTCTGAAATGCAGTCCAAGGGTCTGTGTCTCTAATCAACTTCCAGGTTCTAGAAATTCCATGAACTGCCACACTGAGTAGCAAGCGGGTGGAGCACATAAATCCATGCATGCTCTTGGTCAATGAGGTGACCTCCAGAAGACTGAGTTTCCCTTTCTTTTAATTGGAGACATGGAGAGACAGAGGCAGTCCAGAGGAGTGTTTAAAACTCAAAGAAATCTGGGTTCCACATCCAGCTTGGCTACTTAACAGCAGAGCGTGACATTGGGCAAGTCACTCAGTTTACTCTCTGAACCTCAGTTTCCTCATCTGGAGAATAGGGGTCAACAACACACCTTCTTCAAAGCCAGATGGTGAAGACTCCATGGTTCCTGTTCTCCTCAGCCAGTGCCCAAGAAATACTCTCTCTGTCCCGGAGTCTCCTATTTCCTCCCTTAAGATGAGAGTCCAAAAAAAAAAAAAATATATATAGATTACATATAGCATGGATTTTCAGCTTTGAAGTCAAAACAAGTTGACTTGGCATACCAGATGCCTCATTTACTGACCGTAGCAGTAGAAAAGTTGCTTTAAGCTCTCTGCAAACTGAAGATAATACTAGGACCGACTCCTCCTGAGGTCACCAAGAATTTAAAACACCTCCTGAGGTCACCAAGAATTTAAAAACATAAAGCCCTGAGCAGGGACCCAGCACATGCAGCTCAACCAACAGTGGCTGCTGTTGCTGGGGCAGATGCTGATGTACCATACCGGCCACCACTGTCGCTTTCCCAGGGAGCCTTCAGTTCCCCAGAGCAAGTACCAGTCACTTTCTGTTCCCCAGCTACCTGGTCTGATCAGCCCCTAGGGCAGCTACATGCAGTCGCTAGCCCCGCCCCCGCCCCAAGCCCTCCACCAATGGCTGATGAGAGGAGGAGGGTCAATACCCCAGCTCCCGGGACCCTGGGATAAAACAGCCCGGCCACCCTCTGTGTCTCCCCAGGATTTGCCACACCACCGAGCTCCCTCCGCCCACAGTCTAACCTGCTCACTTGGAACATGGAAAGCTCTGGAACAATAATTTGAAGATTGTTTGGCGTTTTTGCTTTTGTTTTGTTTTTGCAGTAATAGGAATTGAACCCAGGGGCACTCTAGCACTGACCTCCATCCTCAGCCCTTTTTATATTGTTTTCATTTTTGAGACAAGGTTCTCCCTAAACTGCTGAGGCTGGCCTCAAATTTACAATCCTCCTGCCTCAGCCTCCTGAGTCAGTGGGATTACAGGCGTGAGCCACTGCACCAACTTTAAATTTTTTTTTTTAAATCAATAGAACACTCTTTACCAAGTCAAGGGAGAAATTCAAGATACAAATCAGGTAAGTAGCGGTTGTGACCTGGACCTTCACCCTTAAAGCTGCCTCTTTATTTCCCAGTATGTCCAATGGAGTTGAGCTTCCAGATGAAATGCAGGACACCAGTCACAATGGAAGTTCAAGAATAATGCTCAGGCCACACCTGTGATCCCAGTGGCTTGGGAGGCAGGAGGATCACGAATTTCAAGGCCAGCCTCGGCAAAAGTGAGGTGCTAAGCAACTCAGTGAGACCCTATCTCTAAATAAAATACAAAATAGGGCTGGGGATGTGGCTCAGTGGTGGAGTACCCCTGAGTTCAATTCCTGGTACCAAGAAAGAAAAAGAAAAGAAAAATTTCAATGCAGTATTCAGAACATATTCTGAAAAATTATCCATGTTTATTTGAAATTCAAATGTAACTAAGCACCATGTGTTTTCATTTGCTAAGTGTGACCGCCTTCTCTGGGAGTCCTCACTTTGCCTGTGGCTGTCCCTTTACAGGCCTGGACTCTGGAATTGAGCGCAAGAGGGCCTGGCCACCCTGTGGCCAGGGAGGGGCTCCATGGACTCCAGTCCCTCTGGCTATGGAGACTGACCTCTGCCCTCCTGAGGTCACCTGATCCTGTTCAAAACACTCCCTTGTCTGTGACCACAACATCTCTGGGAGACAGAAATAGAGAAGTTGTTATCCTAGAAACAGGAGCCTCACAGGGTCAAGGTCACCCTGCATGATGGCAAGGGATCTTTTCCCCTGTGCCCTGTGAGCACAGCCAAGAGTGGGCTGGAGACGAGAGGTCAGACAGGAGGAGAAAGAAAAAGAGACAGACAGACAGACGGGAGGAGAGAGAGAGAGAATTTGCTTGCTTTGGCAAAAGACTGGCATTTGCTGAGAACAAAAGCCACCCCCCACACACAGAGGCTGTCCTGACCAGGGAAGCACTTTCACAGGCTCCTCAAGCATGGAGCTGACTGCTCATCCACCCATCCACCCATTTATTTGCTCCATGTTTGCTGAGCACCTGTTCTGTGCAAGCTGCGTCCTGGGTGCTGGGGACAAATCTATCTATGAATGGGACTCACATAGCCTTGACCCTGTGGAGCTCACCCTTTAGTGGGGAAAAACAGAAGAAAAGAAGTAACCAGATAAATAAAATAATTGCAAGTTCTTTGGAAGACTCATATGATTCTTGTTTCAACATTACTATATTTGAAAAAAGAAATTGTCATTCTTTCCTCCATTTCTGCCAGTAAAACTGAACTCTGGGAAATCTGTTGCTGTTATAAAACCAGATAATGAGCCCAGCACGGAGGCGCATGCCTGCCATCCCAATGGCTTAGGAGACTGAGGCAGCAGGATCGCAAGTTCAGAGCCAGCCTCAGGAACCTAGAGAGGTCCTAAGCAACTTAGCAAGACCCTGTCTCTAAATAAAATATAAAAAGGGCTGGGGATGTGGCTCAGCTGTTAAGCTCCCCAGGTTCAATCCCTAGCAACAACAACAAAAAAAAAAACCCCAGAACTTGATCCTCACAATACAGGTTCTCACAGTTAACAGAGAAAGTCCCAGAAGGAGTTGGAGAGGATGACTCCCCTCCCCACAGTGACCACAGGACAAATACCTTCCTGGATCACAGAACCAAGTTCAAAGAATTAAATGAGATAAGATGTAGAATTGAGAACAGTCTGAGGAGTCCGCGGGGCCGCTTTCAGTGTGGTTAGGAGGCTGCTGGGTGTGTGTAAACCTGGCCGACTAGCCCAGAGAGTAGATGAGGAGCAAGACCTGCAGGCTTCGGAAATGGTTGCCATGGTCTCTTAAAATGATTTCCAAAGACAATGAATGACAGCCTGCAGACCAGTGTCCCTACCTGACAGACAACCATGTTGCCATGGGCATTTCTGCATCCCCCTGACACAGGTACAGGACAGCAGAGTCAAATAAGAGATGGCACCAGCCCTTTCCTCCAAACTGAGGAAAAACAGAACTAAGGTTCTATGAGATTATTCATTCATTTAACAAAAAGACTAGGAATGTAGTTCTATAAAGAAATAATTTTGATCTAGTGACCAGGAAGGTAATCTCTAGTGAGGTGACACAAAGCCCAGAAAATCTGGGACCCGAGGTTGAGTCATCCAGCCATGAAGAACGGGAGGAAGGCTATCCAGGGTGAGGGAGGAGCCAGTGCAAAGGCCCTGAGGCAGGATTGGGCCCTCCAAGAGCCATTAGCAGCACTGAGACACAAAGAGATATCAGGTGGAGAGGAAGCGAAACCAGCTGTGTTGTCACTTGGGGTTTCTGGAAAGTGCATTGTATTCTTCTAGTGATGGGAAGCTATGAGCGGCTTCATGCAGGGTGGAGAGCTTTCAGAAAAAAAATAGTCATGCTAGAAAGCCCAGCTGGACTGAAAGATCAGAATGCAGTTTACTGGATGGGTAAATGTAAGATTCTGACCCAACAGAATTGGCTTCCAAACTTCTCATAAAATGTCCCACACTGTGGAAATAATCCGATTCCCCCAGTCCAACAGAAGCAGAAAGAAAGGGATTTTTAGGGCTAAAACAAAACCAAAAATATATATATATTACCTGCTTGCCCCTCGGAGACGGAGAGATCAGAGTTAGATTTCTTCCTGGCAGCAGCCCAAGGGGTGTGCTGTCTGCCGGGAGCATCAAGTGGGAAACAGACAGAAGGAAAGCGGTCAAAGCTGGCGCCCCAAGGGGGACCACACGTTTCCTCGAAACTGTCAAAGAAATCACCATCCTGGGCAACAGGAATGCTCTTTGGGAACTGCCCTCGCTTGACCTGGAGGACTCTGCAGAGCCTCCATTTCCCCACCCTTCAGCTCCAGCGCAATGCGACATTCCCAGTTGGATGGGCACTGACAGAGTCAAGTGTTGGCAGGGAAGGAGGAGGACCTGGCAGCCTGTGTCACAGGTGGGAGCACAAAATAGCAGAACACTTTAGAAACTATGTAGCAGTTTCTTAAAAACTTGAAACATAGGCTTGTGAAACTACAGCCATGACCTAGAACAAATGGGAATATGTATCTTCCATGAGCCTTTGAAGAACATGAGGTGGGCTGCATGCAGGACCGGAGCTACCCAGGAATGTCCATCAGCGGGAGAAGGGGTGAGCAAGCCCACGTGACTCAGCAAGAAAACAGGCATGAGCTTTGGACATGTGCTACGACGTGGATCAATCTCAAAGACGTGATGTGAGGGAAAGAAGCCCGGTGCAAGAGGGTACATGCTGAAAGACTCCATTTATGGAAAGTTCTAGAATAGGAGAAACTATCAGGGAAAACAATCAGATTGGTGCTTGCTCCTGGGGATAGGGAGGTTGCCTAGGAAGGGGTGCAGGGGACTTCCTGAGATGGTGGAGATGCCTCCTCTCTCCCCACATAGGTTCCCCAATGCCTATGCCTGTATCTAACTTACCTTAAGATTGAACCATTCGAGCCGAGCGTGGTGGCACATGCTTGTAATCCCAGTGGCTCAGGAGGCTAAGGCAGGAGGATTGCAAGTTTAAGGCCAGCCTCAGCAACTTAGCGAAACTGTCTCAAAATAAAATATAAAAAAAGGGCTGGGGATGTGCCTCAGTGGTTAAGTGCCTCTGGGTTCTCTCCCAGGTACCAAAAAAAAAAAAAAAGAATAATTCACTGAATGTAAATTGTAGCTCATTTTGTTTCAAGTGCAAAAATACTGGCCTTCTTACTCTGGCAGGTCTACCTTTTGAGTGGAGACCACACCTAGAGTCATTACCCCAAAGGGAAGCATTGGGGTATTTCTACCCCAGCTCCTGTTTGTTGTTGGCTGAGGACTGCTGGGAACCGAAGCCGGTCACCAGTGCCGATGGCGCCCAGCCAGTGGCCAGAGAGGAAAAGAAATGCAGAAATGTGGGAGGCAGGTGGGATTCCACAAATGGCATCAGCAGAGGAAATGCAGGCTGAGCCCCAGCGGCCGTGGCAGGGCCCCTGTGGTCGGCTCCAGGGCCACCTGGGTGTCTACTTGTCCCTCAGCAACAGAGGGATTAAAAGCTCAGGGTACAGGACAAGGCAGACCTGGCCTCTAATTCCCCCCTCCCACTTTCTAAGGGACATCTTGAGCAAGTGGCTTTTCATCCCTACAATGGGGACCTTGCACCCTGGAGGGCATTCAAGGAGGCCACTGACCCCTGTCCTGTACTTAGCATCCCACCTGCACGTAATAGGAGTTCCAAAAATATCAACAGCAACGGTGACGTGTGCGTCCTCCACATTCCCTGTATTAGCCAAAAAAGAAGAGTGAAAGGAAATTTCTCCCATTAAAGTTTTTCTCCTGCGAATGCTTTAAAATTTGACAGGTATGTTAATCTGCTTGGCTCTAGCAGCCCCTGGGCCACCTATCTGGATCCCATAGCATCAGGCTGTGAATCTCAGGTGCACACGATGAAATTTAACGTTAGAGACTAAGGATGTGGCTCTTGGGCAGAGAGCTTCAAGCCTGAGGTCCTGGGTTCAATTCTCCAGCATCGCCAAGAAAAACTGGGTTTTTTTTTTTTTGTACTAGGGATTGAACCCAGGGATAGTTTACCACTGAGCCACATCCCCAGTCCTATTCTGTATTTTATTTAGAGACAGGGTCTCTCTGAGTTGCTTAGAGCCTCACTAAATTGCTGAGGCTGACTCTGAACTTGTGATCCTCCTGCCTCAACCTCCCGAACCACTGAGATTACAGGTGTGCACCACCATGCCTGGCCAAAAAAAAAAAAATTATTTAAAAAAAAATGTTCATTGTTAGCCAGGTGCAATTGCACAAGCCTGTCATCCCTGCACTTTGGGAGGCTGAGGCAGGAGAATCCCAAGTTCAAAGCCAGCCTCAGCAATGGCAAGGTACTAAGCAACTCAGTGAGACCCTGTCTCTACATAAAACACAAAATAGGGCTGGGGATGTGGCTCAGTGGTCAAGTGCCCCCAAGTTCAATCCCTGGTACCAAAAAAAAATGTTAATTGTTGAAAAGATAACACATGCAGACGGTTCAAAATCCAAAAGGGAATAAATACTAAGCTGTGAGAACCTCCCCTCCCTCTACACCAGCCACTCCGTTGCCTGCCCCCGCAAGTAACCCACATTATCAGCATGTTTGTGTATTTTTCCAAAAATCCTCTCAGAAGGTCGGCTGACACACTGTGGTCTCACTTACGTTTATCTACCGATGAATCCAGCACACAATGGTATTTGGTTAAGCATAAATTATACATGCAGGATTTTTTTTTTTAAAAAAACAAAACATTTTTTCTAGACTCATTTTAGATTTATTGAAACATTTGCAAAATTAATGCAGTGAGTTCTTGGACACCCTGCCCTGAGCCCCCCTCCTCGTGAACACGGCGCATAACCACAGTGACTTTATCATAGCTAAGATGACCTTGGAGCTGCATCATTAACTATGGCACAGAATTGTTTCAGATGTCACCCACATGTCCCTTAAAGTGGCTCCAACCTGGGACAGTCTGCTGCTCTCAACTGCTAAGTCTCCTTAGTGTCCTCCCATCTGTGACAATGTTTCACCTTCCCTTATTTTCACAGCCTGGATTTTGTTTTTAAGGGTACTGTGCAGTGATCTAAAATGTAATGAATCCACATGTTTTGGTGTCCCTTAAAAGGAGGGAGCAGTGAGCCCTTTATTGTGGTGGCTACCGCAGTGGGACTAAAGGTGCTAATCTTCATCGCTGCTGTGTGACCTTGGACATGTCCCTTTCCCTCTCTGGGCTTCAGGCTTTCCTTGGACACAATGAAACCAACAGGCTAAGGAACCCCACCTACTCCAACACCTCTCAGAGGCCCCAACGTAGGTTAGCACATTAAAGGGTCTGAGAAGTCCCGCAAAGCGGCCTCTGTTTCCATGTCCCTTAATCCACCATCGTTCATGTGCACTTGAGTGAAGGAGCGATCATTACCCTCCACCCATTTAGGCACAGAAGTCTCTTCCAGGGGAGACTCTGGGACGTGCAATTGGTGATACATGGAGCCTGCAGATGTGGCTTCAATTTGCTGGAGGATCAGGAGCAAGGAGGACCTGAAGGCTGGTCATGAAATTTGGAAGCCGAGGCACAGGGCAGGCTGATGTGGTAGGTCTGGAGGCAGACCACCCTCTCCTTCCACGCGCTTCTGGGGCAGCCCAGACACAGGCATCGAAGGCCCCCCATAGAGACGTATGTGGGACCCCCTTGGAAGGAAACTTGGCAATATCCATTAAATTGTCAATACACGTGCCCTTGAACTTAGCGATGATGTGTCCAGAATTAATCCATGCCTGAGCTCATCACCGCCTCACTGTGTGAGGTGGGAAAAGACAAACGGACACAGTGCCTATCAGAGAGGGCTGGCCATCCCAGTGATTCAGGAGGCTGAGGCAGGAGGATCACAAGTCAGAGGCCGGCCTCAGCAACTTAGTGAAAACTTGTATCAAAACTTTAAAAAAAGGACTGGGGATATAGTTTGGTGCCTCTGAACTAATCTCCAGTACCAAAAATTTAAAAAACCAAGAATGTAAAGTAAGAACATAGATAAATTTCCTTGTGTATGTGTGTGTATATTTAGATATATGAAACTAACATATAAGGAAGCTATGGAAACTCATAATTCTAATCATATGATGATCATATTTCTTTATGGAGTGGCATAGAAATGGGAGGGAAATGTTTTCATTGTATTCTTTCATATGAATTATATGTAAATATATATTATATGTTTAACTATCTATGAACAATGAATAATCTACTTCAAAATCACATAGCTACAAATGCGGGAAATCTATATGGACCGAGATGTAATAGTCTTATATTTTTATGATTTTAAAAAAACTAAACGGTGTGTCTCGTAGTATTTACGTACCAAAGAATGCATCTATCTGTCTGCCTGTCTGGGTACACGTTTTTATTCATGCATGCATATACATTTATGTCCATAGATACGCAGAAAATGCATCATTCTTTCTGGAACAATCCAAGAGACACTGCTGAGGGTGGTTTCCCCCATGGAGGGAACCGAGAGACAAATAGCTAGGGATTTTTCACACTGAAGGACCATTCAAATGGGCACCACCTGCGTAAAGCATTATTTTAAAGGCATCTGTGGACGGTGGTCATGGTAACAACATTCTTTGAACAAAAATTTAGAAATAACCTCAGTGTCTCCCTCTTGGGGATGGCTTGCATAAATTTCAGTGTGTCCGATCTCCGGGAGTTCCCTTCTGATGTTAAAACACCTGCAAAATTAAATGCGCATTGATTCACACCAGCCTGGAGAGATACCCACAATGCATTGCAAAGTGAAGGAATGTTCCAGAATCAAAAATGATGCCATGCAATTTTTGTGGGAAAACATTGCCTGTATCTTTGCGCAGCCATGCATCTCTGTGGCACATGTGGACCCGCCCGAGAGGGATTTACATCCTGACTGTCTCGCTGATTCACTAAGTGACCCCGAATATGCTACTAAAAAAAGGTTATTGGGTCTCAGTTTCCCCACTTGCAAAATGGTTACCACCATTCAACCAGCGCATTCAAGAGCTCATTTTGGATTTTTCTAACCTGGAGCATCACGCGTGACCCGTCCTAAGCGCTCTATAAGGAGCAGTCACTGCTATCGCTAGTGCTATCTGTCATTTGTCCTGATGTGGCTATCATGTTGAGGAGCATTGTAGCGACGGGTGGCTGGTGGCATTTAGATTACCATCTGCACTAGTTTCCTTAGAAGATGGGACTTGGCTGGGGCAGGAAGAACATCCCTTGCTATTTTATACATGGCTGTATCTTTGGAACCTTTTGGACCACAAGCATGCATTGTTTTATAATTAAGAGAGAAGAAACAATAAGAAAAA
>CM053407.1:109981444-110070961 GCA_028644305.1 Xerus rutilus
ACACACACACACACACACGCACACGCACTACTAGAATCTCACAACCATCTCACTGTGGACACTGGCCTAGTCCTGACCCTCCTGCCTCCAGGGACAGAAGCATTGTTTTACCCACTAAGACATTTTCTCTCTTGGGACCAGGCTCAGCCTCTGGGACACTGGCGTCTGCGCCCCTGCAGCCTCACAAGACAAATGAGCTCCCTCCCAACGAGAGTCCCTTGTAGACTGGTGACCCGCAGCCATGTCCCAGGGCCACACAATGCCAGGGCATGTCAGGTTTTCAAACTGCTCCTCTCAAGTTCTTATGGTCACCTGGGTCCTGAGTGCTTCTCGGTCATTGCAAAAAACTGCTCCAACTGGGCAGGTGTGGTGGCTCCTGTGTATCTCCAGATGCACCCGAGGGCCCTCCTGGTTTCCAAAAGTTCTAATCCGTCCGCTAGATGGTGGGCAGGGCTCATGGTACACCCATTGGAGTGACACCGGGGCTGCACCACCCAGGGCCGGGGCAAAAGCTCAACGGCCCCCTCGGCTCCTCAGCTCCTGGCTCCTCAATGCACGACATCCAGGTTCCCTGCCATCGAGCTCTGGCACTTGTCCATGTCCCTCTCTGTCTCCCGCTGGGCCCCCCATGAACCTTCCAAGGGTTCTCTGGATCCTCCCTGATCCCCAGAGCTTTGGGTCTGCCATTCCTGTTGGCTGGAACCCATCCCCATCCCCCACGCTCCACCAGCCAGGTTCAGCTTCAGAAAAGCCCGCCCTGACCCCCCAGTGTCCCCGACTCACTCTACCCTCTGAATCCATTGCACCAGAACTAAAGCCCCGGAAAAAGAGCCAGGGCTGCACCCTCCCCACCGCATGCCCAGCTCGGGCCCTGCTGACCTATGCAAGCACCTGGCAACAGGGCCGGAGTGCTGGTCCCAGCACCCAGGTCCTCAGCGGCCTCTCTGGTCTCTGCACTTGAAAAAAAGAGGAGCCCAGAGTGGAGTGTTGAATGGCCGCTGTTTTCTCAGCTCCGTGCTTCGGGTGAAATGGGGCAGAGCGGCCACTAGAGGGCGCAGGCCAGGCAAGCGCTCTGCCAACTGAGCTGCATTTCCAGCCCCCAAGGCACCTTCTTAAGGCTCTTCCTGAGGCCTCTGTCCTGTTTGCTCTGCAGCTCTGGCTCTCCCCTTTGAGCCCTATGGTCAGCTACACATGGTCAGCTCTGAGCCTGTGGCCATGACAGGGCACTCACAGCATTCATTGACCCTAGTCACCTGTCTGAAGGCCTCCAGGACGCCTCTGACACTGTCCCTGAGCACCAGGGACTGTCCTCCAGGTGGGAATCTGTCCTCTCCTGTCAACACTGACTACCAGACTGAGCCAGCAAAGACAGTCCCACTTCCCATTCCTATCTCAACCTGGTGCCACCTCAGGGACCCCTGGCTTCATGGCTCCCCATCTCCGCTCCCAAAGAACCTTCCCCCAGCCTACAGAGATGCAAACCCCCTGGCAGCCAAACACCATCGCTTCAATGCGGCTATCTTGCTTTAGAATGAGGTTAGAGGAGTTGGAAATTAGAAGATTACACTAAGGTGTAAATGGCTACTAGAATTATAATCCTTCTGAATGCTTCTATCTGAAGCATTATGTCCTAGGGCTAACTCTCAAGTCCCCCAAACAAGTACTGTAGGCCTTAGTCTGATAACTGATGGCTCCATACATAATAGCACATCCTCTGTACGCCCCAGACACGTTTTAAGGTTCAATTTGTCTAAACTATGTGACCACTGTTTAAAAGGACTGGAACCAAATACAGCTTAAGAGGGGTTAATAGGATATATCCAGAGGCCAAAACTTTGGAAGGCCAACTATACATCTAACCCAAACATTGTGGGTAGCATCGCTCCATCAGGCCTGAGCTACACCCTAGCCCTGGCATCTCCTCTAGAGAACCAGGAGCATTACTGATACCAACTGCCCTGACCTAGAGAAGTCACCAAGTGCAACATCCCCAGCTGCACCTCTTCCTGTGTTAGTCACGTTCCAAACCTGGGTTAGCCCCTCCCCAGCCATGCTGACGCCGAGCTGTTAATAGTAATAGTGAGGAGAAGGTTAGACCTGTTGTTAGTCAGAGAGGAATCCACAAGCCATTAGTTTCTGCTAGAAGGAACAGACCAGGGAGGCAGGAGTTAGTCAAGGGGAAGGAGAAGGTGGACTGAGAGCCAGCCAAAGCCAGGCCGGGAGCCTGGAGCCCCCCGATGGGCAGGGCTGGCTGTTAGTGGTCAGCCCCTGGGGCAGCCAGGCCCAGGCAGGGATTAGCTGGGTAAGAACAAAAGTTAGTGCAAGAGACCAAGGTGCCTACTGGAGGTGAGGAATGACGTCACCCCCAGGTGTGGCCCTGGCTTAGCAGCTGGCGGGCTCTGGGGGAGGCTAGCTGGGGCAGGGGCTGGGCAAGGACCGGGCAGGGAGCTGGGGATGACTTCCCTGGGATTCCCTCCTCTGCAAACCCGGAGTCCTGGCACATGGTCTTTCCTAACAGCAGGGCAGCTAGCGCCCTCTAGTGCCCGGGTGTGGGACAGGTCTTCAGTGGCCCCACTTCCGGTGTGCGCATCCCTTCTCCCCCCTCCTGCTAGGAGAGCGGCCTCTCTAGCTGACTCCCTGCAGGGGAGAGGGCCCTTCCTCCGACTGCTGACCAGCCTTCTCAAGCCCAGTGGTCAGGGAAGCCTTCTCTCTGACTTCCTGTCCAAATCCCCCTCTCCTCAGCCTCAGGCATGGGGAAAGCCTGCCTCGCTGACGTCCTGAACGCTCCCCTCAGTGATCCTGCAGCGTGGGAAAGCCCCTCCCCGTTACCTTCCTCCTTATCAAAGTCTCAGCTTGCTGACTTCCGCTGTGGGACACCCCCTTCTGTTGGCTACAGATTGGGACAGGCCCTTCTGCTGACTTCTGACTTGGGTCACACACCGCCCCCCTTGACTTCCTGTGCAAGATGGTTTCCATCCAGTGGAAAATTCTCCCTCGCTTCTGTGCAGGGAAGGACACACAGGCTCCTTCTCTCCACGCCCTCGGCTGGGGAAAGCCCGGACCTGCACATTCTAGACCTGCAGGCCTCCCACTCACAGCCCAGAGGACTCCCTGGCCCCGCCACTCCCAGTGGCAACCAGACTCTGCACAGAGGAGAGAGGTCATGCTCAAGTCCGGCCTCCCACAGCCGCTGGACCACCTCAGCCTCCTCTGGGTCATGTCCAAAAGACCGTCCCCTGCCTTTGACTTGGCCCGGTGGACTCTGAGCTTCCAAGCGGCCCATGTGGGGCGGCAGGGTGGGACATCTGCTTGCCAAAAGGAGGGGGACCAGCCCCCCGGGGGTGGGGAGCCCAGAGCTCGGCAGGGCTGGGGTTAGTAAGAGAGAAACAGGGTTAGTAGGGCCGGGTTAGTTAGAGCACAGCACCAGCGCACAGGGCACCTCAGCAGACAGACACGGGAGCCGCTAGGAGAGAAGGAAAAACGCACACAGATCTAGAGCTCGTGAGGGGCGGTGGGGTGCAGCTGAGGCACCCCCAAGTTAGACAAGTTAGTAATCGAACAAAAGAGCTGTCTACGGAAAAGAAAGCTGGGAGAGGGAGGAAGAAGGTGGGAAGAGACGTGTCCAGCCCCGGGCAGAGGGTCTGTGTGCAGAACACCAGAAGCACCAGGGCCAGGCACGGGTGTGGTGGAGTCTCCTGGGCCTCCCACCCCCACTTTCACCCTCACCCTTTTGTTTTTTAAAGGATCTGCCATGCACCAAGGCCGTTATATTTGGGAGCACCCTTGCTGTAACCAGTGAGGTAAGAATTGGCGTTCAGAGGAAGTGGTAGAGCTGGTAAGGCTGATTTGCATGCCCCGTCCTGTCCTGTGGGTCTGCACAAAGATCCCAGCCTGCAGGCAGGGACTTCTGGAGCCTCGTCTGCACCCACGTCCCAGCCCCTGCGAAGGCCCATGAGCTGCACGGTTAGTAGGGTCTGGCTGCGGGGTTAGTAGGGCATGCTCGGGCCTGGTTAGTGGGTTAGTCGTTGGGCAGAAGGCCAGGCACCTCATCACACGCCACAGCGTCCCGGCTGAGCCCTGGGTTAGTAGGTTAATCACACCATGCAATGCTGCCCGGGGCCTCCAGCGGCAGCTCCAGGGGCCTCCTGCCCCCATCAGCCTTGGTGTGGGCCTGACCAGGGCAGGGGGTCTGCCACCATGCCCCTCCGCCCCACCAGGATCAAGCCTAGCCACCTAGACCCTGCCCCAAAGCACCATGCTTTCCTATTTCTTATCTGTGGGTCTCAAAGACTGTCTCCCCCCAAACTTTTTCAGTTCCCCTGAAAATGGGCCCTGCTTGTTCTGGGTGGAAACCCCCTGCCTGGATCTGGTCAGCCCCTTCCCAGAGAGCTGCACACGCACACACACGCACACGCACACACACACACACACCAGCCTCTTTCCACAAAAGGTCAGATCCCCCACAGCCACCGTGTTTGGTGGACATCTCTTCCATCACCAGCTGTCAGGCCCCCACCTGCTGCCATGGCTGCCCTGCCCTCACCTCCTCCCTACAAAAATGGCATCCACCTTGGCCCTGGAACCAAGTTCAGACTCCCCATCCCCTCCCTGTCTGCCTCCCTTCCGGCCAAATTTCAAAGCACCCAAGTGTACCCCAGTTATGGGGTCTCCTATCCCCATTCTGCCCCCCACTCGAAACGCAGCCTGACATCTCCTGCGGTCCATCTCAGACATTTTCTCACAGTGCTCTGTGAGAAAAGGATTCTGTGGCCACAGAAGTCAGGGGCTGCTTCCTCTATCCTCTCCGTGGACATCTGAAGGCCTCGTTAGCATCGTACCGGCTCTGTAAGTCCCGGGCTACAGAAACCTGCCCACACCTGAGAATTTTTCTCTAGTCTCTCCCTAGAAGTTCTCGGATAAGCCATGACTTTCTCGTGCTAGGAAGCCTTTCCAGGCGGCTGTCGCCCCCTCTGGGGTCTCACTCCTACTCCACCCCACCCCTGGGTGCTCAGAATCTGGGCCAATCTGCTGATCTGCCAATCATCCAGTTCCCCATGGGAGCTGGTGGTCTCCCCGACCCGTCATGGTTACAAAATCCTAAAGACTAGAACCACAGCCAGATCTTGACCTATCTTCCTCCCAAGAGGCTGGCACAAAAAAAGAGCCCAAAGTAGATGCTCAATTCTGATGAGAGGCGTTCACCCCAGGAAATGCAACAGCTACTTTGGAGGCCATGAAATGTGACCACATCCCAAGCTCCTTGGACAGGGCGACTATGGAAGCAGGCAGGGGAACATGGAATCAGAAACACCTCTGGATCAGAAGACACCAAGTTTTACAGTCCACCATGCCAAGAGTAGATTGATCCTAAGTCTAGATGGGCAGGAGTGTTTACTGAGCACCTACTAAGACCTCTGCACTACGTCAGCTCATTGAATGCTCCTTGTGCCTGTCAGGAGAGCGAGGGTAGGGCTCCCATTTCAGGATGGAAGTCCAGGCTCGCGCTGCCAAGGGGACTTGCCCATGCTGTACAGCAGGGGGCGCACCTGAGAACTGATCTGGCTTCAAGACCCAATCCCTCCTGGAGACATCTCTCCTTCCTGGCCGTCCCTGCTCTCTGCACTGGGTCCAGCCAGTTCTGCATGTCCGGAGGCGTCCCTGGCCCACCCTAGCACAGCACCTGCCTGCTCCTCTCCGGCCTACAAGGGTGGGCATTCCAAAGGGCAGGTGACCCCTGCTTGTGCTGACCACCCTGTTCTGGATCTCAACAGGGTCTCCTCAAAACCCAGAGGCCGAATCCCTAACCCCTTGCGTTCCTGTATTTGGAGAGACAGCACATTGAAAGATAAAATTAAGGTGAAATGAGGTGACACAGCATGGGCCCTGACACCACTGGGCTGGTGTCCTGATAAGAAGAGACATCAGAGCTCGCTTGCTGTCCCTCCGCAGAGAAAAGGCCATGTAAGGACACAGTGGAGACGCACCCCAGGCAGAGGGCTTTCCAGAAGCCAACCTTGATCTTGGACTACCCAGCCCCGAGCACTGTGAGACGTAAACCACGCAGCCTGCAGCCTCCCGAGAGGGCAGCCCCCGCCGATGACCGCACACCCCTCCCACCCTGGGAAGACAGCCCCATAGGCTGCTCCCCTGCAAGTGCTGAGACCGTCCCCTCTGGAAGGGACTGCCATCAGGGGAGAGGAATGGAGAGTGAGCCCATGGGGAAATGGGACGTGGCGCAGGGCGCAGGTAGGGAGCCGCTTGTCCCTCAGCCTCCAGTCCCAAATGCTGAATCTGGGAGCCCAGCAGCAAGGACTAGGTCTGACTAGGTGGCACGGGACCCTGAGAAAGTCTTGGGTGAGGCTCGTCCTCGTTAGATGGAGGAGTCAGACCCAGAGCCCTCTGTGGGTGTCTAGGGGCTTCTCTGGCTTGGGTCCCTCTGTCGGAGACGCCCTCTCATTTCAGGACCACCCACGCTCTCCCAGAGATGTACACCCTGCAGGGGAGGCCCAGGTTCCTCCCAGGCCCTGGCTGCCTTCTCCTTGGAACCACGAGGGGAGAGAAATGTGGAAAAGCCCAACCCAGGAAGCACCTCCCAAGATGACAGTCACCATGCGGAAAACACCCAAGGACAGAGATGACTCCAGCTGGGGGAGCCCCAGGAGCTGTGTCCAGCCTCCCACTAGTGCCAGGCCTCAACACCCAGCTCACCAGCACCCCCTCCGCCCCCATCCTGCAAGGTCCTTTAAGACCTGCCTTGGGAGGGGGTGTTCCGAGGGGGGCCTTGGCCCAGGCTGAGCTCCCTCATGGTGGGAACTGGAGGTAAAACCAAGTCCACACAGGGTCAAGGAGCAGCCTCCAGCCCCACGGGGCTGGGCCCAGCAGGTGGGGAGCAGAAGGTGGAGACAGGTGGGCCTCAGCCTCTCTCACACCCGGTGAGCTGTCCACAGAGCCAGGATCGGGTCCTCCGCTGAGCATCCACCAAGAAGGGCTCCGATTCACCAGAGGCTCCATCCCAAGGGTAGGGTAGGCTGAGGTCTTTGAGTGACAGGCCCAGCCTTGGGGTCACTATAGCCAGGATGCAGGTCACAGATGCCAAAGAGCAGGTGGACGTCTGGAGGTGTGCTGGGCGGAGCCACCTGGGGAGGGGGAGAGGGAGGGCAGGTTGCACAGCAGGTGAGGGTGAGGCCGCAGCCTCCATCCCAGCCCTACAGCCCCCAGCCCACTCCTATCGGAAGGACACACAACCAGAGACCCTCAGGCTGCTCCCAGGCTCCCAATAGTCACAGAGGGGTGGGCACAAGGGCTTTGGATGCTGAAATCTTTTAGAAGAAATTTAGGAAAACAGAGGGAAGGAAGCTCTGACCGTCCCACAGAGGCAGTGTTAGCTCAGGGAACCAGAGAAAGCCAGCACACAGTGTCAAGAGCATCATGGATAGAGACGCGGCAGGGATCAGGTGGTGGGACAGGGCCTTCGGGGCCTCAGGGGGCTTGAATCCCCTTTACAATGTTCCCAAGGGGGTCTCTGCACACCACCGTCCCCAGGACACCACACACCCCACCCAGGACGGGGGCTCACTTGTGTGTTCTCATGTGAGGATCAGAGAGGATGGGGCCCCATCTCTGGTGTCCACCTCTGGATGCCAGCAGCCATCTCGGAGAAGATGCCTGGTCCATGTCTGTGCTGAATGAAGGACCGGCTACTGTGAGCCCACCACGGGGGTCTGGATCCATGCCCACCCACCTCCCACCAAGGCCACGCAGAACCATCTTCCAGGCGCCTAGCTCCGGGGCCATCTTCTCCTGAGCAGGAGAGGAAGCTCAGACCACCCCTTCCACAGTGCCACCCCTGCCCGGGCTTACCTGGCAGCACCCAGCCAATGCCACGTGGCCCAGGCTCCCGGCTCCTCCCCACACAGACCCCACAGGCCCGTCCTGGAAGACAAAAGAGCCACCCACGCCACAGGAGAGAACTGCACCCAGGCCCCCTCCCCAGGCTCACGCCCATCCAAACTTGGAGCCAGGGAGGCTGGGCCGCCACTTCCCCTCCATCCACCCCAGACACCCTTAGTGAGCCAGCCAGCAGTGCAGCGGGGACCCACTCGACCACAGCTCAGGGGAGCAGCCAACAGAGTGCAGAGTGTGGGCTCCTGAGCCCAGCTCCACCACCACCACACTGCATGGCCCTGGGACATCTGTCCCTCTCTCTGGGCCCTGGGACCCCTCAGCCCTGACACACACCCCAGGGACCCAATAGCACAGCCCATCATTTGAGACAATGAATGAGAAGCAAGAGGGGCCCTTCCGCCCAGGCTCATGCCCGCCATGCAGCAGAGGAAGCTTGGGGAGCTCCAGGGTGGAGTCGGCATCCTCAAGGCCACCCTATGTCCACGGCCTGGAGAAGGCCAGGGAATGCCCTCCAGCTCTGAGCCGAATCCTGGGTTTTGCTTTGGGTACCAGCTGTGTGATCACCATCAACCAGTGGCCTGAGCCAGGGGGACTCAGGGTGCCCTCTTGGCATATTTTCAGAGTTCACTGTTGGCATCTGGGACGTGGGGCACCAGTCCACAGCTGGAAACACGCTCAGCTCAGACCTTGCACTAAGAAGAGTGTGTCCTACGGGGACGGGGACGGTACTACAGTCCACACTTCACTGCAAGGCCGAGGGCCCCTAGCCAAGCTCAGGAATGTGGTCACCAAAGGCTACTGAAGAGATAAGGGCCAGTCCAAGTCCCCAGGAAGTCCCCAGCCTCCTGCTAACAGCCCATCTACTGGGACAGAGATGAAGTCATTTAACTCAGCTGTATAAAGGCTCCTGACAGCAGGTTATAAAACACTAGCTCTGAAGGAAAAGTGAGGTGTGAAAATCACCTTTTTTTTTTTTGAGTCCCATAAAATGGGACAAGCTCTTTCTTCCTGAAATAAAGGTAGAGCAGCCTGTCCAATTTCCCTTTCCTCTTTGGGATTCTAGGACACTCTCTGTTTTCCTATACAGACCAGGAAAGGGCAGGCTGGTAGGCCGGAGGCTGGCTGGCTATGGGCTGGTAAACTTGAATACTTATCTGCAAGGCTGCTTTCCAGTGTGAAACCTTGAGAGGCCTCGAAATTCCCTTCTGTCTTGTCCATCCCAGGAACTCGGTTCAACTCTGTAAACAGACCCCAATCGAGGTTTCAAAGGAAACTCAGCTTCTGTATTGAGCTGAGGCTGATCTTGAGAGGAGGAAGGAAGGCATGTGCTCAGGGGTCAGAGGATCCTGTCTCCCCAACCCCACACACTCAATCTGTAACTCAAAGTGAATTATTCAGAAAGCTTGGCCAGTGCCTGGTACATTCGAGGGATTTCCTTATTTCCACCAACCAACGATTTAAACTTTGAGTAGATCTTTGTGTGATTCTTTTTTTTTTTTTTAAATATATTTTTTTAGTTGTTGATGGACACAATGTCTTTATTTTATTGCTTTGTATGTGGTGCTGAGGATTGAACTCAGGGCCTCACGCATGCGAGGCAAGCGCTCTACCACTGAGCTACAATCCCGGCCCTCTGTGTGATTCTTAATGTTCCAGAAATAGGACCAAATTTCTCGGGGGTAGGGGGTGGGGGGGGTTATATTGCCCCCTAGGGTATATATACCCAGTTAGGAAGCACAAATCCGATTCAAATTCCCTACAAATGCATAAGCAAATGATGGCCCATGCACACAACGGAATCTACTCAGCAATAGAAAGGAACAAATTATAGATATATCTGGGGTGACATAGGGGAACCTCCAAGCCATTACATTGAGTCTGAGGAGCTAAATACAGAAGATTCCATATGTGGAAATTGAGAACCATCCATCGGGCCCATAGTCCCAGCAAGCAGATCAGTGATCTCCCGGGGGACCAGGGGGACTGACAGGGATGCGATGGGGACATTTTAGGGCGATGTGCTTTATCATGCTTGTGGCAATGGTTACACAGGTGTCTACACAGATCCAAACACTCCAAAATGCATGCTGCAAATAGGGGCAGTTTCTTGTGTGAAAATAATATCTCAGGTCATTTTTTGAGGAACTTGTATGTATGTGACGAAAGAGGACAGCGTGAGAAGTGTCACATCAAAGCCCATACAGAGCAGGTGCTGGGGCCCCAGCATGTCATCTCGCCCTAGGCCACATGGGTGGGACCCCCCAGGGAGCCCATCAGGGGAAACTTTTGAAAGGAGCTGCTACCCAGAGGGTCACCAGAGGGATCCCCTCCCTCTGAGGCGCAGGGGGTCTCGGTACAGAGGGGCTTTGAGGTCAACCTGACCTCATAGCACACAGCTGGTCTCTGACCCCAGCACACACGGAGGAGATGGAGGGTCACCTTGGGTACTCCTCAGATGCCACTGGGGTCCGGGCGGCTGCATGAACTGTGTCTGGAACCACGTGGGTGAGCAGGGACGGGCTTCCAGCTGCCATCGAGAGAGAAAGTGACAAGACTGAGTAAGTAATTAGGTAAGGGTGGGCACACTGGTGAATAATGCCAACATCATTAATTAATCATTACTAATTATTTAATTATTAATAATTATTAAATTAATGAGTGAATTGTTATAAATTATTAAATCACAGCATTTTGCCAAAACTGATCTCCTGGGATGTGGGTCAAAAGCAAACAAAGGAATCCAGGAGGTATCTTGGTCTGGCCAGTGTCAATCAAAACATCCAAACACACCTTGGGAAACCCTGTGGGCTTTGTGGCGTAACTGCACCGGCTGTGTGACCTTGGGCAAATCCATCACCCCTCTGAACCTCAGTCTTCTTATCCACAAAACTAGGAGAGCCGCTCGCCTCCCAAGGCTGTGCGAGCATTAAACAAAATGGTAAGTCTTACCTAGTGGGTAGTATTCTGCTTTTGCCTTATAGCATGACCGTCTTCATGGTCCCCGGTGTTCATTCTCATGCTCCCAGGAACATCCTCCCCTCCCCCACCCGTGTGCACTAATCTTGGTAACAAGGAACAGGGTGAGGGAACACACAGAGGCTGCTTCAGGATCCCTCTGCGTTTGGGCTTTTTCCCTGACTCAGAGGTCTGAGCATCTGAGAGACGCTGGCCCAAATGGCTTCAGATGCCCAGAGGTAACAGAAGCTCCTGGGAACAATGAGGCCAGCTGGGGGAGCAGAGGCACGTCTGCAGAGGAGAAAGCACCGGGGCTTTATGAATTCAAACACCGAGTCCATTAGAGAGGAGATCCCAAATATCCAGGCTCCCCCAAATAAAAGGACCCCCGAAGTGAGGAAAGAAGAGCAAAATGGAAGCTAAATATTCATCAAGAAGAGCCACTAACTGGGCCACCTCTATCTACACCACAGGGCAATGAGCTGGATGTTATTGTCCCCGTTTTACAGATGAGAAAACCGAGGCTCAGGACAGAGAGATTTGCTCCAAGGTCACCCAGCTAGAAAATAGTGCAGCTCGGGTCATAAACATGCCTGTGGGACCCCAAAGGGGAAGAAAATGGGTTCAAATTTAGGAGTGGAGAGTCAAGGAGAAAAGATCCAAGTGAGAGCTGTGCACGGTGGCTCACGCTTGTAATCCCAGCACTTTGGGAGGCTGAGACAGGAGAATCCCAAGTTCAAAGCCAGCCTCAGCAATGGCGAGGTGCTAAGCAACTCAGTGAGACCCTGTCTCTACATAAAAACACAAAATAGGGCTGAGGATGTGGCTCAGTGGTTGAGTGTCCCTGAGTTCAATCCTCAGTACAAAAAAAAAAAATCCAAGTGAGGTTTCCACAGCCCACAAACCCCACTCCCCACTGCTGTGGGGGAACTGGCCATGATTGCTAAGCCATCGGTGGGGATCCGTTTATTCCAATGGCTTTCTTAACCTCAAGGCAAATGATTAAGTTCCCTTTAAGGGGAGAGGTGGCCCGGGTGGTAGTTATAAACATAGAGTTCAGAGTCAGACAAGATCCATGTCCAAATCCTGATTCTGCAACTCATTGCTGTGTGACTCTGACTGAGTCACTTCACCTCTCTGAACTTCAGGGTTTCATCTGTCGTGCTTCACTGCCAGCCCTACCACAAGCTGTCCCTGGGGCAGCACCCCACAAGAACCTTGGCAAATGGTTCTTAGTGATAGCTGAAATGTGCTCCCCCTCCTCACCTGCTCCACAGGGGCCATGCCTGCCTTCCCTTCCATGACTCAGCCCTCCACTTCCACAGAAGCTCACCTGGTACCACAGGGAAGAAGGGGACACCTGCCTCATTTGATGGGATCAGGGCAGAAAGAGATGGGAGAGACAGATGTCACCCTCAGCCAGATTGTGCCTCTTGAGCTATTGTTCTATGCAGCTGAGTGACAGATGAGCCAGGCCTCAGAGACAAGGGGAAGGGTCCCTTGGGAACAAAGGACTAGGCTTCAAGTTATTCACCAGCGCATTGAACCTGCACAATGAGCCCAGTGCCCCCAGAAACATGCTGTTCCAACAACCGAGAATCACCCAGAAAGCCGCCAACAGCTCAGTAGAAAGAAAACCCAATTACTAAGTACAGGAGCGAGAATCGGCTGCAATGTAAGTGAACATGGCTGGCACAGGGTGGTGCAGTGTGACATCAACTATCTTTATTAGCACCGACAGGGCATCAGTCACCTTACACACACTGGTCCACAGCCTCACAGCAGCCTCTGACACGAGGTTATGATTCCCACTTTACAGATGAAGAGACTGAGGCTCAGAGAAGGGAAATGCTTTCCTTCTTGAAACTGATCCAGGTGGAGAGAAGGATTCACACACAGATTGGCGACTCCCCATTCCTTCTCTCTCCACCGCAGTGCCCTGCTTGGATGAATAAACTCACCAAGAAGAATCCTGCCCTGGGCAGAAGCATGGATCAGGTCTGCAAAAAGGAAGTGAACATGGAAATGAGGGGCAGGGAGGGGGGTGGGAAGGATTGGCAGGCGGGGCAGCAGGAAGCTAAGGAGTAGACCACTGCCTGTCCTCCGAGAACCGCTAACGTCTCTTACAATGATTTCTGCAAAGATCACAACACAGAGATACATCTGGTGTCACTCTCTCAAGCCGTACACATACAGTACAATGTCAATTTTTATTCCCAGTAATAAAAAATACATCAGAGAGAAAGGCAAAAAAAAATTCAGTTTTCTTCCCTTGCATCTGACTTCTTCAAATCTTCGGTAATTATGTATTTTATTAAATTTACTAAATTTATACCCAAAATAATTACCAAATAATAATAATAATAACTCATTTTTAATGCAGACAGAGAGAGTGATTCTCTAAAAGCTGGTAGTACAGAGTTATGGCGCCTTTGAGGGACTCTGAGACTTCTGATCTGTGTGCCCTGTTAAGGGGTGGGGGAAACAGGCTAAAATGGCAGCTAGATGTAGGGTGGATTTCAGAACCGTCCTCAATGGCAAGCATCTTTGAATAATCAAATAGGCAGCCATGGCTTGGGGGCTGCAGGTTACCTGAAATCATGCAAACTCAAGGTGGGATGAGCTGGATGTCACCCAAAGCTAGGAGATGGCAAAGTGGCCCAAGGAAAACCATCTGCCCAGAATGCTGCATGGTTCCAGGCTAGGGGTGAGCGCAGAGGTCAGGGTACTGTTCCTTCAACCGCTGTTGTGACCACCTGCCTGTGGGGAGGAGGAGGGACTGCGAGTAAACACACAGAGGCCCAGCCCCACCCCAAATCTGCTGACGCATCCCCCTGGCCACGTGGCCCGGACATCTGCGTATTTGAAGCAACGCCCCTCAAGTCGGAGCAGCGTGGAGCTCAGGTTTCCCTGTCTGTCAAGTGGAATTACTCATCTGTGCCCTGCGTCTCCCCTGCCCCCCTTCCCCGGAGATCGCCAGGCACCCAGGTGCTCCCCCAGATATCAATGCGCTTTGGGAAGCAAAGCGCTGTGCGCAGAGCCAGTGCTCTGTTCTGGACGGCGCTGAACCCGAGACTGGCACCCAGAAAAACAAAGCCGCTTCCCTCAAGTTCTCCCCCTGGCTCCCTCCCCCATGCCCACCCCACCTCCACAGCAGGTGGGGGCGATTTCCCACCGCGGTACCGCAGTGGGGTGTGCGCGCCAGCAATTCCTGGCGCACCGCAGCCTCTGGTCTGGAGCCTGGGACCAGAGTGGAGAATCCAGAGCCCCTAAGCCTCCCTCAGCATAGTCCCAGAAACAATTTCTCTAGCTTTAGGGCTCTCCTCTGAAGAATGTAAGCGCTCTGGTCCCTTCCCTCCCAAATTCCCAGCCTCTCCAGCAAGCGTACTAGAGCCAGGAGAGGTGGGGAACAGAGCCAAGTGGGTCCCCGGGCCTCCCCAGGTCCTTTCTTAGGTGCAAATGGCTTTAGAGTCCGTCATGTCTGGACTCAAAATCACTGGCTGTGTGACCTTGGATGGGTCGCTAAACCTCTCTGGATCTCCATTTCCTCATCTTTAAAATGGGGTTCATAGCACCTCCTGGGACTGTTGTGGTAGCGCATGCAGAGCACTGAGCAGGTTTCTGGCACAGAGTAACTGCCCCACAAACTGATGTAGGATCTTTCATCATGAACAACGTCCTTATGATTATTCTCTGAGATGGATTACTGGCCCTCTCTATCTTTTTGGGACCGCACTGGATGCTGACCATCTGAGATTTGAGTCCCAGAAGCGAAAGAATGGCAGGCACTGGGGGTGGGGAGGGCTGGGTATGCAGAAAGGGGAGCTCAAGGACCGCGCCCTTCCACCCCACCCTCCAGTTCCAAGACCACTTGGGCTCAGGCGCTTGTTTGGCCAGTTAGCTACAAACCTGGTGGGCCCAGATGGTTTGGGGTCCTCCACCCTCACGTTTGTCTGGTGGTGGGGGAAGGGAACGTCTTTGTTCCCCCCTCTGATCACAACTGCAAGACCCCCCCTCCTCCCTGGACACCCAGCGCTTCTTTCCCTTCCCCTTCCCACGCCCCATCGGGGCTGGAGTCTTGGCCACATTGACAACTGCAGGCTGGGAGCCTCTTCATCCATCAAATGCGGGACGCTTCAGACAGCGTTTGCCATCCCCTGAACCCTGCCCTGGGAATCTGGGACCTCGGAGAATGAAGCTACACCCCGCGCGGGGACAAGGATGCTTGCAGAGAGAGAGGGCTGTTGGGATGGGGGCCCTGGCTTACCTGGGGTCTGCGGTCCTGCGGCTGAGTGCAGAGGGCTCTTTGTGCCCCGGCTCACAGTGCAGAACTGGGGGAGCCCCTGCAAGCGCCTCCCATCACAAACTCCTCCCCGCTCTCGTCCGCAGCCTCCCTCCCTCTGGTCCCCCGAGCGCAGCCGGCGTCGTCTTTGTAGCTGCTGCAGCGCCCATGAAATTTTAATGCAGGAGCGGCTGGCGGGCGGAGGCGCCCCACCCCGGCCCTCGCCTCTGCCCTCCTCCCGCTTTCTCGGCCTGGCCACCCCACCCCCGACCCCCTGACACCCGCCCCAGAGTCCCGGCCAGGGAGGCGAGGTGCAGCCGGGCTTGGGGGGAGCGCGCCGCCGCCCCCACAGCACAAAGGGGCGAGCTGGGCGGTGCGCTCAGCCTCCAGCATCCCAGCCCGAGGCGCTGTCATGGCAACGCTCGCAGGGCTGGACTTGGCCAAGCAGAGCTCAGGGCTGGGTAGGCGCCCTCAGGTCGCAAGCACGCAGACCTGGGGAACAGAAACGAGAACCCTGGCATTAAAAGGAGAGAAGAGAGGGGCCTGGAGTAGCGAGGGTTGAACCCGCAGGTCCTCGAGAGTGTGCCTCTCAGTTGACCTTGCTGGATGGGCACATGGATGTGGAGGAGTCATATCTGAACCCGGGTCTGTGACTTCACGCTGGTGCACGTGCCTCTGATACACACCATTTGTCCTAGGAATGTTTAGAGTTTTAACTTCCCTCTCCTTAGTTCCTACCGTTTTCTAGGACAGGGGGACTAGAAACCGGCCCTAGAGTATGATTCCACCTTGACCAAGACCATCTGCATCATTTGCGGAAATGTTAGAAATGCAAAATCTGGGTTGGCCCAATGCTACTGACTCAAAAACTCTAAGACCCAGAGGTCCATATTTTCACAAGACCACCAGGGAATTCTAATGCACCTTCAAGCTGGAGAACCACTTTGCCAGAACATTCCATTGGTCTCTAGAACCAGACTGTCCCAGGGTTAAATTTCTGTTTGTCCATGCGCCAACCAGATGTGACCTGGGACTTCCTTTCTCTTCCTTCAAGTAGAGATAATAATACAAAATTCACTTCACAGTATCGTGTGGACTAAATAAGGGAGGGTCCTCAACACCGTGGCGCTTATTAAGGGCTCAGAACGTTCTTCTTAGTAGATTGTTCACCTCCTTTCATTTTCACGCTGTTGTGTCTGGGGTGTATCATCATCACTGCTCAGGTAAAGTGACAATGAGGAGCAATGACGGCGGTTAAGGGACCCAGCTGGAATCTGAGCTCAGCCTTACCCTTTCCATCCCATTTCCCGCACATTTGGCCAGAACACGCCTGCCTGGTCTTCAGAATATCCAAACCAAATTCCACACGCCTACAGCTCATTTCTAACGCACCCAGCTCACACCGGTGTGGGGACCTTAAAGACACAGGAAAGCCCTCAGTCCAGTGTCCACCCTGGCAGTGCAGGGTGTAGGAAAGACCCACAGGAAACAGGAAAAGCGAAGAAGAGCATGCAGCCCACCCATCATCCCCACCCAGGCTTGTGACTTCCCCTGTCACCACTCTAGTCTCCCCAGTCTGCAAACAGGAAACGAAGGGGTTTGGCATGGCACATTCTCCAGACACACAGGATGTAGACGGCTCACCTCTGTTTCTTTTGAGTACTCCCACGTCACGTGTTCAAATCTGTTCCCACGCTCTTGATCAACCCATTCCAAAGATCGATTTGGAGAAAGACAATCCAGTCACTTGCCCTCCCCCAAACTTACAGTTGCACTTCTCTGCTGCCTGAGGCTTCTTAAAGATGAACGGCAAGAAATCCTATTCCCGTGCATCTTTAGTTCTAGAGAGATCTTTTCAGGGAAGGTGGGAACGGTCAACAGAGGGGGCCACTAGAAGGTACTGGGGGTCCCTGCAAAGAGACCACATCTAACTCCAATGGACTGAGGGTGAGCCACCAAAACTGAGCAATATAAGAAGGGGACAGACTCCCACGTCCTGCAGATGACCCAAACCAGTCTGGGCCTGCCTGGCTGTCATCTGTCCCCAATTCTCTAACACGCACATCTCTCCATGATGGGGCAGACTGAACCATGTCTCCTGGGGGGTCCAGTTGGTCCTTTGACTTCCTTTTGTCCATCTTTGAGTGCCTCTGTGGTGAGTCAAATCTTCCCTGGTGTCCTCTGCTATCCTAGGGAGAGTTGGGGACTTCCGGTGGCCTCCTTCATCTCCTTTAGGCTTGGGGCACTGCCATGACCTCCTTTGGGATTTGCACCTCGTCTGAAAGCCAGAGCTGTCTCCCTCTCACATCCCCATCAGTGTGACTCCGACCCTCACCTTAGGGCTCGAGTTGAACCAGGACATGGAAGGGCACACCCCAAGGTTACCAACGTCATCCTTGCCACAACCGGCCAGGAACTCAGCCTCACAGGACATGTTTATGGGTGACACTGACTTGAGCCCCATCGAGCCCACGAGCAGACAAAGGAGCATCCTAAAGAGACTCATCCGTGTTCCCCCTTCTGCCTTTCTTGAAAATGACTTGAGCCACTCCTTATGGAGTGTTGGTTACTGCGACAACAGAAAAAAGCATCATCAGACCCTTCCCAAGATGCACTTCAGAATCAAGTTTTCACCTTTAAGTGGGCCCGTTACTTGCCCCATCCCCAGGAGGCACCATGGCTTCCTGGACCTGCAGACGAGATGGTCTTCAAGTTCACCCTGCCACACTGCAGCCCCAGGGGGCATTCTGATCTTGACAACGCAAGGAGGAAAGGAGTCTCCTTAGAGAGCTGTCCCCAGAGGGTATGCTCTTCAACAATTGCATGCAGCTACAGAATTCCCCCGCCCCTCCCCTCCCCCCAGAATCACCTTCATGAACTTGACTCACAGATGCGGTCCTGAGTGCTTTACCCCTGGTCCCTCTGAGAAAGTATTGGTATCTTCTCTAACACAGCCGGAAAGTGAGACCCAGAGTGTGAAAGAGGAGTAGCCAAAGCCAGCCAGCGAGCAGTGAGGCTGGGATGGGAACCCGGAGCTCTGTGATTTTTTCCAGAAGCTGCGCTCAGATTATCCAAACCTTCTCTGCATTCATGCTCAGTCATCTTGCCCCTGGGAAGCGGGCACTGTCCCACGGCTAGCTGCACAAGGAAGCCACCGCCACGCTGGGCTCATTCTGGGCTGCACTCGGTGCCCTGCCTGCCCTGGGCGTGAGCGACACTGATTCATCCTCGCCTCTGTTGAGAAGGGACGTCCTTGGTTCACGTTGAATTATCGTAATACACGACAGTAGGTCATGTAAGGTATCCATGCATGCATGTAACATGACACGATCCACCTAATCCCCAGCACCTTCCCTTCCCTTCGCTTCCCCCTCTCCTGGGGCTACCCTTCTCTTTCCTCCTTTCTATTTTCATGAGATTCACCCCCTCCCTTTTTATCCCTTTTTCTTCTCTAGCTTCCACAGGTGAGCGAAAACATACAGCCTTTAACTTTCTATGTCCGGCATGTTTCGTTTTGTGTGACGTTCTCCAGTTCCATCCATTCTTCTGCACATGACATGATTGCAGTCCATGGCTGAGTAGAACTCTGTCCTGTATACATACATCTCATTTTCTTTATCCATTCATCTCTTGATGGACGCCTGGGCTGTTTCTGGAACTTGGCCGTTGTGAATTGCACTGGTACACATATCTCTAAAATATGCTGTTTTAGTCCGCTTTTTCGCTGCTGTGACTAAAAGACTGGACCAGAACAACTGTAGAGGAGGGAAAGTTTATTTGGGGGCTCACGGCTTCAGAGGTCTCAGTCCCTAGACGGCCGGCTCCATTCCTCGGGGCTCAAGGTGAGGCAGGACATTGTGGCGGAAGAGTGTGGCAGAGGAAGCAGCTCACGTGGTGATCAGTGAGCAGATGGAGACCCCACTCTCCAGATACAAAATATATGCCCCAAAGCCACGCCCCCAATGCCCCACCTCCTCCAGCCACACCCACCTGCCTCCAGTCACCACCCAGTTAATTGCATCAGGGATTAATGCACTGATTAGGTTGAGGCTACAACCCAGTCATTTCTCTTCCAAACTTTCTTGCATCGTCTCACACATGAGTTTTCAGGGGACACCTCGCATCCAAACCATAACATATGCTGCCTTTAATTCTTGGGGATAAGTACCAAGGAGTGGTGGAGCTGTGTCACAGGGAGAAGGGGTTTTATTTATAATCTTTTGAGGAACCTCTGGTATGGCCTCTGTGCACACGCCCTGTGTCTCCTCCTCTCCTTTGAAGGACACTAGTCCTACTGGATTAGGGTCCCACCCTTATGACCTCATTAAATCTCTTTAAAAGGCCTATCTCTCAGTACATTACTGGTTAAGGCTTCAACATGGGGACTTGGTCCTGCTGCGGTCCTCTGGGAGTCTATGTGAGACTTGTCCACCTGAAGTCAGGGGAGCTACGATTCCTTACCTACCACCTGTCACCTGTCATGTTGAAGGATGTTCCTTGTGCACTGACCCCTTGCCACCTCCAGGCTGCTCTGGGCACAGACAAACCATGTGCACTTGGTTGGAGAAAGCTATCAGCAGAGAGTTGCAGGGGCCTGCAGTAAGGTGTGCCTGGGAATGGTGAGTGTCCAGGGACATCCACCATGGGGACAGTGAATCGCCTATGTTCCCATCACCCCTACATGGCCCAGCCTTCCCCAGTAGAACCAACCCTAAGTCCAACCTAAGGGATACCTGGTTTGAGAGGCTTCCACCCATTACCTGCCAACTTGGCACACAAGAGATGGGATAGAGAGAGCCTCTGCCCTCCAGAGCCGCAGCCCGGGGGAAAGACAGAAGTAACTTGCAAGTGATATTGTTGTCCTAATGAAGTCCAGAGGGCTTTTGGGGACATGTATCAGTGAGTGATACAACCAGTCGTGGTTGAGAAAGATGCTGGGCACTGTGGCGCACGCCTATAATCCCAGCAGCTCAGGAGGCTGAGGCAGGAGGATTGCGAGTTCAAAGCCAACCTCAGTAACTTAGCAAGGCTCTAAGCAACTCAGTGAGACCTTCTCTCTAAATAAAGTACAAAAAAAAAAATACACTCTACTGTCATGTATACCTAGAAAGAATTTTTTAAATTTTTAGACTAAATAAATAAATAAATGAAAGAAAAGAGTTGGGCATGGGGGCGCACACCTGTCACCCCAGTGGCTCAGGAGGCTGAGGCAGGAAGATTGCGAGTTCAAAGCCAGCCTCAGCAATGGCGAGGCACTAAGCAACTCAGTGAGACCCTGTCTCTACATAAAACACAAAATAGGGCTGGGATGTGGCTCAGTGGTTGAGTGCCCCTGAGTTCAATAAAATAAAAATTTTAAAAATAAAGATAAATAAAAAGAAAGAAACACAAGGTATGCCATCAAAAGAATGGAGAACAGCGCACCAGAGTGTGTATTGGTCTTCTCTGGCTGCTGTAACAAGTTAACGCAATTTGAGGAGCTTCCAAAGACACGGATACATTACTGTTCAGTTCTGGAGGCCAGAAGTCTGACGTGCTCTCACTGGGATAAAACCACTGTGTCAAGAGGGCAGTGTCCCTTGCTGGAGACTGTAGGTGCGATCTACCTCCCAGACTCTTCCGGCTCCTAGAAGCTGCCGCACCCCTGGGCCCACGGCCTCCTCCCCACCTTCCAAACCAGCAACGGGTGACCACGTCCCTCTCACCTCAGTGGCTTCGACCTTCCCCACACACGCCCTTCCCCCTGACCCTCTCCTCTGCCTCACTCTCCAGCTTGAGAGGACCTGTGTCCTTCCATTGGGTCTGTCCTGATAGTCCAAGACAAACTCCCCTATCTCCAGGGGGGTCCATGCCTTTGCCGTGTGGCCTGCCATGGCCACTGCGCCCAGGCCTCGGGGTGTGGACATCTCAGGGAACCATCCCTCTGTCTAACCCACACTCTCCACAACCACATGCGGGCTGAGCCTCCATCCGTGCCCTTTAAAAGGCAGGGCTGCCGTTTCCTGAAGACGGACTGGCAGCCAACGCTCCAGCCTCCATCTGCCCGGACTCCGCTCCACTCCAGGACAGAGTCATCCCAGGCCCACCCACCCAGGGAGCAGCGGGGTCTCCTTGTCTGCAGAAGTAGCAGGCAGGAGCCTCCAGGAGCCTCCAGACCCTCTGCCCCCAGCCCTCTGTCTCCCTCTGGGCTCGGACACACTTGAGTCTGAATCCCGCCTCTGCCCCCTACTCCCCTTGCAGCTTCCCATGGGGAACTTCCGCCCTCCAGGCCTCAGTCTCCTCTTCTGCAAAGTGGGTTAGCACAATCCCTCTTGGAGAATTCCAGAACTCGGTGACATGAGTATAGAAATGTGCCCAGCCAGGGCGCTTGGCCAGCACCGCAGGCCTGCACGGGACTCGTGTCCTGCCCACCCAGGCAATTGCTGTTTTCCACCTGTGAGCAGATGCTCTTGATTTGACGCCCACGTGGGTTTATATCACATCGTGTTCCTGGTCACTTTCTATCCACAGGCCTCTCCTCCATGGACAGGATCTGAAAGTGTTTCCTCCACTTTACAGAAGCTCAGATCTCTTTTCCTTAAGAAAGAGACCATCAAGGCTGGGCATGGTGGCACACTCCTGAGATCCCAGTGACTCGGGGGGCTGAGGCAGGAGGTCCACAAGTTGGAGGCCAGCCTTGACAATTTAGCGAGGCCCTAAGCAACTTGTCAAGAATCTGTCTCAAAATAAAAAATAAAAAAGGGCTGAGGATGTGGCTCAGTGGTTAAGCAGCACCCCTGGATACAATCCCTGGTACTGCCCTCTCCACATCCCCCCCAAAAAAAAGACACAGAAAAAGACCGACCATCAGAATGGCAACGTTCAGGGACCCCTGCTGCCCAATCTCTTCACATTCTAGAGCCCAGACCAATATGGGGCCAGGAGGCCCTGTCTGGGGTCAGTAAGCGTCTCTGCCTGCCCTTCCCCTCCCACCCTGCTCCTCACCGGCCTCCTTTGTGTACGTGCCTAGCTAAGCGCAGGGCCCTGTCCTCAGTCACCCAGCTTCTTTGTCTGGGTCTTTGTGTCCAGACAGACAACAGAGGAGGGGGCAGGGTGTGCACCACCCCATCCATCCTATCTCCTTATCCATCTGCAAACAGACCCCTCAGCCGCCCAGCACCTGCTCCCTCCCAGCCGCCCAGCAGGTGCCACAGCCTGGCCAGCCTCCCTCTGCTGCAGAGAGAAAGGCCCAGGTCACAGTCGCCTCCGGCAGCTGCCTCCTCTCCTCCCCTCCCACCCGCAGCAAGAGGAAGACAGCCAGAGGAGCTAGAGCCGGGGACCAGGGACCAGCTCTGAAGACTTTACAGAGACAGACGCCCCCGCCCCAGCCCACCAACATATCCTCCTGAACATTTCACCAAGTCCCCTCACCCCAGTGGCCACCAAGGACCCCCGTCCTTCAGGTTGATTTCAAGGCGGGATCACGGGTTATCCATTGGTTCGTCTACCGTGAGCGCGCACACACTCTGACCCGTGTCTCCTGGGGGACAGCTGCTTTATCCCACACCCAACCACATCACCAGGGCTGGGCAAAGCGTCACACACGAGGCCCTTTGAGGTCTGTTTGTCAGGCACACTAAGTCTTGAGGTTTAAAAGGCTGTGCTTCCGGGAAGGCACGTGGAAACATTGTACAAAAGGACAAGATTCCAGAGGAGGCTCGTCTGAGTCTCTGCTCCAACATGGCCATGGCGACAGCGTAGTCTCAGGACGTCCAAGGTCCCCAGCTCCATCTACTGTCCAAAGACCACCCTCTCCCTTACAAGCTAATGCGGAGCCAGGCACAGTGCTGCACGCCTGTCATCCCGGTGGCTCAGGAGGCTGAGGCAGGAGGATCGTGAGTTCAAAGCCAGCCTCAGCCACAGTGAGCACTAAGCAACTCAGGGAGACCCTGTCTCTACATAAAATGCAAAAATAGGGCTGGGGATGTTGCTCAGTGATCGAGTGCCCCTGAGTTCAATCCCCGGTTCCCCCTTCCCCCGCAAAAAGGCAAAAGCCAATGAACATCCCGAGGCCCGCCCGAAATGGCTTCAGAAATACAGTCGCCCTCTCAGGGGCTGGTTTGGCCTGTCTGAGCTGGTGATAGCATCTTCCAACAGCTCCCAACACCTGCTCCTGTCACCTAGATCACCTCTACTGTCTTCTGCCCTCTCCCTAGGTCCCTACGCCTCCTGGTTGTCCCCCATAGTACAAACACAGTTCTTAGGAGAAACGCTAAGGAAGTCTGGGGCAAATGATGACCCTTGGTGAGCTGGTACCATGTGCCAGGTTCTGGGATTAGTGCTATAAATGCCACAGCCCAGTGGCACCAGGGAATGAAATATCCCCACTTCGCAGACAGGTAGACTGAGGCAAGGCAACCATACATAGAAAGCATCTGAGCTACAACTTCACTCCTGTCGTCTGAATTCATATGCTCTCTCATGGGACCCCTTCCCCACCACAGTCCCCACCCCATGCCATCCCAAATGTCCCAAGGATCCCGCACGGTCCTCCCTGCCTCCCAGGGCTCCTTCTGCTCCATCCTGGCCGCCCCCGCGTGGCCACGCTGCTGCTGTTCTGCAGAACAGTACATTCTTTATTTATGAGGTGCATCTGGCTCTCTGCGGATGAGCTGAGAATACCAGGGTGCCTGCAGTGGGGAGGTGCAGGGTTCCAGAGTCGAAGTCCTCCAGGAGGCAGGGGCTGGCCTGAGGGCCCCAGGCTCCAGTAGGAGCCCCTTCTTGGCCTGCAGAACACAGTGCAGCTGGACCATGACCCATGCTCTGGAAGCCCCGCGCATCCTGGCCGGCCCAAGGCGAACAGCAGACAGCCCTGGGGACGGGAAGATGGGAAATAGAATGGATGCTAATAACCACTCAGCGTTTCCCTGAATCCACACAAAACCCTGCCAGGCAGTGATTCTTGTGCCCATTTGTAAAGAGAAGCTTCCAGAAGACAAGTAAGCTCTTTCTGAATGCATCGCCCTGCTTTGTCCTTCCTCCTCCCTAAAAAAAAAGGAGTTAGGTAGCTATAAAGACGCCCTCTGGGTGAGGTGTGGCTCAGTGGTAGAGCACTTGCCTTGCACACCAGAGGCCCCTGAGTACAGCACAAGAAATTTCTCCACCAGAAAACCAAATATAAACAAGGTAGAAAAAGCCAGGTGCCATGGCACATGCCTGTAATCTCAGCAACTCCAGAGGCTGAGGCAGGAGGATGGCATTCTCAAAGCCAGCCTCTGTAACTAGGTAACTAGGTATTTTGAGACCCTGTCTCAAAATAAAATATAAAAAAAGGGCTGGGGATGTGGTTCAGTGGTTAAGCGCTCCTGGATTCAATCCCCAATACCAACAAAACAAAAACAAGGTAGGAAAATATGGCCCAAGGAAAGGAATACAGAATCAGAAATAAAGTTCCCCTTGCAGACTCCTGTCATTCAATTCCATGCTAAGAGTGAACTGCTTATTGGTTCAGAGCATCCTGGAAGCCCAGGTGAAAAGGGAAAGCAATTGGTTTAAGCAGTGCCCAATGTCTGTCAAAAGAAAATTTACCCTACGTGGCAATGACCAGTGTTGAAAATGGAAAAGGATGCCCAGGCCCCTAAGCTCATCTCAGATTCCTAACCTACTAGGGACTCACTCTTCAGGCCCTTTCCCCTATCCCTCTACCCACCATCCCACCGCAAGACTTTAAGCCTCTGACAGGGGGTTGCTGGGTGCGTTTCCACATCTTACCACCAGGTGTCAGTATGGGGAAGGTCTCTAGAGGCCGATTCTTGACATCAGAGACAACCTGAGCCCAGGAAGGACCAAGTGGGCAGGAGGGGACCAAGGTGCCAAGGAACCTGGGTGAGCTGGTGCCAGAGCCTTTGGTTGACCTCAGAGAAGAGATCAATCTCCCACCTGGTGGAATCGAGACACAGCCAGCTGTCTCTTGGACAAAGTCAGCGGTCCAGGTTGGACCCCCAGCTCGGCTTCGAGTTCTGTGTGCAGCACGCCAGCATCTCTTTCAGTCTCAGTATCCTCATCTGGGCCAGGGGTGTCTAAGAGAGGGTGACTATGGGCACGAAGACCTGAGCGTCATGCACTAAAGGCCCCAGGGCTCCTGGTTACAGGGAGAAAAAAGGGGGCTCACCTTACCACAGGTGGAAGCCACCAGGGCCCCTGCTGAGGGGGAGGAGGGAAAAGGTCTGCTGTTAGTTTCTGCTGTGGGTTCTGGAGAGTAAGATCAGGACTTGTTTGGAGTTTGGATGTAAATGACAGAAACCCCTCCCCCCTCTGTTTTACATTTTATTTTATACATTTTATTTTATATTTTATTTTCCCTGCTTTTTATTGGTACATTATAGCTGTACATAATGATGAATTTATTATAACACATTCATGCACATACACAACATAACAATATAATTTGGCCAATATCCTTCCCCAGCACGGGCCTCCACCCCGAGGTCCCTTTCTTCTACTGATCTCTCTTTGATTTTCATGAGATAGAGACCCTTCTTTAAATGTCTCCAGACACAGATAGCCAAGGAGAGGGTGTTTGGGGGCTCTTATGCTAAAAGATGCATGGGGCACCCAGCGTGGTGGCGCATGCCTGTCATCCCAGTGGCTAGGGAGGCTGAGGCAGGAGGATCGCGAGTTCAAAGCCAGCCTCAGCAACAGGGAGGCACTAAGCAACTCAGTGAGACCCTGTGTCTAAATAAAATACAAAATAGGGCTGGGGATGTTGCTCAGTGGTTAAGTACCCCTGGGTTCAATCTATGATACCAAAAAAAGTATATATATATATATAAAAAAATAGTACATGGGACATCTATGCCACAGAATAGTGACCCAGGCTGGCTTTGGGGACAAGTGCCACTTGCAGGCCCCTGTCCACTCTTCAAGCCCAGAACCAAGAGCACTTTGCTCCAGCCAGGGTTCCAGACCTGCCTCTTCCTGCCCTGATGGGGTCCTGTGCTCACCATCCCCGACCCAATCACACTGCGCACCATTGGCCAGACCTGGGTTCTGTCCTGCCATCTGGAATCCGCATGGGTCAGCCCTGCTCAGCCTGTCCCCTCACAGAGGAGGCAGGGGGAGTCTTTACCCAGAAACTGGGGCTCCTCGCAGAGCTGCCCAGGGTCTCAGGAGTGCCACAGGCCTGCCCCCGGAGACGAGATGACGTCAGGAGATAATGCGGAGCTGCTGGGGCCGGAAGGGCCCCGGGCTCCCTCTGCACCGATGTTCCCCTCCATTAATCTGGTAATTGCAGCACCATAAACAGAGGCTGCAGGAAGCCGGCTGGGCGGAGCATCCCACCTGCTCCTTCCCCTCCTGGGTGCAGTGGGCCTGCCCTGGGGCCACGAGTCCCTCCTGAGCACTGGCCCTGTGCCCAGCACCCAGTCAGCCCGTCTCTGCTTCACACGCAAGGCCCTGGTGCTGAGCATAGTCACTGTCCTCGTTAATAATAAATAGATGGCCTGCAAAGCTTTTCTCTGTTGAAAGGAGAAGCTGGCTCCCGCCGGCTCTCTCCTCTCTCAGCTTCCCCTCCTCCTCTTGGGGCCTTTCCTCCTCTCCCTCCTCCTCCTCCCAGGCCCAGATGCGGACCCCTTCAGCCCCCAGCCCCTCTGTATGCTAAGTGGTAGTTCCTCCCTTTTGATCTGATATCTTTTTTTTTTTGGTACTGGGGATGGAACCCAGGGGCGCTCAACCACTGAGCCCCATCCCCAGCTCTTATTTAGAGACAGGGTCTCACTGAGTTGCTTAGGGCCTCACTAAGTTGCTGAGGCTGCCTTTGAAGATCCTCCAGCGTCAGCCTCCCCGAGTCACTGGGATGACAGGCGTGCACCACCGCCACCAGCTTCCTGCTGAAGACCTAGCTCCTGGTACTGACTCAGGGGGCCGTAGGGCAAGAAGCAGGTGGACAGAGGGCAGCGGGGGAAGCTGCATGAAGGACGGGGGGGGTGGGGTGGCCCACGGGAACGGGTGTGAGCGGCTGAGGGGTAGGTTGCGGGGGCAGCAACTTTCATGGTGCTTGCTGTGTGCTCTTGGACAAGTCCCTGCCCCTCTCTGGGCCAAGAGTTTGCCAATTTGTGATCCCCCACCCTGAACCTTGTGGTCAGTCCTCTTGGTTGAGCACCAAGTTCTGGATGATGGGTGCTCCATGCCGACCACTTACTTCTGACCAGATAACTTCAATAACTGAAGCTCCTTTCCTTCATAACTGAGGAAAATTGGTCTCTTGGCAAGACATGAAAAATGATTTCAGGGCTGGGATTGTGGCTCAGTGGTAGAGCGCTTGCCTCGCATACGTGGGGCCCTGGGTTTGATCCTCAGCACCACATACAAAGCAATAAAAAATAAATAAAGACATTGTGTCCATCTACAACTAAAAAAATATTAAAAAAAAAAAAAAGAAAAATGATTTCATGCCCTCGTTCCTTCCCTCCAAGGTCACCCCTGACAAATTGTCTCTTCATAGCCTGTCACTGCAGTGACAGCTCACATCTGGGGTCCTGGCTTTCATGGTTGCCTATCTCAATCTTGGCTCTGATGCGAGCTGGCTTGTCACAGAGCCACTATCAAATTCCAGTGAGGTTATTTCCTTCCTTCAGCAAATATTCCCTGCTTAGCCCCCAGGGACACATTCCTATGGCAGATAAGAAGCTGCACCATAATTCATACTAAAGTGTGAGGGGCTGCTTTCTTAACTTTTTAAAGGGAAGACATGAACCCAGTAACTTTCTATTTATAAACCTTATCCATGCCTGTTATCTCTTTAATGCACTCCCCAAATCTTGAACAAATCATAGTAGGCTAAATGCTCTTGCAGGCTGGGTGGCTTCAGGCAAGTTGTTTTACCTCTCTGAGCCTTAATTTTCTGTTGGGTTTTAAAGAGACTATAATGATGTCAAGGAGTTGCTGTGGGGTTTAAATTATATCACATGTGACAGAGGCAAACACAGAATGTGTCATCAATGTCATTCTCATCACTGTTACAAGGGAGGCCTGGTCGAGGTCAGGAGGTAGGGTACAAAGGGGACCTTCAGAGTCCTAATCTGATCCAAGAGGTGGTCTTATATAAAGAGGAGAAGTCACCAGGGAGGCCCGTGCACAGAGATAAGACAGTATGAGGATGTGGTGAGACAGGGGCCATCTGGGAGCCAGGGACAGAGGCCTCTGCTCCGACCTTGGCCTTAGACTTCCAGCCCCCAGAGCTAGGAGAAAGTAAGCCCTGTGGGAAGTAAGCCCTCCCCACCCCAGGCTGTGGATCTGTGAAGAGCTGATTCACAACCTGGCGTGTTCAAAGAAGGACCAACCTAGGGGCCAGAGAAGCCATAGGCAAGACAGATGACAGGGACAAATCGTGTCTGTTTTCCTCTTAGAACAGGAGAGGGAGTGTGGGAGGGTTCTGAGCAGGGAAATGACAGGATCTGCCTTACAGTTTTTAACTGGAGCACCCTGGCTGCTGAGTGGAGAAGGGCTGCTGGGTCGAAGCAGGGAATCTCCAAAGGGGAGAGACTAGGTGCTTGGACCAGTGCAACAGCAGTGGAGAGGGTGATAGCAGTTGGATCCTGGTGCTGTTTTAGCCTCATGCATACTAGGCAGGTTCTCTGCCACTCAGCCCCCAGCCCTGGTGCATTTTAAAAGTGGAGTTTGGGATGGGTTCTGTTTGACTTGTATGTGATCTCACATGGAGGTGTCGGGAGGGTGGCCCAGTGTCCAGGGACTGAGTCCCAAGGGGAGGTCTGAGCAGAGGCCAGTACCAAGGAGGGCTTGTCCCCCCTCCTGCCCTCTCCTTATCACCTGTCCCAGCCCTGAAGCCCCCTGTGTCTCCTGCATCCCCACCGTGGTTCCTGTCACAAGATACCTGCCCTCTGCTACTCGCTTGTCCGTCTTCCCCATCAAACTGGGTAAGAACAGGAACTCTGTGTCCTGTTTACCACTGGTTTCCCAGGGCCTCCCCCACCCCATAGGTCTTGGGCAAATGGTCTGCATGAGATAACAGGCAGGGTTAAAAGCCCCTGAAATGCAAGTATTTCTAAACACTCCCCGCCCCTTCCTGAGCCAGCAAATGTTATCTTTTCCAGCTCTTTGGATTCCCACCCTTTCCTGTCCCTCTCAAACAGATTAGGGACATTTGTGGGTAGAAGAAAATGGGCCCTGGGATCCAGGAAAAAGAGCCAAGGAGCTTAAGAGAGAGGTTTATAGATAATTCATATAAAAAAGAAAGAGCAGAGAACAAGGGGGCGGAGCAGAGAGAATAAGAGAGGGAGAAACTCTACTCAGTCTGTAAGCAAAATGGGACTTGTTTTTTTTGGGGGGGGTGTTGTTTTTTTGGTACTAAGGATTGAACCTAGGGGTGCTTAACCATTGAGCCACATCTCCACCCCATTTTGCTTTTTATTTTGAGACAGGGTCTCAGTGAGTTGCTTAGGGCCTCCCTAAGTTGCTGAGGCTGGCCTCAAATTTATGATCCTCCTGCCTCAGCCTCCCAAGTTTCTGGGATTGCAGGCCCATGCCACAGCACCCAGCAGGACTTTGTTTTATGGGCTTTCTTCAGAAGGTCGAGGGTATTAAATAAGATGGTACTAGATGGTATATGTGAGAGAGAGCCAGGGAGAAAGAAAAGGGACATTAGAGGCTTTGCAGTAGGAGACAACTGGCTTCCTGCACATGTGGCTTTGCCAACCACAGTAGGAGCAATCTGTCAGGAAGAGAGTAATCATCAATAATTGTCCACCTAACAGTGGGGCTTCAAAATTCTTGAAGAAAAAGTAATAGAAATGGACAATGGTAAAAAAAAAAAAAAAAAAAAAAAAAAGATCCAAATCCTAGCAGGATATCTGAAGAGCCCTCCTTGCCTAATTGGCAAAAATCAATTTTTAAAAAATAAGCAAAAATACAGAAAAATCTAACCAACACTGCCAACCAAGTTGACCTGACACTGTTAGAACACTAACTTACAACAGAACAGAGTTTTCAAATTTCCTTTTAGTCCAAAGACAAACTATATACTCAGCCATAAAATAAGTCTCCATTCATTTCAGAAGGGTGAGCTCTTATAGAATATGTTCCCTGACCACAGTGGATTTTTTTAAATTAATAAAAATGCAACCAGGGTTTTGCACAATGGTAGAGCACTTGCCCAGCAGACACAAAGCCCTAGGTTCAAACCCCAGGGCTATGAAAAAAATCAAATAAAAATAAAGTATATAGAAAATTTTAGATAGTATCTAGGAAAACCTGGAGTATTTGGAACTTAGATAAGACACCTGCAGCCAGGCATGATGATACATGCCTGTAATCCCTGCTACCTGGGAGGCTGAGGCAGGAGGATCGCAAGTTCAAGGCCAGCCTTGACAATTTAGCAAGACCTTTTATCAAAAAGAAAAACAGAAAGAGCTGGGGGTGTAGCTCAGTGGTAGACTGCCCTGAGGTTCAATCCTCAGTATGAAAGAAAGAAAGAAAGAAAGAAAGAAAGAAAGAAAGAAAGAAAGAAAGAAAGAAAGAAAGAAAGAAAGAAAGAAAGAAAGAGAAAAAGAGAGAGAGAGAAAGGGAGGGAGGGAGGAAAGAGAGAGGAAGGGAAAAGGCAGGGAGGGAAGGAAGGAGGGAAATAAATACTTTAAATAACTCATGAGTCAAAGGAAAAAACAGAAAATATCAAACTGAATGATAGTGAAAACACATCAGATTAGCATTTTGGGAAAGCAGCTAAAGCTGAGCTTGCTGAGGGAGGTTTATAGCTCTTAAATGCCTACATTTAAAAAAGAGAGCTAAAACTAAAGACCCAAGAGTCTACCCTAAAAAACCAGAAAAATTAAAGACAAAAGAAACTTGAAATAAATAGGAGGAAGGGAAAAGGAATGTTAAAAATAAAAATCCGCGAAATAAAAAGCACAGACCAATCACTGAGAAAATGAATAAAGCTAAAAATTGGTTCTTTGAGATTAGTAAAATTGAAAAGTACAGCTAATATGGACCTTCTTTTCTTTTTTTTATTACTTTGAGTTTTTTTGTGCTGACTGTGCATGGACTGGCTGACGCGGGTGCCGGGTTCGCGGGGTTCCCAAGGTTCCCAGGGGAGGCAGAAGAGGCGGCAGCAGCCACCAGAGCTATGCCCTTACAGGCACGCGCGCATGCGCTCTTCCGTGCTGAGCGCCCGCTCACTGCTGGATCCTGCGGATGCTCTGCACCTGGAAGGTCTGGGCATGAGAGCCCCACTCCCGGAAATGCTTGTAGTCACCCGAATGGTGATCGCTTTCCAGCACATACTGAAAACCTCGGTATCCGGGAAACTGAGAGCAAACCCAGCTAGAAGAGGAAAGAGACAGTCACTCTACAGAGGCACCACCAGCACCCTCATCAGAAGGGGATGGGAGAGAGCCATGCTACCAACACAGCCCGGCCATCCCCCCTTACTGCATTGCCCTGGATGTGCCACCCGGCACCGGGTCTTGGATCATGCTCTTCCTTCTTCCAGGAGCATCCTGCCAGCGATTCTTCGCCTGGCCCAGTTTTGTGTACCTTCAGGTCCCAGTGTAATTCATTATGTCCTCAGGGCAACCGGACCCATTCCCCAGATCAGGCTACTGTCCCTGCCTGTATCTTGAAGCATTCGTATAATTTGATAATTTGAAGTTATTTGTAAAATATCAGCTTCCTCAGCCAGCAGGCAGGCTCCCCTGGTGTAGGGACGTGTGGGGCTCACTGTCCCCCAGGGCCCAGCCTGATGCCCGGCACAGAGGAGGAACCCCATAAATATTCTGCAAATGAATGAATGAATGAATCAGAAGTCCTGTTCTTTCTTCTCGTCTCTTACCAAGACGCACTTCCAAGAAAAGGGTTATTGTGTCAATTCACTGATCCCTATATTATTCAGGACAAGGATTGGTGTCTACTTTCTGAGCCTCGTTTTTCCTTTCTATAAAAGAGGGAACCAGACTCAAGAACCTTAAGAGGCCACCACAGTCAACGTGGGCAAATAGCGCAGACGTTGTGATGAGCATGTGATCTGGCCTAGCCAATCAGAGCATCCCATTCCTGTAGGCATTGTGATTGGTTTAGAAGGAACCACATGACCTAAGTTGGACCAATGAGCGTCTTTCCTGGACTCCGATGGAATCATTGAGAAAGAGGCCCTCTCTTGCCCTGGGGTTGGAAAGTTAAGATCAAGCTGCCACGGTAGCTCCTTCGAGAATACAGTCACAGAGCAAGATCAGGGAAGGCTGCTCTGTCCTCCTGCAGTGCCTGAAGCTAATTACAGGGGCCAATGAACATTCTTTGGGTTGAAAGAAGTTTGATCTGGGTTTCCATCATCTGCAATCCCACACATCCTGCCTGACAAGTGTCTCCATATTCTCCTCTGAAATGTGGGCAGCAGCCCCCCAGCACGCAGTTTTCGCAGGAGGTGTCTCAGCGCCCTCAGCATCCTCCCTCTGCCCTGCCACGTGGAGCCTTAGACACACTTACGCCCCGGAGTGGACATGGAAGGACCCCACTTCATTGCCGTCCCATCCCATGGCCTGGAGGGAGGGATAGTCGTCACTCAGCTCTCCTTTCCTGCCCAGAAAGTTCTCCTGCTCGAAGATGGTCAGCCTGGAGTCACGGTGGTTCTACAGGCACAGGAAACAGGGTCAGACCTCCAGGTAGCCAGCCGGAAACCCAGGAGCCTCTGCTGTTCCCCACACCCTGCCCTTTTCTCCCAGCTCAGCCTTCTTAGCAAACCTTTGGAAGGCCATCAAGGCAACAGGCACCAGAAACCTTCTAAGATATACATCATTTGCCCTTCCAGAAGTTAGCCTTCCAGAAATTTCCACAAAGAAACAATCATGGAAGAAAGAATGTTCATCATAAAAAAAGGAGAGAAGAAAAAATCTGAATGTCCAACATTAGGGGATCAGATAGTAATCTTGGTGTTGCACTGTAGGTTAGAGGAAAGATGAGGACCTCGGAGTTTCAGTCCTGACTCTGCCACTTACTAGATGGCTGAGCTTAGGCATGTCACATGGTGTTTCTGAGCCTTCATTTCCATAACCATGAAATGAAACCAACCACACCTACTTTTCAGGGTCATTTTCAGGGCTAGATGGAATTAGACATGGTGAGCATGGAACCAGGGACTGGACCCATGACAGCCTAACAGGACCCTGCACATGCTCAGCACCTCAGTTGTTTGTGGAACAGAGGAACCAATGGACTTCTTAGCCACAGCATGGAATACCAGGGAGCCATGAAAAATGATGTCGTCAATGAGATTTAACTTCCCAGAAAGATGATTGTGATATATTTGCCCGGTGAATATAGCAGGTTTCCAGACCTGAAGTTCATTATAACTCCTGTTTTTTTTCTTTTTGGGAGTGCTGGGGGTGGAATCCAGGGCCTTACACATGCTAAGCATGTGCTCTACCACTGAGCCACATCCCCAGCTCCTATAATATCATTTTTATGACAAAAATAGGTGTACATAGATATACATGGGCAATATAGTTAAAAAATAAATATAGGAATAGGTGCAAGTATAGCCATGATGTAATCTGTCAATCACCAACAAGAACAGAAAACATCTCCAGTACTAGGCTTCTTCTCAGAGGTATAATTATTAGCGATTTATTTCTTATTCTGTCATACCAGTTTTTTCCTAAATTATGATTAATAAATAAGGTGATTTACACAATTTGAAATTAATGAAATTGTTTTTGAAAGAAAACAAAACATACCTTTCTGAGCCTCAATTTTTCTCATCTGTAAAATGGAGTCATAGTGCCCACCTCCACCCATACTCCATAAACAGCAGTAAAATATAAAATTGGGAAGGCGTGATGAGTTGGGAGTGAGGCACGGCACCCTTCCTCCCCACCCAGACCTGCCCTCCCTGCATCCACCATCTCCCAGGGCCCAGAGTCATGAAAAGAGGGACATGGGTGCACAGGTGCTCACATCCTAACTGAAGTTGCTATAAGTGGAGAGTCTGGCTGGGTCTGGGCAGGCGCCCTGTGTCCTCGTTCCCCAGGATATGGGGACTAGGACCACATTTCAAGAAGAAGAAACTGAGGGTCAGAGAGGGAAGAGACTGCCCACATCACATGACTTGATTCCCATGGGTGTCTGATGCCCAGCGCCCCCTGGAAAGGCTCAAGCCTCCCTGGGCCCCGGGGCAGTAGGACTCACAGCGCAGGCCACGGGCCGGAAGGAGGTGAGCCTCTCAGCGGGGTAGGCCGTGTTACCACTCCAGGCGTCGCAGCTGGGGTACTCGCCCCGCTCCAGCACATACTGCTGCCCCTGGAAGCCAGCATGCTCAAAGCCCACCCACCTGCGGATAGACAGAGGGCACAGTGCAGGAGGTAGGAGCCCCCTCCCCAACAGTCCTAGCCAGGGACCTTGTTAACCGAGACCACTAACCTGACACTGCCTGGACAGGGTTGGTCACAACACCCGAGGGGCTTCTACAATGACCAGACGCTGGGAGCTGCTGACCATCCTACCATGGGGAACGGTCCAGCCCAGAACGCCAGCGGCCCCCTGACTTGCTTTGTGTCCTGCAGCTGGGGGGACTGCTCCACGCAAGGGGCTCCGTCAATGTTGCCAGGCTGGCCACAGGCTGACTGAGCCTCAAGGGGATGCCTCGTGACCCTGCCAGGACTGGGCAAGTGGAGCAGCCTTGTGAGGAGCCCTGGGACCTTTTTTGTCCACCCCACCCCTGTGTCTCAGCATGGACAGGCCCCTCGGCAGCCAGGTGCCTCCTGCTCTGGTTGCCTGCCATCTGGCCCCGTCAGTTTTGTGTCCCCCTGTGGGAAGAGAGACCCAGCAGGCAGGCACGCCTGCACCTTCCCTGTGCTCTCTGCACAGAAAACAAAGGGTCTGGATCTGCCCAGGCTCCTGGTCTCCGCCTCTCATCTGAGCTCCATTTCACCATTTGTAGGGAGCAGAAGCTAAAGAGCAAGTCACCCAAGGTGACCTCAGGGCTCACTCACAGGCTTAGCTTGAAGTGATTCAGAAGCACATATAAGATCTTTTTCTCCTTCCAGTCTACTTTCCAACCTTCTAGAATGTTCTATCCACTATGATAGCCACTGGCCCCGGGCAGCTGATTAAATTTGAACTCAATAAATGAAAACTAACTAAAATTTTAAAAATTTAGTTGTTTTTTTTTGGGGGGGTGGTGGAGAGCCTCAGGGATTGAACTCAGGGGCACTCGACCACTGAGCCACATCCCCAGCCCTATTTTGTGTTTTATGTAGAGACAGGGTCTCACTGAGTTGCTTAGCACCTCGCTGTTGCTGAGGCTGGCTTTGAACTCGTGATTCTCCTGTCTCAGCCTCCTGAGCTGCTGGAATGATAGGTGTGTGCCACCGTGCTGGGCTATAATTCGGTTCTTTTGCCACACTATCCACATCTGAAATCCTCAGTGGTCACATGGCCAGTGGCTCTGAATGTGGACGGTGCAAACATAGAACTTCACGGTGGCAGAAAAGATTACTAAATAATGCTAATCTCCAAGGTTTCAGTGTGTTATCACTGTGTCCACCCCCCCAACACACAGCTCACTAATCTCTTTATCTCTCCAAAAAGCAATCTCGCGTAGTCTCCCAGGCAATAATATTTAGTTTAAAATTAGTAACAATTTTTACTGTATTTTTATAGTTACTGCCTATTTTTGGTTAAGTGGTATTGGCTTTCATTTATGCCCAAAAGGGACATTTTTAGACTCAACACTCAATTCTAAGGATGGTGTCCGCACAAAGCTGCCTCATCCAGTGGGCAGTGACTACATTAATGGCAGTGCTCCAATTGTGCAGTGCACAACTTGCATAACCTTACATGGCAGCCCCGCACCCTCCTCAGAACTACAGGAGGGGACACAGGTACAGTTAGAGCCTGGGAAGATAGGGCTGACAACATGTAAAAGTCCTAGCTCCCCTCTGTAGGTCCCTTTTGGTCCCCTACCCCCACCCCGACTCAGTTTCCCTGCAGACTCACGCTCCACTCAGCACTTTTAAGGATCTCACGGTCTCGAAACCCAGCTCCAGCACGCTGGGGCACTCGGCCGTGAACTCATGCCGTCGGCCCTGGAAGCCCTCCTCGTCCCACACCACCATCTGCGCCAGAGAGAAAAGGTGGAGAGGGGTGGGCATCAGAATCCTGTGGCTAAGCAACTCAGGAGGACCCTGTCTCTACACAAAACACAAAATAGGGCTGGCGATGTGGCTCAGTGGTCGAGTGCCCCTGAGTTCAATCCCCAGTACCAAAAAAAAAAGAATCCTGTGGGGCAGGGTGTTGAGGGCTGTCCCCGGGCCCAGAGTAGAGCAAAGCTGGTAAAAGGGGAATTGCCAACTCAGATGCCTCCAGGGGCCAGGTGGTAAGGGAGGTGAGGGCCCCCCCAAAAGCACAGGCCCCTGGGAATGGTGGCTTCTGTCTAGCACCGCAGATTGCTGCCAGGTAAGAGTGACTCAAGACATTCTCCAAATCTGAACTTCCCTGTGGAACCTCCAAGTTCTTAAAATGAAGCATCCCCCCCGCCAATACAGACATAATCAAAGAAATCAGGATAGAAAACTGTGCCACTAGAGGAGGCTGGCTTAGAAGGTCTCAGTGTGGTCGCTGGGTCCCCTCCCCACCGCTCACTGATCTCTTTCTTTCTTTCCTTTTTTTTTTTTTTTTTTTTTTTGGTACCAGGGATTGAACTCAGGGGCACTTGACCGCTGAGTCACATCCCCAGCCCTATTTGTGTTTTATGTAGAGACAAGGTCTCACTGAGTTGCTTAGTGCCTCGCTATTGCTGAGGCTGGCTTTGAACTCGCGATCCTCCTGCCTCAGCCTCCTGAGCTACTGGGATTGCAGGCATGCGCCACCATGCCCAGCTACTGATCTCTTTCTTTATCTCTCCCAAAACAGATCATGCCTAGTCTCTCAGGCAACAGTATTTAGCTAATAATTAATAACATTTTTATTGTATTTTTATAGTGGCCACCTATGTTGGATAAGTGATGTTGGTTTTCAGTTTATGCCCAAGAAGGACATTTTTAGACTCAACATTCAATTCTACAGATGGTCCCCAACAAAACTGGTTCATCCAGTGGGCAGTGATGACCCTAATGGCAGCTAGAGACGGAGGCGGTTCAACTTTGGAAGCCAGAACATCCAAGTTCAAGTTCAAGCTCTGTGCATGACCTTGGGCAGGCCCTGCTCTCTGAGCCTTGGTTGTGAGATGGGCATTCAGAAACATTCCCAGGTGAGGTGGGGGCTCTGGAGGTGGGAATGGGGGGTCCTCAGGACTGGGATTTGACCTGGATCCTCCCGCCCCCCACTCTGGGCCTCTCCCTACCTTCCAGTGTCCCGCCGACTTGGTGCACTGCAGGGTCATGCTGGCCCCTTCCTAGGCAGGAGAAGAACAGGGTGACCATCTACCCTCACCCCTCCTGGATCCCATGGCCTCGGGGCCCTCCTCTGCGTTGTCTCATCTGCTCACTGGGGAAAACTTTCTGTGGCCTCCAGCGAGTGGAAGCCTCGTCCCAACAAGCAGCAGAGGACTCTGCCTAAGTGAGCCTTTCCAAAGGCGACCCCAACCCAAGGAGGCAGCTGTCGTGGTGGACACCCGCGTCACACAGCTATGAGAATCAGTGTTCTTAAATGAGGGTCGTGGGAACCCGTCTGGGTGTTTGGGGCGCCCGTTCCTGGTCTGGAAGAGAATGGCATTGGGGATGATGCGGTGGCATCCCCAGGATTTGGGGACCTGGACTCCCCACCTCCCAGGATGCTCACTGAGGGCTCTGGTCCCACCCTTTCTCCAACGGGGACTTACCGAGATGGACCCAGAGAACATGTCAGAACTGGGACCAGTCAAGGTCAAGCTCTTATAGGCAGGGAGGGGAGAGAGGGCCCCCTGGTAGACAAAGCCCCGACTCAGCAAGCAAGCCCTAGAAACAAAAGCCAGCACTGGCCACAGCCCCAGTGCAGAGGTGTCAGCAGCTCTGGCTGCAGCTGGGAGGGAACAGGTCAGGTCACCTCCCCCAGAGATGGGCCATGGAGAAGGGGAGAGAGGCAAGGTCTGCCTGAATCAGCTCCACGGGGCTCCTGAGCAAAGCAACAGTCTGAGCAGTTGGCCAAGGAGCCCCAAACCATGGCCAGCTATGTGACCTTGAGCAGGTCATTTCCCCTCCAGTTGCACCTATAAAATGGGATGGAAATAAACTCTATCCTGGGGACGTACCTTCTTGCCCAGTACCCAGTAAGCCTTTGACAGGTGTTGTTTCCGTTACCCTTTCCATGCACATTTGACTTCCAGTAGGAGCAATCAGGGCAGGCTGCATGCTGGAGGTGGCATTTAAACTAGACTGGAAAGACTGGAGAGGATTTGCACAGAGTGAGATGGAAAGAGGGGTGTGCTAAGCAGACGTGCAAAGGTGGGGACTTAGAGCTGGTGGCCCATTTGGGCTGGAGCACAGAGGTCCTAAAGGGAAGTGAGAGAGGACAGGTGGGCTGAGCCAGAGCCCCAGACGACTCTGCAGGCCGAAGCCAGGACCTGCTGCTTATGAACATGTTTTGTAAGCAGTAGCACACCTGCCAAACATCCAGAGCATCCTCTCCCCACTCTACCTTCTACCTTGCAGAGGAGGAGGAAAGAACACGGTTGGGAATCCGATCATGCAGGGTGAAGTCCAGCCCTGCCTCTTGCCATCTGGGCCACCTAGAGGATACCTGAGCCCCTCTTGTGCACATCCTGCAGAATAGCAGCAGCCATCCCTTCCTGGAGGGGTTAAAAGCAACGCTGTCACATGCATTACTTTGATGAAGGGTTGCAAGGGAAAATACAGGTTAAGACTGTCACCTCAGCCGGGTGTGGTGGCGCATGCCAGTCATCCCAGTGGCTCGGGAGGCTGAGGCAGGAGGATCGCAAGTTTGAAGCCAGCCTCAGCAACGGAGTGAGGCCCTAAGCAACTCAGCGAGACCCTGTCTCTAAATAAAATATAAAGAAGGGCTGGGGGTGTAACTCAGTGGTTAAGTGTCCCTGGGTTCAATCCCTGGTACAAAAAAAGAAAAGAAAAAGGGAAAAGCAGCCTCATGTTCCTGGTGCATAAAATGCATGTAACAGGGTAGCGGGGTCTAGCCTGAGGGGGGGGGATTGCGAGGATACAATCCATGTGTGAATCACTCGTGAATAGCGTGTGTAACTGTTCCAGGGACATAAATAGCACTAGGTATTTCCATCATCTTCGTCATCGTCGTTGCTAATAATAAAAGTGCTTATTAAATAATTACTCATGAAGAGCAGGAGCACTTAGCTTCTAAGAGCTCAGAGGCCGGGGTCCCTTCCAGACACTCCACCCTCCCGGTGAAGAGGACAGAAACCCAGTCCCTGGAATGCTCAGAGCAGAGGTGCTGTAAGGCCATCAGTCCCTTGTCCCTGCCCACACCCTCTGGGGGATGGCGCCTGGCCAAGGGGGCCATGGCACTACTTGAGACAGCCTGGCCCTGCAGCACAGCCCCGTGGGTGGTCCCCACCACATCGTCCTGGCCAAGTTCCAGCAGCTGCCCCCTCCTGCGGCTCCGCCTTCGCCTCCCAGGCCGTGGCCCAGGGTAAAGGGCTGAGGGGAGGCTGAGGGGGTGGAGGTGGGGTGCTGTGGAGGCAGAGCTGGCCCCAGGCCAGGGGCATGGCAAGGCACAGCCAGCTCCACTGTGATCCCGGATCCCCAAAGAAGGGGCAAGAACCTGTAGAGACCCAACACACACGTGCCACCCTACCTGGCTGGGGTCAGGCTGTAGGTGACCTGGCTGAACAGCTCTCCTGGGTCCCTCTGACCCCTGCCTTACAGAGTGCCCATCACATGACCTCACTGGAGCCCCTTGTTCCAGCTTCTCCACTTGAGAAATGAGGGAATCGGACCATGTGGCTTCTGTCATCTGTCACCGTCACCTTGTGGGAGTCTTGGCTGCCCTACCTGCACCGGGCCCTCTGTCCCTCAGTCCCCACCATCTCCCTGGCTAGGGTTCTTTACCTCTCCCAGTTCCCCTCTCCTGCTCTTGGCACCCCGTCTCCCTGTGCACCCCACTTTCCATTATGATCCACTTCAGCAACCATGCTGTCACCAAATCCTGACGGAGGGCCCTCGGCGGGCCAGGCCCCACAGCAGGTGCTGGAGCCGGAGGTGACCAGCATGGGGCTAAGCCTGGGGCTTCCAGGTGGAGGTGCTGACATGGGCCATCATGTCACCAGCTCTGTCCCTGGCACCTGAGGATTGGGACTAGGGGGCCACACAGGCAGGCCAGGAAAGGAAGAGCAGGGCCAAGTCTCCAATGTCCAGCCCACCTGAGCACAGTGAGGCCTGGCTTCCCACTTAGAATCAGGAAGTCAGGCTGGGGCTGAGGCCAAGGCCAAGGTCAAGGTCAAACAGCCAGAGCACCAGGCCTGCCTGCCTGCCTGCCCGCCCCGGCCTCTCTGTGCCTGGCTTTCCTCATCTTTGAAATGGGTGTGACAGAAATGCCCAGTAAGGCAGGTTGTCCTGGAGATTGGCAAGGTGACAGGGGCCAAGCACTGGGCACAGGGAAGGCTCAGGGCAGTGACAGGCCTGTGCTCAGCGTCACAGACCTTCTGCTGGGTGCAGCTCCCTTTGGGGTGCAGGTGCTCACCCGTCATGGCAGACACAGAGGCCCCTAAGGACAGAGACTGTCCCCAAAGCACACAGAGCATTGTGGCTGAGCCAGGACGCTCACCAGGTCTCCTGTTTCTCAGGGACTCTCCTTTTCCCTGACCCATGCTGCCAGCACGTGGGGATCCGGGGGCCATCCTTGGCTGGGGCCGTAGGCAGCGAAGCCCGGGCAGGGCGGGCAGGCGAAATGCTGGGACCAGGGTTTCTGCCGCGCTCGGGAATCACAATGGAAAGTGCTGGGCTCTGCAGTAACCCAGGCAAGGCTGGGCCCCAGGGCCCCGCGCCCCGCTCGGGCCTGCTGAGCCAGCTCCCGCTTTGTGCCCCAGACTATAGGGACCAATGTCTGCCAGATTATAAAATGGGGGGTCGGCCCCTAGTCACCCACAGCACCTGCCTGTCCACCACCAGGAAATAGCAAGTCCCCAGGTAAGAGGGGAGCCACCACCCTGCTGAGGGCGGAGGGGAGGGGACGCGGAGAGGCAGGGGAGCTGTGCAGATGGCACTGAGTCAGGCAGGAAGTCCACGATGAGAGAGGGACAGCGGGCGAGAAGGAGGGAGACGACACAGGCCTCGTGAGCAGATGCAGCAAGAAAGATGGGAAGCTGGGCAGAGAGACGGGGAAGGACATCCAGGGAGAGACAGACAGACAGAGAAACAGAAGACAGGGACAGAGAGGGAGGGAAGCAAGGGTGGAGACCAACAGCAAGAGACAGGAAGGAGGGGGTGAAACATGGCAGGAAAGAAGGCATCCAGCCCCAGGGGGGTGCCACAGAACGGGGGCAGGGATGGCTCAGAGTCCCAGAAGTGGTCCAGATGTCTGTCCTTTAGTGGTGGCAGAGCACCCCAGAGTGGCCACAGTCTTCCTGGGAGGCAGAGAGGCTGGGGGAGGGATCTGCCCACCCAACCACAGAGTGCTCAGGAACCAGCAGGACCACAGGATCCTCTTCTGTGCCCTCGGGATCCCTTCAATTATCCACAGAATTGAAGGGAACACTCCCCCCTTTCCCAAGGACAGTCAAGGCATTTGTCACATACTCAAAATAGTCCATACACCCCCCCATGGGATGAGAAACTACTGGAATTAACCAAAGCCCTCTCCACCCAACGCCCACACAGCCGTAGTCCTCAGTTTAGAACCCTTGATGGGCATTGGTCCATCCTCTTGGGTCCTCCTGCATGCCCCAGTCCAGGCCTGCATTTGCACCCACACACCCACCCCCAGGGAATGCCAGAGACCAAGCCTGAGGAAGGAGCGGGGACCTGCAAGCCTCCATTCTCTGAGCAGATGTTCGCTGAGAATCTCCCATGTGGCGGGCCCAGAGCCAAGGGCCGGGGAGAGAGGGGGAATAAATCAGAGCGGGTGAGTGGCAGGGCGTTGACTAACCCAGTTGCCAGGTCCATCTGCTTGAGTTGAAAGTGGAGCCCTCCTGCCCTGTGGCCCTGGGAAGGGCGCCTTCTCTCTCCCAGCCTCAGACGGCTCCAGGAGATAAGGACCTCAGCTTCTCCAGGGGGTGGGGCATGTGCCTGGGATTCTTGAAGGATTCCCAAACGCCTCCTCCTCTTCCTCTGGTGATGTGAACAAAACTACCCACGCAAATAAGTGTGCCAAGTGGTGTGAGCATCTGCAGGAGGATGAACGAGGCTGGAAGGGAGGCAGGTACAGGGAAGGGCATCGCCGGCGGAGGGAACAGCATGGTGGAAGGCTTGGAGGAAAGACGCAAGAAAGAGGAGAGGGCCCCACGCTGGAAAGTCTTGGCTGGAGAATGAGAATGAGGCTGCTGGGAGCGAGGGTGCACGCCTGTCATCCCAGTGGCTAGAGAGGCTGAGGCAGGAGGATCGCGAGTTCAAAGCCAGCCTCAGCAACCTAGTGAGGCCCTAAGCAACTCAGCGAGACCCTGTCTCTACATAAAATAGAAAATAGGGCTGGAGATGTGGCTCAGTGGTCGAGTGCCCCTGAGTTCAATCCCCAGTTTCCCCCACCCCACCCCCCAAAAAAGAAATGGGACAAAAATAACTTCAAGGCACATGTTTCCAAGGAGAAAGAGAGGAAATGGGTTCAAAGGCGGCTCAAAACGCAGGATGAGGGGCAGGAGCGTGGGCAGGCAGCTTGTGGGCTGCCTCTGGATTCGCGGAGGTCAAAGCATGCTCCCCTGTTTTGCAGAGGAAGCCATGTCTCAGCCTACCAAGGCCTCGGCCACAGCGGCAGTGAACCCAGGGCCTGACGGCAAGGGGAAGGGGGCCCCGCCCACAGGACCAGCCCCCGGCCCCGGGCCTGCCGTGGCCCCAGCATCGGTGCCCGTGCCCACTGCCAAAGCGGGGGGACTGCCTCCTGGGAGCTACAGGGTAAGGCCCTGGGGAGAGGTGGCCGCCAAGCCCACCTCCTCCCCATCCTGCCTCTCCCTCTCTCTGCTCCTCTCCCTCTTCCTCTCCCTCTCCTGTCTCTCTCCTCCTTTCCTTCTTTACCTGTTTCCTCTCCTTCCCCGGTTCCCATTTCTACCTCCCTTCCTCTCCAGCCTCCATCTCTTCTGCAGAGCCTCCCCTTCCCAGACACTAATGTGCCCCATCTAGGAGGCCCCCAAACGGCCAGCAGTCTCAGTACACCCGGAAAGAAGGGACCCTTTCCAGAGGCGGTACAGGACAACTAAAACGCACTTTACCATGAAAGGGACAATTGCTGGTGCAGCCAGCCTGCACAGACCCTTGTTCAGAGTGTGTCAAAAGCCAGGAGCGCAGAAGGAAAGGCTGGCTTAGCATCTGGCTTAGCAGCAGGCTCCGCCCATCCCAGGAGAGTCACCCGGGCAGCAGGAGGCCCTCCTGGAAATTGGATTTGGTTTGGTTTGGTTTGGATCTTGGGTACACACAACTGACCACCCGTGGTTCATGACACAGCTGGCTTTTATTTATGTAGTTTTATTTAATCATCTTTCTTTCTTTCTTTCTTTTTTTTTTTTTTTTGGTACCAGAGATTGAATCCAGGGGCGCTTAACCACTGAGCCACATTCCCAGCCCTTTTTTATATTTTATTAGAGACAGGATCTCTCTGAGTTGCTTAGGGCCTCGCTAAGTTGCTGAGGCTGGCCTTGAACTTGCAATCCTCCTGCCTCAGCCTCCTGAGCCGCTGGGATGACAGGCATGGGCCACCACGCCTGGCTTACTTTTTTAACAATGCAGCTCGTACCTGTAAACCCATGACTCATGTACAAGCGAGGGCTTGGTGACAATTCTCTACCTTACCTAGGGTGTCCTCAAGATCCCATCTCTCTCCTCCCCACTCCAGGCAGCGACCACCCACCCTCCATGTTCATTATCTGTTTTCTTTATTTTCTTATATATATATATTTTTTTTTAAATATTTTTTTAAATTTTTTTTTTCTTAGTTGTAGATGAACACAATGTCTTTATTTTATTGCTTTGTATATGGTGCTGAGGATCGAACCCAGGGCCTCACGCATGCGAGGCAAGCGCTCTACCGCTGAGCCACAATCCCAGCCCCTATTTTCTTATATTTTTTATGCATTGTTTTTTAATGTATTGCTTGGTTTTCTTTTTTTCTTTTTGTTACTGGAGATTAAACTCAGGGGCACTGGACCACTGAGCCACATCCCCAGCCCTATTTTGTGTTTTATGTAGAGACAGGGTCTCACTGAGTTGCTTAGTGCCTCGCCATTGCTGAGGCTGGCTTTGAACTCACGATTCTCCTGTCTCAGCCTCCCACAGTGCTGGGATGACAGGCATGCGCCACCATGCCCGGCTTATTGCTTGGTTTTCATTTATTGAAATATGATTCACGTGATTCTCTGTGTTTTCTTTTTTCTTGTCACTTACTGTGAGATTCTAGGGTTGAGCATCTCTGCAGTCGTTCCTTTGGGACTGCTGTGTGATAGTCCAAAGTGTGACTGTCACTCTCCTGCCGAGGACTCCTCATCTGGTTGGCCCTGGCCTTGTTCATAAACAGAGTGGCTGGGTTGTTCTGTTTGCTTGTTTATTTTGAGACCGGGTCTCGCTGTGCCTCAGATTCCTGGGCTTCAGTGATCCTCCCTGTTCAACCTCCAGAGTCACGGGGACCACATCTGGGCTGGGGTGTTCTGATCCCTGACTCCCTGGGCCCTAATGCAGGACCTTGTCAGGCAGGGACCAGCTCAGAAGCACACTGGTCGAGGCAGCGGGAGCCTCTTTATTTTACAGCTGGGGAATCAGGGACTCAAGCAAGGCAGACAGCTGCCTCTGTTCAAGTGAAAGGCAACGTCTTCCCAACCTGGGACAGTGAGCAGATAAACCCAAAGGTGGGGCTCGGTGAGGAGAGGTCAGATCAGGTTCTCGCCTGTGTTACAGAGGGGAGCCTGGCCAGCACTTCCTACATCTGGGGCTGCAGATAAAGAAACGGATCAGGCCAGGCCTGATGGTGCACATCTGTAATCCCAGCAGCTTGGGAGGCAGAGGCAGGAGGATTATGGGTTCGAGGCCAGCCTCAGCAACTTAGCAAGACTCTGTCTCAAAATTAAAACAAAACAAAATTTAAAAAGAAAAAAAAATGACCAGGGATGTGGTAAAGCACCCCTGGGTTCAATCCCTAGAACCAAAAGAAAAAAGAAACAGATCAGCCCAGGCCTGCCATGGAGGAGCCCTTGGGGTTTGGAAGGTTTGGGCAAAGGGGATAAGGATGAAGAGAGGGGAAGAAACAGAGACCCAAATCCAAAGCAGCAGTGGCCAGGCAATGTTGTTACTGGTGCTGCTAAGGGGCAAGCACAGTGGTAGACACTGGAGCCCCAACTCCAGGGTGGAGGAGAAGTAATCTAGGAAGGCTTCCTGTAAGAAGCGACATCCGAACCTAGAACAGAAGGGGGAACAGACATGGTCTAGACCCTGAGTCAGGCTGTGGGTGCTCCAGGATGGGGAGGGAGCGAGAGCATCCCATGTTGGAGGAACTGCACCAAGAAAGTTCTGGAAGGGAGACCCAGGGGTTCCTAACGATGGTGCAGATCTTAAGTTCATGAAGGAGAGACAGGAAGACAGGATCGTTTCACAAATCATGGCTCCTGATGCTGTCTCACGCCCCGTGTGCGCCCTGCTCTAATACAAGTATTTCAGGAATATTCCACCTGGATCCGTCCAGGTTGGTGCGGTGTGGTTTGGATTGGAGCTCACACTGCCCCTTCCCTCTGCCTGGAGGGCTTCTCTCTTGCAGCTGGTGGTCTTTGAGCAGGAAAACTTCCAGGGCCGCCGGGTGGAATTCTCCGGGGAGTGCCTGAACCTGGGAGACCGTGGCTTTGACCGAGTCCACAGCCTCATTGTTACCTCCGGACCGTGAGTGCTGGGCAGAGCAGGGGGCTCCTTCTGCGGGGGCAACAGATCTGTAACATAAGAACGCATTTCCCAGGCACCAGCTGTGAGCCTGGCCCACGCTAGTGCTACCTCTGTTTTTCCAAATCTCCTTGCAAACCTGAGGAGGAGACATGTTTTTGTTCCCGTTTGACAGATGAGGAAACTGAGGCTCAGAGAGGTGATCTGATTAGTCTAAGGTCACACTGGTGGCGAATCACATCTGGGTTCTAGATGACCACCATTGGTAGTATAACAGGAGAGCTATTCTTTTCTTTCTTTCTTCTTTTTTTTTTGGAGGGAGAAGGGTACCATGGATTGAACTCAGGGGCACTCGACCACTGAGCCACATCCCCAGCCCTATTTTGCATTTTATTTAGAGACATGGTCTCGCTGAGGCTGGCTTTGAACTTGCGATCCTCCTGCCTCAGCCTCCTAGGCTGCTGGGATGACAGGCATGCGACACTGCTCCCAGCCGGAAGAGATATACTTATTCTCATTTAAACTGGGGCTTCTAAGGGTTAAGGGCATTGGCCAAGGCCACCTAGTGTTAAGTGGCCAGGCCAGCATTTGACCACCTGTTCTCACTCTGGGCTTCTCTAGGCCTTGGTGAGCCCCAGGGAGAGCAGAAGTACCGTCTCTCAGACGGAACGGCTCTCCCAGGGCCAGCCCCTGTCAGCTGAGGTCAGGGTGCTAGGCTGCTCCCAGGACAAGACCCACAGCCTCCTTTGCTCCAGTTTCCCCACTCCAAAAGCCCCCATAGGGCTTGGTCAGCCTGCATTCATTTGGAGCATCTCAGAGATGGCTTTTGAGGTCAGACCAGTCATTGACCTTGTTTGACCTCCGAGCCTCGGTTTCCTCGTTGCTGAACTGGGGGAGTCATGACCCCCAAAATCATCCTCACTGGGTCATTCTCAGTCCTGTGGGAGGTGATGCAGAGTGGGGCCAGCACTGTGTGGGCATTCAGACATGGTGGCAGTCAGAAGACCAGGTCCCCTGCCTGTGGCCCTGTGAGCTCACCCAAGCCAAGGTAGGTGGCTGATGTAGGCTGAGGTGGGGACAAGAGTGCCTCCTGTGCCCACCCCACCCCCGCTGTGGTCAACACAACCTCAGCCCCACCCCCGGCCTTCAAGCCCAGCTGGGAACAGAAACTGCCGGATGTGGCCAGCTTGGGGTTTCAGGCTGCTTTGGGTGCTGGTGACTCAAAACCAGAGTATTTCTCCTCAGAGATGAAGCTGGTGTTTTCTGTGTGCTCCCGGGCTGTGCCCAAAGCAGATAGAAATGGCCCTGTGGTCCAGAGGCCTGGGTCAGGGCCAGCAGGGCTATGGGGGAAAAAAAAGAAGGAAGAAGATGGGGTTGGCAGGGGGAGAGAGGAGAGCCTGCCCTTGGCGCAGGTGAGAGGCATGCCTACCCGAGACCTGACCCCACCATGTGACCTTACGCTAGAGATGTAGCCCCTGAGCCTCAATTTCCCTATCAGTGAACTGAGATTCCCACTCCTTCCTCTGCTGCCTGGCAGGCTCGAGTAAGCCGTGGGAGACGAGAGGAGGCGTTGACAGAGCTTTCTGAAATTTCTCATTGAGGGGCGCAGTGGCTGAGGCAGGGGGATTGCAAGTCCATCCATTGCCCATCTATCTATCCATCCATCCATCCATCTATTCACCCACCCACCCATCCATCCATCTACTCAACCATCCATCCATCCACCCACCTATCCACTCACCCGTCCATCCATTCATCCATCCATCCACCCACCCACCCATCTACCCATCCATCCACCCACCCATCTACCCATCCATCCACCCACCCGTCCATCCACCCACCCACCCATCTACCCACCCACCCATCCATCCATCCATCTGTCTACCCACCCATCCATGTACCCATCCCTCCACCCACCCATCCATCTACCCACCCACCCACCCATCCATCTACCCATCCATCTACCCATCTATCTATCCACACATACATACATATATGCATGCATGCATCCATCTATCCATCCATCCATTCATCCAACCAACCATTTTCCTTCCACTCCAGACCACAGCTGAGGCGGATCCAACTGTCTTCTGAAAGAACATGCCCAAGTTTTCAACTCTTTCATTTCAGTATAACTGATTCATCCCTCAGACCAGGACCTGAAGGTTGGTCCATGATGATATGTCATCACTGCCATCCTTCTGGGGACAGGATTACCAGCAGCCTCCAGATGATGCTCATGGCCATGCCCTTGAACCCTCTCTTATCCCTGGAAACTCCTGAACACATAAAAAACACATAGAAGCCGGGCGCGGTGGCTCAAGCCTGTAATCCCAGCACTTAGGGAGGCTGAGACAGGAGAATCGCGAGTTCAAAGCCAACCTCAGCAATGGCGAGGCGCTAAGCAACTCAGTGAGACCCTGTCTCTACATAAAACACAAAATAGGGCTGGAGATGTGGCTCAGTGGTCGAGTGCCCCTGAGTTCAATCTCCAGTACCAAAAAAAAAAAAAAAAAAAAAAACACATAGAAAGGTCCAGAGCCTCTTAGCCATCTCTCCAGAACAATTGGCCCCTCCAACACAAGTTCACGTCCCATCCTTAATCAGGATATATGGAGAAAGATGGAGAAAGCTCCCACTGGACTTCCTAATTAGTCCTTGTAAAGGACTAGTAGCATGTCACATTGATTCTTACAGGTATGTGAGATTCAGCAATAACTGTCCTTCTCTCCCACTATCCCATACCAGTCCCTAAGCATCTCCTGGATGCTGGGCCAGCCTATCAAACTTGTATCAGTTTTCCTCTTAGCCCTGTACCTCTGGGACTATCAACTATTTAATATGTCTCATTTTAAATGATTCTGTTTAAACACAAATACATACATTTTAGAAGAACTTTTGACTCCCTTTTATAAGTGGAAAGCTAGTAGCTCTTGTGATAAATTAAAAAGTATCCATAAAAAAGAACATGAGGAGCAAGAAAGTGTCACTATGATACCCTTGCCCGCTTAAGGCTCTGGGTGGGTGATCTGTTCTCCCTTCCTTGCAAAAAGAGAGATGGGTGATTGTTAGACACATTAGCATCAGAGACTTTCTCTTAGCTGTTACCTGGCTTTAATGAAACATCTCTTTTTGAATTATTGGGCCAGGTCCTTGTAGTACTCAGAGCACGTGTGAATCCTACATTTATAAACAGTTTGCTTAGATAACCACACTCATTATCTCATTTAATCCTTCACCAAGTCCAGGAAAATAGGTATTTTAGTGTAGAAGGAGGAAAAGGCACCTGCCTGTAGTCACAGAATTTAAGGGGTGTGTCCTAGAATGAACCCAGGCACCTTAGGCCACTTGGGACCTCCCTACTGGCCTCAGGGCTACTTTGCCAGGGAAATGGAAGGCAGCCGGGCGGGGGCATCTGCTGACTGTTTTTCTCCTCTCTACGTCTGTCCCCTCACTGTCCTTCCCACATCCAGCTGGGTGGCCTTTGAGCAGTCCAACTTCCGTGGGGAGATGTTCATCCTGGAGAAGGGCGAGTACCCACGCTGGGACACCTGGTCAAGCAGCTACCGGAGTGACCGGCTCATGTCCTTCCGGCCCATCAGGATGGTGAGTGGATTGGGGAATTGGTGGTAGAGGTCAGAGGCAAGTCTGAGGTCCCCCTTGGTGGACAAGGGAGAAAAGGAACATTGGACAGAGAAGCCCGATGACCCTGGGTTGTCACACACCTGTAGGTTCCTGTGCACATCAATCTGTCCAGCACCTGGACACTTGCTATGGGCACCAGGATCTGTGCCAGGAAACTTGGGCAAACACATCCTCAAAAGCAGGCATTTTGCCGGGCACTGTGGGACACGCCTGTCATCCCAGCACTTTGGGAGGCTGAGGCAGGAGGATCGCGAGTTCAAAGCCAGCCTCAGCAACGGCGAGGCCCTAAGCAACTCAGTGAGACCCTGTCTCTACATAAAACACAAAATAGGGCTGGGGATGTGGCTCAGTGGTCGAGTGCCCCTGAGTTCAATCCCTGTTACCCCCAAGCCCCTGCCAAAAAAGCAGGTGCTTTCCATCGGTGCTGTGGAGATTGGAATCAATCCTTTGGTTGTGAGAACTAAAGATTTCAGTGTCTTCCTTGATTTTATTGGGAGGATGTTGTCAGATGCTTGACACCATCTTACACCCTCCTGGGAAGCTCTAAAATCTCAGCGCCAACCCCAGCATCAAATGAATGTGCCAGTGGAAAATTGTGCCATGGCTCACAAGGGGTGTTTGTGGAAAGGCAGCCGGGGCTTCCTGATAGTTAGACGACATCCTAGATCAGCCCCCTGTCATCTAAGTCGGCACACAGCAGGTTCAGAGTGGGTAAGTGGAGACAGCCCCACGTGACCGCAGTATTTCCAGAACTATGAGTCGATTATGAGTCACAAAACCACCACCACGTCTTTCCCACCAATGACAGCCAGTCTCTGAAGGTAAGTGACTTGTCTTTCAAGACAGAAAATTCACGAGGAATTTTCATGAATGTCCATTGGAAGCTGTCAGATGCCGAGGAGCGATTGTTTTGGCATTAACAAACTGACCTTAATGAATTCGTGGTTTTCTCAGAACTCAAGGCTGAATTATTAGCTTTCATAATGGACTCTGTAAGAATTCCTACATTTGTCTCCTTGATATTGAATGGCCTTCATATGACCATCTATGCCAGAGAGCTTGTTGGAAGAGTGGTCAGACAGGGGTTTTCTAGAAACTTCCAGAAGGATGCTGGCTGACGTAGTAGGCACTAGCCATTTGGCACTATTGAAACTCAAATGTTGGCTACTCTGAATGGAAATGGGTTATGAGTATATAATACAAACCTGGGTTTGAATCTATGGTAAAACATTTTTTTAAAGATTGTAAGATGTGTTAATATGATATTGGTCACATACTAAAATTATAATATTTGTAGATATATTTGTTTAAATAAATTATATTATTAAGAATTTTTTTTGGTACCAGGGATTGAACCCAGGTGTGCCTGACCACTGAGCCACATCCCTGGCTCTTTTTACTTTTTGTTTAGAGTCAGAGTCTCACTGCATTGCTTAGGGCCTCACTAAGTTGCTGAGGCTGACTTTGAACTCATGATCCTCCTGCCTCAGCCTCCAAAGTTGCTGGGATTACAGGCATGCACCACTGTACCCAGCCAAAAAAAGAAAAAAATTAAACCCCGAAGCTTCAAACCCACCCAAACCAATTAATTCCAAATCTCTGGGGCTGGGTCTGTTTCTTCCTGGTCCTGTTCTGGGCCCTGTGGACAGAACATCAGTATCCCTGTCCTTGTGGGGTTTACACTATGCTCAAGAGGCAGCTAGTGGCCAGGTGCAGTGACGCACACCTGTCATCCCAGTGGGTTAGGAGGCTGAGGCAGGAGGACCGCAAGTTTGAGACCAGTGGTTAAGTGCCTCTGGGTTCAATCTCTGGTACCACGAGAAAAAAGACAAAAGAAAAAGAAAGAGGCCGCTGGTGAAAATGGAATCCATCTGTAATCAGACACCATGCTGGGTGCTGTCCAGGGCCATGCAGTCTTGCTAGGAAAGCGAAGAGGGGATGTCGAGGCTCTGAGGTTGGGGGCTGGGAGTGGTCAGGGAAACTGGCCCCTGAAAGTTGGGGGCCACATTGGCCACAAGGTGAATGAGTGGAAAATCCCTGCAGGAACAGAATATGCAAAGCTCCTGAAGAGGATGAACTGGGTGTGGCCAGGACCTTAGAAGCTGTCCGTGTGGCTGCAGCAGAGCAGGGGGTGCAGAGGGATGTGAGAGGAGGGATGCCAGCAGAGCCAGGTCTTGCAGGGTCTCCTGGGCAACAGGGAGGAGCTTGGCCTGGGGCCCACCAGCAACAGGGAGCCGCAGGCTGGCTAACCCTCCCAAGGCCCTCAAGTCTGCAACAGTGACAGGTAATGGCTGTCACCCTTAAGTAGTCACCATGGGCTGGTGATCACACTGCAGGCATTTTTCACGCCATGCTCAACGATGCCCCGTGTCCCCTCCCTGCCTCACGCCACACACTCGCCCTCTTACACCCTGACCACATGGGCATTTGCTTTTCAACACGCCCACTGTGCATATCCGTACCTCCCAGCCTCCTCTGTGCTTCTCCTCTGCCTCAGTCTCCTCCTTTTCCACCTCACACAGTCCTGCGTAACTGCCAAGGCCCCTCTCTAACGTCCTTTCTTGGGTGAAGCCTTCTCTGGCCCCCTTTCTTGCCCTCTGGAAGAACTAACTGACTTTCCTCATCTGCAATCTTCTAGGGAGTCTTTCATAGAGAGATGCTCCTACATCCTGACCTTCTCCTGATGGCAAATAGTACTAAATAATCATAGCACCCATTTATTGAGCACCTACTATATGCTGGGTGCTTTGCCTGCCTTTCATGGAGCCCCACAACAGCCCTAGGAGGCAGAGGCTACATAGCAATCATGGTAAACAATAAGGAAACAGAGGCTCAGAATGAAGGGCTTATGGCACCCAGCTGGGCAGGGAGGAGGCTGGAATTTAAACGCAGCTCTGCAGACCCCAGAGACCCTGGAGGCTGGCATTGCTTTGCCCATTCATCTCTGCAGCAACTCATTCCTTGGACCTGGAATAGCTCTTTTGAAAAGATGGGTGATCCCCCCCCCTTTGCCGTAACAGGTATGAGCTAGGCTCAGTAGCACACATTTATAATCCCAGCAGCTCAGGAGGCTGAGGTAGGAGGATCAAGAGCACAAGGCCAGCCTCAGCAACTTAGCGAGGCCTTAAGCAACTCAGTGAGACCCTGTCTCTAAATAAAATATTAAAAAGGGCTGGGGATGTGGCTCAGTGGTTGAGCGCCCCTGGGTTCAATCCTTTGCATCAGAAAGAAAAAAAAAAAAGGAAATAACAAGTATGCTTAAAAAACAAGACCGAGGGTCATGGAAACATTGACAGCCAGCACTGAGTCTCCTGGCCACTGCAGGGGTTGGCCTCTGACACAGCTGTTGCTGAGTGCTGAGCCAGGCAGTTATTACTTACAATCTCAGGCATGAGACAACTGTGAGTCCATTCTACAGGTGAACAAACAGAGGCTCCAAGGGGCCGGATAAAAAGCCCAAGGTCCTCAACACATCAACATCAGAGGTAGGAATTGAACCCAGATTGTTCCACTAGCTCCCTTCGTGACTTCAGGGCCAATGAGTATGATGGCAGAGGGACACACTGATTTCTCTGAAAGCTTCTGCACCTCACTGGCTGTGTGTCGTTGATCAAGAAAGTTGACCTCTCTGAACCTCGCACCCCGACCACAATAACAAAAACAAACACATTTTTGCGCCTTTAGTGCATGCCAAGAACTGTGCTCAGTGCTTTACGTGGGTGAATTCACTCCATCCTTGAAACTACCCTGTGACACTGGAGCTTATGTCTCCTTTTCCCAGATAAGGTGGGTCCTTCTGGGCCAGGCCCTGGAGACTCAGCCCTCCCCCTCCATGCCCAGGAGGGCCCACTGAATATTCTCTCTGCTCCATTCGTACGTACTTTGCCTTCCTGACCCAGCCTCTCCTTCCCCAGGACTCCCAAGAGCACAAGATCTGCCTGTTTGAAGGTGCCAACTTCAAGGGGAACACCGTGGAGATCCAGGAGGACGACGTGCCCAGCCTCTGGGTCTACGGCTTCTGTGACCGTGTGGGCAGCGTGAAGGTCTCCAGTGGAACGTAAGCGTCCTTCCTGCCAGGTCCCCGTCCCCTATGCCAAGCACAGACATGCTCTAGGGCTGCCCTGCTTAGCAGACAGAGCACCAGGCTCCTGGGAAAGGCCCTGCCCCTGCCGGGTGCTCCCAGTGGGTGCCTGGGATCCTGCCAACAGAGCGCAGGGAGTCAGGCTTGGAGGGATTCCGTGTCGGGTGACTGGTTCTAAAAAGCTGGGAGATGGAGAAAAGGGCGTTGCTGGGTCAGAGGGGGACTAAAGGACTCATCGAGTCACAGGGAGGGCGGTCAGAGCTGGTGTGGACACCGGAGTCCAGAAGAGCATGGGGACAAGGGACTGCAGGACAGCCCTGAGCCCCTGCGGAAATAGGCAGAATGACCCCAGAGAGGTAAATCTGTCAGGAGAGCGCCTTGACCTGCATCTGACCTGTTGAGGGTCCCAGGTGAGCCCCTGCCCCTCTCTGAGCCTCCCTATTGCCCCCTACACGATGAGTAGACAAGACTTTCATCTAAAAGGGGTCTTTCTGCTCCAAGTCCCCAGAGTTAAAGATTTCCAAGCGAGGCGTGGTGACGCATGCCTGTCATCCCAGTGGCTTGGGAGGCTGAGGCAGGAGGACTGAGAGTTCAAAGCCAGCCTCAGCAACGGCGAGGCGCTAAGCAACTCAGGGAGACCCTGTCTCTACATAAAACACAAAATAGGGCTGGGGATGTGGCTCAGTGGTCGAGTGCCCCTGAGTTCAATCCCCAGTACCCCCCAAAAAAAATTCCAAACAGAGAGCCCCATGACCCTATGTCCATGAGAACACAGGGAAGGGCCAGTGCCCAAACAGGTCACTTTCTCCTTCTCCCTGCCCTGGTCTCCTCTGGCAAGTGTATCTCCATTTTCAGATTCTTTCTGAGTTCTTACAGTGGTCTCAGGGCCTTGGCCTTTTTCTTGTTCTTTTCTCTTCCTTGAAAATGAAATCCCTGTCCCCCAAGCCACCCAAAATATACTGAGCCCGGTCAGAGAGGCAGGCACTGTGGTAGGGGAACAGGAGAAATGAAAGCCGGGTCCTGCCTTGAGGAGCTTACCCGGCCCAGCAGGGGAGACCCCAGGATGCCCATGAGATGGTGTCCAGAGATGCCAGGACGAGATGGCCCAGAGAAGGCCTCCAGGCTGCAGGAGGTCAGAGGGCTCAGGACAGTTTTGGGGACCTGGCTGTGTGTGCCGGGTGGAGGGCAGGCAGAGGTTTATGTGCAGAGGCTGAAACTTTCGCCAGGCTTCAAGGTATGAACAGAGGGTCCGAGAGAGGCCACAGAGCTGACGACAGTTACAAATGAATCATTGATAATAATAGATCTTCTGAGTGCTTACCAAGCCCTGGGGGGGCTCCTTCAAATGGACTGTTATCACATCCTCTTCAGCAACCAGTGAGGGAGGTTAGGACCCCCACCTCCTGAACTGTCCCAGCCTGTCAACAGCAGAGCTAGGGGTGCGCCCTGGTGCGTGTGGATTCCAGAGAGGGCATTCCCAGTGCCCACCCACAACTCACAGGAAGCCCATCTTGTGAAACCCGGCTCTCCCTCTCGGTCAGCTCGAGGGCAAACAGTCTCCAAGCCTGAGCCATATGTATTTGATTCCGTTCTTCCCTGAACCCCAGGATTCCGTGCTCAGTGCATGTCTCCCTGGTACACACAGGCAATGGGCTTAGGAAAAGGTAAAGGTTTTTCCATCTGGCCCCCAAAACACCCTTAATAAACGAGCCACCAGCAGCCAGACGCCATTGCTTGTGCCTGTCCTCCCAGTGGCTCAGGAGGCTGAGGCAGGAGGATCACAAGTTGGAGGCCAGCCTCAGCAACTTAGGCCCCAAGCAACTCAGTGAGACCCTGTCTCAAAATTAAAAATAAAAAAATAACAAAAAGATTTGGGGATGTAGCTCAGTGATAAAGTACCCCTAGGTTCCATCCCCAGTACCAAAAAATTAAAAATAATAAAGAAATAAAGAAACCAGCCACAATGGCCATGCCACTTTCCAGAGGAGGAACTGGGAGATGAATCAGAGAAGTGAAGACCTTGCTTAAGGACACACAGCAGAAGGGGGCGGAGCCAAGGCAGATGAGCCAGGCCCCCAACAGGCTGCAGGGTCGATGGAGATGCTGTGGAGGCTGGCTCTCTCCACGCGGCCCTCTTGCTCCTCTCCCAGCTGGGTCGGCTATCAGTATCCCGGCTACCGTGGATACCAGTACCTCCTGGAGCCCGGCGACTTCCGGCACTGGAACGAGTGGGGAGCCTTCCAGCCGCAGATGCAGGCCGTGCGCCGCCTGCGTGACAGGCAGTGGCACCGCGAGGGCTGCTTCCCTGTCCTGGCCGCGGAGCCCCCCAAGTGAGTCCGCTCTGGACCCCTCCCCCGTCCCGTCCCCGCCTCGGGCTCCATGTCCCCGTTTTCCCCATGCAAATAAAAGTTCCTAAAGCCAAATGTCTCCTGAGTCTGTGAGCCCAAGTGTGTCGCAACGTCCTCTGGTTTGCCGCACTGTGACTTCCCCTGCCCTAGTCCCAACAGAAAAACAGCGAATGGGTCAAAGTTCTTTCTACACATCATCCCGGTATATCTTTCAGACTCCTCCAGGAGGTTGGAGTGATGATTATTCCTATTTCACATGTGAAAAAAATTGAGGCTCAGAGAGGGGAAGCGACTTGCCCATGGTCACACAGCTAGCAGGTGTAGACTCGAAGCCAGGCAGCCTCGCACTCTTCAACAAACCTGTGTTTGCAAACTGTCCATCCTTCATGTGCCACCCTGGTGGTGGTGGTGGTGATGATGATGATGATGATATCTGAATACACCTGGTCTGTTATGTACACAGTGTTTTTACTTAAACAGACTTATTATTTTATACCTAAATGCATTGACTTGTAAATAAAACTTTATAACACTCCAAGAAGTATTCCATCAGTATCCATCCGATACCATAGATAGAGAGCAACTGTATAAATAAATCAAACCCAATTTCAAGAAGGATGGAATTCTCAGCAGACACCACTGCCGGTCGAAGTCTTGCTCCTTGGCTTAGCAAGCATCAGAGAAAACCACACAAGCTGCTTGCACGCCTCCCCCCAACCATCTGATTTAATCAATGAAGACTGAGCGTTCTGTTTGTGTATCTATTCAGTGTCCTTTAATCCTGGACCAGGTTCCACCCAGAATCCTCCCTTTTGGAAATCCCCAACAGTTGTTATTGACTCCTATGTCAACCGTTGACATTGACCATGAATCTATACAGGAAGCCTGGGGGGAGAAGGTGTTGCTATGGATATCTCCTGGGAGGAGAGCCTATCTAAAGGATGAAGCAGGAACTGGCTTGGAAAAGGAGGAAGGTAACACTCCAGGCAGAGTGAACAGCAGGATCCTTATTACCCCATAGAACACCTTTGCACACATGATAAAAAGATGTCTCTAACTCAAGACGTTTTACTGCCATCCGCCAGAAATTATTGGTATAAATCTGTGTTGTCTAAATATCAGTGTGGTACCCTTGAACTGTGCCCAACTTGCACAGCTGTGCTTGGTGGCCCTAAAGCACCATGAATTCATACATGAAAGCATGTATGAATTCTCTTCTTTTGTTGGATGCTGGAAAGTGTCAGGCAGAATTTCAGTCCCCAGGGTCTCATTCTTCCCATTGATAAAGTAGCAGCTCAAACGTCCTTCTAGCCCCAAGACTGAAGCTGGTGGTTCCAAAGCCCCATGAGTCTCTAAGATTCTATAATTTCTCTCTAATCTTCTGCAAGTCTGGTTTTTAAAGTCAAGCTACAAAAGATTCCCAACCTGACTTTTCGTTTTTGGCGGGTGGGGTGGGTTACTAGGGATTGGACTCAGGGCCACTTGACCACTGAGCCACATCCTCAGCCCTATTTGTTAAATTTTATTTAGAGACAGGGTCTTATTGAGTTGCCTAGCACCTCGCTGTTGCTGAGGTTGGCTTTGAACTTGCGATCTTCCTGCCTCAGCCTCCCGAGCTGCTGGGATGACAGGCTTGTGCCATTGCACAGGGCCCATCCTAAGTTTTCTAAGCCTTTGAAAACTCAGGATGGGAAAGAGAAAGAGAAATATCATCCATTGAAATTCAACGTAACTGTGCTTTCTGATCACTCAGAACTTTATTTTTATACTTTTTGAAAGAACTATTTTGGACTTATTTAGAACGGTTTTCTTTTCAGTATGTTAATCTGCTGGGTCCTATACAAAGAAAATATGCAAGAAATTTCACCAGTTAAGTTAGTCCTAAAACTTCTTCACAGTCATAGTCTGGAGCTCCTGGATTAGCTTTCAACTCAGAGACGTCTTCATTTTCTCCCGGGTGCTCACCTAGGAAAACAAGGGCAGTTAGCATTGCTCACACAAGATGCTTATGCTTGCCAAAACAAACACTCCGACCAACCGGAAGGAAATAACAACGTCATTATTTTTTATTTAATGTTTTGTTTTGATAACGAGTTGATGAACACATAGAACATGTTGTCATCAAAACAAAGACTGTTTAAAATTAGAATCAAAAATAAATAATATACCTGAAAGAAACCAGTGAAAAGTAACACATAGAAAGACCGTGGTGAGTGTCACCTAGGAGCAGTACCCCAGCTGCCCCTGTCACCATCCTGATTCCAACCAGCCCTCGAAATGGCAGCAGCTTGGGGTTGGGGTTGTGGCTCAGTGGTAGAGCGCTTGCCTGGTACATGTGAGGCACCACATAAAATATATAAATAAAATAAAGGTACTGTGTCCATCTACAACATGTGTGTGTGTGTGTGTGTGTAAAAGAAATGGCATCAGCTCAAAAATAAAACCACCATATGACCTAGCTGTACCACTCCTTGGTATTTACCCTGAAGAATTAAAGTCATCTTATCACAGAGACACATTCATACCCATGTTTATAGCAGCACAAATCACAGTTGCCAAACTATGGAACCAGCCTAGGTGCCCATCATGGGCTGAATGGATAAAATGTGGTATCTACACACAACGGAGGTTTTGGTTTATTTGTTTTTATTTTGAGATCAGGGACACTCAACCACTGAGCCACATCCCCAGCCCTTGTTTTATTTTTTATTTAGAGACAGGGCCTTGTTACATGGCTGAGGCTGGTTTAGAACTCATGATCCTGCCTCAGCCTCCTGAGCTGCTGGGACGACAGGTGTGAGCCACCACTGCCTCCGTCCACAATGGATTTCTTAAAATTTTTATTTATTTATTTGTATGTGGTGCTGAGTATCAAACCCAGGGCCTCACACGTGCTGCAGCTACAGCCCCAGCTCCACACAATGGGGTTTTATTCAGCCATAAGGAAGCACAAAATTATGTCATTTGTAGCAAAATGGATAGAACTGGTAACCCTAATTTTGAGTGAAATAAGTCAGACTCGGGAAAGCATCTTTAAGTTTTTTTCCCTCATGTGGAAGTTAGAGGGGAAAAATGGGGATACCATAAAAACAGAAGAGAGACAATTATGATGGAGGAAGGCAGTGGGAAGGGAGCAGGCAGGGGAGCAGGAAGGCATTGGGAAAAGCCATGACGTTTTTATGGAGATAGGAACATGTCGTAGTGAAAGCCACCATTCCATATAAAATATGCACCAATACAAAAAGAAATGGGACCAGCTCCCCACCTGGAGCACAACTGCGGGACTCCAAGATCAGGAATATTCTTGTCTTGAAACTAAAACTTCCAGTTTCAATTTCATCAGGTGTCTAACTCTCAAAAAAAAAAAATGTTGTTGGGGATGATATTGGAGGAAACAGAGAGTTAGAATTGCAAGTGCCCCAATGTCCCCTTTCCTGGGGGCTTCACCATGGTGGTTCCAGCCCTGGAAGGAATTTGCCCTGGACAAAGGCTTTAAAGTTCCATGCTAGGGGAAGCTGGGAACCTATCATGTTTGGGGGCTCTTATCCCAGCTTCCAGATCTTTGAATGACAGGCCTTTGGGGAGATGAAGCATCTGAGTTACAGAACATCCACTCCCATCCACGGTAAAAGAATCTTTTCAGGCACTGAGGTATGATCCAAGGCCGCAGTGTGTGCCTATGCTATGGGGACAAGAGGACTCCCAAAGGCATCAGAGGCACTGACCACTGCTGAACAGACAGTGGGTGTTGATGGACACACAGCAACTAAGGTGTAGGGGAAATACGTGGTTCTGAGGTGCCTCTGGATGTTCAAAAGAGATGAGCATCTTGTTGAGAGCCACGTTGCCATGACAACCTTTCTCCTGGGGGCAGACACCTAGGATCCAAGAGTGATAACCTGGATACCCAGCTAGGAATGGTGATCCCACATCCTTCCAGCAGAAGGAAATGATCCCTCTAGCTTCACTTCCAGCTCACTGTGGAGTCACCTCCTGCAGTCAATGTGCTGGAAAGGGAGAAAGAGACCCAAGTTTAGATTCCGGCTCTGATACCTACCCACTGTTGCCCTCGTTCAAATCCAATTATCTGATGGAGCTTCTGTTTTTCCATCTGTAAAATGGAAGAGATGGTCATAAAACCTCAGAAACATGGGGAGAGGAGTCAACGATCAACTTGACTCCGACACTTACGAGTCAAGTGCACAGTAACTACATAAAGTAAGTGCAGTCACTGTTACAGCATCCCTATCACCTTCTCCAATGCTGGAGCAGAGCCGGGAAGAGTTGTAGAATCAATGGGTTTTCTGCTACATTGAGACTTCACAGTTTCCACAAATGCTAATTAAAGACCTTCTAAGTATCAAGTTCTGTCTGCATGCTGGAGAGGTGGGTTGGGGGAGAAGACAGAGGAGGCCCCCACTCTGGCTGTTCTCAGGCTGGGGATGCAGACAGGAAGGAGCTCTTTCTCAAATTCCTGGACTGTGTGTGGTCCAGTGTCCAATCCATGAGGATGACGTGGGTGGGGGCAGGTTAGAGGTCCTCAGTTGACTGGCAGATTAAGAGCTGTAGGGCTTGCTGAGCTGGAGGTCTGGGAGGAGGAGCCCCAGTCCAGACACCAAAAGACCATTCTGGTCTTTATTAGTTCAGATGCTGAGAGCTGCCCATTCTGTCTTCTAAACATCTCTGGAACTAGAACAAAGAGGAAGTGTTCAACCACTTCCTGGGCTGGCTAACCTCCCCTGGATTCATTCTTTCTTTCCTTTTTTTTTTGGTACCAGGGATTGAACTCAGGGGTCACTCCACCACTGAGCTACATCCCCAGTCCTATTTTATATTTTATTTAGAGACAGGGTCTCACTGGGTTGCTTAGGGCCTTGCTGGAGGCTGGCTTTGAATTCACGATCCTCCTGACTCAGCCTCCTGAGCCGCTGGGATGACAGGTATGCACCATCACACTTGGCTGCCCTGGATTATTTCAAAAACCTCCCAAATCATCTCCCTGTCTGCTCCTCCATGCAGCAGCTGGAGGGGTCTTCGCAGAAAGCACAGCTAACCACACCCTTCCCTAGGAACACCTCCCTGTCTCTCCATCGCTGCATGATAGAGCCCTGACTTTCTCCTGCCCATGAAGCCTTGTGGCATCCAGCCTGCAGACCCCTCTGACCTCTTCTCTCACCTCTACCGCATCCTGTCCACTCTGCTCTTCTCCTTCCTGTGAGCCCCTTACACCTGCATCTATCCACCCACATGCAAGCTCAGACATCAGCGGAAACACCCCTGGTTCTTCCTCCCTGGATCAGGTCCACCTGCTCCAGCCTTAACCATTCCACATGCTCTCTTTACTGGGATGTCTTGCTGGAGGGTTCAGCTTCTCCCATTTGGGGGCAGGGTTCCAGTCCTCCTTTATCTGCTGAATTTCAGCTCCAGCATTAAGTGACCAGCAAATGCTGTTTCTATAGCACTATTAAACAAATAGCAACATCCTGACCTCTCTTCTTTGAGCAACGTTAGAAAAGGTTGCCTAGTTAGTGTTTAACATGTGTGCCCATCGATTAGTCATAGGAAGTCGCTACTATGCACTCAATAAATACTATATGATGTTGTTTTTATTGCTTCCAGGTCAATAATAACCTGCTCCATGGACACAGTGGATTTCATTTTGTCAACCTGAGCATCTGCTACATGGTAAGCACTTTTTTCTTTTTTTGGTACCGAGGATTGAACTCAGGGGCCCTCAACCACTGAGCCACATCCCCAGCCCTATTTTGTGTTTTATGTAGAGACAGGGTCGCACTGAGTTGCTTAGCGCCTTGCCATTGCCGAGGCTGGCTTTGAACTTGTGATCCTCCTGCCTCAGCCTCCCAAGCCACGGGGATGACAGGTGTGTGCCACTGTGTCCGCACACAGGCACTTTTTTAAAATTTATTTTTTAGTCGTTGACAAACCTTTATTTTATTTATTTGTATGTGGTGCTGAGAATCTAACCCAGTGCCTCACACATGCTAGGCAAGCTCTGTACACAGGAATGAATTTGGACACATGGTCAAATTACTTTGTGCTTTGATGTATGTGTATGTGTATGTGTGTGTGTGTGTGTGTGTGTGTGTGTGTGCAGTTGTGACTATCAGAGAAATTCACTTTAAATAAGTAATATACACATATATGTATATGGTTAAAAAAAAAAAGTTAAAAGAAAACAAAGGTCCACCGTGACAAATTAGTATGTATCCCTTTCTCTCCTTCAGGCATTCAATGGATATACATATAATGCATAGGCAAGTCTATTATTTTCTCCATTTTGCAGATGGAAACAGATACAGGAGTTATAGATCTTAGACTCAACTGAGATTTACCAGCCTGGAATTTTTACTTTTTATTCATTTAATTTTTTTGTGTACCAGGAATTAAACCCAGGGGTGCTTAACCACTGAGCCACATTCCAGCCCTTTTATTATTTTTCATTTTGAGACAGGGTCTTTCTAAGTTGCATAGAGCCTCGCTAAATTGCTGAAGCTAGTTTTGAACTTGCAATCTTCCTGCCTCAGCCTGCAGAGCCGCTGGGATTACAGGTGTGCGCCGCCATGCCTGGCTAGCCTGGAGTTTTCTTCATTCTTGCAGGGCAGGGTTTTTGAACTCTTGCACTATTTATGTTTTAGGCTAGACAATTCGGGAGCGGGGGGGGGGTGTCCTCTGCACTGTAGGAACCCGGGCTTTCTACCCTGTGGAAGTCACTAGTCCCCCTTGCCACATCCCCAGTTGCAACAACCAAAATTTGCCAACTCTTGGGGCGAGGGTGGGGCGGGAGGATGTCAGGTAAGGTCGCCCCTTGTAACCACCGGTGCCGTGACTGCTCCCCTGAAGCCCTCCCTCTTTTATCTGTTTTACACAGTGGCACCGACGCACCCAGTCTGGCTCTAGTTGTTTCCTCGACACCACTTTTCGGCGATCTTTCTCCTTCGCTGCTTGTAGCCCTCGCGCGGGGCGGCAAGGTGGACGCGGCGAGGAGGCCGGGGCTCGCAGCCGGGCTCCCGGAGGCCGGAGTTCCGCCCCTGGCCCTCCAGTGCCCTCCACGCGCCTGGGAGGCGGGCGCGGCGTCGTGGCCGGGCGTGGGCGTGGCCGCGCCGGGACCGCCCCCTCGGCGTCACTGCGCCGCGGCCCCGCCCCGCGCGGGCGCCTGCCCCTCCCCGGCGGGGCGGCTGGCGAGCCGGGATCGCGCGGCCTCAGCGCGGCGGCGGGCACGGTGAGTGGCCTCGGGCGGCGCGGGGGCCTGCGCTGCAGCGGGGCGCGGGCGGGTCGGCCTCGGGCTGGGGCCTCGTCCCCGCGGCGTCCTCGGGGCCCGGCTGCGGGGCTCGGGGCCGCGAGGCGACAGCGCGGGCGTCCTGGGCTCCGCTCCCGCCCGGCGCCCCGAGCGCCTCCCGTGACGCGCGGCACACGCGGGCCCGGCGACCGCGCCCCCCCGCGGACCCTACGCCCGGGACACGCCGCGCCCCGTGTGTGTGCCGGCGCGCGGGCGCGACAGCGGCGTGTCACCGCCCTCGGAGTCCCCAGCCCGCCCCGGCGGGACCCCGGCGCGCGGGGAAGTTAACTTGCGGCCGCGGCGCAGGGCGAGGCGGGGCGGAAATCGCCGGCTGGGGAGGGACCCGTGGTGACTCGGAGGTCGTCGCGAGGAGGGCCTGGACTTGGCCGGAGGACCCCATTCCATCCCACTCCCGGGCGACCTCTGCCTCGCGGTGTGAGCCGGACGGAAGGTGCTTCCTGAGGTCGGATTGGCAGCAGAGCAAGGGGGACACGGTCACTTGGCAGAGCCATTTATTGCGTGAGCAGAGATCAAGGTCTGCCTTCCCCACTCAGGCCCGTCCCCCTCGGAGGGACGATGGAATCCTTCAGTGGCACTCTGTCACTTTGCCCCATTCCCGTTTTACAGATGGGGAAACCAAAGCTTGGGAAGGTCACATGGCAGTAGCCCTAGAACTCACAGGTGGGATAGGGGGAGGTGAGGCTCACGCTCCTGCCTCCTGGCTTCCTGTGCTGTAGGGATGTTGGGGAAGGCGCTGGTGAACTCCTGTTCATCCTTCCGAAGCCTCCTGGGACAGCACCACCTCCTGGAAGTCTTCTCTGGCTGTGTCCTGACATGCCTCCTGCTCTGAACCCCGTCCCCATAGAGGCAGCCCATCCTTTCCCTCATTTGCTAACTCCTTTGTAAGTCTCTCCTGGACTGGGCTGCAGACTCCCTTCTGCCCCTAGTCCCATACTTCAGCGCAGTGGCCTTATGGTTAGGCCACACATCTGGATTTGGACAGATCCAGGTGTGAAAACCTCGTCTAGTAGTGGTGTGACCTGGGTGAGTCATCCCCCATCTCCAGCATCAGTTTCCATGACTGCAAAATTGGGTTTGTCACATCTTCTAAAGGAATCGTTCCCACGTTTGTGCACCACTGCCCCAGCAAACCCCAAGTGTGCTCTTATTTACTTCATATATATAATTCATACTGTACAGTCCACCCTTCTAAATTATGCACTTAGTGGATTTTAGGATATTCACAGAGTTGTGCAACCATCACCATGATGTTATTTAAGAACAGTTTCAACATCCCCAGAAGAAACACTTCACTCATCTGTCCCCATCCCTGGCAACCATGATCTACTCTCTGTCTGAATTTACTTGTGCTAGACATTCCATATAGATGGAGTCGAACACTGTGTGACCTTTGGGATGGGTGCTTTTCAGTTGGGATAATATTTCCAAAGGTTATCCCATTGTGGCATTTAGCAATACTTCATTGCTTTTCTTGTTTTAATACTTTGTTACTTTTCATGGCTGCATAATATTTCATTGGTCTTTTTTTCCCCCTTTATCAGTTGTTGGACAGTAGGGTTATTCAAAGCTGCTATGAACATTCATGTACAAGTCATTGAGTGTACATGTTTTCAGTCCTCTTGGGTATCTGTACCTCAGAGTGGAATTACTGGGTAATAAGGTGACTCTATTTGACCTTTTGAGGAACAGCCACACTTTTTCCAAAAATGACTGCACCATTTTATATTCTTTCCAGCAAGCAGCGTGTGAAGGTTCTGAGAATCTTAAATAAATTTAGTCTCTTCAGTAGTCAGAATCCTTGACATTACTGACTTTGATGTTAGTTATAAATTATTTTCTAATTCACATTCAATTAAGTGCCTCATTAGCAGAAATAGGGGTGTCCTGCCTGTCACCAAAAATAGGGGCTTGATGTCTGGATGGAGCCTGTGCAGAGAGATTAAATGAGATATGTGTGTGCACTTGTTCCCAGTAAAAGCCAACGCTTGCTGATTCCAGGGGAGGGAATGAGGGCATGGAGTGAGGAGAAGTGTGAGGTGCTCAGATCTTGCCCCTCGGTCATCCCAGTGCCCCCCTGACACTGAGGCTTATGGAGGCCATGGAGACTCTTGCTGGGTTTCCTAGCCTGTCATCGAAGTCCTGTCTCTTGGCCCTGAAGTCAAGCCTGGTTCTGCCTGTACCATAGGGGGACCCCCATTGGCTGCAGGAGGTGGCCCCCATGAGGGGCCCGTGTCTTGTTTCTAGAGCTGTCACCCCAGGCTTGACATGAGCAGTTCCAAATGCCCCGTGTGTGGGCGCCGGACACACAGGCCTCCCATCTCCCCTCGGGCATCTGTTCCCCGTCGGTTTCCTTGTGCTATTTTCTGTCAAGTGAGGGGAGGAAAGAGTCGAGGTCCGAGCCGTGGATCTTCATGGAGGAATGAGGTTTCCTGCAGTTCTCCCAAGGTTAACCATGCAGTCAGCGGGGCCAGGCACTTAAACCAGCATCCGTCTGCACTGTCCAGGTTCCCTGCAGCCACCTGAGTCTCCCCTGGGCAGCTGCTATTTGGGAGGGACACCTGTGTCCACCCTGCCTTCTTGTGTTCAGTTTTGCAATCTTGTCCTTTTCAAATTCTCAATTCCTGAGCATTAAGAAAGTAATCAAGCCGGTCGTGGTGGCACATAGGAGGCTGAGACAGGAGGATCGCTAGCTCAAAGCCAGCCTCGGCAAAAAACGAGACCCTAAGCAACTCAGTGAGACCCTGTCTCTACATAAAACACAAAATAGGGCTGGGGATGTGGCTCAGTGGTCGAGTGTCCCTGAGTTCAATCCCCGGTACTAAAAAAAAAAAATGAAAGTAATCAAGCCAGGTGTGGTGGTGCACATCTGTAATCCCAGAAACTGGGGAGCCTGAGGCAGGAGACTCCCAATTTGGAGTCCAGCCACAGCAACATTGTGAGACCCTGTCTCAAAATAAAAAATAAAAAGGTTTAGAGAATGTTGCTCAGTGATGAAATGCCCTTGGGTTTAATCTTTGGTACCAAAAAAATAAAAAGAAAGAGAGCGAGCCATCTAGGATCTAGGCAAATGACAGTGGGGAGGCCCAAGATAAGGGACTGCCTTTTTCTGGGCCTCAGTGTGTCCTACTGGGGAAGAGGCATGGGCCAGTTAGAGCTCAGATGTGAAAGCGCCTCAGGATCAGGAATGCTGGCCAAGTGCACTATCACTGTGACTGCAGGTGACCTGGGAGCAGATGCACTAAGTCTGGTGCAGGCAGCTCAGCCTGGGCTTGGTGATTAGCATGTGCCTGCTTGGGTTCTGTTTGTTTGTTTGTTTTTTGGTACTGGGGATTGAACTCGGGCACTCGACCACTGAGCCACATGCCCAGCCCTATTTTGTTTTTTGTAGAGACAGGGTCTCACTGAGTTGCTTAGCGCCTCGCCATTGCTGAGGCTGGCTTTGAACTCGCGATTCTCCTGTCTCAGCCTCCCTAAGTGCTGGGATTACAGGCTTGCGCCATCGCGCCCGGCTCCTGCTTGGGTTCTGAATGTGGTTCGTGTGGCTTTCATTGGCTGTGTGGCATTATGGAAGCTTCCCTGGGAGGCAGCAGCCCCTGGTCAGCCCTCTCACTGCCTAATCCTGCTGCCTGCGAGGCTCCTTGCTGTCTGCAGACACACAGCCGCCTGCCTGGGTGGTTCCAGAGGTCCCAGGTGCCTGCCCATCATTTCCCCCTCAGGTGCCCCGCACCCTAGGCTGCAACCTGAGGAGGATTCATGGGGATGATTCATTCAGAGCAGCCAGAGAGCTGGACCAGGCCCCAGCAACTGCAGGGGCGGAGCTGGGAGGGCAGTGCCCATGTGCCCAGGGAGCGTCTGAGCTGCTGGCCTCAGGGGATACCTCATCCATTCCTGCATGCTCAAATGGCAGGCTGCCAGCCTGTCTGCCAAGTGAATTCTTGCATCACCCAGACTTTCGACCCGGGTTGCTGCTGTGGCCAGGAAGCGGCCAGGGTGATGGCGTGCTAGGAGACCCAGGCCTGCGCTAGAACCTGCTGCTCGGCTCGGGAGCCAGTATCCCGCTGGGTCCACATTCTTTTCTGCAAAATAGAGATACCAGTGCCTCCCGGGGTCGTGAGATGGCAGTGAATGGTTGCAAAACACTTACTCTGATGCCAGGACGAAGCTGAGGCCCTGGGGTCAGGCACTCTGGGATCGTGAGTGTCCCTCTTCTAACCTCAGCATCCCGCCTGCCGAAACGCAGCTAGGGGCTCGCTGGACACCAGGCACTGGCCTAGGCACTTAGGCACTTTAAGTCCTTTGATTCCCCGAACAGGCCTCTGAGATGAGCAGACTGAGGCACAGAGAGATTAAGTGACTGGCACAAGGTCGCCCAGCTAGGAAGTCGGGGAGGGAGGATTTAAAGCCAGTCTGTGCTCTTCATTTCCCGTTCTTACCCTATCGGGATGACCCGTCCATCGTAAGGCCCAGTGTGTGGAAACCATTCAGTGAACATCAGTTGCTATATTACTGATGTTCTTCCTCTCCCTGTCTGTCTGTGTACGCTCCTGCCTGCCGCTCTCCCCACCCCGGCCCTGCACTGCCGAGCAGCAAGCAGGAGCTTGGGGTCAGTCAGGGCCCTGCTCCCTCCCGGTGCCCATGGAACCTGGGCAGCGCTTCCTCCTCTGAACCTCAGTTTCCCTGCTCTTGGCTGGGTTTGGGCTGCAGCGTGGTTTTTGTCCACCCTGAGGCGACGTGGCTTGTTTGTAAGGAGTCACCATCCAGACATTTCAAGAGAAAGATTTTGATTTCTCACACCTCTTGGAAACCGAGGAGCTTGGTCTGAAGCTGCCCTTGGGGTGTCCTGGGCTCTCCTGGCCTCCGGCAGTCCCTGCCTTTCCACGTGGTCACGGGCATGGCCTGACTGGCCCCAGGGCCTCCTTCTGGGCTCTGAGATGGCCTGGGGCCTGCCTGATGTCACTGGAACAACAGTTCCACCGCTGTAAAAACAACTTTTTTTTCTTAATCACAAATCTTGCTCTTTTCCCAGAGTGCTTTTGCTTGGCCTGTCTAGGCCATCGGAGGTTGTCTGAGGCCTCCCGATGCTTGTCTGCCACCATAAACTCCTCAAAGGGGAGTTGTCCCTATTCCACACTCTGGGTCCCCGAGTCCCATCCTCCCTGGTTCAGGTCCCTGCCTAACTTGCAGGGAGACATTTGGGACTGACCGAGCCCCTCTGCAGTGAGTCTCAGCAGGCAGGCACGGGCGATCCCATGTGTCCCACACAGCCACCGGGAACTGTTCCCTCCCCTGTTCCATCCTCACAAGCTAAGGGAGGTGTTTGTCACCCAACTCCCCATTTCCCAGAAGCTGAGGCTGGGGGTTAGCAGTCAGGTCGCTTTCCTGAGGTCACACAGGCCTGTCGGGACAGCACCTGGATTCTTTTATTCCCCGCCACCCGCTACCCCACATTTCTGTGCGCGTGTATTACCATCGTACATAGTGGTGGGATTCGTCGTTGCACATTCAAACGTGCATGCAATGTCACCATGTAATTTGGCCACTGACTCCCAGCACCGCCCGCCCCCTCCCCACCTCCCACGCCCTGGTCCCTTTCCTCTGTTCTCCTGACCTCCCTTTGAGTCCATGAGAACTCCCCCCACCTTTCTTGCCCTCTTTTCTCTCTAGCTTCTGCATATGACATGTGACCTTTGACCTTCTGAGTTTGGCTTATTTCACCCAAGAGCGTTCTCCAGTTCTATCCATTTTCCTGCAAATGGCATAGTTTCATTTTCCTTTGTGGCTGGATAAAGCTCCATAGTGTATGTGGGCCACATTTTCTTCGTCCATCCATCCATGGACGGACGCTTGGCTGGTTCCACACTTTGGCTACTGTGAATCGCAGCACGGGGATTCTAACCCCATCTGTCCAGCTCTGGAGGCTGCCTGCCTGCGGGTGCCGCACACACGCCCATCCCGTAGGTACACAGCAGCGATGCCCTCCCCCAGCATGAGCATGCACTGCTATGCCCTGTGCACCTGGCACTGGGCCTTGGACCACCAGGCACTCAGCAAGTGCTTGTTCAATGAGGACGTGTGGGGGGTCCCAGCTACAGGCGGGTGTGGGATTGAAGAAGCCACGAGGTCACAGTCTTCTGGAGTAGCGTTCCAGGAGAGGTATAAATGGCAAGAGGAGTGAACCACACTCCCGACCTGAGATGTTGACCCAGGAAGTTGGGTCTAGGGCCTCTCCAATCTTCCTGTGCACACAAAACTCCTGGGATCTTTCATAGTGCAGGTTCTGATCAGCAGGTGTGGAGCCAGGCTGAAGATTGTTTCCAGGAGCCCCTGTGACTGTTTGTGCAAGGACCATATTTGAAACAGGACCTAGATTAGAAATTGATGGATTTCTACATATGGGACAGACAGAGCTGGCCCACCTTCCGTTTTTATAAATAAAATTTTATTGGAACACAGCCTGTTTACTATGTTTTCTCTATGGCTGCTTCTGTTCTATGATAGCACCATTGAATACAGTAGTCCTCCCATCTGTGGTGGTTTCATTTTCTGTTTTCAGTTACCCTGTGTCAACTATGGTCTGAAAATACCAAATGGAAAATTCCAGAAATAAACACTTAAATTAGGCACCCTTCTGAGTAGTGTGATGAAAACAATGAGCCTTCAGAACATGAATCACCCCTCTGTCCACTGTATCCACCCTGTATATGCTGCCTGCTCATTAGTCATTTAGTAGCCATCTCAGCTGTCAGATCCACTATTGGGGTATCACAGTGCCTGTGTTCATGTAACCCTCGTTTTTACTTGGTAATGGCCCCTCAGCACAAACTTTTATTACAGCATGTTGTTCCGTTTTATTATCAGTTATTGTTAATCTACTGGGCCTAATTTATAAACTGGACTTTATCACATGTATATATAGAGAGGAAAAAACATGCTATATATAGGATTTGGTGCTAGCCATGGCTTCTGGCATCCACTGAGAGTCTTGGAACATATTCCCTTACAAATAAGGCAGGGAGCTACTGTAGTTATGAAGAGACCGTCAAATGCACAAAACTAAAAATATTTATTGTACGGTTGACAGAAAAGTCTGTCAACCCTTGCTCTGATCATCTCTTGAGTTCATTCAAGTTATAAAATCTTGTGGCTTGGTGAGTTTTCAATGGTAATAAAAATACGAATGATGGTACTCAATGTCTGAGTGCCTCCTGAGTACTTAGTTCTTCAGGTTTTTCCTGAGCTTGCAGGTGGCTCTGCTGTGTCCATTGCACAGGGGAGAGTATCAGGGTCACTGGCTCAGAGCCCGTGGACCAATGAGTAGCTGAGACTGATCTGGGCCAGGCCATCTGATTTGTGTTGGGCAGCAGCTTCTGCCAGGAATGTTTTCTGAGCCCAGAGAGAGTTTTGTTTTCTGTTTGAGAACACAGGTGCCTTCAATTTCTTCATTCACCCATTCTCTCATTTAGTGCACAAACCCCCATGCTGACCGCGCTGGGAGTTTGGGGGCCGTGCTGTGTCCTGAGAAGATATGGAGATTGTAATGGGGGTCCCAGCCCTGCATGCTCCAGGGGAAACAGGGAGACCATGCAGGGAGCTGACACCTTGGGGCTGCTGCTGTAAGGATGAGAGGCAGTCAGAGAGGGCTTCCTGGAGGAGGCTGCAGGGTGTGCCGGGAGGGGTTGGCCAGGGAGAGGACACAGGCCCGGGAGTTAGGAGAGGCGAGGCAGTGTGGCCTAGTGGGTTTGGCAGAGTTCATGGTGCAAACTGTGTGCTGGGCGGCAGGGGACAGGCGTCACAACTAGAGGTCAGGGAGAGGAAGTCTCCCTAGAGCCGCTAGCGCCAGGCCAGGGGCCTGGGGTTTTGCCCTGGAGGCCTCTCTTGCTGTGTGCGGTGCTGAATTGCAGGAAGAGGGTTTTCCTGCCACCCTCTAATGACTTCCCAGGACAGGGTCTGTGTAGGGTGCTGTTGGGTCTGGAGCCTGTCTCTGTCTCCCAGAAGCTGCAGCAGCAGAAGCCTGGGGCCTGCTTCCTTGACGCTGCTTCCTTGGGGTTCATCTTTGTTGTGACTTTTTAATTAGGGCCCTTTGTTTCCATTGAAGCCGGTGGATTATGGTTTCCTTTGAAAATCTGTTTTAAAAATAATGAATCCATTTAACAAAAATAAAGGGTAAAGAGGGTTCTGGAGGCAGCTGGCATTCAGAGGGTGGTCCTCAGCAGGTGGTGCCCGGGGAGCCCGAGGCGGGCCACTGGGGATCTGTGTGGGGCCAGCAGGGACCTCGGTGAGGATGCCCCGCCCCCTGGGCCCAGGAGCCTGCCTCGGGTGAGGGGGCGGGGCTCTGCCACCTAGGGCCTGGTGGAGCCGCCCCTGTGTGCCTGCCTTGGCCCTGTTTCTCCTGTCCCTCTGTCCCTCTCTCCTTTCCACCCCTCTCCCCATCTCTGTCACCCCTGTCGTCTGTCTCTGTTGACCTTCATCTCTATCTTGACCTGGCTCTGTCACCCCGCGGGTCTTCATGGCCTGTCCCTCCTCATCTCGGTCCCTGTCCCTCCTCTCCTTCCTCCCCACCCACCCGCTTCCCCTTCCGCCCGCCCCCTCCCCGCCCAGCCCTTCCTTTCTGTATTAGAAACCCCATCCCTCCTCCTTCCTTTGGCTCTAAGTGACATCCTGCCACAGCACATGCAGACCCTCACGGTGTCCCGGGATGGGGTCAGGCGCCCCCGGAGGTGCACAAGGAGGCAGCGTGGCTGAGGCCCAGGTGAAGTCTGGGGCCGAGGAGGCCCGGGTTCTGCCTCCGTGTGCCAGGGCCTCCCTCCCCTCCTGCCCCAGGCCCTGGGGAGGAAGAGGAAGCCTGGGCGGGGCCGAGGGCCACAGGATGCTGCCGGGTTTGGTTTGGGGCCGCAGCAGGCAGTGTGGCCTGTACAGCCCGCAGCCCCTCAGCCCCCCAGACTGCGTACTTTTATTGTTGGCTAAGAGGCGTTTGGAGGATGGAGAAGCAGGCTTGGAAATGGGGTCCGGCTCCTCCTTTTGGCTGATGGGAAAGCCGAGGGCCTGAGAGTGGAGGCGAGGTGCTGAGCATCAGACCTGCGGCTCTGGGGTGCAGAGCGGAGTCTGGATCCCCCTGTCCAGTGTGCTCCGGCTGGGTGGTGGGCGCTGGGATGTCCCTCTGCGCATGCTCTGTGAAATCCCCCTCCCGGGACGCAGAGACTCCCCCCACCTGCTGGGGACTTCACTCTGCCTCGCCGCGGACCTTGGGCCTCGAGTACCTTCCAGGGCAAGCACAGTCCCGAGGGTGCGGAGCCGGAGACCTCAGGCCCCCACGCTCTCTCGCCTCTGTTCCCAGAACCCCCCGAACTTCCCACTGCAGCACCTGCTTTTGCAGAAACCTGCGTTGAGATGCGCTGTGGCAGGGTGACGCGCAGCCCTGACGCGCAGCTTCAAGCCTCCGCCCTGCTGTGAGGCGTCAGGCAGAACGGTCCCTCCCTTGGCCTCAGTTTCCCCATCCATGAAGTGGGTCGATAGCGGCGCTGCCCCTGTGGACCCCTCGTGAGGATTAAATGAGCTAATACACTTCAGGTGTCTGTTAGGGAAGGCTCCCGGGCCCACTGGGCGAAGCCCGTTTGCCCCTGGGGCTCCCCTAACAGGTGTGAGCGGGTATCCACATCCTGCAGCCCAGGTTCAGGTCTAGATGTTGCTATTAAGCACGGCCTTTGATTTCTTTGCGTCTTCGTTTTAAGTGGACGTGAGCATCCCTTCCATGACTTTCTCGTCTTCAGTTTCCTCGCCTGGGAAATGGATCATCCTGGAACTTCCTGCCGGGCCTTGTGAGGACTCATGCAGGTCTCGTCCTGCACATATGGAGCACCTTGTGTTTGCCATTGCGTGCAGGGCACTAAGATCCAGCAGGGGCAAGACACCCTGTCCCCACCCTTGGGGAGCTGAACTTTAGGAAAGATGGGCGTGAAGAGGAAGTGTGTAAGTGACAGATAGTGTCACTGTCCCTGGTGGAGGGACAGCAGGGAGAGGAAGGAAGTGGCCATGGGGAGCACGGGGCCTGGTCTTGCACATCGGAGCCCTGTGGTAGCTCAGTGATCCCTGTGAAATGACCCTAGCCATCAAGGGTGGGAGATAAGGAGGGGTTCTGGGGTGGAGCAGGGGTGTCAGCAACCGCACAGGGAGCAGCAGGCCCTTGGTGTCAAGGTCAAGGTCACCACAGCCGATGTTGACTGGCGCCCTTGTGTGCACCTGTGCTGTGCCCGGGGCTTCCTGGGTGCAGCTTCCTCTCCCCTAGGGAGGTGCCTTCCTGTCCCCTGAGCAAGAACAATTAGAGGAGGGGAGGCTTATTAGGGCTCACGTTCCAGAGGACGGCTGACCATTGCTGTGGGCCAGGGTGAGCAGCGTGTTGTCGGGAGGTCCCAGTGGAGGAGAGCTGCCCGGCTCATGGAGGAGTCAGGAACAGAGGGTGGGAAGGGGCCGTAGGGCTGCCCGTGAGCCCCCTCCTCCGGCCCCGCCCCGCCCACCTGCAGTTCCCACCCATCCAAGCCACTGTGCACTGATGAGGTGACGCTGTCCTAATCTAGTCGCCTCACCTGCCCCATGTTCCTGCACTCACAGGAGCCTCTGGGGCCACCACATATCCACACCATGACACTGGCCACCCAGGAAGCCTCCTGAGAGTGGGTGGGAACAGGCGGCTCCCCTACCTGCCGCCTTCCACATCAGAAGGTGGGAGGCAACTCCTGGGGGCCCGGAGCCCAGGTCCTGGACAGGGAGGCCCCGGGGTGCGCCTCTCTGCAGGGAGAAAGGGCTCAGTTTCCCCCTCCTGGTTTTGCTCTCCTGGTTTTCCTCCTTTTCACTTGGGACCAGGGACACGGAGAGCCCAGGAGAGGAGGTGGTGAGGACTCCCAGGACGTGAGGCTGTCCCTGCCCCTCCAGCATCTCTCTGATACCTCTGGCCATTCCTGAGCAGACAGGCACCTTCAGGAGTCTCTTTGCCTCTTGTGTGTGATTCTCTTGGGACCTGTTGAGGCCCCAGGGAAAGCGTTGACCGGAGACCTGAGGGGGTGGGAAGAAGGTGGCCTCCGAGTCAGCCACACTGAGACCTGGGCTGGACGCCTCCTCTCCTCAGCTTCCTGCCCACAAAGCAGGGACCGTCTGGGCGACCTTCTTGTTGGTGTCGCCTTGCTTTACACGTGCACCTGATTGTTACCGATGTGCCTGATTTTTATAGATGCCACCGTGTGGCACCTGACACCTAGTGACCATCTTCCCAGCAGAGCAGCTTCTGTCGTTCTCACCCATTTCACAGATGAGGAAACCCAGGCTTCTTGGCAGTGGCCTGGCAGGTCTGCAGATTCAGCTTCCCCGTGAGCCCAGGCCTCTGAAGGCCTCCGTCTGTCCCTGCCGCCCGCTCCCGGGGCTCCCCTGTGGTTCGTTAGGGTTTCTTACTCTGAGCAGCTCTTGAAATCTCTGAGAATCTTGCTTTTCCTGTTTCCAGGAGGAGATGAGGAGGAGGGTCCCTGATTTGTCCAGGAAGGGGAGCAGAGGGGAAGACACGAGCCACAGGAACCCGGGGTCCCAGGGGTGCTGCCCCAGCACTGGGGCTGATAAATCACACTCTTAAACCCACCTGAGCCCTGCCCCCCTCCGGAGTACACCCCAAACATCACAGGATGAAAACCTCATGCCTCTGGCACAGAGCACAGGGAAGGTGGCCTTCTTGGACCACCTTCCAGCACTGTATCCAGCAGGTATCTATTACCTGCTCTCTTTGTTCTTGGCCAGGGATTTGCACGTCCAGGCCCTCAGCTATTGAAAAACATCCACAGCAGAGAAGTAGGCGGCAGTGTAATTTTAAAAAAGCCATAGCCGGGCACGGTGGCTCAAGCCTGTGATCCCAGCACTTAGGGAGGCTGAGGCAGGAGGATCATGAGTTCAAAGCCAGCCTCAGCAACGGCGAGGCACTAAGCAACTCAGTGAGACCCCGTCTCTCCATAAAACACAAAATAGGGCTGGGGATGTGGCTCAGGGGTCGAGTGCCCCTGAGTTCAATCCCCAGTGCCAAAAGAAAAAGCCATAAACTGCTGTAGGGAGTGGGGAGAGGAGGAGGTTAGCCAAAGATTGTCTAAGCCAAAAAATTTCCGATAACCTTCTGACCTTTTTGTCAAAATATTCTGGAGTCAGCTTTCTGTGTTGAAACCCAAATGCACTTGCTGGAGGCAGGAGTGACAGTGTTTGGCAGATCCCAGTCGTCGCTGTAATTCTTCAGAGAAGACTTTGAGCTTTGTCAGGACCGTTTTTGTGAAAATCATGCTGGGGCCTGGGAGAAGACCTTTGGAGTGATCAACATGCTCAAATCAGTGAACCTACTATGTGCCTGCATGAGGCAGGCTGTGAGGAGAGAGATCCTAATGCAAAACAACTTAAGTTAGAGAAGAAAACGATTTATTAGTTCTAATAAATGGAAAGTCCAAACACATGCCACCTTCAGGTATAGCTATATGCAGGTGCTCCAGCGTATACTGTCTCAGATGTGCATTTTTCCGTGGTGGTTTCATTCTCAGGAATGCTCTGCCCAGTAAGAAGCTCCAGGTGTTTAGCGGTCTCCACTAGAGGAGAACCATTTTCTCAGTCTTTCTTGAAAATCCCGGGAATTGTGTTTGCCCGCTTAGAGTCTTGTGCTCATCTATGAATGTCTAAACCCTCTAACCAGCCAGACCTTGGCCGTGGCCCTTGGGCATGGGGTCAACCCCATTCTGGTCACAGGAACTGATCCAAGAAGACTAGAGACCAAGTCCTCCACAGGCAGGCTGACAGAGGCCCGCAGCAAAGGTGGGATAGACATGAAAGACCAGGGCAGGATTCCTCCCCAGAGCAGAGAGCACAGGCAGGAACTGGCATTGAGGGAGCATTTGTCCTGCTCTGATGTGCTATCATGGTCTTAGGTGCATTTAGCTGCTCTCCTGTGTTGCAGATGAGGAAAAAGAGGCCCAGAGAGGCTGAGTATTTTGCAAAAGGTCACACAGCTGTTGGGTGGAGAATTCAATCTCAGGTCTTTTTTCCCATAAAACCTATTCTCTTTCCACCACTCACTCCTTGATATCTGAAGAAGCTTATGAATCAGCGAGGCAGCCCCTCAAAATAAAATATGAATACCTGGGGGTGTGCTGGGCTGTGAAACGTGGGAGTCCAAAGAAAGAAGCATAAAAAAAAGACAGTTTGTGAGACATTGGTAGGGGTTGCTTAATCTAGCTGAGGTCGAGGGGAGGCTTTCTAAAGAAGAGGCTGAGGAGATAGCACGCACATCAAGATAAGGCGGGGGGAGGGTACATACAGCTGGTTGGGACTCGATTAGCAAAGATGGAAACTCAGCTTCTGTGGAATTCAGCATAAAAGTAAATGTATTGGTTCCTGTAATCAAACATCCAGGGATGGCATCAGGCATGGCTGGATCCAGAGGCCCAAGCAGCAGCAGGGCTTTCTGTCTCCATCTCTTGGCTCTGCCTTCCTTGGCTTGGCTTTGTTCTCAGGCAGGAACTGCAGATGCCAATTAGAGCTGGCCCCACGTCTCCAGTTCCCAACTGGCCGCTCCTGAGGGAGGCAGGAGCCATGGAGGATTCGGAGCCGAGGACCCGGCTTGGGTTTTCAGGCCACTCTGGCTGCTCATAGAGCATCGACTGGGGAGATGGGGGGAGTCAGGGAGGACAGCGAGGAGTCAGATGGCCAGAGGCCAGGGCTCACTGCTGGCTTGGCCTGGGGTCGGGGAGAGAAGAGGAAAGTATGAAAGCTGCCTTCATGATGTTTGGCCTGAGCACCAGAAGGTGGAGGTGGCTCCAGCTCAGGTACTCAAGGGGACTCCCGGGGCAGGTGGTCGACCCCTGGCATCGGCACCTGCAGGGAGCCTCCCAGGCTCCAGGGCTTTGGGCAGAGCAGCCCGACACACAGAGCCCCTGACACCTGAGCCCGAGTGGCTGGCCGGCCCTGGCCCCACATCAGGAAAAAGCCTGCTGGTGTTCCTGCGTGGGGGCGGCCCAGGAAGGCAGGCAGACGGCCGGTGGCCTCCGATCCCTGCCGCCCCCGCCGCCTGCTGGTTTATGGAGTGTGAGTCGGGGTCTGTGCCAGGAGCTGGTGTGGGTGGCGCCATCAAAAGCCACGTCTCTGTTCACCTTTAAGTGCCCGGCCCGGCACCGTGCCCGGCCCTGGAGCACCCGCCGTGCAGTGTGGGTGGAGGAAATGAATGGGGACCTGTGTGTTCCCTTGTGGTAGCCCGGGATGGTGTGCGGGTGGCAGCAGCCCTGGGCAGCAGCACCGGTCCCCAGTGTCTGACAGAGTGACGCTTTAAGACTGTTTTGATTGAAGTTGAAACACAGGCAGAGAAGCCCAGCCAGAAGACACGTGTGTCCAGGTGCCCAGCACTGGGCAGAACGGCCACCCTGGCCCCCAGGGGGACTGCCACTATGACCTCCCGGCCAGGACTAATTCTGCCTGCCCATCCTTCCTAGATGAGGGACCACACTTTCGGGGCCTGTGTGGAATTCTCTGCAGGACCTGGTGTCTGTTGTGTGAGGCTCAGTCCCGTCCTCTGTCCTGGCTGGCTGGCAGAGGTGCGTCTATTTTTATTGACTGACACATTCTCTTGTGGATGGGAGTCTGGGTGGTCTCTGGTGGAGGACTATTGTCAGCAGTGGTGCTGATAAATTTCAACATGTCCCCTTTGGGTACAATCACTGGATTCATTGAGAATTATCTGAAGAGCCAGGCACAGTGGCACACGCCTGTAATCCCAGCACTTAGGGAGGCTGAGACAGGAGGATCGTGAGTTCAAAGCCAGCCTCAGCAACGGCGAGGCACTAAGCAACTCAGTGAGACCCTGTCTCTACATAAAACACAAAATAGGGCTGGGGATGTGGCTCAGTGTTTAAGAGTCCCTGGGTTTAATCCTAAGTACCAAAAAAAAAAAAAAAAGAAAGGATTTTCCAAAGAGATGGGACCAGGGTTACCCTCCCACCAGCAGAGCTTGAAAGTTCTGGTTGCATCACACCTTTGCCAATGATTGCTATTATGTTTTATTTTATTTTGGGTAGATCCCACCAGGTACTTCTGATTTATTTCCCTGATGGATGATGAGATCAGACACCCTTTCTTGTACTTCTTGACCATTGGGATAACCTCTTTTAGGAAGTATTTCTTCAGAATAGCCCACGTGTCTATTGCACTGTTTGCCCCCCCTTTTATTGATTCCACAGAACTCTTTATATATTATGGACACAAATATCTTGTTAGATATGTATTACAATTATCCTCTTTTGTGTGGGATTTCATTATGACCATTGAGAGAAGGAACTGGGAGTTTTGAGCCTCAGAATGATTGATTGGAACACAAGGCAAGCACTTCACCTGTGTGGGCCTCAGCTTCCCTCTCAAGACCCTGTAGGGAGTTAGCCCATTGCCTGGCGTGCAGACAAGACTGCGGCATTTATTAGCACCTTTGCTGATACAAGAAAGCCTTGAACTAAAGACAGACAAACTGACCCCAGGCAGCTTTTCAATCTGCCATTCATGTTTCTCAGATTGATTCTGTAAAGATCTATTAAGTACCTGCTGTATACCTATCTTGAGGCTAGGCATTGAGCATACAGTAGTTCCTATGCTTGAAGGGAGCGGAATCAGATTGGGTGCGGGTGCTCTGGGGGCCCAGGGGAAACTCTGTCCAGGCTAGGGCACCATGGAAGGCTCCCTGGGGGAGGTGGCACATGGTGGGGCCTTGCAGTATGGCCAGTGTGGCTGAGAAACCAAGCTTTAAAGTTTAAAACAGACTCAGTTCCATTTTCAGAAACCTTTTAAGCAAGCATGGAACCATTTGTGTGAGTACACTTTTTCAACTAAGTCTTTAAAAATCTAAGAACAGACTGGGTACGGTGGCGCACACCTGTAATCCCAGCGGCTCGGGAGGCTAAGGCAGGAGGATCGCAGTTCAAAGCCAGCCTCAGCAATGGCGAGGTGCTAAGCAACTCAGTGAGACCCTGTCTCTACATAAAATACCAAATAGGGCTGGGGATGTGGCTCAGTGGCCCAGTGCCCCTGAGTTCAATCCCTGGTACCCCCAGTCCCCCCTGAAAAAAGAAATCTAAGAATCAATTAGGTATTTCCACTGAAGATTTAGCCTCCTAATTGAGATATGTAGAAAACAGAAAATATATCTCAGATTTCAAAGATGAGGTACTTAAAAACTTAAAAAGTGGGGCTGGGGTTGTAGCTCAGTGGTAGACCAATTGCCTCACAGGTGTGAGGCACTGGGTTCGATTCCCAGCACCACATAAAAATAAATAAACAAAACAAAGGTATTGTGTCCATCTACAACTAAAAAAAAATTTTAAAAAAGTAAAATAGCTCAGTAAGATCTGATTAATGATAACATGTTTATGTGTTGGGTTAAAAACTAAGTTACGGGCTGGGGTTGTGGCTCAGTGCTGGAGCGCTTGCCTTGCATGCGTGAGGCACTGGGTTCGATGCTCAGCACCACATAAAAATAAATAGTGTCCATCTGCAACTAAAAAGATATTTTTTAAAAAAAATTTAAGTTAGGCTGACTGTTTAATGTAGCTGCTAGAAAGTCGAGACTTCCATGTGTGGCTCGTGTGGATTTCTATATTTCCTGGCACTGTTGTGGCGAGGAAGGAGCTGGAGTGTCATGGACGGGTCCTGGCAGGGGCGCCTTAGCAGGGTGTCTGGTAGATGGGGCAAATGGAATCACAGGAGAGAGGTGACCTGGAAAGTCTGAGCCATTGAGAAAATTCCTGCAGCTCTCCAGATGAGCAACCAGCCAGGGCCCAGGGGAAGGAGGAGCCCGTGCCTTGGACAATCCAACCCAGGCTGACCTGTCCTTTAAAGAGGTGTCACAGCCAGCAACCAAGACACTGGGCCACTGCCAGCTCCTGCTGGTCGCTTTTCCAGACTCCTGCCAGCTGGAGCGGGACCCTCACCCCACCCCGGCTGCTTCTGCTCCCTACTCAGGTTCAGTGTACCTCCTTCCTGTCCAGTCCTGCTCTTGGTTACTTACCAGCTGTGTGACCTCAAACAAGTGTCTTTCCCCCTCTGGGGGCTTTGCAGGGCCTCCCCCATGTTGCACCTAGTGCTTGGAAGGAGCCGCAGGTGACAGGTGTTTCCCGGCTGGGTTTAGTTTCAGGGAGTCGGGGTGGAGCCCAGCAGGGGGGATGCATGTGTTCCTTTCTGTGTGCAGGGACTTCCCTTCTCTAGTTTCTTTGTCCCAGTTTCACTACTGAGAAGCTGAGGTTCAGAGAGGTGAGGCAGCTTGCCCAGGGTCACACAGCTCCGCAGAGGCAGAGTTCAGGCGAGCTGTGCTGACCTATGGGTCTGAGGCCACCCACCTCTGAGCCTCAGCTTTCCCACCCGTCAGGTGGGGTGCTTAGCAGTGCAGATCACAGCCTGCTGCCGTGAGCTGCCGAGGCGAGCCGGGCACCAGGCAGGCCCTCTGCTGACTGGCCGGTGCATAAGTTATCACTCCGCCCGCTGCGGGAGCCCTGTGGGCCTGTTTTCCAGGAGAGAAGGCTGAGGTCCAGGTGTGCCTCCTGACAGAGCCCCTTCCCCCTAGGGCCCTGTTGTGCATGGCCCTGTGCCGGGCCAGGCCTCCTTCCCGCTTGACTGGACACGAGGGCGTAGCCAGGGGTGGCATGCCCTGGTCCAGCCCTCTGAGCCGCCCCCTGCCCCGGAGCCCTCCGTCCCTGGCTAGGTCACTGCCCCCTTCCACCTTCTTGCTCCAAGCAGCTCCTGCCAGAGGAGCCGGGCAGGAAGCGGCAGGGACGACGCAGCGCGGGGGTGGCCCTCGTGGTCCCTGGCCCTGGGCGCTGGCTGCCCAGACGCTTCGCTCAGCCCCGATCTCCACCTCGGGAAAATGAGAGGAGACGCCAGCTTGGCCAGCGCAGCGCCCCCCGACCATGCCAAGTGGGTGCCCGGGGGCTCGCAGGCGGCTGCGGGCGGGCCTTGGTGGGTGCGCGCAGGGGCCCGAGCGCCCGGGCGCCGTCCCGAGCCGCCGACCTTCAGTGGCTGCGCAGAGCAGGCCACCATGGGCACAGGGGTGCCCATCCGATGGGAGCCACTGTGCAGCTTGCTAGATGGTGGCGAGGCCCCAGGGCACCTCGCTGGGGCAGGGGAGGCATGCTCCCTGTGACAGGCGTGTCCCTCAGCATAGGTGTCCGTGGGGAAGTCCTGGCTGGGTGGAGTGTGCTGGCCGCAAAGGTGCGGGGAAGCAGGGTGGCGGCCCCCCAGGTGCTCAGGAGGTGTGTGCCTGGAAAGGGGACGGGGACAGGGCTCAGCCTCCCTCGGGGCTCTTGGAGGGTGGCCCTGCGGGCATGTGGGCTGGATGAGTCTCGGGGAGGGGGGCTGTGACAGCCAGAACTGTCCCAGACGTAGCTGATTGTCACCAGGGGAAACCTCCCCCTTGAGCCCTACAGAAGGGTGGGGGCAGCTGGAGGTAGGGAGAGGGGCCTAGGCAATCTGCAGTCTGTGTGTGTGTGGCCTTGAACTCCCAGGAGCAGCGGGCTGGGGGCTCCTGCCCACTCCCATCCACAGCGCTCACCTTGGCTGGGCTACTGCTCCAAGGAGACTGCGCCTGGTTTCCTCCTCTCTTTAACAGGGAGTGTTCTTTTGGGTGGTGTTGAGCAACTGCGCACATTTTGAAATAGGAGCACATGAGGTCTGGGTTCTAGAGGATCTGGGGAAGTTGCCCCTGGGGCATTTAGCCCCAGGAAGCCATTGCTGTTTTATTGGGGCACATCCTTCCAGCAGCCCCTAAGCATACAGGCAGTGAAGATCCTCTGCATGCGAGCAGACTGGAGCTCAGAGAGTGAAGGGACTTTCCCAAGGTCACACAGCACAGTAGAAGCTAAGCTTGAAATCAGTCTTCATGACTGCCTCCGCCTCCCTGTGGCTCCTTCCAGGCTCCTGGACCTCCTGGGACTGAGGCCACACTGGCTGCCTCAAGCCCCCCCAGCTTGTTTGCCTGCTTGGCATTTACAGTCTGGCACCCAAGGAGCAGGCAGAGCTGGAAGCAGCGGAGGTGGAACTGTGGCTGTGCCCAGCAGCCCTGGGAGGACTGCCAGGGACAGGAAGCCTGAGGGAGGACCTTGGCAGAGATGTTCTATAGATGGGCACTGGCTGCCAGCCCTGTGCAGCTTCAAAGTCCTGTTGCTCCTCTCCTGCTCAAGCACTTGCCGGCTGTCATGGCTCCCTAGTACCCAAATCTTATCTTCCTTCCTGTGCTTCCTGGGTTGGCATTGGCTGGCCTACACGGGACACTCCATGAGAGAGCTAAAATCCAAATACAGGTTTTTTGTTTGTTTGTTTGTTTTAATTTTTTTTAGTTGTTGATTGACCTTTATTTATTCATTTATTTATATGTGGTGCTGAGGGTCGAACCCAGTGCCTCCCACATGTGAGGCAAGCGCTCTACCACTGAGCCACAATCCTAGCCCCCCAAATACAGGTTTAATCTCCCTTATCAAAAAATGCCTGCAACGGGAAGTGTTTCAGATTTCTTTTTAATTTTTTTTCCAGATTTTGGAATATTTGCAGAGATTTTACTGGTTGAGCATTCCTGACCCAAAACTCTGAAAACTGAAATGCTCCAGAATTTGAAACTTCCTAAGGGTCATGTCAGTGCTCAGAAAGTTTCACGTTATTGACTTTAGGTTGCATTGGGGACATTCCACCTGTGCTCATAGTAGTGACAGTGACAATGCCAGGAGCACACAGAGTGCCCCCGGTTCCCTGGCACAGTCCTGGCAGCTCTGCCTGCAGCGTCTGTCCAGTCCCTGCCAGAGCCACGTGGCGCTGCCACTGGTTCCCATTTTACAGATGAGAAAACTGAGGCCCACAGAGGTCAGGTGCCCTGTCCAGGGTCGCATGGCTCACAGCCCAGCCAGGATCTGCAGTGACCCCAGAGCCGCCTCCTGCCTGAGCTGGTCAGGAGTGTGAACCAGCTCGAGGTTGGTGGCAGGAAGACCCTGGGCCTGTGACCTTGCCTGGCTTCTGTGCTTGCTCAGAGCCAGGGCCGCGGCTAACGTAGCACTTTGGGGTCAAAGCCACGCGGCTCTTCTAGAAACCACCTCCATTCCTCGCCCGGGTCTTTGATCTCACATCATGGCACCTTAGGAGATGGAGGACACAGGTGGGCACAGCTTGAAGCCCTGGTTTCCAGTTAGGGCGTTTCTCTCCTGAGACTTTTTGTTCCCCACATAGATAGTGGGATCAGATGGCCGCTCGCCACCTGGCGTCTTCCCCTCCCACCTGACCGGGAACGAGACTCCTTTACAGGTACAGCGCCTCCGTGGTAGTGTCTGGGTCCATGGTGGCTGTGGGTGGGACGTGGAACTCGGGCCTAATCAGGGGAGATGAGAAGCGCCGCCAGCTGCCTGACCCTCCTGCCAGGTCCCGCCCGGAGCCCTTGGCTGGGTCAACGCACAAACCTCGGAGGCTGGCAGCTCTCGGAGGCTGGCAGCTCAGACTGTTTTACAGATGAGAAAACTGAGGCCGCCGACACTCCCTTGTGGCTGGGCTCGAGGCTCATCCCTGGCGGAGCCCTTTCAGCCTGGCTCCTCAAGCCCTTCCACCAGGCCACCGTGCTGAGAAGGCCCTGCCTGCGGGAATTTGGTAGAACTGCCCGGGGTGAAGTCCAGACAGGCTCAGGGACCAAGCCTCTGGGGCACAGAGAGCTGAGTCCTCTCCAGTGGGGAGGGTACATGGGACACTCATGCTGGGGACAGGGTATTTAGATTGCCAGGTGCCTGCTGCCCACTGCTGCCACCCTGAGCCACCAAGCCCTTTGAACAGCGTGGTGATGTGGGTTCCATTTTCAGGTGGGGACACTGAGCTTCAGAGAGGGGGTCACCTGTACTACGGGAGTCCCTGGCAGCTGGGAGCATTAGAGCACCAGGCCCCCACCTGTCCAGGGCATGGCGTGACGGGAGCCCCCTGAGCACTGGGGACCTGAGGTGGTGTGTCTCGCTCCATCCGCCTGGCAACCTGGACGCAATGCTCCAGGGATGGGCCTCCCTGGACAGATGTGCAGCTCACGCCTTCTGTGCTTTTTAAAATGTCAGCCACGCAGGCTGGGGCCGTGGCTCAGGGCTGGAGCGCTGACCTGGCATGTGCACGGGCCCGGGTTCCATCCGTAGCCCTGCAAAAGAAAAAAAATTAACAAACAAATAAATAAAATGTCAGCCACAAACGCCTTCCTCAGGGGAACCTGCCATGGGGGGCCAGTTCAGGCGTCAAACCAGAGAAGGCTCTAGCTGCTCAAGTGGGTGCACCCCGGAGGCTGGAGATGGAGTCCAGGTCCTGGAAGCTGATCCCAGAGTGGCAGCAGAGGCCAGGTGCAGGGCGCCGAGGACTTGAACCCATCGCCCCTTCCTGTCGGGTCCGCAGTGCTGCTCTCTGCTCTGCTGTTCCGGGCTGGCTGTCCCCAGGGGCCACAGACTTGGTGGTCTGCCATCTGTACAGACAGGGCTGAGTGTGCCCACCACCTCTCAGGGGACGCGGGGCGTCCCAGAGATGGGCCTTTGTCCCTGCAGGGACCCCTGTGTGTGCTGTGTGGCTCTGGACAAGGAACTGAGCCCCAGGTCCTCATCTGGTAGGCAGGACGTTTGTGCACCCCCCTCCGTTGTGGCTGAGAGGGTCAGATGACACTGTGGTTATAACGCCCTTGGCATATTCAGTGGTCACCCTTGGTTACCGAGGTTGACGGTTCACCAGTGACTGCCGCTGTCTGCTGGAAACAGCCCTGCAGGCTCTGTTGCATAGATAAGGGAACCAAGGCCCAGGGAGGCTGGACGGGTTGCCCCGAGCTGCACAGCCAGGGAGCGGAGGTGAACCCAAGCCCAGGGCACCCGCCACAGCCCTCGCTGTCTGGGGTGAGCGTTACCTGGTCTGCAGCCTTGCTGCTGGAGTGTACTGGACCACCTTACCGATGAGGAAACCGAGGCCCACAGAGTGGACGTGGTGCTGCAGGGCTTCTGGGGCAGAGGTGGGTGCACACCCAAGCCAGCTGCCCCCACACCCAGGGCTCCGTCCACCTGCCTGGGCCTCTCCTGGTCCACTGTTGACAGACTGAGACAGGGAGCCTCCTTCCGCTTCCCCAGGGGCCGTGTGTATGGGATCTGTGGCCAAGGTCACCCTCCCTGCAGTCCCTGCTGTCCTGTAAACACCCAAGGCCACTTGCTGGACGTGATGGGGCTTGGGTGGCAGGCGTGTACCCTGCACGGTCACTGCTGCGTCTACGTCTGCTTCTTACAGTGAAACTGAAGCAGCCAAGCCATGCTCGGAGTCTGCCAGAGTACCAGGGATTGGATCCAGGGGCGCTTAGTCCCTGAGCCACATCCCCAGCCCTTTTTTGTATTTTATTTAGAGACAGGGTCTCACTGAGTTGCTGAGGCTGGCCTCTAACTTGCGATCCTCCTGCCTCAGCCTCTCAAGTCCCTCCACTCTTGAGTTTGTGGTGGGAATTGGGAACAGGAAGCAGAGGGCTGGAAAATGAGGCGGGACCACAGCTCCCGGCCCCGAGGCCAGAGGCCTTGCGTCCACCATGGTATCGGATCCCGGCAAAGGTTGTTAATCAGGAGCCCAGGAATTGGGCTGGGGGAAAACAATCACATCTTTACTGCAGGTGACAAAGGACACCTGGGGCCCGTGTCATGTGTCAGTTGCGCAGGTGTCTGTCATCAGTGCTTGCGCGGCAGCAGTGCCTGGTCTTGCCTCTGGATCTTGTTATTTACTGCCCGAGTAGAGGAGCGCGTGGGCCACTGTGGCCGGCCTCTGTTACAGCTGTTCTTTGCCAGAGTGTCCTACGGGCTTCCTCTTAATCCTTCACATTTTAGTTTATTCCATTTGAACGTGTTATTCTGGGAAGGAGCCTACAGGTATCCCCAGACAGCCAGAGTGCTCCGAATGGCACCAAAGGTCAGAGAACCTTTAGACCTGCTGCTCGGGAGCCCAGGGCTGCTTCCCGTCTCTGGATCTCTAGGTTTCTTTTTTGGGGGGGGGGGCGAGGATTGAACTCAGGGTCACCCGACCACTGAGCCCAGGCCCTTTATGTGTTTTATTTAGAGACAGGGTCTCACTGAGTTGCTTAAGGCCTCGCTAAGTGGCTGAGGCTGGCTTTGAACTCGCGATCCTCCTGCCTCAGCCTCCTGAGCCGCTGGGGTTACAGGTGCGTGCCACCACACCCAGGTATCTCTAGGTTTCTCATTGGTGACCTGGCCAGAGAGGTGCCCCCTCCCTGAGGGTTGCTACAGGAGATTATTAGCATGTGCTGGATTTCCTCTGCCGTGGGGTCCATCTGTCTGTCTGCTTAGTGTCACTTGATATTCTGGACGGGACTTGGCAAAGGACTACTCTGTGTATCCCCACAGCCACCTGTGCACCTCCGTCTTACCACCCGTCCGCTCCGCACGCCCCCCGTAGGCAGGACCGTGTCCGGTGAGCATCGGCACCCAATGGTAGCTGACATCACCGAGCCCGTGCTGGGTGCCAGCCTCATGGCAGCTTGACCAGGGAGCTGCTGATTTCACACATTGGAGAGGAGGCTCAGGGGAAGTCACTGTCTCAGAGTCGCACAGCTGGTGATGGATGGAGCAAGGACACACCTGAGTCTGTCCACGGTTGGGCTGTGCCCCTCGGCCCTCCTAAGACGGGGCAGAAGCATTTCTGAGCCCAGCCTGGGCCGCGCCTGGGGGGTCGACCCTGAACGCTGGCTCAGCTCCACGAGCCGCATTTCACAGAGAAGGGAAGGGGCGGCGCCTGCAGACCCCCTGGTCCCACTTCGTCTTCTGAATGAGAACACATCATGCTTCACGTGACGATGGGGCATTTTGGCAAATATGTATCTGACTGACTTGTTGTGCGCAGATCATAGAGTTGCTCGCACTGACCCACGTGGTCTGGGGTGGCTCAGTCTATCAACATGGTCTCTCTGTGCAGTCAAGGACAGAGCCGGGTGCAGTGGCCCACGCCTGTCATCCCAGCAGCTCAGGAGGCTGAGGCAGGAGGATCGCGAGTTCAAAGCCAGCCTCAGCCACTTAGCGAGGCCTTAAGCAACTCAGTGAGACCCTGTCTCCAAATAAAATACATGAAGGGCTGGGGATGTGGCTCAGGGGTTAAGCACCCCTGGGCTCAATCCCCAGTACTAAAAAAAAGAGAGAGATGTTACCGTAAACTTGCTTTTAATAACTAAGAGTCCACTTGAAATAATGATCAGATGCAGAGTAAACACATAAGCTAGTATTGTAGTCGATTATCCATGTCAAGCACCCTCTATCGTGCACAGCTGTATGCGCTATACTTATTTTATTTTCTTGTAGTACTGGGAATTGACCCCAGGGGATCTCTGCCACTGAGCTACACCCCCAGCCTTTTTTAAAATTTTGAGACCATCTCTTGCCAAGTAGTTGGCCTCGAATTTGTCATCCTCCTGCCTCAGCCTCCCGAGTCACTGGGACTATAGGCATGCGCTGTGGCGTTGCGGTGAACTTCTTAGGTCCACTCTAAGTTTACAGACCACTGTCACATCTGTGCTGTGCTGTTGGGTCTCCGGGCTCCGTGGTTGACTGAAAGGCCCTTTTATTTGGGGGCAGACACTGGGAACGTGCCCTTTGGCCATCTGGGGCCCCACGGAAGCACAGTGAAGTGTGAGAATCATCAGGTCGTCTGGTACCGAGTGCTCAGGTGTCACCTGGCATTCTGGACAGGACCTGGCCCATGGCTGCTGTGCCCCAGCTGCGCCCGCTGCTCTGCTCCTGGTGGGCAGAGCCAGGACTCCAAGCCAGGTGTGTGGGACGCCTCCTCCAGTGCTCGGTCCCTACTCTGACCGCTTCCTGGCAGAGGAGTGGACACAGGAGCCTGTGGCGGGTGGGGGCGAGGGCACGGCAAGCCCTGGGGGTTTCCTCTCTGTCCAGTTCACTAGGCAGAAGCCCTGTGTTCCTCTTTGGGAAGCCCCAAAGGGCTGCACCAGGTTCCAGGGGAAAGCTGGGGGTCTGAACCAGACCCTGCCCTGAGCAGCGCCTGACCTGGGGCAAACAGCATCGGCCTGTGTGGGGGGTGGGAATCTGGTATCATGCAGCCGGGTTCCAGCCCAGGGTGGGCCACTTAGTGGCTGTGTGACCTCCGACAAAGTGCATCACCTCTCTGAGCCTCTGTGTCTCTTGCAAAATAGGGCCTAGGATAGTTCCTAAGCCCTGCGGTTAGGACTGTGCAGAACTTCCCCGCACACATAAGCCTGCCTGCTGGAGTTCTTAGCCGACAACGGAGAGGATGTCGGGTATCCCCAGTGCACCTGTGGGCTTGTTTTCTGGAATTCTCCATGATTCCCTGATTCACCCAAAGCTGGCCGCCTGAGTCCTTCCGCTGGTCCTTCTGAGGTGGCCCAGGTCTACACACCGGCCCGCTGAGTTTCCTGTCAGCTTGCACGGGGCGTGTGATGCCCCTGTCTGTCCATGACGTTGCCCAGGGAGTTGACCAGCCACCGTGGAGGACAGGCCCAGCTTGCCGTCTGCGTGTGTGAGTAGCTTCCCAGGGACGCAGCCACACATGCAGGAAGTGTCACCTCAGGCCTCTTGGGGGCTGGGGGCACAGTCGAGGGTGAAGCAGGCATGTAACACCTGGAGGATGTTGCTAAGGTGAAATGCCAGCGTGCAGGAAGCCTTGCTTGGGAGGAGAGCGGAGGCAGAACCTCCCCATGCAGCCTCCAGTGGAGGAGCCTGGATGTGATCTCCCTGGCCTCACGCTCCCTCCGCCCCAGGCACGGGGGCGCTGGGGCCTGATTTGCAAAGTGCAGAGCCATTGGGGAGAAAGTCCAAGTTCAGGAGCGCGGGCTGTGGAGAGAGCAAGCGAGCAGTGCGGGTTTTCTTCCTGGCTTCCCGACCTGCTTGCTGTGTGGCCTTGGGCAGGTTGTCTTACCTCTCTGAGCTCCAGGATGTAGATGGTTAATAAAAGAGGGTCAGATGGAGTCATGGGAGCGGGGGGGGGGGGGGGGGGGC
>CM053407.1:110078679-110148430 GCA_028644305.1 Xerus rutilus
CATCTGTACTTTACTAAGGGATAGGGAAAGGGATTTTGAACTTGGAAAGTCCAACATGTAAGAACGCCCAAGTTTATCCTCTCTACACTTCCATTTTCCATATCTGGAGCATGAGGATTCATGGACGCCCTCCTCTGAGGGGCAGGGGAGCTGGCCCAGACAGGAAGGCTCAGAACTGTGGGAGTGCTGGGCCCTTGCCCTGAACTTGGGACTGGAGCTCGGGCTCCAGCAAGTGAGCTCGCTCCCCTGGCGTCTCCTGTATAGTTCAAGGAAAGCTAGGGGAACCCACAGGGAACTCAGTTGTACCAATTTGTACTTTCCTTTTTTTTTTTTAACAGTGTTAGTGTTAGGCAGGTGCACTGAGCTGCACCCCAGCCCTCCCTGTTATTTTAAGTTGAAGCAGAGCTTCTAGCCTGGGCCCTGTTTTTACTATCCTTATCTTATTTTAGATAATCAGAATATTCATTAGTTTGTCTTTAAGTCTACTTTGCACCAGCCTGCCAGGCTGGGGACACTGTCATCCTCGGGGGTCCCATCTTGAGTTGTGCTAAGATCCCAGAGTTTAATTCCACAGAAAAGAACCCTCCCATTGAAAACAGCTTTCCTCTGTGCTTTCCCCAACTCTGTTCCTCTTTGCTAACTTTCTGTGGATTCATTAGTAAAATCCTGGACCTTTTTTACAAAAGCAGGTTTACCCTTCAATTTCCTGTTTAGATGAGATGCTATATACATGGTGCAGTAGCTAATCCCAGGCAGAGTTTGCCTTGAACAAATGCTGATCATTCTCTGGCCTCTTCCTGGGCATCTATCCCATAATCTCTGCCATTTGGTCTTTATAAATAAGAAAAATGGCCAGGCATAATGGCACACATCTGTAATCCCAGCGGCTTGGGAGGCTGAGGCAGGAGTATCACAAGTTCAAAGCCAACCTCAGCAACAGGAGGCGCTAAGCAACTCAGTGAGACCCTGTCTCTACGTAAAATACAAAAAAGGGCTGGGGATGTGGCTCAGTGGTCGAGTGCCCCTGGATTCAATCCTGTTACCGAACAATTAAGTAAGGAAAGTGGGTCTTGGAGGTCAGATGGGGGCAGGTTGAGTGGGGGTGAGAGCCCAAGGAGTGTTTTAAAATCCTCCTCTGCCATCTGGGATGCGTGGATAGAACCTCGCCTGCTCACGCCCGTGGGTGAAGACCATACGTTCCGCAGCTGCACGTGTAAATATAAGATCTCGATCTCAGAGTTGTTACTCTGGGCTGAACGCAGTCTTCCCTTTCAGATCTCTGCAAATGGCTTTGTTGCCAAGAAAAGAAGAAGCCGCATGCGAGTGGAAATCGGACCTCTAATCCAAGCATATTGCTTGCTATTAATCACCAAAACAGGACTGCCAACGAGGAATGTATTTGCATATGTTTGCAAAAAAAGGAATCATCCAACGCTGTCCCTTGACACACTCTGGACACGGCAGAGCCAAGAGTGTGGGCGTGGTCTGGCTTTTGGAACTTAGGTATTTTATATTTTCTCCCTTTTTTTTAAGAAATGGGTCTGCCGTCCTCTGTCCTTTACGGGACTGTCTCGGTGGCTTTGTTTGTTGGGACAAGGTCCACACCTGTGCCTCTTCCTCCTCACCCTTACTCTGAATTCAAAGAATCTATTTAAGAATTTAATATATGAGGCTTTCTTTGATTTCTCCCCACTTCTACTCCGTTTCACAGAGAAAAAGAATTATTTGAATAAAGCGAACAGAATCTCATTTGTCTGTGCTCCACTGAGTGAATAGATGTTTGTGCCGACGTCTAGTTGTCAGGTGGACTGGGGACAAGCAAAAGCCAGAGCACATGTCCACACGAGGCACAGCTGAACCCCCATGTCAGGGGACCCCAAGACCATGCTCAGGGTTAGTGGTTCGCTGGGACTCAGAGGAACTATAATGCTCATGGTTGTTGTATATGACACCAGAGGAAAACAGGAAAGAGAAAAGCCACACAACAGAGGCCAGGCTATCTGTCTCCTTCCTGTGGAGTCTTTTATTTATTTATGTATGTATGTATGTATGTATGTATTTATGTGCTGGAGATTGAACCCAGAGGCGCTTGACCACTGAGCCACATCACCAGCCCTATTTTGTGTTTTATGTTGAGACAGGGTCTCACTGAATTGCTTAGTGCCTCGCTGTTGCTAAGGCCGGCTTTGAACTGGCGATCCTCTTGCCTCAGCCTCCCGAGCTGAGGATAATTCCTCCTAACCATAAAAATTGTTAAGAATTCAAGCCAGGCCTGGTGGTGCATGCCTGTAATCCCAGCACTTAGGGAGGCTGAGGCAGGAGGATCGCGAGTTCAAAGCCAGCCTCAGCAACGGCGAGGCGCTAAGCAACTCAGTGAGACCCTGTCTCTACATAAAACACAAAATAGGGCTGGGGATGTGGCTCAGTGGTCGAGTGCCCCTGAGCTCAATCCCCAGAACCACAAGAAAAGAAAAAGAAGAAAAAAAAATTATTCTGCCAAGTTCTCAGGTGTTGTTTCCTGAGACTATCTGAATATCAGATAACCACACAACAATACATCGGAAACATAATCAAGCATGGAGGCTGAGAGAGCTCTCAACGTCCCTTTTGTGGAAAAGGTGGCAAAATGTCTTCCCGTTCTAAATCGTCAACCTTTGAACAACCCAGGCTCCCCTTATTACCTTCCAAAAATACATTTGAATTCCCATCCCAGTGTAAAGAGTAACACAAAATTTGATATATAATTTATTGACAACAGGTTACCTTTATCCAGTTATAAAACATTCAATGACATAAATAAATACCAACCAAATTTGTTGTTTATATAGAAATCTGAAGGAGACTAAAGCTACAGATAATTTTTGTTGGGAGAATACCAACTTGGAAAAGTGCTCTCCAAGATTTACATTTTAAAATCCTTGAATATTGAACGTGAATGCATCTAATATAGTAACGGTCAGTGTCACAATTACACAGATGCCCTTATGTTAACCCAGTTTAACTTGTAAAGTAAAATTTAGAATCGATAGTTAGGGTAACAATCCCAGGACTGCATGAGTTTGTAGTAGTAGCAAGAATCAAAAGAGAGACTTAAATATTTCATACATTTAGGAAATTGTTAATGATCAGAAACAGATTTAGTCAAAGCAAACAGGACAGGTCTTCGAATGGCAATGTGGCCCTTCTATGTCACATACAATGTATAACAAAGGCACTTATTTGTTATCTTGCAGGTAAACCCACATAAACTTTCATTTTACAAACTTTTGCATTACACTTAGAAAAGGCTTATATAAACCTGGTTCTCAGATATATACATATTATCTAGTCACATATATTTAGGGTGTCAACTGTATTGTTATAACTTAAAGAATGGTTGTTTATTTAACCAGTTAAACAAAGTAATCATTTAAAAGACTTTAAAACAAGTACAAATCCTAATTCCTTTAAGATTTAGCTTCTCTGCTGGGCGTAGTGGTGCACACCTGTAATTCCAGTGCCTCCAGAGGCCGAGACAGGAGGATGGCAAGTTCAAAGCCAGCCTCACCAATTTAGTGAGGCCCTAATCAACTTGGCGAGACCTTGTCTCAAAATAAAAAATAAAAAGGGATGGAGATGTGGCTCTGTGGTTTAGTGCCCCTTGGTACCAAAAAACAAAACAAAACAAAAAAACAGACTTAGCTTCCCTAAGTATAAAACTTAACAGGGGCTGGGGTTATGGCGCAGTGGTAGCGTGCTCGCCTAGCATGCGTGAGGCACTGGGTTCGATCCTCAGCACCACATAAAAATAAAATAAAGATATTCTGTCCACTTGCAACTAAAATATTTAAAAAAAAAAAAAACTTAACACACAAGAAAATTATCTTTTTTTTTGTCCTTTTTGGTACCAGAGTTTGAACCCAGGGGCACTAACTCTCCTGCACTTGGCTCTCAACAAGTTCTCTAGCACCTTGCACCCTCAGCATGGAAGTGTGTTGTTTGGAAAGCCAAGTCCGCCCAAGGAAGCTGGAATGGGGGCTGTTCTCGGGTCCCACCTGGGGTGCCAATTTAGGTACCAAAAGCTTGTTCTTGTCCCCAGTGCCAATCCAATAATGAGGACACGGTTTTTAGAAAAAGGAAAAAGAAGTTTTATTGCTTTGCTAGCAAAGGAGAAGTAGAGGAGACCCATGTCACAGAGACTCTGATTCTACCCATCGGGGAACAGGCAGCTTTTAAACAGGTGACTCAAGGGCTACATTTCACATGTTCTGTCCAGGAGGGTGATTCACTTATTAATTTGGGAGATGGTCATTTCTGAGATCTTCTGGTGTCATCCCTAATGTCTGGATTGCTTTGTTCCCATGGTGGGTGTGAGCTGAAGGACAGATAACTCTTCCCAGGATGGGGAAGAAAGGTAATCCTGTTTCCCCCAAGATTACGGAGAGGGGGAGATTAGGGAGGAGGAGGGAGAGAGGAAGAGAAAGAAACATGTCCATTTAAAAATAAGTTGCAGAATCAACCTAGATACCCTTCAACAGAAGAATGGATAAAGAAAATGTGGTATATATACACAATGGAATATTACTCAGCCTTAAAGAAGAATGAAATTATGGCATTTGCAAGTAAATGAATGAAGCTGGAGAACATCAATCTAATAAAAATAAGTCAATCCCCAAAAACCAAAGGTCAAATATTCTCTCTGACATGCAGCTGCTAATTCACAATAAGGGAAGGGGTCTAGGGAAGAATAGAGGTACTTTGGATTAGGTAGAGGGGAGAGAAGGGAAGGGAGGCATGGAGGGAGGAAGGAGAGGAGAATGAATAGGACATTATTATCCCATATGCACACAGGACTACACAACCAGTATGATTCTACACCATGTACAACCAGCAGATGAGAAGTTACACTGCATTTATGTGTGATGTGTCAAAGTGCATTCTACTGCCATGTATAACTAATTAGAACAAATTAAAAAAAAAAGAAACAAACAAAAAAATAAGTCACAGCTGGGCATGGTAGTGCATACCTGTCATCCCAGCACTTAGGGAGGCTGAGGCAGGAGGATCCGAGTTCAAAGCCAGCCTCAGCAATGGCGAGGCACTAAGCAACTCAGTGAGACCCTGTCTCTACATAAAACACAAAATAGGGCTGGGGATGTGGCTCAGTGGTCGAGTGCCCCTGAGTTCAATCCCTGGTACCAAAAAAAAAAAAAAAAAAAAAAGTCACAATGGCCAAGCAGCAAAGTGGACCCCTGTTACAGTTCCAGGAGTTCACACCCTTTAGGAGAATTCCAGCCATGAAGACACTGGACAGTCACAGAACTGCCTGGGAAAACTTAAAAGCAAAAGCAGAGAGAGAAGCAGGAGGAGAGAAAGGAGCAAACTGTGCCTAGCCCCCATGTGGCCCCCGTGTGGCGGGATTGCGTCTTGTCCCCTGAAAAAGCCAGTCTCAGAATCCACTCACTTCATTTTCCTTGATTTGATCTGGGAGGATTTTTTAATTTTTAGCAGTACATGCATACATTATCACAAAACAATCAGAAGAATTTATAGTAAGAACCCGAGAAGTCCCATTTGTACTTCCTCTCAACACCCCTTTCCTTTCCTAATGCCATCCCTTTCCTGTTTGGAACACAGTATTCCAGATTGTTCCTGTAAATTTCCATGCATATGAATATAGCCCTCCGTAGCCACAGGGGCCACATCTGCAGATTCAATCAACCGGGATCAGAAACATTTGGGAAAAAAGTCACATCTGTGCTGAGCATGTACAGACTTTCTTTCTTGTCATTATTCCCTAAACAATACAGTATAACAACTATTTGGACAGCATTTACCCTGTGTTGGGTATTATAAATCATCTAGAGATGATTTAAAGTCGATGGGAAGACTGGGGGTGTAGCTTAGTTGGTAGAGTGTTTGCCCAGCATGCACAAGGCCCTGTGTTTGATCCCCAGTACTGCCAAAAAATTAAAAATAAGATAAAATGTATGGGAAGATGGGCTTGGGTTACAGGCAATTGCTACATTTTATATAAGGGACTTGAGCATGTGCAGATTTTGGTCATGGCGTGGTGGGTTTCCTGGAACCAATCCCCCTGTGTTCCCAGGGACGACTGTGTTTAAATATATAATCATAATAATGCATAAAATGTCACTGATGAGACTATTCTAAAATGGACAAACTGCACACCGTTTTTCAGTGTGAATATAGTAGAGTGGACCCTCACCTCTTCTAACAGCTGCCTATATTCTAGACTTAGAGGTTAAGCACCCCTGGATTCACACAAAGAGTTTTTTGGGGGACACTGCAAATCCAAACCACAACAGGTAAGAAAAGTCCAGGTGAGTGAGTCTCAGTACTGAAGGCTGCGGCACCGTGAGGAGGGCTTCATCAAGGGCTGCTCTCCTGATGGTTAAGACCGTCCTGAAGAAGGGGCAGGCTGTGATCCCTGTCCATGTCCTCTCTTCAGGATGCGTGTGTAACCACCGGATGACCAGCCAGCTGCCGTCACAGCCTGTGGCTCGGGGACGGTCTGCTGCATATTTGCCAAATGGAATGACCCCAGATCTCCACCCTAACAGCTGCCGACCTTCCTGAGCCAGGCATTGGCAAGTTTCCATTAAAAAAACAAACAAACAAAAAAACAACTCTTCCTTTAGATCTAACACTCCAGGGTAAGGGAGGAACCTGACGGAGTTAAGGACACAGGAAGATCACGATCACTGCTGACTGAGTAGCAGAGGACATTGAGTCTCGGACCCTCCTGGTTTCCCCCCTCTCTGGCTGCACGGTGGACTGCCCATAGCAGAGTCACAGGAAACCCTTTGTTAAATCTCTCAGTTCTGGGATTAAGCAGAGTGAGCTGGACAGGTCTCCAGGCAGATGTTGGCTGGGACTTCTACCATCTGGTGGCTCCTTTACTCACGTCCGGCGCCTGGGCTGGGCTGGCTGGAGCATCTAGAAGCTTCCTGGGCATCTCTATCCATGTCACCTCTCTGCATGGCTACCTTGGACTTCCTTACAGTGGGGTGGTCTAGGGCAGTCAGGCTTCTTACGTGGGCCTGGATTCTCCTGAGCAAGCGTTACGAGAGGTCGTAGACAGAGGAGCATAAAGGATATGCCAGGAACTGGCACGATGTCACTGCTGCCTCAGTTTTTCCACATAGCCACTGAGCCCTCCTGCAATCAAGGAGAGACAGACTGATGGTGGGTGTCAAGATCATCTCGCAGAGGAGACGTGGCACGGACCGTGCTCCCGCAGCCACCTTTACAACGTACCATCAGCCACAGCCAAAAAGAGATCAGCCTCACCTGCAGGTCCTCAGATGACCTTCGGATCTCCAGGATACACTGACATCGCCAGAGTTCCCTTTCTTCATTTGGGGCACAAAATGAGAACACACCTTTCCTGAACACTTTGTCTCCAATGACTCCAAGCCCTTCACAGGCCAGGGCACCAAGCACCTGAGCTTCTTGGACGGTTTCCCCAACATCTGACTTGTGGCCAGGGACAACTCCTCTTACCACGGGGGGCATTTCGGCCTTCTCTTACCCCAAATATGGGTCTGGAATCAGGTGGACACCTCTTATCCCTCATCCCTCATTCTCTCTTCTGAGCTCTGCTCAGAATAATAAGCCACGAGAATCTGTTCCATCTGATGGAGGCCCCTGGCTTATGCCCTAGGCCCTGCTCCAGCTTGAGGCCTTCCCCAAGCCTGGATGATTCTGATTTCTTTCTTTCTTTCTTTTAAATATATTTTTAGTTGTTGATCTTTATTTTATTCATTCATTATTTATGTGGTGCTGAGGATCGAACCCAGTGCCTCACGCATGCTAGGCAAGCGCTCTACCGCTGAGCTACAGCCCCAGCCCCTCTTTCTTTCTTTTGGTGCCTGGGATTGAACGCAGGGGCGCTTAACCACTGAGCCACATCCACAGCCCATTTTTGTATTTTATGTAGAGACAGCGTCTCACTAATTTGCTGAGGCTGGCTTTGAACTCACGATGCTCCTGCCTCAGCCTCCTGAGTTGCTGGGATGACAGGCGTGCGCCACCGTGCCTAGCACAGATTTTTTTTCCTCAGCAGATTGTTTATTAATTTATTTTGAAATAATTATTGACTCATGAAGTTGCAAAACTAGTGCAGAGAGTTCCATGTGTCCTTCACCTGGACATCCCATGCAGACATCTTACACAGCTCTGGTACAATATCAAAGCCGGGAAACTGACATTGGTACAATACTGTAAACTACAGACATTATTTACTCGTCACCATTTTTTACACGCTCTCCTTTGTGTGTGTTTATGAATTTGTGTAGGGTCCAAACCATGCATTTCAGGGTTTGGGATCCTTTTTTTTAGCAACAGAACCATCTCAGCCTGTCAGATAAGTCACATGGAAAAGCTCAATCAATAGAATAAGCAGCAATTCTTTCTTTCCTTTTCTCTTTTTTTATGGTACCAGAGATTGAACCCAGGGGTGACTAACCACTGAGCCACATCCCCAGACCCTTTTTATTTTTTTTTATTTTGAGTCAGGGTCTTATTAATTTGCTTAGGGCCTCATTAAGTTGCTGAGGCTGGCCTTGAACTTGTGATCCTCCTGCCTCAGCCTCCTGAGTTGCTGGGATGACAGGCGTGCGCCACCACACCTGGAAAGCAGCTGTTCTGATGACCCTTCCCGCCCCAAGCAGCAGGTACTTCTCTCTGAAACACTTTATCAAAGTTTTGTACTTATTTTCCTGCTGGTTGATTCAAGTTGTTCCTACTCTCTAGGCTGTGAACCCCATGAGGGTGGGACCCATTTTTTTAAATTGCTGATCATTTATCCCCATTGACAGCCACTTCCAGCTATCACAGGTTGTGGCAGCTGACCTTCAACACAGCCCCCAGGGAAGCCGCTTCCTGGTATCCATGTCCCCATTGAGACATTTTTCCTTCCCGTACTCAACAGGACGAGGATGCCAGACTAAATAGAGGACTATGGTTACATCTGAATTCCAGATAAGACAATGGATCATTTTTGGTATTGAGAAGACAAGACCGACGCCATTTTGTGACTCTGAGCCTTTGTCCTCAACCCAGCAGCCCCCCCCCCGCCCAGATCCTGAAAAATTGCGACACACTTAATGGCTCACTGCTCTGGCGCCAGTGCATCGGTTCACAATCTGGGCCAACCAGTCAGGAAATTCAGCGCTGGGCCCACCATAGCCAAACCCATCAGCCTAAAGGCCAACTGACCTCATACTGACCACACCCACCCTTACCCAATCCTGTAGCGACAAGGACCTCCAAATGTAGGACAGGGGGACAATGTAGCGACACTGTCCCCCTGCACGTGCTTTCCCTTACCCAATCATGTAACACCAAGGCACGTACTCCCCTGCTTGCGATTGTAATCCATGAAAATCCCTGCTCCCCTAGACTCGGGGCCGCACCTCCCTACGCGCTGCATCTGGGAAGGTGTGCGGACCCTGCTCGAGCGTGAATTAAAGACCCTTTTGTGATTACATCGGAATCGGACTCCTGATGGTCTCTGGCGGTCTCGAGTCTGGGCATTACAGTATTTTACAGTGTTATGATACATATATACAAAAAATAGTATTCATTTAACAGGAATTCACATTTAACTGGGTTTCCTGTATTTTTATTGGCTAAACCTGGTGGCCCTAAGTGAGGCTGTGTAACCATAAGTTGCAGAGGACCATGTGTGACTTCTGAGACTAAGTCATAATGGACCTCATGGCTTCCTCCTGGATTGTTCTTGGGTTGCTTCTTTTGTAGGAAGCCAGCCATTATGTCTTGGGGACTCTAAGCAGCCCTGTGTGGAGGTTCCATGGCAGGGAACTGAGACCCGTGGATGATATGGCCTGGTCAAACTTTCAGATGAGAGCAACCCCACGAGAGTTGCTGAATCAGAAGCTCCCGGCTCAGCCATTCCCCATTTCCTGCCCAAAATGGTGTGAGGTATTTGCTATTGTTTCAAGTGCTAAGTTTGGAGGTCACTGTAACATTGAAATAGACAATAGGTTCCTTGTCAATATTTGTTAATGAGCTGGGTGCAGCGGCACAAGCCTGTCATCCCAGGGGCTCAGGAGGCTGAGACAGGAGGATCTCGAATTCAAAGCTAGCCTCAGCAACTTAGTGAGGCCCTAAGCAACTCAGTGAGGCCCTGTCTCTAAATAAAATACAAAAGGGCTGGGGATGTGGCTCAGTGGTTAAGCACTCTGATACCAAAATAAAAAAAAATGTTAATGAACAAGTGAATGTGCACTTTTGGGGGTCCTTGCTTTATCAGTAATGTCCGAGGTCTGTGGAACGTTGCATCCCAGCTTTCTATATAAGGACAGAGTCTTCACAAGTTCTTGAAATGTAAGTAGAAACCATCTGCGAGGAACACTTAGAGGGAAATCAAATTTGCTAATCTCAGCCAATCTGGGTTTTCAATTCTGCCAAGTTCAGGACACCATATATATTTTTGTGACAAACTTCAAAATAAGAATGAGCCATGTGCAACTGCATAATGTCACTGTCCTAGAAAAAGTACATGTGCTAGACTTTAAATATATCAGCTTTGAAACACCACTTACGGATTGTTTCTATGGTATCAACCTATTTAAAGTTGTAACTGAGAGAAGCTTTTCTTTCCCAAAAAAATTCTTTTGGAGGCAATGTGGAAACTGCTGTGTGCCTCAGGCTGCATAAAGGTGCGGTCAGCAATGTGGACAGGGACAGGGTAAAGGAAACTGTCTTTGAAGGTTGAGGAATTAAAGATACGGTGATGGACACAGGGGGTTTGAGCTTGTGACCCTGAATGCGTAACAGTCACTCTAAGATTAGCTCAGATAGATAAGCAAAGAGTAATGGCATGGGGCTCTCTGCGTGGTGTTTGGAAGAAAGCACCAGCCTCAAGTCTGCACTCCTGGGTTCCAGGCCCAGCTCTGTCCTTAAACTCTCCATGTGGGGCTGGCACTTGCTCTCTGCCAGAGCTCCCCCATTACCTCTCTCTGAAAGTAGAGATATGGACCAATGAGTGTCAGAGGGCCCTGCAGACTCCTGCTGAGCAGCCTCGTTGCTTGGCAACCCTTTCTGGACAGGCCACTTGTCTGAGCACCTCATCAGGAACCTAGACATGGATCTGGATGTCCCCAAGTCCCAAGGCAAGAGTTTTTCTGAGAAGAGACTGGGAATTATGATAGATACAAGACCCTGAATCTAAAACTTGGATTGCTTTCTCTCCTGCTTTTCCAAAGGCTGGGCTGTGGAGCTGGAAATCCTGAAAAGTCAGTGATCCTTGAGGCTGAGAAGCCTCCTGTGCAGAGGTAAGATGTTGGGATTTTCAGTGGAAATAGCCACACCGTTCACTAAGTTCTCTCCATGCCAGGGGCTTTTCATGTGTTTAGTTATGCTCTGTTTCTTAGGTGGTTAATGTGCAAATAACTCTTTGAGCAGCTCTGTGGTTATCCCCAATTTACAGATGAGAAAACTGAGGCACAGAAAGGGGAAATGACCTGTCCCCGTGTTTGCTGTCCCACATCTAGGAAGTAGCCAAGTGGTGACTTGAAATTTTTACTCCAGTCTTCATTTTCAAAAATCACACAAAGGTTATAAGTACAAAGAGGGACAATTTTCTTCAATCATTTGACATTAAGTTGCCCATGTGAAGCTCCACTACCTCTAAATCATTTTGTATTTCCAACAAACAAGAATATAGTCTCTGAGGTAACCAATGGATAACCATTAAAATCAAGAAATTAAGCCAGGCGCAGTGGCGCTTGCCTGTCATCCCAGTGGCTTGGGAAGCTGAGGCAGGAAGATCGCAAGTCCAAAGCCAGCCTGAGCAATGGCGAGGCGCTAAGCAACTCAGTGAGACCCTGTCTTTAAATAAGATACAAAATAGGGATGAGGATGTATTTGAGTGCCCCTGAGTTCAACTCCTGGTGTCCCCCCCCCCCCCCCCGCAAAATCAGGAAATTAACATGAACATCACAACCGTGGAATCCGAGACCTCATTCAGATTTTTCCAGCTATTCCAACAACGCCTTTACAGCACAGAAGTCCACTGCAGAATCATGGGTCGCATGTGGGTGTCACGTCTCTGTACTCTTCAGTCTGGAGCAGTTCTAGGTGTTTCCTTGACTTTCACGACCTTGGCACTTTCTAAGGTTACAGGCTAGCTCTTCTGTAGAAGATCCCTTTATTTGGGTCTGTCTGATAAGTCCTCCTGATTAGATTACGCGTCTTTGTCAGGACCAAGAGAGGGATGACGCTGCGATCTTCTTCAGAGCACTTTAACAAAATGGTGCATGACTTCACTTTGTCCACCCCTGACAATGCACACTCTGATCATGTGACCAGAGCCTGCCCTGTCCCACAACAGTCCATAAAGTTCCCTTCTCCAAAAACCATATAGTGAGATGCGTTTGATGAAGCAAACCCACAGGCCTCATCTGCCCTCATGATCAAATTAACTGCAGCGCTGAAGTCTGGGAAAGCCATAAACACAGTCACAGAGAAGCCATGCTTCCTTTATTTTTGGCTCTAAGATATAAATCTATGTATAGTTTCAGGCCCAGACTCAAAATGTGACCTTTGCTCCTTGTTTCCCTCAATTTGCTCTTCGTGGAGTTTGCATTGTTAGACCTCCCCCTTCACCTTCTCCTGTGCTACAACCCCAGGCTCTAGTTTCTTTCCAGAATACATACCATGTGTCAGGCACAGGGACTCCACGTACAGAGATCCTATGGTCTCTGTGGATGCCGAGACCACTAAGTCACAGTCCCCATTCCTAAGAAACCCATGTTTAACTGGCTTTATGTGGGTTTTTGAATTCATAACAACCATGGGAGGCACACAAAATCCAGTGCTGTTTGGACACTTAGAGCAATCGCAATCCTCTTGGATCTTTTTAATCACATGGAGGCGAGAGAAAACAGCCAGCGCTCCCTCATCACCTACTGTGCGCCCGCTACAGTATCCATTGCCTACACATTTCATCTCACTGAACACTCAACCATTTTGCAGCGGGGGAAAAAAGGGCTTAGAGCGGTGTAATGCCTTGCTCCAGGTGCCCAGGTTGTACACCGCACAGCCACGATGGGAAGTCGGGAGCCTGCGTGCACTTCCTGTCTGCGCAGAGACCCTGGGCGCTTCCCTGGCAGGACGGGTGCCTGTCCTGTCCATTTGACCGGTTGGGCCCAGCACGTAGGCACGCAGCACATTTAAATTAGATCAGTGAATGAAGGGATTTGCTTGCCAATGTGTCGGAAAGGAAGACAAGGGAAACATTCCCGGAGAGGGCACTCGGGAACCCCGGCCTTGGCCCATTCAGTCTTCACTCCCCCAAACTCCGGCACCCGGCGACCGCACAGCCCAAGCCGGTGCCTACGGCGAGGGCCGGGGATTCCGGAGGGGCAGCCCTGACTAGAGCTATTCGCTTTTGAACGCGGGTCCCGACCACCCTGTCGCCGCCCCCTTGGGAGCTAGTCGACGTCCCCATTGCACAGATGTAGGACTGCGGTCTGGCACAGGCGTCTCCTTAGGCCGAGGAGGCCCAGTGACCTCCCCGCCAATCACCCCGGGCTGGGCGGGCGCGGCGGGGAAGGCGACGCGGCGGAGAACTCCTCCCCAGCCCCTCGGGCCCTGCCTCTTTTTCTACTACCTCAGCCCCTAGCCTCGCGGACTGACCCGCTCCAGCGTTCTACAGCTGCCATGACAACCAGCGCGACACTTCCGCTTTCGGGAACCTCACTTCCGGCGCGCCGGTCCGGGTACATCCGGGTTCCGGCCGCCGCAGAAGTGGGTTTCCGCGAAGGGCGTGGAGCTGCGTTTGGTACGCTGGGCGGCTCGCAGAGGTGAGCGGGAAGAGGACGAGCCGGACTCTGCGCTGCTGGGAGTCCGGGCGAGGGCGAGAGGAAGGCGGCCGCGGTCGTGCCGCTGTGGGCTCCGTTTCGCAGTCAGCTCTGCCCCGGCCCGAAGGGGTCGGCGCCGCCCGGGGTCACCAGGGAGCCCCGGCCTGGGCCGAGTTAGGGACACGAGCCTGCCTCGAATCCCACAGCAGGGTGGAGAAGTCCGAGCCCTGGCGTGGGCCTTGCCAGCCCTGGGACCGGACACGATGCTTCCTTTTGCTTGGTCTTAGTGTTCTCCCCGAAATGTCTTGATGCCGCCATCAAATGATCAGCCTCACGCGCCCCAATATGTACTTGGCTTCTACTGTGGGCTCTGTCGCTCGTGACCGCTTGATTTCCACCACGCCCTGTGTTCAGGGAGGCAGCACGTGATCCGATCCCGTGTACCTGGGACTCATACCTCCTTTGAGAGCATTTCCCACCTATATACTCCTGGATGAGGTTGGAACTGGCTGCGTTCAAACAGCGCCTCAGTGAAGGGAAGCAGGGAGAACTTTCTGACAGCTGACCAAAGTTTAGTACTGCCCGAGGAAATAGGGATCTTGCAGCAGCCGGTCGACAAGAACACAGTGTCTGTCACGTAATGAGTGTGTTACTATGTAGTGCATCGTGCTTGGCACGTTACATGCACTGATGCTCACACACTGAGTATCTGGTAAAGTTGGGTTTGAATTCAGGCTGTGATTTTAATGTGCCTGATTGCAGTCATCTTGCTTAATTTGGTCCCTAATCCAGCGGTACTAAAGGTGATGAACCTAATCATGGAACTGCAATAGAGGCTGTTGTTCCTTGAGCACCAGCTGTAAGCTCAGTGGTTTTTAATTAAAAAAAAACATTTAAAAAAAATTTTTAGTACCAGGGATTGAACCCAGGGGCGCTTAACCACTGAACCACATCCCAGCCCTTTTATATTTTATTTCCAGGTAGTGTCTCACAAAGTTGCTTAGGGTCTTGCTAAGTTGCTGAGGCTGGCCTTGAACTTGTGATCCTCCTGCCTCAGCCTCCCATGTTGCTGGGTTTATAGGCGTGCCACCATGCCTGGTGCTCAGTGGCTTTTAAGTGCCTCATTGAATCCTCTTTGCAAGCATTCTTTTTTTTTGTAAATATTTATTTTTTAGTTGTAGGTGGACAGAATACCTTTATTTTATCTTTATGTGGTGCTGAGGATCGAACCCAGTGCCTCACACGTGCTAGGCGAGCACGCTACCACTGCGCCATAACCCCAGCCCTGCAAGCATTCTTTAATGTTGGTGCAGTTATCGATCTCAATTTAAGAAAGAGCCAGATCTCATCACTCAGCTACAGATCTCATCACTTAGTATGGATTGTTTTTCTGAAATAATATCCACTTTGTTGAATAGTAACAATGATTTTGATGAACTTTGAATTTTGAGGAACTGTTGAGGGCAGCCAGGAGTAGCTACTCCCAGGAAATCCTCCAGCTGCTGCCTCCAGGACTCATCACACACTGTGTCTGTTTGTCCTTTCCTTTAGTGACTGGCTATGTCATTGTCCCACTTGTATCGGGACGGGGAAGGCCGCATGGATGATGACGATGACGAGCGAGAGAACTTTGAGATCACCGACTGGGATCTCCAGAATGAGTTCAACCCCCACCGGCAGCGCCACTGGCAGACCAAGGAGGAGGCCACCTACGGGGTGTGGGCCGAACGTGACTCGGATGAGGAGAGGCCCAGTTTTGGAGGCAAACGGTACTGCCTGGCATGGGCTCCTTCCCTTTGCCTTGGGAAGTGGGGAGGGTGGGATGGGATGGCCCCTCCCCTGGACTTGTGGAGTCCCCTGGCCACATCAGCTGGGAGGAGCAGTTTCCTCCAGGCTGGCATGCTGTCCTTCACTGATTTAACCATGTGTTCACTGAACAGTTACTATGTACTTGGCCTTGTGTGCTGCACCTAGAGCTCAGACGCCAGTGGGTGATGACAGGTTTTAATCTACAACCCAGTGATCAAGTTTTGTAACTGTGATTTAGGACAGGAAGGAAGCCAAAAGGAAGCCTATTCTGGGAGGTCAGGGAAGAGTGACCCTTAAGCTGATAAGAGAATAGAAGGGAACTAGGGTGGTGGGACAGGGTGTGTGTACACAGGCCGCTGCTTGGAGGCTTGAGGTGTCCACAAAGGCACTACAGGTCTGTAGGCTGGAGAGGAGGGTGTGGGGCTAGAGAAGGGATTGTCTGGGAGAGGGAAGGCCCTGCTGCAGGTGTGCAGAGGAGGCAGGGAGCCACAGTGGAAGGCAGAGAGCTCTGTGAGGAGGCCAAGGCAGTGGTCCCAGCAGCAGTGTGGTGGGGTAGGCGAGGATGGTGGCCAGGAGATGAGAATTAGGCTAGAGGGCTCCTCCCTGGGGCGGGAGTCTTGCTTGTGCTGCCTCAACTCACTCACCCATGTGCCACTCCAGGTTGTATCTTTTTCCCAAAAAGACCAAGGATGATAGAGCCTAGGGATCAGTTCAGCCTCTTCTCACAGCAAGTTTAAAAGCATATGATATGTACATCAGGGTCAAGGATTGTGTGGTCATGAGCTGATAGGAATAGCTTACAGATATTGGCTACTTGTCCTGAGGACTTCACAGCCTGGGCTCCTTTACCTTAGGAGAAAGGGGCCATTATTATCCTCCTCATTATTGGTGAAGAAATTAAGACCCAGAATCACACAGCAAGGTAGAAGCCCAGCTAGAAATGGAACCTAGAGCTCCATGATTCTGGAGTTTGGGCTCTAAACCACCAAATTGTTGCATCTTTTAGGAAAAAGTTCCCTGAATTCTGTTGCTGCCATGGGGTTGTTTAATGCCTAGCTTGGTCATTTCATAAAGCAGCTCTCTATTTTGCAATATTCCAGGACATTTTTTCTGTGTTCCTCTAACTGTACAGGTTTGTTTTACACAAAAGGAACTGGGTTAATGACTTACTACAAGTGTTGTTCTTGAAGCAGTCACAGTTTAAATTAGTACATTTTGCAAGGTTAATTTCCCAGGTATTTTAGTTTAACTTTCGTATTTAAATGAATATTAGCGGATATGAGCTTCTGACTTCAATTAATATATTTATTAAAACGCTTCACATTCATATAATCTTTTAATGAATTTTACTTGTGTTTGATTTTTATCTGTTTGAATTTCTACTCCTATTTTATTGTTGGACTTGCAATAATGTTTACAGCAAATACTTTTTTTAAGAAATATTTTTTAGTTGTAGATGGACACAGTATCTTTATTTATTTATTTTTATGTGGTGCTGAGGATTGAACCCAGTGCCTCAAGCATGCAAGACAAGCGCTCTACCACTGAGCTACAATCCCAGCCCAAATACTTTTTTTTTTAACTTTTTTTTTTAGTTGTAGATGGTCACAATACCTCTATTTATTTATATGTGTTGCTGAGAATCAAACCCAGGGCCTCACACATGCTTGGCAAGTGCTCCACCACTGAGCCACAACGCCAGCCCCAACAGCAAATACTTTTAAGGTAAATTATGTTTTAAAAAATGTAAAAGGAAAATTGGATTATCAGGTTTTATCTTGAATTTATAATCAACCCTATATTGATATTGATGTATCTTCAGCCATAGATTTGAATTGAACATTCCAGGTTAAAAAAACTTTATACATGATCACATGAAGCCTGGCCTGGGGTCTTTTTGATATACTGACCTATAAACGTGTTGTCGTTGTTGTTTTTTAATAATATTTAGTTGCCAGTGGCCCTTTATTTTATTTATTTATATGCAGTGTTGAGAATCAAACCCAGTGCCTTGCACATGCCAGGCATGTGTTCTACCACTGAGCCACAACCCCACCCCAAATAATTGTGTTACTCTTTTAAAATGGATCCCACGAGTCCGCTCTGAGGACTTCCTTGTTAGCCAAGTGTCCAGGCAAGGACGGCTGCAGAAGAGTTCTTTACAGACCAGATCTGTGCCTGTGCCTGCAGGGCCCGAGACTATTCTGCGCCTGTCAACTTTATCAGCGCGGGGCTCAAGAAAGGGGCAGCCGAGGAGGCAGAGCTGGAAGATTCTGATGATGAAGAGAAACCGATTAAGCAGGAAGACTTTCCTAAGGATTTTGGACCAAAGAAGTTAAAAACGGTAGAGTCTTTATTGCAGGATTGTCACCCAAGGACTATCCTCCAGAGGTGGCCCTGGAGCGTCCTGGCAGGGGAAGCTCCGCAGGCGCCCTGTGTGCAGGGGGCCTCTTCTGTCTTGACATGCGTCATTGATCCAGTTTTGGTTCATGATGCTTTTTCCCATGATGCTGTGTAGCTGCCAGGCCATTTTCCCATGGGCCAGGCTTTCTTAGATTTTTCTAACAACTGAACTTGGGTTATTGTTCTTTGCAGGGTGGCAATTTTAAGCCCAGCCAGAAAGGTTTTGCAGGAGGAACCAAATCTTTCATGGACTTTGGCAGCTGGGAAAGACACACGAAGGGAATTGGGCAGAAGCTTCTTCAGAAGATGGGCTACGTCCCCGGCCGGGGTCTCGGGAAGAACGCACAGGGTATGGATGGCAGCAGTGCCCTGGAGGCCTGTGGGGAGGCCAGGCGGGGGGCTCGAGGGAGGGCTCGCTCCTTTCTGCCTTTTCCCTTTTCAGGGTACTTGACCCTGTGGCCTCGGTTGCTGGTGTAGGACGGTTGTGCCCCTACCCCTTGCTTTCTCCAGCTCCACGTTAAACAAGACACTTGTTTGAGTGGGAGAGAGAGTGCCCAGGTCTCAACCAGGCTGAAGTGACACTTCCTTTTGGCCTGACTCGTGTTTCTTAAAAATGAATTAGTTGCCAGTATGTAAGCATCAGCCTGTTTCACCTAAAGTTCTGCTGGCCTGGCAGGAGTGGCTGAGTCACGCTGGTCCCTGGGCCTGCACGTGGCTGTCGTCTAAAAGCAGTGACTCCCCGTCTACACTGTGCTCATTTATGTGAACTGTCTTGGGCCCTGAAGGCATTTGAGTTTGTGATCTTGCTCACAAGGGTTTCAGTAAAAAATAACAACAAAACACTAGGTGTGACGGCACACACTGTGACTTGTGAGGCAGGAGGTCTCGGGTTTGAGGCCAGCCTCCACAATTTAGTGAAGCCCTCAGCAACTTAGTGAGACCCTGTCTCAAAATCAAAAATAAGGGCTGGGGTGTGGCTCAGTAGCAAAGTGCCCCTGGAGTCAATCCCCAGTACCTCCCTCCCAGAACAAGATTCGTGAGTGTCAGTAAAACACTGTGTGGCCTTTGCAGTAGCCAGAGGGGCGTGGCTGTAGTTTGGGGCAGGTCCCGTGGTGGCTGCTCCACCTTCACTCCGTGGCACGGCCTCCTCTGGTCCTCATACCTGCCCCATCGAGTCACTGTCCCTCTCCCGCAGCTCATCTTCAGTCCGAGTCACACGGATTGGGCAGTGGGCCCCTTCCTGCGGGAACTTCTCCCTTTTGAGCTACTGCTCGTGGGTGATTGCTAACCTGATGTATCTGAAGTGTTCTCTGCAGTTGAAATTCCAGTCTCTAAATGGTCGTTAAAAGTAAATCTGGTTGTGTTGAAAACATTAGCTGTGGGGGAAACACAAGAACTGGAATGAGGACAGGAACGGTGACTGGGAAGGAGGGTGAAGGGGCGACCTTGAGCTTGGCAGTGCTGCGCAGGAGTCATCACCAAAATGCCGCAGGCCTGCCCGTGGACACTTTCATGAGAGAAGCCTCACGTGTATGTGCAGGGCTTGGATGTGGTGCGACGTGTGGACGGGGGGGTGGGCTGCTGGGCGTGTGGACGAGTCCCGTGTGGACGTGCAGCATCTCTTCCGTTGGAGGCAGTGTGTCTGGCTTCTCGCACCTTCTGCAACAGCCTCCTGAATGAAGGAAGTGCCAGCTTTAGCCTGCCTGCGCTCTCAGCTGGAGGTGAATCGCTCTCTTCCTGTCCACTAAAACAGCGGGTCTGAGTGGAAATGGAAATCTGTGTTTAGACATAAATAACGCAAGGTCAGCAGACTTAGCATAAACGCTCAGAACTTTCAAACCATGTGGGACGTGAACGGTGTTCCAAGGACAGGCCGTGGCGCTCCTTCAGGGCAGTGTTATTTTGCTTAAGGAGCCAGGATTGTCTCCTTAGTGGCTGGTTCATGTGCACGAGCTGGTCTGATTGGAAGCCTCTCCCCATCTCTTGCTGCACTGGGCAGGAATCATCAACCCCATCGAAGCCAAACAGAGGAAAGGGAAGGGCGCCGTGGGAGCCTACGGCTCGGAGCGGACCACACAGTCCCTGCAGGACTTCCCCGTGGTGGACTCAGAAGAGGAAGCCGAAGAGGTGAGCAGCGGTGGAGGTGTGGTGGGGTGTCCTGGGCCACTCGAGGGAGCCGCCTGTCCGTCCTCTCGTGTGCTCCCTCAGTCTTGAGGCGTTCATTGTGCACCTGCTGCATGTGGGTGCTCTGCTGGAGACTGGGTGCGCCCTGGGTGGACGTACAGCCTGTTGGGCAGGGACACGTGTGCAGCACCTGTGGTAGAGATGGCAGTGTGTGCTGGGCACGGCGGTGCATGACTGTCATCCCAGTGGCTCAGGAGGCTGAGGTAGGAGGATCACACGTTGAAGGCCAGCCTCAGAAATTTAGCACGATTCTCAAACACTTCACAAGACCCCATCTCAGAATAAAAAAGGAAAAGAACCGGGATATAGTTCTGTGGTAAAGTGGCCCCGGGCTCAGTGCCCAGTACTGAGGGGAGGGAAAGGGAAGGCAAGACAGTACGTGCCAGGAGGCGCCGGGACGAGAGGGAGGGTGGGTCGTGGGCCCATGTTAACACACACGGCTGTCAGGGAAGTCCTGGGGGTGCAGCGTGTCCGAGACCCGGTGCAAGAGAAGGCGCCGGCAGCACGGAGGGTGCAGAGCCAGAGGACGCCGAGGAGACGCCCTGAGGAGGGAAAGTGGGAGATGTGAAGGGCGCCCCGCGGTGAGAGGGGCAGCCACGCCAGGGGCTTTGCTCCAGCTGCAGAAGGGGCAGCTCGGTGTCCCTTTGCGCTTATGACCAAAAGCAGAATGCTGCCAAGCAGCACGATGTCACTGTCCTTGTCACGTCCTGTCGCCTGTTCAGGGGGAAGGAGACATTTGGTAACATGCGCTTGGCGACTCGGGCTCAGGCGCAGAAGCCCGCAGGTGCGGTGCCGTGGTAGGAGTGGGGCCAGCCAGTGACGCGGCCAGGTAGGGCAGCGAGCACACCAGCGAGGGCGCGGCCGGCTGCAGGGCTGTCCCTGCTCCTCTCCGCCAGCGTTGCTGCAGGAGATGGGGGACTTTCCCAGGGTAGCCTGAAGCCCAGAAGTTTTTTGAGAAAAAAAATTACAGGTTTAAACCAGTGCGAGAAAGTGACAGTCACAGAACCAGCTTCTGGGGCGGGACTGTGTCTTCTCAGGTGTGGACCAACAGTTTTCTCCTTCAGAGAAGTATTTCTGCAGTGTTGGGAGCGCGCTCAGGGCCTCGCCTACGCTGGGGGCCACTGCGCCGCACGGCCAGCCTTTGTGCTTTATTCTGAGGAGGGGTCTCACTGGGTCGGCTGTCGGCTGGCCTTGAACTTCTGATCCTCCTCCCTCAGCCTCCTGAGTAGCTGGCACTGCAGGCATGCACCACACCTGGCTCATCTTTATTTCTTATAAGAGCCAAGGTTTTATGTACTTAGATCTTATAGTTGTATTTCCGAGTTTTACGGGAGGACAGTTTAAAACTACTGTAGCGCCCGCCCAGAGTCCGTGCTCCGTGAGCATCACCTTTCTCTTTATTTTTGTTTCCCGCTGCTGTGGGGCGTGCCTGCCTTGGGAAGCTGCGGAGGGAGGGCGCCAGGGGGTGTCAGTAGGTGGTTCTAGGCACACTTCTCCACGCAGAGCTTGGCGTACACTCATCCGGTAGCTGGTGATTGTCTTAATGGCCTCAGTGGCTGCGCCTGCTGTAAAAAGTGGCACTTCCTGTGGAGACTGACCGCGTCCCTCTCTCTCAGGAGTTCCAGAAGGAGCTGAGCCAGTGGAGGAAAGACCCCAGTGGAAGCAAGAAGAAACCCAAGTACTCCTACAAGACGGTGGAGGAGCTGAAGGCCAGAGGCAGGGTCAGCAAGAAGCTCGCAGCGCCCCAGAAGGAGCTCTCTCAGGTCAAGGTATGGGGCCCTGGGACACCTGGACTAGGATTTTGGAAAACAAAACCAAAGCCCCAGCGTGACGAGTAGCCATTTTCTAGGGCTCTGTGTGCCTTCTGCCAGGCTGCTGCTTTTCTTGTCCCCTCCTCTTCTGCCTGGTGTCGCATTCCTGTCGTTAGGACCTTGAGCACCTTGTTCTTAACGCGCACAGGGTTGCGGGTGGGGCTGTTCTCCATCCTTCCTCTGCTGCTAGACCGTCAGCTTTTTTTCAGGTTTGGTTTGGGTTTTTGGCAGATTAGTTTGTATGTAAAGCTTTATTTGAGGCTGAGGAGAGGTTCCTAGAAGGACTGTCACTAAGTTCAGGAATACAGAAGTCCTTAGCCGGGCGCGGTGGCGCACGCCTGTAATCCCTGCACTTCCAGAGGCTGAGACAGGAGAATCTCGAGTTCAAAGCCAGCCTCAGCGAAGACGAGGTGCTAAGCAACTCAGTGAGACCCTGTCTCTACATAAAACACAAAACAGGGCTGGGGATGTGGCTCAGTGGTCAAGTGCCCCTGAGTTCAATCAAAAAAAGAATACAGAAGTCCTCCTGGCCTTCCACACTGGGAAGTTGGCACCGACTCTGGCCAGGAGTGGGGTAGAGTTGGCAGCACTTGTGCTGATGAAATTGGAATCTGATGTCAAGCTAGACTTTGAGCTTCTGCTGGCAGGTGGGGTCTGCATGAGCTGTGGGGTCTGCAGCAGAGAAAGCCTGCTCTGGTGTTGGCAGCCAACCAGCAGGGGATGCCTTGTGGTATCAGCTCCAAGGGCTGCGGCCAGTGAGGCCAGAGTGGCATGGTGCGGCTCTTGATAGCAGGCCGTGCCCTCCAGGGTCGCAGCAGATCCCAGCAGCTCACTACCAATTTCTTTCTGGGTTTTTGTCTCGAAAATTTGAAGAATGAAATTCATGGGCAGTGAGACAAGGCTGGGTGAGAGGAGTGGGGTTCACTCAGGTGAGAAGGAAGGGGGCAGGACTCGCGCAGGCCAGGAGACCTGTGCGCAGGCTGTCGCTTGCGTGCTGGCGAGGGCTTGCTGTAGCTCCTGCGTCGAGGCTATAGGTCCAGATGCGTGCTGATCAGGTCTTGGAAAGCAGCAGCGCTGCGTTAGGCCTGGAGTGTGGACCGTCCTGCCGGTGCCTTCAGGCCTGCCCCACGTCTGCTCCCCACCGCTCGCTGGGCCCAGGCTGGGCTGCTTCAGCGCAACAGGCGCCACGCCCTGGCTTCTCGTGCCTTAGGTTCTTGCTGGCACAGCAGGCTCCACGTGGCCGTGGCCCATGGTCACCACTGTTGCTCCAGCCCACCGAGCTGTCGTTCTACCACCACCTCTGGTGGGCAGCCAGGGAGCCATATGACCAGGACGCAGCTTTGGACCCACGGCACCGATGGGGTCTTCAGCGGTGCCGGGCACAGCTGGAGTGCTCATTCCTGTGCCTCCCCAAGGGCCGGAAGGCAGTGCAGAGAGCGGCCTGCTGCTGGCGGAGGCTCGGAGGAGCCCCAGTGGGGTTCTCAACACATCACGCTGTTCTGTGTCACCTGGGGACAATAAGAAACAGGGTGTCCAGGTCCTACCCAGCAAGTGAGTGGGTGGATCTAGCTTCAGCCCTGGGTGCTGCTGTTTTCCCTGAGTGACTCTATGCAAGTGGCTCAGGGGTCCCTCTCGTTTAAAGTGACATAATTATTCAGAGGTACAGGCCATACTTACATTTTCTCAGTTTTCCTAATATGTTAGAATTAGTTCACTCCAAGTTGCCTTTGTCCAATAACTATGTTTATTGTTTTTATATTTTTAAAAAAATTATAAGAGTAATGTGCAGGGCATTCTAAGAAATTAGGAAATTCAGAGAATAAAAACATGAAAAATAGTTCCCATCCTCCCGAAGGTCACCAGTTGAGCGCCTTGGTGTGCTTCCTTTTAGATCTTTCCCTGGGCTTCTCTGCGTGTGTGTAGTTTTTACCAAAATGCCCTATCTTGGCTGTCAGGTTTTGTTCCTGCTTTGGTGAGTATAGCTCCTGCCTTGCCACGAGCACAGATCCCTTTGCTGACGCTCAGTCCTTATTGCAGCGTCGTGTTTCCTGAAGTCTCTGTCTGGCTCATTCAGAAGGATCTAACCTGTGCCCTCCGCACCGTTTTGTCTGAGTCTCCTCTGATCTAGTCCCCACGGGACACTGCCCTCCTCCAGCTCTGCTGAACTGTTGTTCTGACACACCCCTGCCAGCATCGGGTGTCTAACAGGCAGCAACAGTGAGCACTAACCGTGTCCCTTCTGCACCCTCGCCCAGGTCATCGACATGACAGGCCGGGAGCAGAAGGTCTACTACAGCTACAGCCAGATCAGCCACAAGCACAACATGCCTGACGACGGGCTCCCGCCGCAGTCCCAGCTGCCACCTCTGCCCGGCAAGGAGGCCAAGGCCCCCGGCTTCGCCCTGCCCGAGCTGGAGCACAACCTGCAGCTGCTCATCGACCTCACGGAGCAGGAGATCATCCAGAATGACCGGCAGCTGCAGTACGAGCGGGACATGGTGGTGAACCTGTCCCACGAGCTGGAGAAGATGACCGAGGTCCTGGAGCACGAGGAGCGCGTCATCTCCAACCTCAGCAGGGTGCTGGAGATGGTGGAGGAGTGTGAGCGGCGCATGCAGCCAAACTGCAGCAGCCCCCTCACCCTGGACGAGTGCGCCCGCGTCTTCCAGACCCTGCAGGACAAGTACTACGAGGAGTACCGCATGTCGGACCGCGTGGACCTGGCCGTGGCCATCGTGTACCCGCTCATGAAGGACTATTTCAAGGAATGGGATCCCCTCAAAGTGAGTGGGGATCTGGCCAGCTCCAGGCGGGGCGCACCCTTGCTTGGTGAGGGGCAGGGGCAGGAGGGCTGGCTGACGCCCTGCTTCTCCTCAGGACTGCACTTACGGCACGGAGATCATCTCCAAGTGGAAGAGCCTCCTGGAGAACGACCAGCTGCTGTCCCATGGAGGTCAGGACCTCTCCGCAGACGCCTTTCACAGGTACTGCGGTGGGCGCTGCACTCCTGTGCCGGGGGTGCTGGAGGCTGGGGACAGTGGCGGTGCTGGCCCTTGCTGACCTGCTGCACACTGGTTCTGCTGTGGGAATTTAAACCACTTGTCCACTTGCTCAGCCTGTTAAGTGTCTGTTGAGGACCACCCACGTTAGGTGCTGGGCCTCGCCTAGGAGGACCGCAGCCATCTCTGGTCCATGGTGCAGTGGAAGAGGCGGTGGCAGGAAGTGACCGATAGCGCAGGATGCACACTGGGTACATGACAGCAAGTAACAAGGGCGAGCGCTTACCTGGAGTGGCATCGGGACAGAGGCCACTCAGGAAGGGCCATCAGGCTGTGGCCAGAGGGTCTGAGGGCTCTAGGGGGACAGCCCCTGACACCTGGAAAGGAGCCTTCTACTCGGGCCTGTGAGCCTGTTTTGTCTGCAGCAGACCCGCCAGGCGATGGGCACCACCAGGGAGACCCAGGCCACACGGGCCAGCAGGGGAGGTCACATTGGTCAGGTGGGGCCTGTGCTTGTGGTTCTGGCTGTGTCCCTGTGCTGTTGCTCTTTTCTTGTTCTGTGGTCAGGTTCGGTGAGGTGGCTGGTGACAGCTGTACTTGGTGTGCTTTGAAACTAATCAGTGTGGCTAATCAGGGTGCCTCTGCCTGCTGCAGGCTGATCTGGGAAGTCTGGATGCCTTTTGTTCGAAATATTGTCAACCAGTGGCAGCCAAGAAACTGTGACCCGATGGTGGACTTCCTGGACAGCTGGGTGCACATCATCCCTGTGTGGATCCTGGACAACATCCTGGACCAGCTCATCTTCCCCAAGCTGCAGAAGGAGGTAGGGCCGAGTCCTGGGAGCAGCTGTGGTCAGCAACCCTGGGGACTGGTGGAGCATGTGTCACATCTCAGTGCTATTAGAACGCCTGCGAAGAGTTTATCAACACAGCTCTGTCCTGTGCCGTTAATCCCAGCCCTTTCCTCAGTACTTTTTCCCTAAACCTTCTAGAGAGAATTCATTTTCTTGGGGTCTTCAGTGAAATTGGACTTAAGTTTCTGAGATCTAATACAGTTGCGTGGGCGTGTTTGTTGGGGCTTTGTCTCTGTTCAGGGAAACGGAATGCAAAATGCCTACAAGGCACCTTGGTTACCATAAAGGGGAGACTGTGTCATCTACAAGGACTGCTGGGCACAGGGGCACGGGCCTGTGATCCGGATACCTCAGGTGCCTGCGGCAGGAGCCCTGCAGGTTCATGGCCAACCTCGGCAACTGAGTGTGGCCCTGTCTAACAAGAAAAAGGGCTGAGGAGGTGGCTCAGTGGCAGAGTGCCCTGGGTTCAGTGCCCAGTACCAGGAAAAAAGAGTGGAGAGGACTGTGGCCTCGGCCAGGAGAGCACAGGCCTCCTTCCTCAAGGGCAGTCCTTGCCCACAGCTGCACAGGGGTGGGGTTTTGACTGCCTCCAGGCTACAGGGACTGCTGCTTCTCCCCAATCCTCTGCAGGTGGACAACTGGAACCCCCTGACAGACACAGTCCCCATCCACTCCTGGATCCACCCATGGCTGCCGCTCATGCAGGCGCGGCTGGAGCCGCTCTACTCCCCCATCCGCAGCAAACTGTCCAGCGCCCTGCAGAAGTGGCACCCCAGTGACTCCTCGGCCAAGCTCATCCTCCAGCCCTGGAAGGACGTCTTCACCCCCGGCTCCTGGGAGGCGTTCATGGTCAAGAACATAGTGCCCAAGCTGGGTGAGGAGATGGGAAAAATGCATTCAGCTCTGTGGCTTTGGGTCCCTGGCCCTGCGGCCAGCGGTGGTGGGGTAAAGCCTGGCCTTTCTGTGCACCGAGGTGCTCGGGACACACCCATTCTCACTGTGCAATACGTGGCATTTGGGGCGGAGGCTAAGTACAGATGCCACGAGGGTCTCTTGCTGTTTGTTATGGCAGCGCCTGAGAGCCTGCGGTGAGGGTGTTGGGGTCACTGTGCCCACGGCTTTCCTGGCTGGTCTGTTTCTGGCTCTGGCAGCAGCACAGCCACTGGCATTTGAGCTGGTTGTGGTGTCTATTCTGAATTACCAGGAAGTTACTTTTGGGGAAGAGAAAAAAATGATTTTTCAGAATTGCCATGCCAGGAGCTTAAAATCGACCTTTAAAAGCAGCTTCAAGACTGACGTCGTCTGTGGCTTTGCTGGTAGCAAAGCTGAGCCTGGGCACGGTTTCTCCTGCAGGAACATGTCTGGGTGAGTTGGTCATCAACCCCCACCAGCAGCACATGGACGCCTTCTACTGGGCCATCGACTGGGAGGGGATGATCTCCGTCTCCAGCCTGGTGGGGCTCCTCGAGAAGCACTTCTTCCCCAAGTGGCTCCAGGTGCGCTTGTTTGCTTTGTCGCGGGAGGAGAGGTGGCAGGGTGGGGACACTGGCTTAATTTTCTGGCCAGACCTGACTGCAGCAGCGATCACACTTGAGCAGACATCGAGGGGGAGGCACTGTCCATGTCACGACAGTTGCCTCCATTCCTTGAACATTTGCTAGGTGCCAGCTGCCGTTCTAAGCACTTCGCTGGCTCCATGTCAACACTGCACAGCCCCGTGGGGGAGGGACAGTGACATCCCTGCCACAGAGACGTGGAGGCCGAGGCTCAGCAGGTTTCCTTCAAGGACACTTAGCCACAGGCTGGCTCCAAAATCCATACTCTTGAGTGCCACTTATCAGCTCCTAGAAACCCGTCAAGTGGTGTCACCAGCTTGTAGGACCAGCGTTAAGTGGCTGCTCTGGAAGGCACCTCCTGCTGCCCTGGGGTGCACCTTACCTTTTTCTTTTGGCAGGTGCTGTGCTCCTGGCTCAGTAATGGCCCCAATTACGAGGAGATCACCAAGTGGTACCTGGGCTGGAAGTCCATGTTCTCAGACCAGGTGCTGGCCCACCCGTCTGTCAAGGACAAGTTTAATGAAGCGCTGGACATCATGAACAGGGCGGTGTCCTCTAATGTTGGTGAGTGAGGAACCCCCTCAGTGGGTGTCCTGGCCCCTCGTTCCCAGTGTCCAAACATGTGGTAGCATCCGTGTTCTGGGACTTGCAGGCAGCCTACGCTGTCACTCTGCCCTCCTACAGACTGCTGGCTGCTGGACTTGGTTCCCTGTCCACTGGGCTGGCAGGGCACCTTCCCTGGGTGGAGGCTGACGGGAGCTGGGTTCAGACACTGCTGCCCAGCTCCAGGGCCGCCTTCTTGCCCAGCATGCGTGGAGCCCGGGGCTCCCGTGCCAGCCAGCCAGCCCTGGGCGTGCTGCTTACATGCTGTGGCTTGTGCGTGGTTTCGGGGTGAACAGTCTCACACCAAGTAGTTGCTCAACCTCTCTGGGCTCCAGGTTCTTCACGTTACCAGGGCTACCAGGGGGCTTGCATGGGTTGGGGTGGTTGGGGTCTGTGCTGCGTCAGGAGCAGATGGGTCCCTGCTCACTCAGTCTGTTCCCAGAGCGGCTCAGTTCTAGGTCAGTCATCCTGCCTAGATCATGGGTCAGTTGTATGTTCATGTTTCGGCACTTGGAGGTGTCACCAGTCCTTCTATTTCCTTTCAATTCTGTTCTCCTGATCTTCTGGAAACAGTTGGAATTCACAGGTGACATCGTTTTGTACTGTTTAATGAGGCAGATACACTGTGTGCTGCTCTTCCTGTCCAGGTCCCTCCAGAGCTGCCTCCGTCTTCCCCCTCTCCAGACGTTCTTCCCCAGCCACCCCCAGGTCTCCTGTTCCCAGCACTGTCCCCTGTCATCCTCCAGTCTCCGTTCTTCAGAGTTGGGGACCTGGGTGGATAAGTTAAAACACGTGGGTGTTTGAGCAGAGCCGAGCGCCTCAGCTGGCCGTGCTGGAGACGGGAGTGTTCCCAGGGACTGAGCTGCCAGCCTGCGGTGGAGACTCCAGGGAACGAAACGGGGCTGGAGCCGTGACTGACTGTCAAGGTTGCCGGCTGCCAGGATAAAACCTTAGACACCTCATTTCATGTTGAATATTTACTCTCTGGTTATATTAGTCGGAAACCCAGGCTAGTTTTGTGAAGCTGTCCAGTTGCTCAAACTCCCCCCGAGTTGCTGGAGCTTGAGGCACCAGGCGGGGTCGCCGCCTCACACCCTCCTCCCTTCCCGTCTAGGTGCCTACATGCAGCCAGGAGCGCGGGAGAACATCGCCTACCTCACCCACACGGAGCGCAGGAAGGATTTCCAGTACGAGGCCATGCAGGAGCGCCGGGAGGCTGAGAACATGGCCCAGAGGGGCATCGGTGTGGCCGCCAGCTCTGTGCCCATGAACTTCAAGGACCTCATTGAAACCAAGGCCGAGGAGCACAACATCGTGTTCATGCCTGTCATTGGCAAACGGCACGAGGGCAAGCAGCTCTACACCTTCGGCCGCATCGTGATCTACATCGACCGCGGGGTGGTGTTCGTCCAGGGCGAGAAGACCTGGGTGCCCACCTCCCTGCAGAGCCTGATCGACATGGCCAAATAGACCAGAGGTGCGGGCCTCACGGACATGCTGTGAATAAACAGTATTTTAAATCATCTCTGAGATGCTCGACCTCAGGCCACCGGGAAGGATGCTGCTTCACAAGTGCATCACTTTGGGTTTTTTTTTTTTTTTTGGTACAAGGGACTGGACTCAGGGGCACTTAAGCATGGAGCCACATCCCCAGCCCTTTTTTAAATGTTTTATTTAGAGACAGGGTCTCTGAGTTGCAAAGGGCCTCACTAAGCTGCTGAGGCTGGCCTTGAACTCGCGATCCTCCTGCTTCAGCCTCTTGAGCTGCTGAGATGACAGGTGAGCCACTAGCACACCCAGCTGTCACAGTGCATCCGTCTTCACGCTGAGATCTCAGGCTGCACGTCATCCTCAGCCAGCGTGGTACGTTACCGCGGGCTCAGGTCAGTGGCAGGGTCTGCTGTGCTGTCTTCCTGATGATTTCAAGGTCCTCACAGCCCTGATACTCTGGTTCTTCCTGAAATGCCCACGTGTCCCTGGAGAGCTGTTCCAGCTTTTGTGCAGGGAACCAGTGAACAGCGGTGTCATTGAAGGTGTCCACGTACTGGGGAGTCTCAGGAAGCTTGAGCTCCTCCACCCCCTTCAGAATCTGAGCAGAAAGTCACACATGACAGCAGTGACGGTAGTGCCCACTTTTCTTGCTAAATTCCTTTTACTCACTACGCCGTTGTCCCTTTGAAAAAACAAGGGACAGGATACTACTGGCTGCTCTAGTGCAGGGCATGAGCCCCAAGGCCAGTGGAGCAGTGGACGGCGACACTGAGTAAAGGTGACTAGGAAAACGGGTGCTGACATGCCCAGCGCTGGGACAGCCCCACGGAGAGGGCCGCGGAGGGTACAGTGCTGTCACTGTCTCCACCATCGCTTTCCTCCACCCAGAGCAAAGGTGGGCTCTTCACAGTGAGGGGGACAGTGACTTCACGCCCACTCCCACCCCAGCCCTTTCCTCAGATACCTTTGCAACATAAGGATAATTTTTCTGCAGAATCCTCGTCAACAACCTAGAAATTAAAAAAAAACACAATTATAAGGTGTCAGAATGGTTTTATTTACATTAAGACGCGGGGAAAGTGAGATGACCTAGACATAGGAAGAATTCAAAAACGAATTAATAAATAAAGATGGGGGGAGGTTATGAAGACCCCAGGGCTTTTGCTGTGTCACCAGGAGAGACGGCAGCACGTCCGAGCATCAGATGGAAAGAGGGCAGAGTGACAGGCAGAGACCAAATGGTGTTTCAAAAACATTTCTGCCACGAAAGAAGGGAGGGGTTATTTGCAAAGAGACCCTTTTTTTTTTTTGGTACTGGGGATTGAACTCGGGCACTCGACCCCTGAGCCACATCCCCAGCCCTATTTTGTGTTTTATGTAGAGACAGGGTCTCACTGAGTTGCTTAGCACCTCCCTGTTGCTGAGGCTGGCTTTGAACTCGCGATTCTCCTGTCTCAGCCTCCCTAAGTGCTGAGATTACAGGCTTGAGCCACCGCGCCCGGCTACAAAGAGACCCTTTTAAATTGCTGCACAGCTGAGTGCAGTGGCGCATGCCTATCATCCCAGTGACTCAGGAGGCTGAGGCAGGAGGATCCCAAGTTCAAAGCCAGCCTCAGCAACAGCAAGGCACTAAGCAACTCAGTGAGACCCTGTCTCTACATAAAACACAAAATAGGGCTGGGGCTGGGGCTCAGTGGTCGAGTGCCCCTGAGTTCAATCTCCAGTACCAAAAAAAAAAAAAAACCAAACATTGCTGCAGGGCTTGATTAAGGGTCTAAAATCTGACTTTGGGCCGGGAAAGAGACTGAGTGGCGGAGTGCTTGCCTAGTATGCTCGAGGCCCTGGTGCTTGATCCCCAGCTCTTCAAAAATAAAAGCTGACTTTCCTCTTCATCTGGTTCCCTTCAGAGGCATGTTTCCTGGTATAGGACCAGCAGGGGATGTTCTCTGCCTGTGGGTCACTGCTGTGGGCATCACCTCTGGGCTGACACAATGGCCGTGATCTTGGGCTTACCTTTCCTCCAGGCCCTTGAAACTGTTCCCGATGATGACCATCTTGGAAAGGGCTTCTACTGACCAGTTGCTCCATAAAAGGTTGTTGTACAAGGCTGTCCCGCAGTGGAGCATGTAGAAGACGGTGGGCTCACCACAGACACTCCGCTTTCCTTCCTGGGAATGTGGATTCACAGGTGTGAACTCTGCAGAGCACACTTCTCACAGCAGGTGAGGGCGGGCTCACGAAGACATCAGCATGAGCTAAGAGACCACCGAGCATCGCGGGTCACCCCAGCGGCTGGGGACGGTAAGACAGGAGGTTCGCTAGTTCAAAGCCAGCCTCAGCAACGGCGAGGCGCTAAGCAACTCAGTGAGACCCTGTCTCTACATAAAACACAAAATAGGGCTGGGGGTGTGGCTCAGTGGTTGAGGGCCCGAGTTCAATGCCTGATATCCAAGGGGGGCGCAGGGAACAACTGAGCACCAGGTGGAAAAAATGGGTGAAATAGTTCCAGTGAGTTGTGTAGTCCACAGTTACGTGAGATGAGTGCCGGGAGGCCATCATGCCTAACAGGTGTGCCCCAGGAGCGCAGAAAGCTCTGGATGAGGGAAGGGCTCCCTGGGTCACTGACAGGAGAGACAGCCATGGTGTGTCTCATGTACTGCAGTCACTGATCCCTGCCTCCTGTCCTGAGAACCACTGTTCTACAGCCAAGCTCCTTTGCTGTGCGGCTGCCACCACCTCTGGTTTCTGCTCGCCTGCAGCTTCTTTATGTCAATAACAAACCACGGTGGATTCCCGATGGGCCAGCTCTGCACAGCCTGCCGTCCTGGTTCTTCCCTCTGGCAAACGCCTGGCAGACCTTTACATCCCAGCTCAGACCCAGAAACACTCCCCGATCCTTCCCAGTTCCCTGCTGGCACTGCTCCTAGCACAGCCCCATCGCTGCACTGTTCAGTGGTGTTCCCGGGCCACACACGCTGGTGTGACCACCACTCCCTGAAGATGGACGGGCTTTCAATGGTCCTGGTCTTTGCAGAGCTCCCTGCCTAGGACAGGGCAGGCGCTCAAAAAAGACCATCTGAACTGAATGCCAGTGTTTCAGGACCCTGCTGGCACTGGGGACCGACTTCTCTCAGCAGGGCCCTTGTCTGAGGTTATATGATAAGCAATGGGCTGGCAGTTTCAGGACACAGAGGAATCAAATGATCCTCTAATCCCCAAGATGATGCAAAGCTGAACTCAGAGGTCTCTGCGCATACTGGCTTCAGTCCTGTCCTGTGAAATGAATTTCTCTTTTCAGAGGTCTCAGGAATGTCAAACATCTTTTGGAGGTGCTGGAGCAGGCACAGGATTTGTTCACGACTCAGCCAGGGGCTCTAGGCATGACCAGGTTCAGAGCTGAAGAGGGGAGCTAAGAGGTTACGACCCTTTTTATTACCTATCCTGGGACAGGGTGCACCCGACCGGAAAGGACTCATTTGAGGCACCCAGACTGTGCCTTCTTGATTTTTAGATAGCATAGCAAAGACCAATTTAGCATAATTTTTGGACAAAGAATCTTCACAACAATTTTGCAAACTTGATTTGCTCTGATTCATGCTATTTGTAAAATTTAAGTTTTTCTGACAGAGCCACAACTTAAACCAAAATGTGGTAATTGATCGACTGGTCACAATTTACAGACACGGGGGAGGGAAGCAAGCGGAGAGGGACCACCACCACTGCAGAGAAAGTGCACCCTGGGGTCTGGTCGGTGCACCACCTACCTCGTTCTCACAGAGAACAGTCACGCCAAGCAGGTGAAGAACAGCAATCTCAAGCTGGCTGAACAGAGGGTCGTAGACCCAGCAGTGACTTCTGGGGATCTACGAGGGAAGAATGAGTTGCTTCAACCCAAACATCCAAGAGCACACCATTGGCCAGGGCAGGAGGACATGAGATGAATCCAGAAGCTCACTTGGCACTTGTCCAGGAACAGAAGCAAAAATGCAAGCTGGGTTCTGGCTGTGACGCAGGTGGCGAAGTTGCCAATGCCGTAACACACACACTTGGCGTGGCAGGCTCCCCTGAGCAGCGCCTCTCCTGGGCTGGGGTCGGGGACCACGTCCAGCTCAGCTGGCGAGGTGAGATGTAGGTTTCCAAGGGCTTCTGAAAGGGTCCCCGCAGGAGTCTTCAGTTGTCCCAGCTGTTTTGTAAGACACTGGTTGATGGTTTCTGAAAGAGCCAGCCCCCCACGCAGTCAGAGGCCATGCTCTGACCCTGTGAGCCAAGCCACCCACCAGGGGCCACAAACCCAGGGCAAGAAGGGCTTCAATCCTCAGAGACAAAAGCTGCCAGGGACATACGGCCACATCCAGCGCAGACAGATGATCTCTGCCCTGGACTCCACAGCCCCAGACCCAAGACAGTGTTTCAACGAAATGTGGCTTTCACTCATGGACAGTTTCCATCTAAAGCTCGAATGTGAACTCAATTATAATTTAACAGGAGGCTTCTGGTAATTGCAAGCTAGGCTCTGAAATACTTTTTAGATTAGAGGAGCATTACTCTCAAAATCACACTATAAGCGTCTAGGTGTAGAAATATTTGAATATGTAAAAAGTTCAAAAAAGTTCTGGAGGCTTCAAGAACCTAATGAACACTATTCTGTTGAAATCTCACAGAGGTAGGTTCTCTTCTCCCTCTTTTTATTGTACTGATACTGAATTTTGTTGAACAAAGTTGTATGCAAAACAAAACAAAAAGCCATACATTCCAATAATAAGATAGCAATTTTAACTTGTCAAATTAGCACAGCTGTCTACATAAGACCCCAGGCTAGCATAAGCTGCCTGAAAAACTGGCTCCTTCAGTTCTTGCTGATAAAAGAATTGGGAAATATTTTGGAAAGAGCTTGACAATGGACACTGAGTTAGTCACTGTCTTCCACTTAATTCGTTTCTGGGAATATGTCCTAATAGATCACACTAAATTTGGCAAGATCTTTATTTTGGCAAAAGCTTCCTTGCAGTTATGAAAAAATAACTAAAATATAAAGGAGAAAAATAAGCCCTCAATAAAAACGACACCCATGGTAAGTTCACTTGGGGCACGAACATCATGTCGCCACATTACATGCAGGAAGGGACTGCAGCCGCATGGCAGTCTGCCCCGTGCTGTCCAAGAGAAGCAGGGTGAGTACAAGATCCAGCAATGATGATAAAGACAGCCAGCATTTATTGCCTACTGTGCAGCAGGCAAGCACTGTTCCAAGCACTAAATCATCTAATTCTCAAACCTGCACTACAGGATACATACATTACTATCCCCATTTCACAAATTAAGAAACTAAGGGTCAGATTTAGTTAAATGCCAAAGGACACACCAACTCCCCCTAAGGGGGGAGTCGGAATTAGAACTCAGTGTGAACACGGCTCTGTGAAGCCATTAGATTCCCTTCTTTGCCCATCTTGAGGTCCTCCTCTCCCTCCTTCCACCCCCACCCCCGTGGCCAGGTGGTACTCACCCAAGGCTGAGCTCCAGAAATCAGAGATAAGCAGGTCCTCTCTGTTGAGAAAAAAAATGGCACATTCATCTCCCATCCATGTCAGGGCTACCCTAGCAATGACTTTTCCCAACCACGAGTTGGATGCACAGAAGATGAAGTGATCTCTAATGTACAGCTCACCCTTACTGTGACGGGAAGGGAAACAAACATTGATGCGTGAATTCAGGGCCAGAGCACATTCTGCTGGGGTCAGAGAGGGCTTCTAGGAGGAGGCCTCAGATCCCAGAGGCAGATCTAGGTCTTTCTGGCATCTTTGGTCCACAACAAAGCCTGGCAGTGTTGCAGCTCAATAAAAGGTTGTTAAATTACTGGATTGAGCCTTTGTGGGCTTTAGTTTCCTCGTGTGTAGAATGGGGATAAAAACTACCTATGTGGAGGGCAACAGGAAGAATCTAATGTTTTAACATTCTTAGCATGGTGTCACAGGGCAGGTAACTCAATAAATGGCCTTTGTTATATAAAAGATTCTAAAGGAGTACCTATGACATTCAAAATCATACAAACAGTAGACTGTGTTCGCCAGGGTTTGGGAGGAGGGATTGGAAGTCGTCCTGTAATGTGTGTGGAGTTTCAGTTTTACAAGATGAAAGACCTACAGAGGTGGGTGAGGGTGACAGCTGCATGACATTACACGTGTATTTAACACCACGGAACCACTCAAGTGTATACTTAAAAACGGTTAAGATGATAAACTTTATGTTCGTGCATCTGGCACAATAAAAAAGATTTTTAAGAAACATTCTAAGGGGAAAGTAAAAGACGTGACAAAACCAAGTGTCTGGTCTCTGCTCACGTCATCTTCCTCCACAAGCCTAGAGCAAAACAAAGTCGACAATGAATTCAAATGAACTAGATTAGAACCAAAAGCCATAAGCCAGAGACTATTTAGGGGGTTCAGGAAGGGGTGGACAGAATTGAAAAACATCTGCCCAGAGGCTGCCCAGGTTTCTCACAATGGGTAAAGCTGTGAACTGGCAAATACGTGCATAGTCAGCATGTAAAGTTCTGGGCCCTTCCCTGCTCAGGGCAGTGGTGACTTGCCATACATACTCAGGGGTGCTGGGAGAAGCAGGGAGCTCCTGGGGGATTCTGAAGAAATTGAGGAAATAACAGTGTATGGAGATATTGTTATGGTTTGGATGAGAGGTGTCCCCCAAAAGCTCAGGTGTGAGACAATACAAAAGGTTCAGAGGAGAAATGATTGGGTTATGAGTCTTAACTGGATCAGTGAATTAATCCCCTGATAGAGATTAACTGAGTGGTAATTAAAGGGGGTGTGTGGCTTGGGGCTATATATTTGTATCTGGTCAGTGGAGTCTCTGCTCTCTGATCACTATGTGAGTTGGTTCTCTCTGCCACACTCTTTCGCCATGATGTTCTGCCTCACCTCCAGCCCTGAGGAATGGAGCCAGTCTTCTATGGACTGAGACCTCTGAAACTGTGAGCCCTCAAAATTTTCCTCCTTTACAGTTGTTCTGGTCAGGTCTTTTAGTTGCAGTAGCAAAAAAGCTGACTAAAACAGAAAAGCACAGCTGCTTGGGAGGCTGAGGCAGGAGGACCATATTCTAAGCTAGCCTGGGCAACCTAGTGAGACCACTGTCACTCACACACAAAGTTACCCTAAGGCCCCAGACACATTCACTCTCATTTTTACCTTCAGAGATCTTAGGAAGAATTGCTTTTTTTTCAGTCTCAACCAGCTGGTTAACAGTTTCTATTCACAGGTAACCTCTGATAGAAATGGGTCTAATTTCTACCCTTTGTGATAGCCCTTCAGATGCTGATCTGAATCACTGCTAAAGCTGTTATTTATTGAGCCCTAACGGGACTGAAAGTAAATAAAAATACTAAATAACCGTAGTAGGTAGCAGTTACTGAGTACCTCCTGTGTTGGGCACTGTCTGAGTGCTTTCTAAAGTACAGGGAAGGGTGTGGGGGGCTCTGGGGCGCAATAAGAGTCTAGAGTACTGGAGAGCTGGAAGCACAGGTTCTGGCGTCACAGCCACCTGAGTTTGGGAACTGGTTCCGTACCTTACCCATGTCTCTCTGAGCCACCAGCATCCTAGCACGCCTGTGATGCTCAACACGAACGTGTGTCGACTGCTTAAGCCAGTGCTAGGCACACAGCAGCTGTTCCATAAACTAAGGGTGGTGACGATGACAATCACAGGTTCGAAATACCAATACCAACCAACCTCAGACACTGCGCGAAGAGCAATCCCTGGCCGGGCGCTTACCGGTGCGGGGAAGTGGTTTCCGTCCACTAAATCACGGAAACCCGAAGCCAACCGGCACCGGTCACGTTTCCCTCCCCATCTCACAAAGGAGAAGGCCAAGGCGCGCGGCCGTCACTGCAGTAAGGAACGACAGCCGCGTTCGAGAGCCCAGGCCGCAGCGGGCGCGTCGCCTGCCTGGCGCCTCACAGCGACCGCTGGACGGGCGCGCGGCACGTGCCCACCGTACCGCCGGGCGACGCGGGCCCCGCGAGGCGCCTCTGCCCGCCACGAGTGGCCCGCACTCACTCGGCCTCCCGGAGCCGACGCAGCACGGCTGCGCTGTCCGCCTCGGGCTCTGCCTCCCGGCCACGGACCTCCGCCTCCTTCCGCCGCGCCCGCCTCGCCGCCACCGAGCGTCTCCTCCGCGGAGTCGCCTCCCGCCAGGGCTCCAGGGCCGCGGCCGCCGCCATTAGGCCTGACGTCACCGCCACGCGACGCGCCGGGCCGACGTCATCAGCGTGCGCCGGCGTCTGGGGGCGGGCGGCGCGTGACCTGGGCTTCTCCGCTGCGCGCGTAGGTACCTGGCGGGACTCGCGGGTGCCCGGCCGTCGCCGCCACGTTCCGGTTCCGAGTCCCGAACCCGGAGTCCCTGGCAGGCTGGCCGTCCCGGTGGGTGGACCGGACGTGGGGCCTCCGCGGGGCGGGACCCGCTCGACCCCCGCGCCTTGGCCCGCCGCTTCCCAGAGCCCAGCGCGGGGCCGGGCCCTTCGCAGAGCCCTCGAGCGGTTCCCCATCGCGTCCTGAGCCCCGGGGGCTCGTGCCCTCCGGCTTCCTGGCCCTTCGCAGCCATCAGCGCCCCCTTCCCTGTCCCCCTGACCCACCGAGGCCACTTCCTACAGTAACACCCTCCTCAGGCCGTTGCCGTGCACTTCTTGCAGCGTGAGGAGGGTCGTTCCTGCCACTCCCGAGGCTGCTAGTCTTCTGGTCACACCTGTCCCTGTCCCAGAACCATCACAAGCATCTCTTGGACCTTTCGGAGATAAGACAGTGGTCCTCGGTCGTGTAGGGCCCAGTCCTAGGGGAACGAAGGGTGTGGAGTCTCAGGCTGCTGTTGTTGGTTCCGGAAATGGGGATGCCTCCCCAGAGGTGCCTGATCGGCTCTGTAGAAGGTGGTGAGTCTGGCCCAGTGGGGTCACTCCAAGAAGTCCGGCTGAAAAATGATAAGGGATTTTACCATCGGAGAAGCACCCGAGACCTCTCTAGAGACTTCTCTACTAGAGAGACTTCAGCAAACCTTTATTGAGTTGTCGCATATGGCAGAATGGTGGCAGGTATTTGAGACCATGTCACTGAGAACGTTAAGCTTAGAGAAAGTGATAAGAATACACTTATGAAGTGACCCAGGGGTTGTCACGTGGAAGGATTAATCCATGTTTTGGGTTTTCTTGGAAAGAGTTGTCCAGACCAGTGCATGGAATTTACTGGGAGGCAGATTTTTGGTTTGGTGGAAGGATAACTAATATTGTGAACCTTCTGTCTGTGAACCTTCTAAACTAGAGGGTTTTGGGTGGAAAGGAAGGGACAAGGATTAGAGTGAGGCCAATATCTCTTCTGACTCTGAAATCCCAACGAGCCGTCTTTCTCTTGTGGGAGTTTGCAAGCAACTTAAGGGAAAGTTCTCTTTTTGCATTTTGCAAAATTGCTCACCTCTGTGAGTCTGCTTGTTCAAATTACTCTGGGCTGTCAAAGTGACAGTTCCTTAATTTAGTTTCCATTATTACTACAGCAGCCACATTATTGGTACAGCTGTTCTCAGCACCCGGTGCTTTTTCATACTAATCAGTTAATTTTGTCTTCTGTGAGGCATGTGGTGTGTTTACTGTAACTGTTGGGGAAATTAAGGCACTTACTTGAAGTCTCTGCTAACGTCCTCCCTTTTAAGTATAATTTTCACCATTGTAGAAAGTTCTTTTGAAACACCATTTATTTAACCCTGCCTGGGTCACATGCTTGCTTGTGGGTTTCTGAAATAATCTATTCCTTGTGTTTATTTCACAGCCAAGGCACTGACTGACCTTTGGACTGGATGCTTCAGAGCATTTGAAAGAGCTATTGGGATGACTTTTAACTGACCACATTAGAAATCCCATCAGAACACTGCTCCGTCCAGCATGTATCTGCCCAGTGGGTTTTCCTGGATTGGAGCTTGAAGGCACTGTTATGTGAACAGCCATGCTGATGCTCATGGAACCGGACTGGTGGATTTGACTTCTCTTTATTATATTCTTGCACAGTTCCAAAAGGTGTAGAGATATTCATGGAACCAAAAAGGCTACAAGGAAAGGAAGAAGCACTTTCACACTGAATAAAAACTCAGAAGTGGCAGTTGTAATAGAAAACACCTAACCCTGCCACACCCTGATTCTTGGACTGGGGACACAGTTGGGGAGCAAGAAGTGATACTGGGAGAAGAAACGCAAATAAAGAGGATGAGGCTGACTGAGAAGTAAATGGCCACCTCTACCTCCCCAGAGACAAAGTCAGCCCCTTGGTGAGTATCAAGACCTTTTACCAGGCTTCCAGATAGATCTGGGTGAACAGAAAATCCCTAGCCAGATTGTCTTGATTTTTTTTAAAGAAAAAAATTAAAATGTCATTTTTCTTTGAGCAGCCGCATGGAGCATGCAAGCTGCTTCTCTCTACAGCTAGTGTCTTAACCTAGCAAGCCTCTTGAGGTATTTGAGGGAGTCCAACACCCCTGGTAGACTGTAGAAAAGATCGGGCATTCGACTTTGAGAATTACCTGGGTGTGGCCCTCTTTGCTATGGAGAGACAAGGAACACTTGCAGTAGAGACTTTCATCTTGTGAAGGGGTTTCATCATGTGAAGCTAGTCTCGTCTAGCTCATGAGAGTTTCTTCCTGAAACTCAGTTCTCTGCTCAACCCCATATGAGTTAATACTTTTTCATAATTCAGTTCAGCAGACATTAATGCAGAGGACAAAGGATAAGGCCTGGTTTAACTAGACTCAGCAGGACCTAGTGACTGATCGTATACGCAGAAGAAAGAGGAGCAGTTGAGAGTGGCACCCAGGTTTTCTTTTGCATACCTGAAAGGACAGTGGTGCTTTTATTCAATGTGAGAGAAGGGAGGGACAGGGACAGGGCTTAGCCATCTCTAAGTTGGCCTTTATATTTTTATTGTTGTCGTGGTACCAGGGATTTTGAACTTGGGGGCACTCAACCACTGAGCCACATCCTTAGCCCTTTTTTGTATTTTATTTGGAGACAGGGTCTCACTGAGTTGCTTAGCACTTCACTGTTGCTGAGGCTGCCTTTGAACCCCTGATGCTCCTGCTTCAGCCTCCCGAGCCACTGGGATTACAGGCTGTGCCACGGCACCCGGCCTGAGTTGGCTTTGGAGCATGGAACCTTCTTGGTCTAGACTTGCCCTGCAGCTGGTTTCACATCTGGCCCTAGAACTCAAGAAAGTGGACCATGCAGGAAACAGAACTAGTACTTGCCACAAGGCAGATGAGCTGGGAATCCTGAGAGAGAGTGCAGGTCCCTATGAGAAGAGTGTGGGTAACCGAGGGGTCACATCTTCCCCGTATGCTATAGCCGGGAAAATGTGCTTTTGGAGATTTAGAAGTAAAAGCAAGGCCCAGCGTCTGGGCAGTTGGTTTTGTGGTCTTAAAGAGGTAGTCACATAATGAGTATTATGTAATTATAATTATCCTCTAGAGTAGGCTGTAAGAGTCTTTAGGAAAGAGGTGGGTTAGGGAAACTTGGAAGAAAGAGGTTTCTCTGGGTCAAGGGAATCAGAAGGTTGATGAGGAAGCATGACTGAGCGATTCCCTGGAGCCTGGTCATGTTTGGACGGGCAGAGAGGGTGCAGTGTTCCTCTGTGAGCTCTTAAAGCCCCTTTCCCTTCCCGAGCGTCCAGCATTGGACTCTTATGTCTGCTGAGGAGGCACAGAGCATACTGCAGGCCTGCGTAGACGTCTGTTAGGTGCACGCATGCATTCTGGTGGAAGGGCTGTTTCCAGGGTCTTCACGCTCAGCAGTCGTGAGGGGAGCAGCTGCGACTCCCCTTACTTGTTATCAGAGCCTTAAAAGGCAGGGCGCCAGGCCACGCAGCCGTACAGTCAGGGTTCAGTGTTGCAAGCGAGCTGTCGTTGTGGGCATTCCGTCTCTCCTGCTCCTCAAGTCTGTTTGGACAGATGGTCTGACGGCTGGATAGAGGTGTATTTTTAGTTTGCCTCTTCTGCACTTAGGACTGGTTTTATCTATTTACAGCTACCGGGTTCTTTCTTTGGGGCCACCAGAAGGCTCAGACACTGAGTAACGGGCCTGCTTGGGCTATAGGAGGCTGCAGTATCAGCTGCTGTGGCCACTGTGTGAAAGGAAACATGGCTCCATTCTGTTCTCTCGCCAGGTGGAATTATTTTTTTCTTTATGATGGTTCCAAGGTAAAGGAGGAAGGAGATCCAACCCGAGCTGGCATTTGTTATTTTTATCCCTCTCAGGTAAGCCACGCAGCGTCCTGTCATTCAGTGGGGCTCCCCTGCCTTCCAGTGGTGACTTTTCGTAAGTGTAGAACTTACCTCTCTTTAGCTAATCCAGGAAGTTGACATTTCTTCCATCTTATCCTTTTTTGTTCCCCCATCTTATTCTTGATATGCTGTTGCTTGCCCTGGTCTTAAAATACCCAGGCAACCAGTACTTCCCTCCTCACTAGCTCTCTGTTACCATCATTATCTTTTTGTCTACCTTTCTTTGCCCCTAATTTATTGATCCGCTCATTAAAACAAAACAAAATACCATACAGAAAAGTTGAGAGCATCATGAACCCTCCTGTGCTGTCACCAGCGTCAATGGTTATCAACACTTCACCAATTTTATATGGCTTAACTTCCCTCCCTGTAAATATTATTATTATTTTTATTTTCAGGAGTGGTTTGAAACAAATTCTAGACACTGTGTCGTCTTACAAGTACCAAGTAGCATCTTTAATCAAAAAGGATATTATTTTAAACATTATCACACCTAACAAAAGTTACAATAATTGGTAACAGTAATTCCTTAGCAGGTCTAATATTCTGACTTTTCACATTTTTCTCTATTTAGGTGTTATTTAGTCTGTTGGTCCTTCCTCTCTTCCTTTCATCTCTGTCTCTCTCTCTCATAATCAGAGTCCACAAATTCTTTTTGGTTGCTTTACCCTTTAGGTCCCTTTTATGGCTCTCCGCATTCACGCCTCATCCTTTATTCCTCATGCCGTTGGGTTATTGAGGAAACTAGTCCCTTGTGCAGTAGACTGTTAGGATGGCCTGCACTCTGGATTTTGCTGATGACTTCCTCCCGGTGGTGTCATTTCATATCTCTTATCCACTGTGCTTCCTTTAAATTAGTGGTGAACTTGAGAGTCTTGGTTAGGTTCAAGTTCACTTCTTTGAGGAGGGAATTCTTCACAGCTGATGTGAGTATCCTCTGGCATCCCAGAACACCTGGTTGCCCTGCAGTCCAGTTAAGGCTAAGACTGATTAGGAGATTCTGTGTCTGCTCATGTGAGTCCCCCCTGACTCTGGTGCTGGGATTAGTCCAGGCTGCTCGGGCCCCTCCCAGCAGGGGATTTGAGTAGGAATAAAAGGTTTATGCTTCCACCCAAGTGTGCGCCTATGATCTGTGGAGCACAAATACTGTTCTGTACTTTCCTCTCATGCTCACCAAGGGGTTCTTTAACAGCTCAGCTATCATGGCAGGGGCTAGCAAACTTCGTGGGTGGTTTTTTGTGGTATTGGGGATTTAACCCCCAGGGTACCTTACCATTGAGCAACATCTTCAGCTCCTTTTAAAATTTTATTTTAAGATCAGTTCTCACTAAGTTGCCTAGGCTGGCCTTAAACTTGTGATCGTCCTGCCTCAGCCTCCTGAGTTGCTGGGATTACATGTGTGCACCACCACACCTGGCTAGGGGCTGTGGCAAATTTTGTAAAGGGCCTAATGGTAAATGTTCAAGGCTTTGGAAGCCACCCAGGGGCTTTGTCCCATATTCTTTGTTGCTGTTTTTAATTTTTTGGTCCCAGGGATTGAACCCAGGGGCACTTCCCCACTGAGCCACATCCCCAGCCCTTTTTATGTTTTATTTAGAGGCAAGGTGTTGCTCAGTTGCTTAGCGCCTCACTAAGTTGCTGAGGCTGACTTTGAACTCGCGATCCTCCTGCTTCAGCCTCCTGTGCGCCACCGAGCCCGGCTGTTGTTATTTTTACAACCCTTAAAATATATAAAAGCCATTCATGGCTCAAGGACCATGTGAAAACCGTTGGCGGGTGGGATTTGGCCTACAGCGTTTAGTTGGCTCTAAGGAACGAACCAAGACCAAGAGCTGAAGATCGTCAGCCTGGTGTCTCAAATCTGTTCCTCTCTCTCAGACCCTGCTTGACCAGCAGGAGTTGCTGTGTGGGCAGATTGCCGGGGTGGTCCGCTGCGTCTCCGACATTTCTGACTCTCCTCCCACCCTCATCCGTCTTCGGAAGCTCAAGTTTGCCGTGAAGGTGGACGGAGATTACCTCTGGGTAAGTTTAAGCAGGCAGAGCCCCTCCTGAGGTGTTAGGATGGACAAGTTGAGACAGTTAGGCTGCCTGTGGCTCTGAACCTAGACCCTCCACCTGCCCCTAATGCTCTGGGTCTAGTCATGTCCACGTTCCTGTGGCACTTTGTAGGCACCAAGATAATTCAATGTTCCCTGAAACATTTCTTTTCTTTTTAGGTGTTAGGACTGAGCCCATCCCAGGCCTCATGCATGCTAAGCACACGCTGTACCGCTGAGCCCACCCCCAGCCCCTCCACGCATTCCTAACGTATTGTGCTGAGCATGTGGCTGATCTCTCTTTTCCTTAAGACTTGGGCCACCATGATGTGCCAGTAAAAAATGTGGAACAGAATTGTCAGCTCTAGTAGAATAAATGAGACACTATTTTACCCCCTAAAGATTTGCTAAATATAGCCGGGCGCGGTGGCGCACGCCTGTAATCCCAGCACTTTGGGAGCTGAGACAGGAGAATCGCGAGTTCAAAGCCAGCCTCAGCAATGGTGAGGTGCTAAGCAACTCAGTGAGACCCTGTCTCTACATAAAACACAAAATAGGGCTGGGGATATGGCTCAGTGGTCGAGTACCCCTGAGTTCAATCTCCAGTACCAAAAAAAAAAAGATTTGCTAGATATAAAAATAAAAATCTGGTTAAAAAACAATGACTTGGCTGAGCATGGTGGTACACGCCTGTAATCCTGGAGGCTCGGGAGGCTGAGGCAGGAGGATCACGAGTTCAAGGCCAACCTCAGCAACAGTGAGGTGCACTAAGCAACTCAGAGAGACTCTGTCTTTACATAAAATGCAAAATAGGGCTGGGGAGGTGGCTCAGTAATCGAGGGCCCCAAGTTCAATCCCCAGTACCCCCTCCTCCCAAAAAGGAGAACATCTGTCAGTCTTCCACTTCTGGCCTGGCCCTATGCTATGTGGACCCAGGTGAGGCCATGCTCTACCCCCATGGAACTGGCCAGCACCACTAGGGAGAAAAATCTGGTGTCCCCAGTACCCACCTCGCCAAAAAAAAACAATGACTTAGGCCCACCTGGGGCCCTGTTAGTTGCTTCGTGTTGCAAATTGTGTTTTCACTTCCCTTTTCTCCTCGTCCCCCCACGCTGTCCACACTGAGTGACCCTAAGCCCTAGGACATGGATGTACACATGTGAGGCTTCCAAGAGCCCAGTAACAGTCCATAAGTAAAACCCGCTCTTTCACAGTCGTAGCCCATGTACTCTGAAGGGCTGTTTTTCCAGGCCTCCACTTGTTTCAAGGTTTTTAAGGTGAAGGGATGCTAAAGTGTGGGGTGTATCTTCAACTTTAGAGGTGTTGCCAGCATTTTATTATGAAAATTGTTTAACATACTGAACAATTTGAATTTTACAGTGAATACTCATACGCTGTTCTACAATTAATGTTCTATTATAGTTGCCTTCTATCATGTATCCGTGTGTTCATCTGTTTATCCACCCATTGATCAATTTTTTTATGCTTTTCAAAGTGAGTTGCATACATTAGCACACTGCTCCCATCTCAAGTACTTTACCATGCAATCATTACATACATAGTATTATCATTCCTGAAAGTGCTCCATGTCCCTCTCTGGTTAATTCTGTCCCCTTCAGCCCCAGCAGCCATTGTTCTGAATTTTTCCACCATAGAATACTTTCGCATGCTCTAGAACATTATAAGTGACGTAATACATTTAATATATTACTCTTTATGGCTCCGGACCTGCTGCTTACCATCTGTGAGGTTTCTCAAGGCTGTTACGTTCTCAGTATCCATTGCTGTTCATTATCTAACCATATCCATGGTCTGAACTTGCCACAGTCTGTGTATTCATTCTTTTTTCATCGGATGAAAATATTGCTAGTTTGGGGCAATTAAGAATGAGGCTCCTGGGAACCTTCTTTAGGTATCTTTCCGTGGCCGTGTTTTCAGATTGCTCATCATAGGGAAGGTGTATGTTGGATTCTCTAAGAAACTGCCAAACCTTTTTCCAAAGTGGTGCCACTTTATACTCTCACCAACAGGGACGTGGAGAGTTCAGTTCTCCTCATCCTCACTGACGTGGTGTCATTCTGTGTAATTTTAGACGTTCCTCTGGATGTGCAGTGGCATTGTGGCTTCATAAGCATTTCCCTGATGACTAATGACACTGAGGTGCTTCCATGTGCTTGAGACCATTTGAATGTCTTCCTTTGTGAAATGCATTCAAAGCGCATGCCCATTTAAAAATTTTTTTAATTGTAGTTCTTCATATATCTTATAGACCAGTTCTTTATCAGATATATATTTTTAAAATATTTTCTCCCGGTTTGTGCTCTGCCAGTTCCTTTTTTTCTTTTTCTTTCTCTTTTTGTGGGGAGGGGGTGCTGGGGGAGTGAACCCAAGGACACTTTACCACTGAGCTACATCTCTAGCCCTCTTTATTTTTTATTTTGAAACAGGTTCTCACCAAGTCGCTCAGGGCCTTGCTAACTTACTGAGGCTGGCCTTGAACACTCAGTGCCCCTGCCCCAGCGTCCCACGCTGCTGGGATGACAGGCGTGCACCACTGCACCTGGCCCTCTGCACATTCGTTTTCTTTTATGACAGACGTTTTTTGATTTAGATGTGTTCTAGCAGCAATGCTGGAGCATCTGTGTGCTGGGTCTGTCTCTGAGCACCGGGTTCATCTCCACTGTCTGTCCATCCAGCACCTGCCAGCATTGCCGGGCTTTGGATGTCTCTGGTAGAGCAAGGCACCCAGCTTTCTCTCCAGCAGCATGTTGGCTACTCTTAGCTCTTGCTCATTCATGTAAAATTTCAAATCAGCTCATCAAGTGCAAACAAAACAAATGTGTAGGTGTCTTAATTTAGAATTGCATCACCTATAGGTAAGTTTGGGGAGAACTGGCTTCTTTGCTAGATATTTTTTTTTCATTCCTATTACTATAAGTATCCATTTATTAGCATCCTAACTGTGTTTCAGAAAAAAATTTATCATTTTGCCCATAAAAATCTTCCTTTTCTTTTGAGTGTTTTCTGTCTAGGTATTTTATATGCTTTTAATGCAATCATAAATGGCATTTTTTTTAGAAAATTCTATTTTCTAAATGTTTATGGATTGTGTGTAAATATCAATTTTTTAAATTGGTTTTGTATGAGGCGATTATTTTTAACTTACACGTAGCTATAATAATCTAGATAGGTTTTAGATTTTCCATGTATATATGCTGTCATTTGCATAAAAGAAAATTTTGTCTTCATAAAGAAATTTTGTTCTATAATCCAACTTGGATTATTTGTGAGTGGTGTGCTAGAGCACAGGGTTCATTTTTTTTTTCCATTTGGCTATCCAGTTGTTGCAGCATCACTGTTGAAAAAACTCCCCTGTCTCTGTTGAATTTCTTGGGCTTCCTCATAGATCAGATGGTCATTTTAGAGGGGTCTATTTCCAGACCCTGCGTTCTTTTCCATTGATCTCTTTGAAGATTCTGTGCAAGTACCATGCTCTGTTTGATTTCTATAGCTTTGTAATAAGTCCCGAAACCAGATACATACACCTTTCCTATGATCAGCAATCTGAAAACACGTCCACAGAAAGATATCTAAAGAAGGTTCCCAGGAGCCTCATTCTTTTTTTAAAAAAATATTTATTTTTTAGTTGTAGGTGGACAGAATGTCTTTATTTTATTTTTTATGTGGTGCTAAGGATCGAACCCAGTGCCTCACGCGTGCTAGGCGAGCACGCTACCACTGCGCCATAACCCCAGCCCCAGGAGCCTCATTCTTAATTGCCCCAAACTAGCAACATTTTCATCCGATGAAAAAAGAATGAATACACAGACTGTGGCAAGTTCAGACCATGGATATGGTTAGATAATGAACAGCAATGGATACTGAGAACGTAACAGCCTTGAGAAACCTCACAGATGGTAAGCAGCAGGCCCGGAGCCATAAAGAGTAATATATTAAATGTATTACGTCACTTATAATGTTCTAGAGCATGCGAAAGTATTCTATGGTGGAAAAAATTCAGAACAATGGCTGCTGGGGCTGAAGGGGACAGAATTAACCAGAGAGGGACATGGAGGAGCTTTCAGGGATAATATTACCCTCCAGCCTATTCTTTTTCAAGAATAACAGATTTGGGTGTTTTCAATCATTTGAGTTTCCATTGTAGAATCAGCATGTTAGTTTTGAAAGAGCACCTGCTGGGTTATGATTGGAATTGCTTTTGACCCACAATCAGTTGGGGAGGAAGCAGGCACTTCTCTGTGCCAGACTCCAGTTGGCTCTTGAACACATCAGAGAACAGAATGTCCCCCTGCTGCAGCTGATGTTCAGAGGGAATTTTTCTTTGTTTTGGGGTGTGGTTTTTTTATTTGTTTAAATTTCTGGTGATTCCCTCAGAACTGATTCCTAGAGGTAGAGTTATTGGGTCAAAGAATCTGAACAGTGTTCAGGCTCTTCAGTGTCTGGCCAGATCACTGTAAAGCAGGGGTTGCTCTTGTGGGATGGCACTGCGCTCAGCTTGAAGGCCTGGAACTGAGGAGCAGTCAGTCACTGCCTTGAAGCACTTCATCCAGCAGAGACAGGCTGGCCATTCATGGGACAGTTTGAGTCTATTCAGTGTTTGTAATAAAATTCAGATTAAGCAGCCAACGTCCACACAACAGCCCTCATAGGACATGAGTCAGAAAAGGGGTCTTAGCAGAGGCAGCAGCGGGGAGGTGCCCAGATATGGAGTGGGCACGGGGGTGTGGGCAAAGCCTGGGAGAATGAACAGGATGGAAGGAGGCATTTAAGGCCGGGCTGCATGGAGAGAGGACAGAAAGGACTTGTTCGTGGTGACCTGTTGGCTGCCATGGAGGGCTGGGCTCAGGGCTCCAGGAGACGGACTGCAGTGAGCCAGAGAAATGGTGATAGAGGCCTGGGTGCTGGGCCTTGGGCTTGGCCACAGGGTAATGGAAACACCTGTCTCTCTGGCTCCCTTGTTCTTAGGTGCTGGGCTGTGCCGTGGAGCTCCCCGACGTCAGCTGTAGGCGGTTTCTGGATCAGCTCATTGGATTCTTCCAGTTTTTCACTGGGCCTGTTTCCCTGGCTTACAAGGTACGACCGTGGTGTCGAGCCATGTTGAGCCTCTGCAGCGAGACAGTGTGGCCAGAGCACAGCGCTCACCACTGGGGCCCATTACTCTTCACATAGACACTCAGTGTCCAGTGACCAGCTCAAGGGCCCTTTGGGCCCCCTCAGATGCCCGTGTTCCCAAGTGCTTGTCACCTCCGCTTCTCCCTGGGATGGTTGGAAAGAGCAGGCCCTGGCCTCCATGCTTCCCCAGATAGTGCCCTGGGTCTGTCATGGGCAGGTCACCAAGTGCAGCGGGGACTTGAGAACAGGCCCTCCCTCTGGCTGGTGTCCTGTGCTGTGAGCAGCATTCGTAGTAGTTGCCACAGGCTGTCCCTCCACACCCCACAGTGACCTCTGACTGTTACAGAGCTGTTCTCAGCAAGAGCTGAGCTCGCAGTGGAACACCTTCATCCAGCACGTTCTGAGCAACACCGGCGATCTGCACAAGATATTCAATTCCCTCTGGAACTTGGACCGAACCAAGGTACCTTCCTCACCTCCTTACTCACGTCATACACAGGAGCAGAGCCTCTAGACACCATCTAAACTGTTTCTTAGATGAACAGAGAAGTGGCTAGACGGGTCATTTCCCCGGCAGAGCAGTTGGGAAGCCCTGCACGTGGCCTGTCCCCAGCTGTGTGAGCGGGGCGAGCCAGGTCACGTGCAGAGCCACTGCCCTCATCCAGGAAGGGGTGTCGTGACCCCGCCTCCACAGCCACTTTGATGGCACAGTGAGGCTGTGTCAAACAACACCAAGGCAATAGTAGAGGGAATACCAGGCTGGGTGTGGTGCACTCCCGTGATCTCAGTGACTTAGGAGGCTGAAGCAGGAGGATCACAGCTGGAGGCCAGCCTTAGCAACTTAGCAAGGCCTTGTCTCAAAAAGTAGAACGTGGCTCCGGGGCTAAGTACCCCTGGGTTCCATCCCGGGTTACTGTCCGCTTTCCCCCAGCTCCCCAAAAAAGGAATACCATGTTGCTGTTGCCTCAGAAGTGCTGAACTTAGGAATCTGCAGGCCCCTTTCTCCTTCCATGTTCACACTTCCTGGTGTAATTATTCTCGCCCCCAAGAAGGCCCGGTACTATGATCTTAAACTTGCCGTGTCTGAGAGAGAGAGTGGGAGGTGGTTCTGCCATTCCCTCTGCCCTGGGAGCTCAGTGCGGCCCAGCTGCTCCCGTGGCTGCCTTGGCCACACCTCCCCTTAAGAGTGAGCAGTTGGAGCCCTGAGTGTTCTGCATGAGCCCTCCTGGGTCTCACTGCTGTAGCAAATGTGTCCTGAACAGGGTGTGGCACTGCGACTCTGCTAGACCTGGGGAAGGGTTTTCCTGGGTGACTGCAGTCTCAGGGCTATGAAAAAACAGACTTGACGCCTTCACAGGGCTCTGCTGTGGGGCTTGGCTCCTTTCACACTGGGCTCGAACAGCTCACAGGCACTTGCAAATGCTGGCCGTAGCCACCAGGCGGGCAGGAGGTGTTTAGTAGGAAGAGGCCGTGGGGTTTGCTGGATGTTCCTGACCAGTGTCCATGCTTTTCTTGTAGTTTTACGAACTTCTGGGCAGTTGACTTTTTTTTCTTTTGGTACTTTTTTTGATTGAACTCAGGGGCACTCGACCACTGAGCCACATCCCCAGCCCTATTTTGTGTTTTATGTAGAGACAGGGTCTCACTGAGTTGCTTAGCGCCTCGCCGTTGCTGAGGCTGGCTTTGAACTCGCGATCCTCCTGCCTCAGCCTCCCTAAGTGCTGGGATGACCACACGTGCAGCTGGCAGTTGACTCTACAAGGGAGTGGAACTGAGCTGTGCGAGCCTGAACAAGGCCGTGATGCTGCTCACGGCACTGAGCAACAGGCTGTGCTCAGTCGTCACTAGGGCCACCCATCTTCCGAGGGCTGTGCTGCAGAGGGAAGGCGGGCAGGGCGGGTGTTGCCTGGCACCGTGACCTGCATTTGAAAAACATGCTCTCCTCTTTTACTGCCACCTGGTCTCGGCATTGGTAGTCAGGGTCTCCTGGGGGACCCACTTTGTCCCATAGGAGCAGCCAGGGGCCACACTGGCTCCTTCTTCAGCTTCCAGAGGCCTTGCCTTGTGCTAAGAACTTGGTGTGTTGTGGCAGCAGCAGCCTTGGGGCTGGGCCCTGCGGCTGCCCTCCCGCCCTGTCCCGTGCCCCGTGCTGCTGTGCGGTGCTCGAGTGGCTGTGCTTGCCCGCAGGTGGAGCCTCTGCTGCTGCTGAAGGCGGCCCTCATCCTGCAGACCTGCCAACGCGCGCCTCACGTTCTGGCGGGGTGCATCCTCTATGAAGGGCTGTGAGTAACACCGACCCCTCTCCTCCACCCACATGCCCTGCTGCAGAACTGGCTGTCCAGGTCAGTGCCTCCAGGTTGTGGGCAAAGAGCTCGGTCTCTGGCTGGTCCGAACAGGCGAGTTTGGCAGATATCAGGTAGCTTGGGTTTGACTTGGGGTCCCTCCCTGTCCTGAAGCACATCTGGGACTTGGAACGTGTTGTGTTAGGAAAGTGGGGGCGGTGGAAGGGTCCATGCAGTTCCCAGCGTGGGCCATGCCACAGTACTGGTCAGGGTAGGGTGCCAGCACGGAGCCCCCGGCGCTGGCCATCCAGCACTGTAAGCAAACGGGGAAGTCTGCTGTGTCCTCCCTGCCGCCCGGAGGGCCCTGGTGGCGTTGCTGCATTCAGCTTGGCTCTGCAGGGCAGCCGCACATGCCTCTCCCTGCACCTTCCAGCCTCGTGGCTGGGTCTGCGTCCTGGTTGGCACCTGGGCGTCTTCACTGCTCCTCGCGCGGTCAGAGGGCCTCTTCCTGAGCCGAGTGACTGAGCCACTCCATGCTCTTGCGGGCCTCTCCTTCCAGGGGTTTGCTGTCACAGTGGGGTGGCCAGGCCTAGAGCTCTCGGCTGACTCGACGGCTCCAGGGCAAGGAGGGCTCTGGACACTTCCGGAAAAGCTCTGGAGGGCAGGCTCTGGGCTTGCCGGGTGGCTCGGAACCTACTTCTCTTCCCGGCGCTGTGGCCGTGGGCGGGCTGCTCGGCCTTGGTTTTCTCTCATGGGAAGGAGAGCCCCTCTGTGCGGCGTGAGGCGAGTGGCCGGCGTGGAAGGACAGAGGCAGGCCCGGTGCTGGCTCTCCCTTCTGCCTTCCTGTTCTCAGCAGGACGGCTGTGCCGTGGTTTCTGGGGCTTCACGCTCCCATGGTAACACAGCTGTCACAGAGAATGTTTTTTCCTTTCCATATTTTGCATTTTCTATGTATTTTTAAATTATATGGATACCTTATTGAAAAAAAATCTGCCAGTAGAGAAGCCGCACAGTGTCAGCCCCTTCTCTGTCCTCTGCCCCTCACTCAGCCCCCATGGTCAGCGGTCCGCTCACAGACACATGCACTGACCCTGCTCATCTCTGCACAGCTGGGCTCGTGGGGTCCCTGGACCGGATGTGTAGTGTGGGGTCACTTTGCCCGGCCCTGCGGTCCACCTGCTGTTGTCAAGGCTGTGGTGTGTGCTCTGGCTGTGCCGTGACCTATGTGGCATCTCTGCTTTCCGTGGATAGTTGAGTTGTTTGCTTGTGTTTTTGAACATATTTCTCATTTCCCTGTAGTTGGTGTCCTTATGCGTACGTCCTCCTACAAGCCTGGCCCAGGGCTCAGGTCTCCTAACTGTGGATAGGAACCCCCAAGTGCTCCCCATGAGGCCTTTACTAATTGAACCTCTGCCAGCCGTGTCCCCAGGGCCCTTGATGTCATAGAACGGTAGGCGTCTTTTAAAACCAGAGTTCTCGGTGTGTTCCTTCTCACGGCGCCCCCGTTCCTGTGTCTCACCCCTAGGATCGTGAGCACCCAGCTGCAGCCCTCCCTCACGGCCAAGGTCCTGCTTCACCGGCCTGCACCTCAGGACCAGGTATGCTGAGGCCCGTCCTCCTGGCCAGAGCGCCTGTCACTGAGCCTGGGGGACTGACTGTGAATGCCAGATGGGCTGGGGGCACTTGTGTCTTGCATCTCTCAGGACCCCTTGCCTGTCAGCATGGGATTCCTCAAGAGAGAAGTCCCTGGAGAGACTGAAAGGACACATGTCCTTCTGCATGCTGGGCTGAGATGGCTCCTTTTTTCTACCCCAAGTGGAACTCTTGAGAGTGTGACTTTCCACCTGACAGCCTTTGTGTCAGAGGGATGTTGTGTTTTCAGGACCACACTGTAAAGGAAGTGTCCTTAGAAGGACTTAGGAAAGCAGCTGCTCTTAAAATACTTCCATTTGGTGGTCATTTAATCGAGCTGCTAGTGAAGACGAGTCCCGCGGATCACTGAGGCATGGTCGCCCGGTTGAGCCGCATGGGGGACTGCTGATAGCTCTGCCAAGTTTTCTTCCTGTCCTTTCTACTTTTGCCATTCCAAGGATGGGACCCAGGGGCACTGGGGTGCTGAGGCACACCCCAGCCCTGTTTATTTATTTATATATTTCTTTGAGACAGGGTCTCACCAAGTTGTCTAGGCTGGCCTTGAACTTGCCATCTTCCTGCCTCAGCCTCCTGAGTCGCAGGGATGACCTCTGTGAAATCAGACTCCATCCAGGCTCCTCCCCCGCATTGGGGTGTCCGTCAGCACAGTGCCTTTGGGGCTTTATGGAAGCCCTTCCTTTTTCCTGACACCCAGCTTTTTAAAATCTACACAAAGAAAAGACTAACTGCTAAAAAAGGTTTCTATTCAGAACTATCACAGCAGGGTTTGTGAAAGTGAAAAATCACATACAGCTTGACTGGGCAGCACTTGGCTCGCTCTGGACCAGGGGCCAGATGCCTGCTGATAAAGTTTTATTGAACTGCCGTCAGCTCCTGTAGCAGAGCCAAGCAGCTACGGCAGGAGCCACGTGGCTCAGGAAGCTGAAAAGATGTGTTGTCTCATCTTGTACAGAAAAGTGTTCGCTAAATACTGGTCTGAGGTGGGCAAGTAGTTTAATTTGTCATGCCAGTTTTTCACTTGACGAGAGTTCAGCCAGCCATTGTAAGTGGCCAAGAGTGTTTTAAAGACAAGAATTGCATAGTAGTGTTTTACGTGGAAAAATCAAATTTCATATAATGTCTCAAAAGTATGAAATAAAAACCCTAAGGACTTAAAAGAAAAAATGCTCAAATATGTTTAAAATATTTGCTCGAAGATGAGGGATTATATGTGATTTTTTTTTAAAGAATTTTTGTCTAGAATAAACTTACACATGGCTTGGTGACCTAAAGTGAGAGCATGACTTTAAAATCACCAACAAAGAGAGCCATGTCGTTTCACATGAGTCATTTTGGATAGAGGAGCAGTCTGTGTTGTGTCCTGGTTTTGTCTTTTGGAACCTGCAGGCTGAGGTAAAGGTTTTGTTTTCTTTTGAGAAAATCCCTTAAGTTTCTGGCTTTGATCTTGAGCCAGAATAAGCAGGACATCCATTCTGTCTTTCAGAGTGACAGTTGCAGGACCTGCACATTTTTGTTACAAAGGACTTCATGTGAATTCTGTGTTGGGGCTGGGATGGGTGTGGCTCTTTCCTAGAATATGACGTCCCCAGGGTGTAAAAGAACACAGATCCTCACTTGTTATCCCAGTGGGAAGACCAGGACTGGAGGTGGGCTCTGAGGTGGGCGGGCGCTGCCTGGCAGCCTGAGAGGGACAGATCCTGTGTCCGCCCCGCCGTGGCAGGAGCCAACAGCTTGGGGAGCTTCTGCTCCATCTGCCGGGCTCTTGACATGTGGCTGGGACAAGCTCCCTGGGCTTGGCTAGGTCCTGTGAGCAGATGGCGCGGTAAATTCCTGATGGTCAGGTCAAGAGGAGAACGCGGCACCCTGCCTGACCTGTGTGCATGTTTGTTTGCAGAGAGTCCCTGCAGCGGGGGCCGCCCCACAGGAAGCGGGTAAGTGGCGTGGTGGCATTTGGGAATGGCACTCTTGCATGCTGCCTGTCGCTGGACAAGCCATGACCACCAGTGCCATATGTGTATCTCCTCTGCTGGGGAGATTAGGAAAATGGATCTGGTGGAGCCCGGGGAACAGGTAGTTGCCCATGGGAATCCTGCTTGTCAAGCTTGAGATTTTAGGCACGCCCTCCAGGTCCCTGTGTGCAGACCCTCTCCAGCTCAGTGCTGTGACACGGCTTGTTCAGGTTCCGGGGCTGGTGATGGGTAAAGGGTAAGGAAGATGGAGACTGCCAGAAAGCCCTTTTGCAGGATGCAGAGATGTCCCCAGAGGATTTGGTTTCACTTTGGAATCTACTCGAGGGATGATGCCTTTGTCAGGCACAAGCACTTTTTTTCTAGCTGTCATTTTTTCAGTAAGGGCCACTAAACTTTCTTCCACTGAATGTCTCCCTGGCCCACAGCTGGGAGGACCCTCGTGTGCACAGGCCCTTTCTCAGCTCTTGTCTGGGCTGGGCATGTATTTCCAGCGCTGCTGTCCAGGCCTGGGGCAGGGAGGTTGGGTGCAGCAGCCCAAGGACAGCCCCTGCCTCTGTGTCCCCTGGCCCCATGGAGAGCTCTCCCATGATGCTTTGCAATTCCAGGAGCAGCATTTCCCCCAAACGTTCTGATCACGCCTGTCTTTGTGACCGAAGAGGAGGCTGCGAGCCTCCGTGAATTCCCAGTGCAGCGGGTGCCCGGGTAGGTGAGGCACCCAGGACAAACCTGCCACTCACTTCGCCCTTCCTCAGCCCCCTCCCCTCCCTGCCCTGTCCTGCAAGGCTCCATCTGTAACTGCAGGGTGCTGGTTGGCAGGGGCGTGGCATGGTTCAGATGACAGTGGGTTCCAGTCCCAGACCTCTTCCTTATCAGCAGGTGACTTTGGGCAAGCCCATTACCTGCCTGAGCCCCAGCTTGTCCATCTCTCCACTGGGCCCCACGTAGTCTATGTACAGCTCCCAGTGTGGGGCCTGGTGCACAGGAGACGCTCCTACTCAGGAGACTGCCATTTGCAGTAGATGATCTTGTCATTGCTGTGTGAGGCACCCAGCCTGGGTGCTGTCTTCGCTCTGCTCCCGTGGTGGGTCTTGGTGGCGTCTGCAGCTGTCTGGCCCGGGCTCCCACCCCTCTCTGCGCCTCTTGGGGGTCAGTGCTTCCCTCTTCCTTGGACAGGCGCTCGGCCTCTCCGTTGCTGGCCCCTCCTCAGGCCCGCTGCCTTCTCCCTAGGTCTCCCACGCCGCCAGCCCGACTCCAGGACGCCTCTGTCCAGCATGCTGCAAAGGTTCGGGGCTCGTCTGCTCCGAAGGAACATGCCACCAGGCATGCGGGATCTGTGGCCTGGACGCCGGCAACTACTCCACAGCCTCCGAGCCCTGGCGGGGCCTGGCCAAGTGGCAGGCAGGAGAATGGCCATGTGCCTGGCCCGGAGCCGGAGCCCCTTGGGTCTGTGGGACTGCACAGCCCGCTCCAGGGCCAGGATCTCGGCCTCAGCTGCTCGCTCCAGAAGGAGCCAGGCTTTCCCCAGGGGGAGCTGGACTTGTCTGAAGTCCACATTCCAGAAGCTCAGGAAGAGGGGACGTCCTCGGGTCACCTTGCTTTCCCACATGGGTGTGTCCCGAGTGGCAGAGGTCCCTGCTCTGAGGAACCTGTGAATGGTGCCAGCAGTTTGGAGCCCACGGTGCCTGAGAACGCAGCCATCAGCAGCCGCCTCTCTCCTGCCCCTCTTGAGACGCTTGCCCAGAACGGAGTCCTAGAACAGGGCGAGGACCTTCCTGCCACCAGCGGCCACCCCCTCGTTCCTGGAGCAGAGCCTCTCCCCAGAAGGACCAGCAGGCCCTTGCCAACAACTTGCTCAGATCTAGGGCAGAGCGAGCTTCCTTGCGGGGAGCAGGGCACGGCCCGGGGTGTCGACGGGGTCCACAAGAGCCTGGAGGCCCCCCGAATGGAGGGCGGTTCTGACTCAGCAAACTCTCAGGGCGACAGGCCCTGTGCAGACAGAGCAGAGTGCACGCTGGCCCCAGCAGGGGCCCACGCGGGACTTGTGCAGATGAACCTCTACACCCACAGTGTCAAGGGCCTGGCACTGTCCCTGCTGGCTGAGGAGCCGCTGTTGGGAGATGGCGCCGCCATTGAAGAGGTGGTGAGTATCTGCAGAGCCCCTCCCAGCCCTCTGCCCTCCCCCTGCCTCCTGGAAATAGGCCGCTCCTCCCCTAGCTGTTTAGCCAGCAGGGCCCGCATGTCTCTGCAGCAGGACTCATGGTCATCCCTCCGTCTGGAGGTCTCCTGGGGGCAGGGCTGAGCGTGCACATGGCACAGGTGTGGCTTCTCTGCTCCTTCCTCTGGTTTCAGAGTGGCTGGAGCCCCGACTCCAGCTCTCCAGCATGTGGTGCTGCCCCCAGCTCCCGCCCCTGAGCCTCTGCTTCTTCATCTGTCGCCTGGGGTAGTGCTAGGCCCGGCTGCAGGGAGATGGTGCAGGCAGGGGCTGTGCACAGCCTCTGCACCCCTGTGCCTGGCCTCATTCCTTAGCCTGCAGCCCTAGGTTGCATGCAGGTGAAGCCTGGAGTCCCCTAGAAACCCTGCGTCCTTGCCACGGTCGCACCATTGCTGGGCACGGACGCACTGCTCCCCAGAGGCCTGGGCATCTGAAGTCCTCACTGGCCCTGGAGGGCTCTTCTGCCGTCACTGCTTCACCCACACTCTGAGTGGTGAACTGACCTCCTCTGGGCCTGGGCCCACGCTGGAGATGTGGTTGCTATAGTAACGGCCTTGCTTTGGTTGGCAGGGAAAGTGCAGCAGGAAGAACCGCAGGTTGGAATGGCTGCAGGGCAGTGGTGTCCTGGGGCTTGCTTGTTTTTATTCTTAAATCTATATTGTTCCAAGCCCATCTTATTAGTATGCAGGGCTTGTGACCCTCCACAAATGAGCAAGTCGCCTTGGAGGTGGAGGGCAGGAGGAGGAAGGCTGCAGAGCTGCCAGCCAGAGCCTGCTCCTCGAGCTGCCGGGCTCGTCTCCCCTTTTCCTCAGACCCGGAGTCTGGCTCGTGTGCTTCCTGCATCCACGTTCCCTGTAGCTGAGTGCCACCCACACCCGTGACAGCCGGGAGGGCTGTGCCTGCGGCCTCACACGCCTCCGTGCCGGGGCTCATGGTCTTCTGCACAATACCAGGCCTCAGAAATGTCATTTTGATGGCCTAGTGTTTAGGGGTAACAAAATCGATGCCCCTCTCTCTACTCTCACCGTCACCCCCACCCCAAAGAAAAAGACAGCTCAGGCTGCTGCGCGGCGTGCTGTGCACTCGCCGTGCGCTGGGCACCGCTCTACCTCTGATTCCAGCCAAGCTCTGAACAGATCCACCAGGCCCGAGCGTCCATCTCCCGAGCTCTGAGCCTGGTCGAGGTGGGGGCCTCATTGCAAGGGGTGGCTCCAGAGGTCTTGCTGGTTTCTTCCTCCTTGTCCCAGCCTCTCTGTCTCTGGCCCTGCTAGTCGGGAAGGTGAAGGAAGGGGCTAATGCCCTGCCCTCTGGCTCTTGCTGTGTGGACATATGGCTTGGGTCATCAAGGCCCATCCACGTTGTCATCACAACAGCCTCCAGGAGCGTGCATCTGAAGGAGGGTTTGGTGCTGGCTAGGCCCAGGAAGTTAAACGACTTCATGAAAGAAGAAAAGCTCGGCTTTTCTAAAGGAGTTAGGAGGTAACTGACTTGGACCACCTGACAGGTGTAGAGGGGGTTGTTCATCAGAACCAAGGTCTCCTTCATAATCGGGAGAGATCTTTTAGTGCCTTTTGGTCCCAGACCTGCGTAGAACATACGTGACCTGATTTCCCTGCAGCCCTCTGCTACCGTCTGGAAGGCCAGAACCCTGCAGAACAGTCCAGTACAGGCCAGATGGGATAGTGAGCGCACCCCCTTTGAAAGTGCGCCTTGATTATGTTACATGCCACTAAGGTGCCTTTGCATCCTTTTGCCGGCCTGTCCCTTGGCAAATCGATTTCAAGCTCTCTAGGTTTGCAGGGGGTGGGAGGAAAGAACCGTGGAAGAGCAGCCAGGAGGCTGGGGTTGGGGTGGCTTCCCTATGAACTCTGAGGGTACAGAGTGGGCTCCCACCAGGGGGCAGCACAGAGCCACTGCTGCGGCAGGTTCCTGCTCAGAGCCAAGGGTAATCTCATTGCCCTTCAAATAGAGCGATCAGATAAATTATTCATTGCTCCATTAGGACAGTGAGCTGTCTGCACACAGCTGACGAGCTCTGAGCCCGCAGTCGCGCTTGGAGTGAGTTCACGAACTACTTCTTGGAGGAGCACGCCCCTCCCCCGCAGTGAGGAAACCCGTGTTGCGCCGCCTCTTCTGCGTGACACATTGTGCGCTGACACTCAAGCTCTTTGCCCTGGTGCCACTGGAAGTCAGAGCGTCCGGCATTGCTAGCTCTGTGTCTCCCAGGGCTGTTTTGAGGACCACTTCATAGATCGGGTTGGGGAACTTGTTACAGAAAGAGCCAGAAAGCAGCGATTTCCGGCTTTGCACTCTTCAGCTCTGCTGTGGAGCATGAGAGCAGCTGCAGGCCAGGTGTGAGCAGGGTGCCCCCATCCTTCACGAATCCCGACCTGGGAACGGCATGCGTTTCCACGCAGTGGTACTCAGATGGCTTTCTCCCCAACCAAATGGAAACAAACTGAACTACCCGTGCCTGTCAGGCTGTGCAGAAGCAGGCGGGGCTGGAGTCAGCCTAGAGACCATAGCTTCACTGTTAAGTGAGAGCACTCGGTTACCTGTGAAGAGTTGTCCCGTGTCCTCTCACACATCTTACCATGAACTGTGCAGTTAAGTGGTTTTATCTTGAGTATAAGCAGAGCCTGAGCCCCATAGGGAAAGTGAGTTTTGGCATGGCTCTTCTGTTGTCCCTTCCTCTGGGCACCAACTCAGGAAGGACGGCTGTTGGCAGGTTCCTGGGGTCCAGAAACTTCCAGCAAGGCTGTGGTTTCAGCTCCTGGTGGATGCTTGTAGTGCACACACACGTGATCCCATGTGAGGCTCACTAGCACTGTGTTCTTAGGCATCCCAGAAATCTGAACAAGAGCCCGCACTTGTTCCTGGGCATGTGTCCTTGTGTGGACTCTGCACCCTCAATTTAAACAGACTGCACAGAAGTGGAAAGTGGCGGCCCAGGTGTGTCCTGAACACCTGCCAGGAGCCAGGCTGTCCCCTGGGTGTTGGGTACAAAGGCAAGCGTGTGAGATGAAACCTTCCTCATCAAACCTGTGGATTCACATGGCACTTCAAGACATTCAGATAGAAAAACCACTGTGACCTCAGTGCAGGACCAAAGATGACCGTTGAACTTCCCAGCTTTCCCTCCAGAAGCATTCATTTGCATCTCTGCACCTGGTTTTCTGTTGAAGTAGTCCATAGGCGAGTTACCTGTCTCATTAGAGACCCCACTTTATTTTTTTCAGCACTGGGGATTGCACCCCAGGGTGCTCTACCACTGAGCCACGTTCCGGCCCTTTTTATTTTTAATTTGGGAGGACGTTTCACTGAGTCGCAGAGGCTAGCTTCAGGCCTCCGCATTGCTGGGATCGCAGGTGTGCGCCACCGTGTCCCGCCGCATCCCACTTTGGTGATGGGCGTATTCTTTCTTGACTCTATGAAAATGCCCTGCCCGAGGCGCTTTAGAGCTTACAGAGGACTTCTGTCTGTCATCTCTTCAACACGCCCAGCAGTCAAGTGGTATTCCTGTTTTGCACATGAAAAACCAAATGGAGCACAGAAAATTCCGCAGCTCGCCCCCGGTCGTCTGGCTAGGAGCAGGCTGAGCAGCGATGTCCTTTGCCTGGGAACTGCCTTATGCTCAGGAATAGTGGCCGCCTTGTGGCTGAAGTAGCCCCAGGAGGCCTATTTCAGCTGAGCCTGTCAGAACATGACTGATGTACTCCGTCCAGCCCTGAGTGGGACCTGACCACCACACAGCGCTCAGAGAGGTGAGGAGAGCAGCTCCTGCCGCAGCGTTAGGTTAACAAGTTAGCGTCCAGTGCTGTTTATGGTTTGATCCTGTGATTGTTTTATAAAGAACCAGGCGCAGTGGCGCACACCTATAATCCGAGTGGCTCAGGAGGCTGAGGCAGGAGGATCACGGGTTCAAAGCCAGCCTCAGCAACTTAGCGAGGCCCTAAGCAACTCAGTGAGACCCTGTATCTAAGTAAAATACAAAAAAGGGATGGGGATGTGGCTCAGTGTTTAAGTGCCTCTAGGTTCAATCCATAGTACCCGCCCGCCCCGCAAAAAAAAAAAGAATAATTGGAACAATGTGGTCCAGCGTTCTCAGCTGTATTTACTTACGACTTGTAGTAAACACATGGGTGCCTGGGCCTCCCTCCCCGTGGCCTTCCTCTGAATCGCGCAGCACAGAAAGCCACACTTGTCACTCCTTCAGGGAATGGCACATTCTGGAGGCACCAGAAGAAGTCAGCTCTCGACGCCCATTGGGGGACTCCAGCCGGCCCCACTGAGGTCCCTGGGGACTAGTCCAAGCACACCTGGGAGCCGGGAGGGAGACGCGCCAGGGGCGGCCCGGGTGTGGGCGTGATGGGATCGAGAGCAGCTTCTCTGCTGTTGATTTCTTCTTTTTAAATTACCTTTCTACTCACCTTCACTTTCCTATTTTTCTACAATACGATCCTTTAAAACATCAGAACAGAGCGTGCAGGTACTTCCTGAAAAGCCGCAAAAGCGCTGCTCAGAGTCCATTTTTTGCCGAATCAGGTAGCCACCGAGGACTCTTGGCGTGATTATTTTTAAACAAAGTCCAGGGCAAACAGAAGGCCCTTCCGGGGGCTGCCGAGGTGGTGCCCCAGCCCGCGGCCCTCTCCCGCCCCTGCAGTACCGCAGCAGCCTGGCGTCCCTGAACGGGCTGGAGGTGCACCTGAAGGAGACGCTGCCGGGAGGCGAGGCCGCAGCCGCGTACCCGGCCAGCACGTACAACTTCACGCACTACGACCGCGTCCAGAGCGTGCTCACGGGTAAGGGACGCCGCCGGGTGGGCGGGGGTGAGACCCGGGCCCCTCCAGGTGCGTGGTCCCGGGACCTGCGGTGAGGGGTGAGGTGCAGCCGCTCACCAGGGCGGCCCCACCAAGTGCCAGACACACCTGGCCAACGCTTCTTCCCTTGTTTGTCCTTGTTGGCGAGGTCCCCACGTTCCGAGAGTAGTTCACAGGTGTGCAGATGTCGCTGATAGGTCTGCCCCAGATTCTGCGACCCCTGTGAGGGGCCAGTGTTGCTCGAGGGGCAGCGGTAGGGCCCGGCCCCCGGTTGTCTCCACACTGTCCTGCTCACATCGTGGCCCTGACCCTGCTGCACCCCACGTCCAGCGCAGGACTTGGGGCGATGGGAGGGGGTCCGCTGTTCACCACCTCTGTTCCTCTCCTGAAAGCGAACCTGCCACAGGCGGCCACCCCGCAGGACCGCCGCTTCCTGCAGGCCGTCAGCCTGATGCATTCTGATTTTGCCCGGGTGCCTGCGCTGTACGAGATGACCGCCAGGTGAGCCTCCCGGAGCCGCCCTGCAGCCCTTACAGCCCGTCTCCCAGGGCGCCTCCCGGCCACGCGGCACCTCACTCCGGGGACGCACACCCTGGTTACTCTCTCCAAGGCCTCCCTTCCCCGGCCCATGGCTGCCACCTCCATCCCCAGGCAGTCAGTGGCAGGGCTTTCCTGGTTCCCTCCCTGTCATGGTGCTGTGTCCCTTCCCAGGAAGGAAGCTGGCTGTCCGCTGGCCAGAAGTGATGTTGAAGCAGTGTCTGTCTCTCCTTAGTTAAAGAACAGTGATAAAAGCGTTCCAAGCCGGCCCGCAGCGCATACCTGTCATCCCAGCAGCTGGGGAGGCTGAGGCAGGAGAACCTCCAGGTCAAAGCCAGCCTCGGCGACTTAGTGAGGCCCTAAGCAACTCAGTGAGACCCTGTCTATAAGTAAAAATATAAAGTGCTGGGGATGTGGCTGAGTGGTCAAGTGCCCCTGGGTTCAATCCTCAGTACCAAAAAAACCCCACAAAAAACAAAAATAGCCCATCCCACTTCAGAGACCTGTGACATGCATTTTCTCTGCCATCACATGCCCAAGAAGTAACCGCGTCTCCAAGCTCGCTGTTACTAGTGCTCCTTCTCCCTTTTCGTATGTAGTGTAGGTGTAGTGGCGTCTTTGCTTTAAAGGCGCTGGTGTTCCCTTAGGAAGCAGGGTCCTCCCAGTGCACTGTTGTCTGGTTGCCGCTTCTCGCTGTCACACCTCTGCTGTGCGCCCTTGCTGGCAGGCACGAGTCTGCCAGTCACTGCTGTGGTTTGCCTGGGGCCAGCCTGGTTCTGTTTCTCTCCGTGTGCCCCCCTGTGACACTGGGCAGGAAGTAGGGCGAGTGCGGGGCAGAGTGCGCATGCCCTCGTAGTGACTTGGGTCAGTGCGTTTTTGTATTGTCTTTGTTTTGTACCGTAGCTTGAACCCGGGGTGCTCCAGCACTGAGCTACACCCCAGCCTTTTTTATTTTTTAAATTTGAGACAAGGTTTTGCTAAGTTGCTGAGGGTCTAACTAAATTACCGAGGCTGGCCTTGAGCCTGTGGTCCTCCTGCCCCAGCCTCCCCAGCCGTGGGATCCAGGCGTGTGGGCCTGTGCTAGCTTTTCTATCCCTGTTTTGCAGAGGAGGAAGCTGAAGCACAAATAGGATCAGCCACTTGTCCCAGGGTCACACTCTTGCCCTGCGGCAGGGCTGGGATTTGAACTCAGGCCTCCAGGACGCTGGAGTGCGTGTTCCCTGCAGGTGTCAGTGGGGGGCAGTGTGGCCAGGCGGGGTGTGGGCTCTGGGCCCACCGAGGCACAGGCTCCTTGGCAGGGGTGACGTAATGCCGTCTCTTGCCTCACTTGAGTGCCAGGTTTTCCCGCCGCCTAGTGCCATTCCAGCTAGCGTTCCTGTCTCCATTGTGGTGCGTCTCCCTGCTGCGGTGCAGGGCTGCCTTGGGCAGGCCACCTGGACGTGATCTGCATCTGAAGTTGGTGGCTGGGACCTGCTTGTGCTGGGGGTGTGGCATTCCGTGGGAGGTGGTGATGAGTGAAATGTCAGCATCTGCTCCACCAGCTGCCGGGTGGCTGCAGCATCCACCTGCCTTGGAGCCCAGAGGGCCTTGACGCTGGGAAGCACAGCCTGGGCACGTGCTGGGTGGTCTTCATGGTGATGGGGGCAGCAGCCGCCTGTCCTGAGCGCTCTTCCTCTGCTGAGAAGTTCACATCTGTATTCCCACTACGTGATCCTTAAAGCACCCTGGGTGAGGGGAGGCCTCCTGTGACATCCTTGGTTCACAGGGAGAGTGAGGACCCAGGAAGGTTGTCTTGCTTAGCGCAGGGCACACAGCCGGGACTAGTACGGCTGGGATCAGCACCCAGGTGTGTGACTCACACCCGAGTCCTTCCTGCCCTGCCTTCCACAGCTATGGGGAGGGCTGCTCCTGCTGCTCCAGCAGAGGCCAAGGCTCCCATGCTCACTGGGGTCGCCGCAGGAGGAGCAGGAGGAGGGTGCCATTCGCCCCACGTCCTGTGCAAGGAGAGGTCTGAGGGAGGCCCTCGGTGGCCGGGCCCCCGTGTGATGGGTCTGGGGAAGCGGGCCAGCGGGGAGCTAGTCTGGGAAGGGCTAAGGATGGAGGAGCCGGGTGGTCACCCCATGGGCCTCCTTTTTGCAGTGCCTTCTCTTCTGTGTCCCCACCACTGCTGCTGTCACATCCCACTGTCCCCTGTCACCTCGCTCCCGCTTGACCATCTGGCCACCCGAGGTCCTTCCACTGTCCTCTGGTGCTGTGTCATTGTAGAGGAGGGCAGCTAGGCCCCCGCTGGGTGTCAAGGGGGACAGTGCTGCCATTCCTGAGGCTGACGTGAGGGGCGGATGAGAGGCGCCGGGCGCCCGCCCTCCTGCCTGATGGAGTGACTGCTGCCGGCCCTGGCTCCCTCCTGGCCTGCCGTGGACTGCCCCAGCCGCCCCAGAGTTCAGAGAAGGGAGACAGTCATTGGCTGAGGCCTGTGACTCAGGGAACAAACGGAGCCCCAAGCTACATCAGGTGACACCGCAGCCTCTGGTGTGCTGGCCCTTGTGGGCTGGGGCACAGGTGCCAGGGCCGTTCTCCCCCAGGAACGCCTCCACGGCCGTGTTCGCCTGCTGCAGCCCCGCCCACGAGACCTACTTCCAGCCTCTGGCGCCCGCAGCCCGGAGCTCCGGCTTCCCCAGCCCCGAGGACAGCGCCTTCAGCCTCCCCGGCAAAGCCCGGCAGAAGCTCCTGAAGCACGGGGTGAACCTGCTCTGAGCTGCGCGCCCAGTGCCTCAGGCAGCCGTGACCAGGGAGCTCCGCTCGCTGGGAGGCCCTGTGCCTTCATGGAACATCCCCTCTGAGGAAGAGCGTTCGAGTTTGTTCCTCCTTTCGCAGGTTGGGCTGTGGGTAGATGGGTGGTCCCTGGGGTCAGCAGACGCGGCAGTTTGGCAAGCGCCATCTCCACTGGCCATGTGGGGCCAGGGTGGCTGCTGGTCCTTGTACCAAAGAAGCTCGGGTTGGTTGGGCTCCCCGTCACACTGAGCCCGAGGCTGCTGACGTTGCTGCCCCTGTTCACCCAGCCTGGACGGGCACTATGGAATCTGAGTTGGCGTTTTTTCTAGAACCTGATTATCCCGGGTCTAGGGTGTTTGCTCAATCCTGTCGTGAGGTGGGCAGGGCGAGGGTTGTTACCAGCAGGCTGCCCACCTCTCTGGTCTCACCACCCTCCTGGGTGGTGCTTCAGGCAGCTCCCTGGCAGTCGCCAGGCCCTGAGCTGTTCCCAGAGCCCTGCAGCCTGCGAGGCCGATCCACCCGAGGAGCGCAGACTGCAGGCCTCAGGTCAGGAGATCCTCAGGCCAGGGCGGGGCTCAGGCACAGCGGGACCCAGCCACGCTGCCTTGGTCAGGAGCAGCTCTGCAGCTGCCCCCTCCCCAGTCAGTGTCCCCCGACAGGAGTTCCCCTGACAAGACCGTGTTCCCAGCAGCTGTGAGAGGGCATGGCGACGGGCGCAGGGATGGTTGGAAGGGTCAGAGTTCTCTGTCTTCGCGGGCTGGAGTGCCTGCCCTGCCTGGAGAAGCTCCTGGTGTGACGGTGTCGCGCTGGTGGACAGAAGCGTGTATGGCCTGTTGTCTTTTTCTTGAAACAAGTTTCCAAGGGATAAAAATAAAACAGCCAAACATGCCAAGAGTTGTGAGTGACATTTCTAGTGGCAGAGCTCAGGTGAGCTTTGCAGCGTTTGTGTCTGTGTGAGGGATGTGTCCGCACACGGCGTCCCTCTGTGTCAGCATGGCGTTGTTCCCAGTCCGAGGACACCAAGTCCTGAGAACCCATGTACGTCCTCCTGTGCTCGGGGTCCCCTCTGGAGTTCTCAGGAGCCCTGTGTGAGTGCCCTGCCGTGGTCACACTGCATTGTGATGGAGGACAGGAGGGACCTGCACTCACTCAGCGTGGGCAGAACCGTTTCCCAGGTGGTTTTGATCTGTGGTTGAGTCCACAGATGGCGGCACTCGTGAACACAGGGGCAGCTGTGTGGCTCTTCTGTGGATGTGCCAGGAAAGGAGCCACCCGCAGGGACCAGCCCCTCCACAGGGGCAGGAGCTGCGCCCATGAGTGCCAGCTCCCAGGCCTGCACCACCTCCTCTCTCTGGGGTCCCTGCAGCACTGCAGATGGTGGAGGAGGACCCGGCCTCAAGTGAGGATGAACGCGAGCCCTCCTCTGATCAATTTCATCACAGATTTCTGTGCCAGCTCCTCAGGTGCTCCCCATCATGCACCTCGATGCAGTTCCTCCCTTCCTGCTGGGGGCGTAAACAAGTCGTGTTTCCTGAGAACTTTGGCTGCCCCTTGGCCCCATCTTGAGCGTCAGCCGTGGAGCCAGCAGCACGTCCTAATCTTAATTCGCGCTTTTCACAAACTTTTCCTCCCAGCCGGGCGCGGTGGCTCACGCTTGTAATCCCAGCACTTAGGGAGGCTGAGGCAGGAGAATCGCGAGTTCAAAGCCAGCCTCAGCAACGGTGAGGCACTAAGCAACTCAGTGAGACCCTATCTCTACATAAAACACAAAATAGGGCTGGGGATGTGGCTCAGTGGTCAAGTACCCGAGTTCAATCCCCAGTACCAAAAAAAAAAAAAAAAAAACTTCTCTTCCCACCTAATTTCACAGGGCTGCTTTGAGCTCTGGATACAAAATGCATCTGTTCCTACATAGGATGAGGGGCAGCCGGAGGCTTCCCTTTAAAGCCTCCCCCAAAGCTGAGTCCTGAGCAGATGAAGAGCACGACAGCAGTGCAGAGGCCCCCGTGGGGTCGTGCTGAGCCTGCCTGAGAACGGAGCTGGCCACCTCAGTGGGCCAGCTGCCACTTGAGCTGGTGGGAGGCACAGCCTCCAGCCCTTCAGCCTCCAGGTGCGACTGCAGCCCTGGCGGACATCCCGACTGCCCCCGCAGGAGCAGCCACAATGCCAACCTAAGCCACTGAGTGTCCTAACCCACAGAAAGTGTCGGGTAGTACATGCATTTGAAGCCTGTGGGTAACGCGTGGCACGGCAGGAGACAGACATGCTCCCACGCCCATCTCCACCTGCCCGTCCAGGTTCCAATTGTAGGGCACCCCAGCCCATGCGAGGCCCGCACTCGGCTCTCGAGCTTCAGTTGGGATCCCAGCTTCCTGCATTTCCACCTTGCAGAACAGGGCTGGAAAGACTGTGAGCTCACCCACGCCTTCCACTGGCCCAGAGCTGGTATGGATGGCCAGCTGGGTCCCTCCTTCCTCTGGGCCCTGGCCTGGTGGCTTTCCGTTTGCCAGCACCCTCCTGAGTGCGCTTCCTCCCAAAGTGGTTCCTGCAGGCGGGCTGCCTCTCCTGCTGCTGGCTGCCTGGGCCCCGCCGTGTCCAGCCTGGGGAGAGGAGTGTGTGCCTGACGGAAGCCCGTGGGCCAGGCAGGAGCGGGACGGGTGCTGGAAGAGAATCCCTCCCTGGTCCTAGGGTGCCCTTTCCAGAAGGGTGGGAGCAGGAAGAGCAACCCCCTGAAACCACTTCTGGTTCAGTAGACTGGGAGTGACCCACTGCGTGTGCCGCCTGCCCCTGAGGTGCTGAGCCCGCAGTACGAGACCACAGGAGGAGCCCTGGGCCTTGTGCATGGTGGACCTGTGTCCCCTGTGCCAAAAAAACCCCAAGCATGCCGCCCCTCCCACCCACCCTCCTGGGGTTGAAGTTCCAGGACACGCAGCCATTCCTTTCTGCGTCATTTTCTTGCTGTTTGCACATGGAGCCTGTGCCCTGTGCCCCAGAGTCCCAGGGATCGGGCGGCTGTAGCGTTATCTCCAAGGCTTGGTGACGGTGGCCTAGAGGTGGCTGGAAAAAGAATGCTCAGCCCCCAGCTTCCTTTCCAATGGCTCAGGCATCCTGGGTTCTCAAGACACAGCTGCAGGCCCACGCTCTCAAAATGAGGCTCCAAGAGTGAGGCCCCCAGAGCAGAGGCCCAGGGGCCATGCAGCGTATTTCTGCTGCAGGAGCGCTGCCCGCAGTGGGGGAAGGTGGCCTCTGCGGGACAGTCCACTTGCTTCACAGTCTAAAGTGTAGCTGTAGATCCAGGGCCCCAACTCCATGAGCTGTTCACTGAAGAAGTCACGGGAGGGGAGGGAGCAAGAGGCTCTGTTTGGGGTCAGTCCCTGTGGGGTTTCTACTCCTGTGCACTGTGTGACTCAAGTTTCCAGGAGAGATTAATAGTGGCCATCCGATTCCCACTGGGGAAAAGATCTTTGTTCCCTAGGGAAACATTGGCACCTAGTCAAGCTGCCTCTTCCCCAAGAGGAAGCATCTAGGCATGCAGTGCCCCTGTCTCCACTACAGTGACAGCGACAGTCACTGGGAGACTGGGAATTTCTTTTTTTTTTTTTGGTACTGGAGATTGAACTCAGGGGCACTCGACCACTGAGCCACATCCCCAGCCCTATTTTGTGTTTTATGTAGAGACAGGGTCTCACTGAGTTGCTTAGCGCCTCGCCCTTGCTGAGGCTGGCTTTGAACTCGCAATTCTCCTGTCTCAGCCTCCCTAAATGCTGGGATTACAGGTTTGCGCCACTGCACCCAGCTTGGGAATTTCTTCTTTTTGGTGGGGGAGTACCAGGGATTGAACCCAGGGAACTTAACCACTGAACCACATTCCCAGCCTTTTGTATTTTTTATTTTGAGATAGGGTCTCACCAAGTTACTTAAGACCTCACTAAGTTGTGAGGCTGGCCTCAAACTTGGGATCCTCCTGCCTCAGCCTCCCAAGCCACTAGGATTATAGGTGTGCACCACTGTGCCCAGCAAGACTGAGATCCTTGTTGAAGTCACCCTCGCTGGTGTTCCTCTTGGTGGAGGTTGACAAGATGCAGTCTCAAGCCTAGGAAGCCCACAGCCACGGGAGGCTGGGAAAGGTAAGGAATGGACTCTTCCCTAGAGCCTGCAGAGAGCGGGCATGTGACTGTGAGCACGTGGGATTAGGTCCAGTGAAACTGACCGTGGACGGCCAGCCTCCAGAACCATGACGATGAGTCTCGGTTGCTTTAAGCCACCCAGTTCATTTGTTACAGCAGCCAAGGAAACTAATACATCCACCTGCAAATGTGATGGTTGTGCTAGTGATTCCAGGCGCCCTGTCCTTCCAGAGTGCCATGTGGAACACTGGCAGGGGGTGGAGAGGTGGCCCCATGAAGGGCCATGCAGGGAGCAAACTCTGGGCAGGGAGGAGACCTTCAGCAGGGGGAGGCTGGCTCCTGAGTGAGCAGC
>CM053407.1:110148930-110201616 GCA_028644305.1 Xerus rutilus
GGCTCTTCCCTGCAGGGACTGGGCAGCTTTGGGCGAGAGAGCAATGGCCACAGTTTCCTGGGGACCTGACCCTGGACACCACCTCCGAGGCTGCCTGGCAGCCCTGCCACCCTGCCAACAAAGCCAGCCAGCGTGCGGGGACCTAGACCACGTCCTGGCCTGGGCGGCTTGAGGCTCCTCCATGTGCCAGCAAGAGAGGCCGCGCTGCTGGGGGCCGGCCTGCAGGCCTCTGCTTTGTTTGAAGATGGCCACGAGAAGTTCCATGTTGGACACTCAGACAGCCGCTGGGTCACTCTATTTCAGAACACTAAAAAACCGAGGGGCACGTGACATTGCAGACTCACAGAGGGGCCGCGTCTCTGGTCACGGAGTTAAAGGAACGCACTTGCTGGCCAGAAAGGAATCTCAGAAGCAAATGATTGGAAGGGAGAAAGAAAAAAGAAATCTAAGGAAATACAAGCTGGAGGTTTTCCATTTACAGTAACCAAAGGAAGAAGGACCCGCCACCATCTGAAGCCCCGGGGGGCTTCCCGCAGAGGCAGGTGTGGAGCGTGGACCTGTGGCCCGCGGTGGGTGCACTGTCCAGGGTCCACTCAGGCTCGCCTCGGCTGCTCTGGCCGCTCCAGCAGGGAAGTGTCCTCATCGCCCTGGAGCAAAGATGAAGTCAAGGGCCTGCCGCTCGGCGGCTGCGACATTTGGATGCCACAAGTCTACCATGAAAACCACCCGGGGGCCATCCTCTGCGGACCCTGTGGGGAGGCAGGAGAGAAGAGAGAGTCGGTGGCCCGCAGCCAGGACCACGCGTGGTGGGACCCACACAGCAGGCTCTGGGGCAGGGGGCACATCCCGTCCCCTGGCCTGGCTCGCGGCTCCTCGCTTCTCCGATCCCAGATCCCAAGGTTCCCACGGCTCCAGCTCCAGCAGGGTGAGCTGCAGGGCACGGAGCAGGAGGGTGGGCTGGCCAGGTGGGGGCAGGGATGTTCTTAGGCAGTGGAACTGTGGGTAGGGCACCGTCCCCTGCCCACGGCCACACCAGGAGCAAGCCGGGACGTGAGCTTGGACGTAGGTGATGATGATGTGCCCAGCTGTGCTCAGCAGTGTAACCAGGGCTGCTCACTCGGGGCGCTGTGGATGTTGGGGGGGGGCAGCGGTGCGAAGGGGCGTGTTTGGTACTTTGTGCTCAGTCTTTTCTGGAAACCTAAAGCTTCTCTAAATACTAAAATATGCCGGGCGTGGTGGCGCCTGCCTGTGATCCCTGTGGCTCAGGAGGCTGAGGCAGGAGGACGGCAGGTTCAAAGCCAGCCTCCGCAATAGCGAGGCCCTGAGCAGCTCTGTGCGACCCTGTCTCTAAACAAATAGGCCTGGGGATGCGCTCAGAGGCCCAGTGCCCCTGAGTCCAATCCCAGAAACTCCCCCGAGAACCCAGGGGGGGCGGCACCCACCTCCGTGCAGCGCGGTGTGCAGGAAGGAGTCGTCGAACAGCAGGCAGCGGCCCTCGGCCCAGCACTGGGGCTCGCCCCCCACCACCAGCTCGCAGCCGCTCGGAGTCTTGAGCCCTTGTGGGAAACAGGAGAGTGAGGGCCAGCCTCTCCCCGCCGTCCACAGCCGTCACTGCAGTCCTGTCCCCAGGGCCTTCCAGTTGCCACGTAGGGCCCACCACCCGCGCGGGGCTGGCTCGCCTCCGCCTGTGACCCAGAGGCCACCTTAAGGAAGTGCTGGCCCTCGGGAAGGAACGGGCGGGCGCCCTCGCAAGGAGCCCCATGCTGGAGACAGTGGTGAGGCCCAGCCAGGGCCGTCATGTGGGGACACTGCTGGCCTGCATGTCCCCAGCCCCAGCTTCTACAGACGCGTGGCTGCCGCGACCTCAACAGCCACAGAGGCACTGCAAGGGCTGCCCGATGGCTTCCGCAGGGGTGGGTTGGCCTGAGGGAGCAGGAAGGCGCAGGGGAGCCCTGGAGAGGGGCAGGTCGGGGTGGCTTCCTCCGTCTTCAGTGTGCGCGCTGGGCTCATGGGACCCTGAGCACGTCAGCACGCCCTTCTGATCCACTGTCCTTGTGGCAAAGATGCAATGGCTCGCTCTCTGGCAACCGAGTATTTTAACGCACTCTTTAAGCCAGAAGTGGAGGGCTCCCCAGAGACCACACGGGGCTAGGAAAGACAGAGGACTTGGGGCAGATGATGAGCTCGGACCCGTCTGTGCTGTGTGACTCCAGGCCAGTCCTTCAACCTCTCAGAGCCTCACCTCCCTCATCTGTGAAAAGGGGACATTCGTGTATATACCTTCCGAGGCTGCTAAGTGACCTTTATCCTTGTTACCAATTACTGAAACTCACTGTGTGCAGGTTTGCGCTAAATAAACGCAGCAGGTGCCACCCACCCTCTGGAGGAGGAACAGAGCCATGCCTTGATCTGCTGAAAAGTCACTGTCTGGCCCGTGCTGGGGCGGCTCTGTTTTGTACCAAAGAACAGGCTCTTCTAAGACTGGACACTCTGATCAAATGCTAGTCACAGGTCACAAGCAGCTGCACGGAGGTCTCTGCTGCCGGCTGTGGTCTCTGTTTAAACTCCCAACAGTGCGTTTCCTTAAGGGAGGCGAGACCGTCTCTGGACGGTGTCCAGCCTGCCACCCGAGGTCACTCCCCACCCCTGTTGCTTGGTTCAGATGAAGGCTTTCGGGATGAGGGAACTCTCTGCAGGGCCAGTTGCCCTGGGGTTTGGAAGGAGGCTCCCGTTTCTCTGGGCCCCTCGAGGACTCAGTACTACCACTCGGGAGCAGTGGAGAGGTGGCCTGGCTGGCGCCCCGCCCTTTCCTGTCCTCACTTCCCCTCAAAGGCCCAGCCTCCTGTCCGCAGCCCACACACCAGCTGGGTTGGCAGGAAGAGCAGGACTTCCCCAAACAGAGCATCGGGGCCTCTCAGGGACAGAGGACCCTGCGTGGCCTCGGACAGTCCCGTAGGTCCCAGGACCCTCTGTGGCCTGGCGTTTGCTTCTTGTCCCACCAACGCCTGAAGGAAGCAGGAACGTGGAGAAACTGTCCCACAGTCCCCACTTCAGGACTCCGGTGGCCAGTGACTGGGAGGGCACAGGAAACACAAGCTGGTCCTCCGGCCCCTCCCAGCTGGACGGCTGGGCATCGTCCACAACCACAGTGAAGCAAGGGCCTCACTGTGCTTGGGGCTGCTGTGCATACTCGTCTTCGCCCGGAGTGTCCGTCTCCCCAGTGACACCTGCCCGGGGAGTCTGGGGTCGCACAGCGGTTTCCTGAGTCTGCATCAGTGCAGGGGAAACATCACAGCCCTGCGCCATGTGGGGTGACGGGGGCCTGGAGTTGTCCTGTGGCTCCACGTGGCACCAGCACGGGTGACACCCACTGGGGGAGCTCACAGCAGGGCTCAGCAGACAGGTACTGAACAGAGTAAGTGAAGGCTGTCTGCAGGTTCCCTGGAGGGACAAGTCCATCAGTCACTGGACAGGAGGCAGAGAGCACAGTTCCAGAGCTGCGCATGCCGCTTCCCTGCACCTGGGACAGGTGGCTGAGGTGCGGCCGCAGGCTGGGACCCCGCAGACTCTGCTCTGACGCCCCTCCCGGCCCCCAGAGAAGGTCACGGGCATCGAATGCACCGCATGTCCCTCCTGGGTGCACGTTAACGTGGGCCTGGTCACATAAGGGGAGGATGCTGAAGAACCTGGCCAGGGAGGTGGCCTTGGCCCTGGGGGTCCAGCCACGCCCGGTGGGACATCGCCCAAGGTTCCCCGCTGTGTGCGGGGACAAGAGGACCTCTCTTTATTGCAAGTAACTAGCTGGGCCTAGGAGGGACTGACAGGCCATGCTGAGCACCGGGGGGCATGGGAGGCGCCGGGTGCTGGGTGGAGTCAGGTGGGTTTTCTGCCACCCCCTCCTGAGTGGTCTCAGGGGCCTGGAACTCTACACATCCCTCCTGAAGCACCTCCGTCTGCCTGTCACGCTGAAGCTTTTAGATACCACCTGGATGCCGGGGCTGCAGCTCCGTGGCAGAGTGCCTGCCCGCCCTGCATGGGGCCCTGGGTTCCATCCTCAGCACCTTTAAAAAGACAAGCGCGGCTCCTGCCAGCACAGCCGCAATGCCCAAGCCTGGCCGGAGGCCTCGCGCTTTGCTTGCACTTGACCTCTAGATCTGCCGGGTCCACAGACAGCACACCTGGCTATGGCTGCCCCAAGCCCCAGGGCAGGGCTGCGCTCCTGTGCTCCACCCTGGCGGGCCCCCTCTGTCCTCCAGGTCAGGCCCCTCCTTCCCCTGCCTGCCCGGAGCCCGTCTGCGGCCCCAGCTCCCTCTCACAGCTTGGAGCGCCCTGGAACCCTGCCCAGTGGTTTCCTGACCAGGTCGTCACTTGGCTCAGTATCATGCCACACAGATGACCGGACTGCCCCCTGCCTGCCAAGGTGTAGGCTTGTTACCTTGGAACAGCCCTGCCAGGAGGCCCGATCCTCTCCACCACAGAGAGGGAAACTGAGGCTCAGTCCTAGGGCCCTGCCTGAGGGTACTGGGGTCGGCAGGCCCTGGGGTCAGATCAGCTCCTTCCCAAAGCCCGTAAGTGAAGGCTGTCTGCAGGTTCCCTGGGGGGACAGTGACCATGTCTTGTGGGTCATCTCTCACACCATCCAACACAGGGTTTGGCCATGACGGCTACCACCTAGCACTTAGCTAACACCATCGTGTGCCAGGCACCGTCCCGCCCGGGTGGCCACGCAGGACAGCACTCCTTCAGTCCTGTGCGGTAAGTCCAGTCTCTCCATCTTGCAGGGGCGGCCCTGGGGCCCAGGGAGACTGACTCAGCCGCCTGCTCAGTCTCACAGCTGCCGGTGAGTCTGGACCAGGGCTCAGGGCTCCCTGCTGCCCTTCCCTGCCCTACTCTTGAAATACCCACCATGTCAAGGGCTCTCGTCTAGATCTTTCTTCTTTGGAGTTTGGGAGCAGCGTCTTCTAGAGTCCCACCCAGAGGGCAGGAGGAGCAGAGCTGTGGCACGGAGCGGGGGTGCAGGGCTGGGCCCCGGCACAGGCCCTGAGGCAGCTCCAGCTCTGCTCCCCTGCAAAGCACTCAAGGAACCCCACTTTTCCTTTGTCCCCTGACACCCAGGCTGTGTGGTCCCTTCCTAAAGCTAGCTGTCCACCTCAGCTCACTCTAGCCTTGGAGGCTAGCCCTTGATCCATGGCCCCGGAGCCAGCCTTCTGTCACCATCCACCAGGAATAAGGCATTCTGGGGACCTGAGACCCCTATTTACCAAGCTGTTGTTAAGCCTCCCTTGACTGCAGCAGGTTCTGTGAGATGCTCAAGCTGGCTCTGCAGAGGACTGTCATTTGACCTCCACTTTCTACATGAGGAAACCGAGGCTCCGAGAGGTGAAATTTGCAGCCAGCTCATGGGACAGCTGCGGTGCAGACCTAGGTGGCCTAATCCAGACCCTGCTGGAGGGCTGCACACACACACAATACACGCCCTCCCAGGACTCCTGGAAACTGAAGAAAATAGCCTCCCCACCAGGCCTCACGTCTTCCTGGTCAATTTAGGAAGCACTAAAGTAACTTTTACAGCCTCTGAAAGCCACTGGGAACCTCAGTGGTCTTTATGACAGCTTTTGGCTCTAGAGCTACGTTGGCTGAGACAATAGCCACTAGCCAAATGTGGCCATTAAAACGTAAATCAAGCCAGGTATAGTGATACATTCCTGCAATGCTAGCCACTCGGGAGGCTGGGCCAGGAGGATCGCAGGTTCAAGGCCAGCCTCAGCAACTTAGCAAGACCCTATCTCAAAATATAAAAAGGTCTGAGGGTATATATATATAGCTCAGTGGTGCAGCACCCCTTGGTTCACTCCCTAGAACCGAAAAAATTAAAATTAAAATTAAAAAGTGAACGCGTTGGTTGCTCCAGTTGCACTTAGGCACTCAGTGGCTGCATGTGGCTAGGGCCTCCTATACTGACAGTGACGCTGGAGGACATTTTCCTCAATTGCAGAAAGTTCTAGACAGAGCATCTGTCAGACACTGGCTTGAGCTCGGCGCACCTGACCCCCAGTTCCGCTGTCAGCATCATAAAAAAAGTAACGACAATGATTAGGTTTACAGTAGGCCCGGTGCAGTGGCCCACGCCTATAATCCCAGCAAGTCGGGAGGCTGAGGCAGGAGGATGGCAAGTTTAAAGCCAGCCTTAGCAACTTAGCAAGGCCCTAAGCAACTTATAGAGCCCCTGTCTTTAAATAAAAAATAAAAAGGGCTGGGGACGTGGCTCAGTGGTTAAGCACCTCTGGGCTCAACCCTCCGTATCAAAATAAAACAAAACAAAAATACCCTTAGGTTTACACTGATCACAAATTTCTTTGAGGACTCAACTTCTGCCGTCTGGACTATTTACACAAGACCATCCGCCTTCGGTAAAATCACAGCAAGGCGGAGGCACGCGCGCGGCCACCCGCGCTCTCAGGACTTCCTCCTCCCGTGGCAGAGGAGCTGTACCACTGCATGCGTGCATGCCGGCGACCCCGGTCCCGCGACCTACCTAAGTGGCACCGGATGCGGATGTTCGTGGGCCCATAGTGCTCCGTGATCACAGTCCCGGGGCTCAGCACGGAGATGCACGCATTTCCAAAAACATTGTTCCCAATACAGGTCCGAAGGCTTCCGAGCAAGCGGTACGTCCGTGGGCACTTCCTGCAGTTCCTGGGGACGCACACCCCCTGATTGACCAAGTAAAAGGTGAACCACTCCCCGCTGGGGGTGCTGTTCAGCTTCCAGCCCTGCGGGAGGCTGCAGTTTGAGAAGGCTTGGTACAGGGTCTCGAACTCGCACAGGATGGTCTGGAAGTTCCGCTCCAGCAGCTCCACGTCGTGCTTCTGGGCGTCCCTGGTGAAGTAGGGCGTGGTGGGGAGGTCGGGCAGGAAGAAGACCTCGGGCTTCTGGATGGAGGGCCGCCCGTTGAGGTAGCGGCCCTGCTCGCGGATGCCCTTGTGGATGCGGCCCATGCCGGACCAGGAGTAGCGCTTGGCGTACTCCTGCAGGTTGTGGTAGAGCTTCTGGTTGAGCCCCTCGTGGGTGCAGCGCACGCACTCGGGCGCCTGGCAGTAGGCGAAGCCGTTCTGCAGCCCGTGCGCCTCGGCGCCCTGCATGAGCGCGTTGACCGACGCGTAGGGCCGGGGCTGCTCCCTGCCCACGTGGTAACAGTACCACACAAACAGGACCAGCAGGCAGGCCACCGTGACCACGGCAGTGCTGTCGCAGTCCCGCACCGACTGGATGCCGGTGGCGACGCAGTCCCGGAGGCCATCCAGTGACCAGCCCCAGGCCACCAGCCACTCGAGCGACATCTTGGGGGACTTGTTACTGGGGGTGTGCAGCCAGGTCAGACGTTCAGTCCTCTGGGGTCCCAAGGGCACCCACACCATGCAGGTCAGCGTGGGGGTGAAGGAGTGGCTGGGGCCGCCGGGGGCATGGCCCCCCCTGTTCCTGGCAGCCCGCCACAGGCGGCATTGAAGGACACTGAGGCTGGCCAGCCAGACCTGCCACTCCCCTCCCAGCGAAAGTCACCGTGGCGGGGTGGGAGGAGCTGGCATGCGGCACACTAGCAAGCGGCTCGGCTCTTTTTGAAAGTCCAAACCTGGGAGGAAGAAAAGAAAACACGGCAGAGATGTTAAACATGGAACACTCTTCAAGCATAAAGCCCGGGTCATTTTGTAGGGCCCCTGATGGTAGGGGACCCGCTTGGTGATTTTGTGTATTCTATCCTCATTTTACCACCCTGCCCACTTTCCTAAAGGCCAGCCCTGTTCCTCTGCCTCCTTCAGGGACTGTCTGGTCACCAGCTATGCTGCAACACCCAAGGAAATGCTACTGTCCTCATTTTAGAGATGAGAAAACTGAGGCCCAGAGAGGTCAAACAGCTCACCCAAGTCACACAGCCAGGGCATGGATACAAACTCCATGTGCCTTCCAAGCCTAAGCATCCAATTTGCTGTTTCTTCCCCCTTAACCACTGTGCCTTTGAGGGAGAAGGAAGCTGACTTCGAAAGTATTTTAAAAATGGCCAAGGGCCTGTCGAGCCACGTCTGCTCCATCATCCTTTTTCTTCTCAAGCACTTCCGCATCCTGATTTAATCTGGCTTGCCCTTGGTCCAGGGTATGGCTGACACCAAGTTGGAAAAGGAAGTGGGTGCCCTGGGGTCACACCTGTGGCAGACGTAGGGCTTTTTTCTGTCTTCCAGCTTGGAGATGACCCACTCACTGGCTCACTCACGTGGTCAGTGAGAAGATGGGGGTGGCATGGAAGCAGAAGCCCTTCCAGGCCCGTGACTCAGTTTCCCACACCCAGCATCCCAGTCACTATGCTCTCTCTCCCAAACAGAAAGCTGTGGTTTGCCAGTTGTCTTGCCTAGGGTCGAGGCCAGTGGCCAACACCCTGATTATCCAGAAACCAAAGAGCAGGATCAGAGCCCCAGCATCGAGCAGTGCCCAACCCCCAAGGCCTCGGCTGTGTTTCTATGGAACCCTTAGTGTGCCTTGCTTTTTCTGACCTGCTGGGAACAGCAGGTCTCTGTACCACAAGCCTATACCTCCCCACACCTGGGAACGTTCATTGGGTATTTTCCCCTTCTCTCCTGGGAATATGGGAAGACAGCTACACAAATGGGGAAAGGGGACCCTCCCCTTTCCCAGGGGACAAACTTGGCCTAGAAAACTTTTGCAGCCCAGTGGAGAAGTTCTGAGCCCAAACTGGAGATGGGCCAGATCAAGTGTCGATGCCAGCCACAGGCAGGTCACATTCCCTCTCCAAGTCTCAGCTTCTTTAGCCATCAAATGGGGCTCACTTTCCTCTCTTGGGCTGAAGGTGCTCATGGAGCACTTACAGCTATGTCACTGTGAGAACCCAATGTGTGCTGGTGACTGCCAGGAGGGGCAGCATCCCACAGGGTTGGCCAGCCAAGCAGAGGTGGGTCGTGAAAGGAGGACCTGGACTCTGATTCCAACAGCTCCCTGTGAATCCTGAGCGCTCTTCAGACCCAAATCTCAAGTGATTTTTCTGTCCCCAGACTTGCTAAGCAAAAAATGAAAGGGAAACCTTAGGTGCTCATTAACTGCCTACTGGCTTCTTCCCAGTTTTGGTTGAATAAAGAATCACTTGACTATAATGTTTAGTAAGTCAAAAACACACTCTGAATATTCATGGGAATTTTTTTTTATGTTTCTAGGAAAAATACCAGTGTGGGGAGGTTAAAAGCTACATTCCCCCCAACATGCTCTCAGTTTCTTCTCAGATGCAGAACAGGGAAGGGCTGGGTCCCACTGGATGTAGGGACTCATGCCTCTTATTTTCTCCTAGACAGGCAGCTGCCTCCTCTCAGGAACACAGAACTCAACCCAGATTAAAGGTATCTTGTTTACAGCCATTTCCCAGGCAGAACCCCAGGATTCCTGAAATTCAGCGTGAAATGATCATCACAGAGGGAACAAGTGCTTTTGGGAAAAGGATTCCCCCCTCCACTGTGCTAAACCCCTAATTGCAATTCTCAAGCTCCGTCTCTCAGGAGCAGTTTCTTCAATGCTTTAAGAGTGAGATGGTGATAATTTAATACACCTGTTAAGTGTTAGTTCCCAGCAGCCCTGCTAATCACTCAAGTTCAAGTCCACAAAATGCAGACACAGAGAACCGGACAGATGATGAGGGACCTCGCCACTGCCCCGCGGCTCTCCACCTCCTCCAGGAAGCCTCATCTGTATGAAGTCAGTTATGCACCCTCCCCAAACTGAGCTGGAAAGACCTGATGCCCTGAACCCGAGCTTTGGACCCTCCTCACAGGTCATGAGCCTGAGAGCTGAAGTTGGGACTTTCTATCCCTGACAATTACTTTTAGCCAAAATAGTCTGGCGACTAGAGATGGATGTACAAGCCCACAGCCTATCTGTGACACTAAAAGAAACCCTCACATTTGGTCATTTCTTAGGCATTTGCTTCAGACATTCAACCCTCACTATCCCCCAGCGACAGCCCCCACCCCCAGAGAAAGGATGGATCCCCCACCCCCGACACAAGCACCTGCTCCTTCTCCCAGAGACACAGTAACTTCTAGCCTTCTACCCACATCTGTTCATTTGCATGTTTCGAAGGCTCCACACTTTCACAACATGCAACCTCAGACCTTAAGAGTCAGTGGGCTCTGGGGCATTAGGGTCCAAATTCAAGTCTAATCAAATATAACTTCTGACACGATGAACGCCTGGACAGTCTCTGCCTGACCCAGCTACCCCAGTTTAGATGACCAGTTCAGGGGGCTGCCCAATGCTCAAGAGTTTCTGGTCACCCTCAGGACCAGGCCAGGCCACCCTGGACACTGGGCAAGGAGCAGCCCAGCGCTGGGCCAGGAGTGTGATGCATGGCACCCTCTCCACTCAGGAGCCATTCAGCTCCGCTGGGGCCAGCCCTCCCCGCTGGGGACCTTCCCTCGGGCACTCTCTGGGAGATCCTTCTCAGCACCCACCGCCCTGGACAGTGGCAAAGAGGGGAAGGCAGAGGCTGGGTTAACGCAGATGGTGACCACCAGGAAGTCGGGGGATGCGGGGGATGGGACGAGGGGAGGCTAGTGTTGCTAGGGAAAGTGGGCGATCGGCTAAGATGAGGGCAGGAGGGTTGTGGCGCCTGATAGCTGATGGGACAGGGAGGTGAGTCGCCACGGGAAATGTGGGAAGTGGGTGATGCCGAGGGCTGCGGGAGGCGGCGAGGAGGCGAGGAGCCGGGGTTCCCGGGGGAGGAGGGGGATGGGGGAGGGGACTGCGACCGGGCAGGGAGGAGGACAGGGCGGGGGAGGAGGAGGAGGAGGAGGGTGAGCCCGGCCCGGCCCGGTCCCTGCCAAGGCGGCGGCGCTCAGCACGCAGTGAGCGCGGGCGGCGGGGCCCCGGGCCGGGCCGGGATGCGGGCGCGGACGTCCCGGAGCATCCTTGGCGGCGGCGCTCAGCGTGGGGCCCACGGGCCCGAGCCGCCCAGCCCGCGCCTCCGAGCCCCGACCCGGGGTCGGCCGGGCCGCGCCGCCCTCCCGCCCCGCAGCCCCCGAGACGCCGCTTACCTGCGCCCGGGCGCGCGGGCGGCGGGGGCGGCTGCTGGTACCAGGCGACAACGCGGCCGCCCGAGGGCGCGGACAAGCGGACGCCCCCTGCCCGCGCCGCGGGGCCACCGCCCGGCAGCTGCCCGGCCCACGCCGCCGGAGCCCAGCCGAGCCGAGCCGAGCCCAGCCGGTGCCCCCGCCGGTGCCGACGCCGCGCTGCGCTCCGCGGGGCCGCGAGGACCACAACTCCCACAATGCCGCGCGGCGGGCCGCGGGGAGGGGCGCGGGAGGGGCGCGGGCGGGGCGGGCGGGGCCGGGACCCCGGCACGTGCACCTGCTGCGTCGCGCCCCCCCGCACCCAGCCCGCCGCGCGCGCCCGCCCGGGCTTCCCCGGAGGGTCCTGCTCTGCGCGCCCGGACGCTTGGCTGCCCAGGCCCCGGTGCGCGCAGGCGACAGCGGCGCCTGTCATTCATCAGGTCTCCCTGCGCTGTTTCATCGGGCCCCCGGGCTCTGCCCGGCTCTGCTCGCCCTCCCTCTGGCCCCGAGCTCTCCGCGTCTCCCTCCTGCCTTCGCCCCTTTTCATTCTTTTATTCCCGTGCACTCGCCCCCTGTCGCCCAGCTTTCCTTTTTTGATCGACTCAAGCTAGACTTCTAAGGCCCTGGACCCGAGGCATGAGATCGCACATCAAACAGGATCCCTAGTCTGATGGAAAGCTCATTAGCTCGGGCAACCTCGGCGCCTGGCCCTGGGCTCTGCGCGGCGCTGTTCCCGCGCGGCCCCTGCGCACAGGGAGTCCTGGTCTGGCGGCGAGTAGATGGGGATGCCGCTGTCGCAGCTGTACATCTACTGCCACCCCCCGCCGCGCAGCGCTAGGGAGGGAAGGGACAGGGCAGAGCTAATTGGGGGAGGGCGCAGGGAGGCCGCTCGGAGAGGCGACGTTTGAGCCGAGGCCTGTGGGAGAGAATTAGCTAAGAGGGGCTCTGGGATGTGGTTTGGGTTCCAGCGGAACAATGCATGAGTGGGTTCCGGGAGCAGGGAGTGGGCTGGCCTGCCCACCAGCCATCTGTCCCTGTCCTAGAACCGACTGCTTCCATGTCCCCGAATTCGTTTTTCTCATGGCCCAGAATCATCCTCATTCTGACCAGGATCCACCTCAAGCCGGTCCCAGTCCCCCATCCGGTAACTGACTTAAGAATCTACCTCGGCCGTGGTGGCCTAGATCTACCTGCTTCCTGTCTGAATATGAATATGAATTAATATTGTCTTTAAATCCTGTAATCATCTTGGACCCACACCTCTGTCGTTCCCCAGAACCCATCCCGACCACCTCGCAGAATCCATCTCCTCCATGTCCCAGAACCTACCTCAACTCTGTCATTTCTCTGTCTTTTCACAACTCCAAAGGCGGAAGAACATTTTTTCCTCTTTTGTTCTGCTAAAATAAACCCCCAAACATATAAGCCTCTAAAATGCACCCAGATTTGCTCAAAGTGTGGATCCCCAGCACAGATATGGGATTGAGAAAGGTTAAACAGAACATCTCTTTTTACTGTCTGCTCAGAGTGGCTGAGCCCAGGAAGATGGGGAAATAAATGTCCTGTCGCACATTTAGAAAGTTGCTCAAATTTAGCCTTTTCCTGGGGGCACTTCAACATTCAGCTACAGCATCACCATGGTAGACTTGGAAAAGAAAGCTATTTTTCATATAGTGGTAAATGTGTGTTCCATTCCTGGGCCATACCATCTGTAGTACATTATGAATTAATATTGTCTGTAAACCCTATAATTATCTTTGACCAGTGCAATTATGTTGCTCTGTATTTGCTAAGAGTATTTATTTGTTCTGTGGCAATATGATACACACACTGTTGCTAACCCCAGCTGGCCATTTCATTTTTTTTTTTTTTTAATTTGCGGGGAGTCTCAGAAAGTGAAAATGACCCAGTCCTCTGTCAAGCTTGGTGACCCTAGTAGGTGAGCTCTGCTGGAACAGGGTGTCCAGGCCTTCAGAGGGGACTTTTGCATCAGAGCACCAGATGAATTGTCACTGTGCTAATGGAGGAGCTGAAATGAGGACCAAGTGCTTCTAAATTGCCTGCCTTCAGCTTGACTGCTAGATGCACCCTCCTCCTCTCACGGTCTCCTCTAGGACAGTCATTCCCGACCCACTCGGAGTCTGCAAACCTATCATTACACCATCTCAGGAGCTGATGGGGGCCACCCAACTCCCATCTCCTGCAGATGGAGTCATTGGGGACTCGGAGAGAGACTGTGCCTTGCTCAATCAAGGTCACAGCAGCTCAGTAGAGAATGTATGTGACTTGAGAAAAGGCTCGATGGGTGCATTAAAGGAACTGGCATGGCCACTCTGGAGAGCGATTTGATAGCATTTGTTAAAATAACAACAAATGCGAATACATTAAAAACCAGCAATGTTGCTGGTGTCTACTTGGAGAAGTTCGAGGGTAGATAGAGGAATGGTTGTCTTCTCATATGACACGATACAACCAAGTTATTAGAAACAAAGAGACGGCTGTACATGTGACGACATGGAAAACATTTCAGAATGAATTATAGAACGAAAAAGCAGAATTACACTTGTATGAGTTTATCCATGTAGCAGGCACATACATGTGGGTATAGACGTGTTCTCCTAGAGGAGTGCACTGGTATATTCTATTAAAATTTAAAATGTTACAGTTTATAAGTGCAAAGAAAGTCCCTCATAGGAAGCAAACCAAATTCTTTAAAAAAATTTTTTTGTAGTTATAGATGGACAGCATGCCTTTTTTTTTTTTTTTTTGGTACTGGGGATTGAACTCAGGGGCACTCGACCACTGAGCCACATCCCCAGCCCTATTTTGTGTTTTATGTAGAGACAGGGTCTCACTGAGTTGCTTAGCACCTCACCTTTGCTGAGGCTGGCTTTGAACTCGCGATTCTCCTGTCTCAGCCTCCCAAAGTGCTGGGATTACAGGCGTGCGCCACCGCGCCTGGCTTATTTGTTTATTTTTATGTAGTGCTAAGGATCCAACTCAGTGCCTCATAAGTGCTAGGCAAGCGCTCTGCCACTGAGCTATAGCCCCACCCCCCCAAATTCTTAAGAGTTGTAACTTCAGAGAAGGTTAAGAAAGAAAAAAATCCCAGCACTTAGGGAGGCTGAGACAGGAGAACCGCAAGTTCAAAGCCAGCCTCAGCAACGGCGAGGCGCTAAGCAACTCAGTGAGACCCTGTCTCTACATAAAACACAAAATAGGGCTGGAGATGTGGCTCAGGGGTCGAGTGCTCCTGAGTTCAATCCCGGGCACCAAAAAAAAAGAAAGAAAGAAAGAAAAAAGGAGTTAGGAATGCTGGACAAGGAGAACTGCATTTTCTATAATGTTTCAATTTGATATTTTCAGAAGCATTTAAATGTTCCTGGAACACAATGCCAAAAGGATTTGCATTTGCAAATATACAGAAGTAGTTTCATTTTTAAAAAGAAGTATTAGTGATATTAAAATGGATGTTGTTCAAAAAAAGAAAAGCTTACATGACATTAAAAATTATTGTTCTAGAATGGAAATTGTTCAACACCAAAAGTTCTCATAATAGAATTCATCATACTAACCAATTAAAGAAAAATAACTATACCACTATCCAAATAGATGCAGAAAACGTATTTGACTAAAGTCAAATATACTTAGCAAATTGGGGCCATAAGGAAGCTTTTAAAATTTGATTAAAAGTATCTGTCAAAATCTACCACAGTGCAGATTAATATTCCTCATGAGCATAGATTTGGAGTTCTTAACACAGAAGAGCAAATTAAATTTAGCAACATTAGAAAGGATAATACATCTAAAGAAAGACGAATTCAGCTTCTCTTTGTTCTTTGCTCCTGGGAGATACTTTCTACTCTGGAATTTTCTGAAAGACTGTCTTTTGTCTTTTCTTTGCAATTCTTTTTTCCTTTCCTTTCTTTTTTTTTTAATTTTTTTTTTAGTTGTAGATGGACATATCTTTATTTTATTTATTTATTTATTTATATGTGGTGCTGAGGATGGAACCCAGTGACTCACACATGTGAGGCAAGCGCTCTACCACTGAGCTACAGCCCCAGGTCCATCTTTTCTTTTTTCTTCAATGCAGGGGACAGAACCCAGGGCCTCATGCATACTAGGTAAGCACCGCCCTATCCCTAAGCCACACCCTAGCCCAACATAATTTCTTTTTCTTATCTTTTTTTCCTTTGCCATGCTGGGGATGGGCCTCGTGCACGCCAGGCAAGTGCTGTCCTGTGGAGCTACATCCCTAGCCCCAAGAGTGTCTTTGTTATTTGTGGTGGACACCTCAGACCCCACCGGATGGTTTCTGCTCACGAATGACTCAGGATGGCCACACCAGAAAGACCCACTGTGTGACTAGAAGGTTGAGACTTTGAACCAAATGAAATCAGCTGCATCTTCTGGGGAGGAAGGCGCCTGGAGATTGAGGTCAGCTACGTGGCAGTGACTCAGTCAATCATGCCTGCCAGATGAAGCCAGGAAAGACCCTGGGCTTGGGCAGAGTCCCCATTTGGCAGTCCTCTGAACATTGCTACACTTTGATGCCCAGAGAGGAATGTGTCCCTGAGGACAGGGAAACTTCACGCTGAGAACTCTCCTAGACTTTGAGCAACGTCTTCTTCTGACTTGTGTCCTTTGCTATGATAAGACTGTAATTGTGAGCAGAACGCTTTCCTGAACGATCAGACCTGAAGGAGCCTGTTGGGACCCCCAAATTTGTAGCCAGCTGGTAGGAAGTGAGGATGGCCTTGGGGACCTGCAGACTTGCAACTGGTGTTAGGAATGAGGACAGTCTTCCGAGGATGGTGCCCTCAGACTTGGCAGCTGGGCCCGCGGTGCAACGTCACATGGCCAAGCAGAGCTGATCCCAGCAATGCAAGGTTGGCTCAATGTTGGAAACGCATCATTACACTTCACCTTATTGACAGAATTTTTTAAAAAATACCCTATGATCATCTTAAATGGGCCGAAAAGCAACTGGTGTTAGGAATGAGGACAGTATTAATAAATACTACAAGCAGATAGTATTGATAAATATACTAATAGGAAAAAATCTTGCCTGAGGTTGATCAACACAAATTCAGGGTAGTGACTACTTCTAGGGAGGAAGGGAGGCAGAGGGAAAATGAGATTTGGGAAAGGCACTCCAAAGAGCTTCAACAATATTTGCAATATTTTATTCCTTGAAAAATACCAAAGCAAGCTGGGCGTGGTGATGTAAACCTACAATCCCAGCAACTCAGGAGGCTGAGGAAAGAGGATCGTAAGTTCGAGGCCAGCCTCAGCAACTTAGCAAGGCCCTAAGCAATTTAGTATGACCCTGTCTCAAAATAAAAAAAAATAAAAAGGGCTGTGGATGTGGCTTAGTGGTTAAGCACTCTGGGTTCAATCCCCAGTACAAAAAACAACAAACAAAAAAACCCCAATGCAATAAAGCAAAAAGTTCAGATTAGATAAAGTCAACTGGCAGGTACGTAAAATGTTTTATTTTTTTGTCCAAACGATTGAATGTTGCATAATTATAAATCATAAGACAGCAGTTTGACAATGTAAAATTAACTTTGTTTTTGGAAGTTTGGTTTGCAAGCTTTCAATATGGCTTGCGTTATTTGGGGATATACAAGAGCAGTTGTTACAGGTGTATTTCAATGAGCAGGTCCCATGGGGACAATGAGGGCGGGGGACAGAGAAAGCCAGTGACACCCACTCAGGTTTCCCAGTTGCTTTCCTCTGAGCCCACCGTGCTTGTCACTTTGATAGGCTGACCTTCTGCATTTGGGGGCTAAGTGGTCCAAGGACTAAAATAAGTGAATAAGCTGCTGCTGTACAGCACCCCAGATGAAAGCGGGAAGGTTCACTTTGGGGAATATCAGGTTAGAAATTCTAGGAGCTAAGTCTGCCTCTCTCTCCGAATGGGTCTCTCCCATCAGGACACTATTTGGCTGGTTGGCACAGACGCAGGAGTAATCCTAGCTGTCCACAAAGCAGAGTCACACGCAGGTGTTACCGAATGATGAACGCGTTCCAGGAACAAATCGTAATCACCTTGAGCTGATCCAATAAAGTGCTGCTAACATCTATTCAGCGTTTGAGCAGATGATGGACGTCCTGCTTACGGTGCAGATAGGTAGAGCCGGAAGCGTGCCAGCTGCCTGGGGAGCCCGGGGAGGACTTGTTCCTACACAAGGGAGGAAGTGAATTCCTCCTCCCACAGCCCTCCCTTGCTTCTGCAGCAGCTGGATCCGGGGTCACCCTATGCTCATTCCAAGGGCTCTGGAGTAGCGTGGGGCAGGTGCTAGGTAGTGAAACAGGGTTCTCAGCATGACGATGTTGACAGGTGGTGGAACCTTTTCGAGCTGATGCTAGTGGGAAGCCATGGGGTCATTGGGAGGTCTCAAGGAACCCCTGTAGGTCTCAAGGAACCCCTGCTGGTTTTTCCAGAGGAAAGAGCAAGCCTGGCCCAGGAATCCCTCTTGCTTCCTGCCTCACCGTGTGATCTCCTGCCACACTGCCATGTTGTGAGGCAACCCAGGGGACCCTCCCCAGAAGCCAAACACGTGGGGTTGCCCCATCTTGGACTTTCAGCTTCCAAAACTGTGAGTTAAATAAACTTCTCTTCTTCACAAAGTACCCACCTTCAGCTATTTTGTTATAGCAATGGAAAACTGACTGATACATTATGCGGAAAAGGTCAACGTGAGATCTTGAATGTCTCCCAGATGGGACAACAGAGAGGAGACTGGTGCCAGGGTTCAAATATGATCTTTGAGAGAGTCAGCCCCATAAGGTAACTTGGATAGAACTTACCACCTAAATGAACTTGATCTTATCTTGATGGGGCACTTCAAAACAAGAGCCAGGAGCCTTTCTTGGTGGTAACAGACTATGACCAGTTCTGGGTTTCCTTCTTTGCTCCCAACTGGGGATGATAATAAAATTACTTAAATTTTAAGTAATTACAGTAAACCACACCACCAGCCCCAGACCAAATTGTATAGCAATCTAATCTTCAAAAAAAATTTCATCTGTGCCATATTTGAGCCCAGGAGAGGATATAGTCCTTAAAACTCCCAGCTAAGCCGGGCACGGTGACGCGAGCCTGTAATCCCAGCACTTAGGGAGGCTGAGGCAGGAGGATCGTGAGTTCAAAGCCAGCCTCAGCAACGGCGAGGCGCTAAGCAACTCAGTGAGACCCTGTCTCTACATAAAACACAAAATAGGGCTGGGGATGTGGCTCAGTGGTCGAGTATCCCTGAGTTCAATCCCCAGTACCAAAAAAACAAAAAAACAAAACTCCCAGCTAAAGTGGACTAACTCCTTCCCACTCTGAACCCTGTATGTTCTCCATTCCCAATAGGGTGTCAGTTCTATTTCTCAGCTACTGCTAAACTCTGAGGAGTCCACTGGGAAGGCTCGCTTGTCCATTCACTCATCCAACATGTAATCATCAAGTGTATGTGATGCCTAAGCCTTCTGAGTACACAGCGATCGAGTCCTGGAGCATCTGTGTGAAATCCAGGATAAAGACAGGTTTAATGCGATCTGCAGAGAGTTTTGCATTTTATGTTTGTTTGCTTGCTTTTGTTTTGTTTTTAGTTCTGGGGATTGAACTCAGAGCACTCTACCACTGAGCTACACCCACAGCCCTTTTTATTGTTTATTTTGAGACAGGATCTTGCTAAATTTCCCAGGCTAGCCTTGCACTTAGGGTCTTCCTGCCCCAGCCTCAGACTCTCAAGTAGCTAGAACAACAGGAGAGTGCCACTGTGCCTGGCTGTACAGGTATTTCTGTTTTAAATATCACCACATAAAAATTAAAATTTGGGCTGGGGATGTCGCTCAGTGGTGGAGGCTTGCTTAGGATGCATGAGGCCCGGGGTTCAGTCCTCAGTGCTGAAAAAAAATATCAAAATCTTCAAGTTGTCTTGAAGAATGGCAATATCTTGTCACAAGGTCCAGATTTCTGCAAAATGACCCAGTGGCTGATGTGCGGCTTGTGGTGTGGCCACGCAGTTCCCATTGCTCCTGAACACCTCCGATGGTGTCACTTGCCACCTGACTGGCTTTGCACTGTGTGTTTATAGTAAGGAAATATTTCCCTGGTTCCATGTCTCTGTCAAGAGTGGAGAGACTGATGCCAGCCCAGGAGAGCTGAACGATTCTTCCCAGCTGAGCATCCCCTTGCTTATGTAACCTGCCATTTCCCACAGACACTCGAGCATGCAGCTTCGTGCTCAAAAAATAAAGTACAATACATTAAAAGAGGAATCTCTGCTTCGGGGAGTTTATGGGAAGGAGGGTTACACCTGACAATCGATGAGACTGTCCCACCCAGGACCCGGCAGTGAGTTCCTTCCTTAGAAGGAACAGTCAAAGCAGAGATTTGAAATAGCAAGTGTGGCATGTGGAGCGGGTGGCAGGGAGGCTGTCCTGGCTGGGTGGACGCGAGGAGGCCGGCAGGGAGAAGGGCCCGCAGAGCAGGCTTACGCCCTCTAAGCCACGTGTAGGAGTTTGGATTTTGTTTCAAGTGATGGACCATGGATTCTGCTCCAGACCGCCAAAGGAGTCTTCTCAAGGCTTGGTGGCTCTTGATGTGCCACACAGGTTAGCATGGTGACAAGAGCAGGAGGGGTCTGCTTTGCTCTTATCTAGGCCACTAGAATCACTCTGGTGTCCCACAAGTTGGGCCATGGGGTCTTTTTTCTTGGAGGAGGTACCAGGGATTGAACTCAGGGGCACTCGACCACTGAGCCACATCCCCAGCCCTATTTTGTGTTTTATGTAGAGACAGGGTCTCACTGAGTTGCTTAGCGCCTCGCCCTTGCTGAGGCTGGCTTTGAACTCGCGATCCTCCTGTCTCAGCCTCCCGAGCTGCTGGGATGACAGATGAGCACCACTGCACCTGGCCATGGGGTCTTTGGACAAGGGTTGAATAAAGGAGTTGGGTGGGGTTGAAGGAGACCTCAGGAGTACACAGTAGGCTGGTCACAGGAGGAGATGTCACTCTTTGGACCTGGATGGAAAGAGAAGGGTGGCTTCCAGCTGCAGGGAGAGGAGAAGGAGGAGGGGGAGAGGGAGAGAGAGAAGGAGGGGCCAGGGAGGAGAGATCAGGGAGGAGAAGGCCAGACAGGGGCCCGTTGAGGCCCTAAGAAGATGCCAGTTTATCATTTGGGGCACAGGACAAGCAAATAGCACCCCTCTCAGAGCAGAGGGGCAAGCCTTGGGCGTGGCGTCTGCCCACCTGACTCTTGACCAACTCCTCCTCCATCAGGGCAGATGACCCTCCAGGCTGCAGGGAGCCCAGATGCCAAAGCGTTAGGGACGTTCATCATCTGGTTTTGAAAGATAAGCTATTCAGGTGCCAACTCAGAACAGCCAAGACGGAGCAAGAGGCACCTTCGGTTGGCCGACCGTCCCTCGAGAGATGTCCCTGATTTGCTATTACAGGAATTTGCAACTCCTGTAAAAGCTGCCTGGGGCATGACTCACCCCGTCCAAGCCCAAACCACTGCCTCTGCAGCGCTGCACCCGGTCCCCCTTCTGTCCCTGCACCTGTAATCCGAGAGGCATTTGCTCCCTGCACCCCCGGCCGCTCTGGGGTCTGGCCAGCAGCCTCTGCACATTGCAGGTTGCCAGGATTTCCTGGATGTCATGGAGATGTAAGCAAGTGTGAGGGGACCACACAGGTGACTTGTCACCGTCATGAGATAACAAGATGGGCATCAAGGGGCCACAATGGGGAGGCCCCCGGACCCCCATGACAAGTTCAGACGCAGTAGATGAACTTAGGACACCTCCACAGAGCTGACTCTGCTCTGTGTGTCTCCTTAATTAATTTGGTTTTCATGCACTGGGGACTTTGCAGAAGCCTGAATTAGGTGCACTTGGGCTTCGTTCAGTCTTTTTCTGGGTGAAAACCTCATTTTCTGCTGTCTTCTTGTCTCCCTCTTCCCCTTGCTTGTACCTGTGTAAGGTAGTAATTTATCAGCCCTGCCAGATTCTACGGCGTTGATTCAGTGGCAGAGCAGGCGGGTGGCTGGGTCACGATGCGATTGTTATGATCCCAACCTGCCTGCTGGCACATCTGACCTACCTACACTTGAAAGCCCGTGTGCTCAGAGCTCTCGCCAGGGGCTGCTGATGAAGTTGTCGTGGTCTCTGTCACCTTGAGATGCACCATTTGGAATCTTGGCTTTTCTACACTCTCACTTGACTTGGTGGAGGAAAATAAGGAGTGTTAGACTCAGAGGTCCGTGTGAGTCTAGGTTCTACCCATCCCTGGCCATGCAGTCTGAGACGTGGGTTCCTTACGCTCTCGGGGCCTCAGTTATCCATCCTCAGCAATGGCTTTATTCGGAAGCTCCTTGTACTGTCATGGAGATTAAATGAGATGATACAGGCACATGGCTGACACGTTCTGGCTTAGGGGTGGTGGCACATTTGGTCTCCTTGGAGTCCCAGCTTCCTTGTCCACCGATGTAGCCCTGTTTTAATGTCTTTCGTGCGAGCTGCCCATTCCAGGGTCTTGCTTACCCGCCAGAGTCTGCAGGGACATGTAGAGCTTCGTCATCATCCGTGTACTTCACGACTCCCTTGTGCCGTCACCCGGGGGCCCTTGCCGGGCCTCCTGACGGGTTGTGCCATGCAAAGGGCGTCACACACTGTGGCGATGGTGGTGGTGGTGGTGGTGGTGGTGGTGGTGGTGGTGGTGGTGGTGATGGTGGTGGTGATGGTGGTGGTGATGGTGATGGTGGTGGTGGTGATGGTGGTGGTGGTGGTGATGGTGGTGGTCGTGGTGGTGGTGGGGGTGGGGGTGGTGGTGATGGTCATGGTGGTGGTGGTGGTGGAGGGGGTGGTGATGGTGGTGGTGGTGGTGGTGTGTGTGTTTGTGCATCTCTGTTGCAGCCAGGAGTCGTGTCTTTAATTAAAATTCTTCCAACAATTCCTCAGTACTTTCAGCCCCAGGTCAAAATCTCCGTCTTTCTTTTTCCTGTGATTGACTCCACTGTTTCCCCAGAGCCCTTGTTTTAAACATCAGAAGCCAACTTAGATCCTGTTCACTCCCAAGAATTTGCCATAGGCTGGGTGCCGTGGCACACACATGTAATCTCCATGACTTGGGAGGCTGAAGCAGGAGGCTTGCATGTTCAAGGCTAGCCTGGGCGACTTAGTGAGACTCTGTCTCAAAATAAAAAAATAAAAAGGCTGGGGATGTAGCTCAGTGGTTCAGTGACCCTGGGGTTCCATCCTAGTACTAATAACAAAAAAACCAAAATAAAACCAACAAACCCAGTGTGCTCTATCGCATGGCTGCTGCCTCCACTGCCTCTCGCACGGGCCTCTCTTTCCCATTCTTTTTGGATTGCACTACTCTTGTCTCAGAATCCCCCGATCTGCACCTCCATTTATCCCATATATCATGAGTGGTTTAAACTTTGTAAATGAACACCTTAAGATTTATTCACACAAAATATACATGCTGTAGTTTGTATAGGTTGTGTCCCCTAAAGGCCCATTTACTAAAGGCTTGGTCACCAGTCTTTGGTGCTTTTGGGGAGCAGTGGAACATTTAGGAGGTGGGGCCTGGTGGAAATACGTGGGATCATTCACTGACTGGGATAACGGGGTCCCAGGCTCTCTCCTCTGTCTTTGCTTCCCAGCCACCAAGGAGCCACCTTCCTTCACCACGCACTTCTTCCTCAAATTCAAGAACAACAACGCCAAACAGCCATGGATGGAACTCTCTGAAACCACAAACCTTTCTTCTTTTAAAGTTTCTTATGTGAGGTCATCTATGACAGTAACGGAAAGATGACTCACACAACATACAGACTCGTTAGCCTGCCAGCCAAGACGGTGGGGAAGCTCAAACTACCTGCACAAGCTTCTCTCATGTTGATTAACATTCCGTGCCTCTGGATTTTTGCTCAGGTTGTCTCTGTGTCCAGGAATGCCACCTTCTACTACCTGGTGTCTGTAGAAATCTTGTCCACTATTTGAGGTCTCACCCAGAGCCCATGAGCAGGCCTTTGAGTTTAGCCAATTCTCTGGAGGCCTCAGGCACCGTGTGGGGTGTTAGGGAATCAAAATGAATAAATCAGAGTCCCTGATCCTAGGCAACTCCACATCCTAACAAGGAGAGGTGTGGAGATGCACACAATTCTAGTTTCTAGAATTCCTATTTCTTGGTGGGGTGGGAATGGTCGAGTAAAAGTTAGGTGAAGACTGGAGGGCCGGGCTGAAGCCGAGGAGGGAGGTGGAGCAAAGACAGCAGCGTGTGGAACCAAGCTGGATGCGGCTCCACAGAGTGGGCAGCCAGTTGCTCAGGCACGTGGGTTTTCTCTGGTCCTGCCATAGAGAGACACCACGTCCCAGAGCAACTCACTGAGAAAAGAAAGGAGAAGAATTTCCCTCTAGTTTCCTCCTGGTTCTTATTGATCAGTTTATCCCATGGAGAATGAAGTCTCTGTACTTTTAAAATTTTTTTACTTTGTTCTTTTTAGATATACATAACAGGGGAGTGTATTTTGACATATCATACATATTTGGAGGATAACTTCCCATTCTTGTTGTTGTGCATGGTGTGGCATTTCACAGGTCGTGTGGTCATATATGAACATAGGAAAGTTCTGTTGGGCTCATTCTACTGTCTTTCCCATTCCCATCTCTCCCTCTGTTTTCCCCATTCACCCCTCTCCAATCTGGGGAAACTTCTCTCCTCCCTCCCCTCTGCTCCACCCACTGTGAGTCAGCATCTGTATATCAGGGAGAACATTTGGCCTTTGGTTTTTTGGAATTGGCTTATTTCCCTTAGCATGGTAGTCTCCAGATCCATCCATTTACTGACAAATGCCATAATTCCATTCTTCTTTATGGCTGAGTAATATTCCATTGTATATATGTACTACATTTTCTTGATCCATTCATCTGCTGAAGGGCACCTAGGTTGGTTCCATAGTTTAGCTATTGTGAATTGAGCTGCTGTAAACATTGATATGGCTGTGTCACTATAGTATGCTGAGGTATATGGTATACAGTATGTTAGGTATATATTGAAGAGTGGGATAATTGGATCAAATGGTGGTTCCATTCCAAGTTCTCTGAGGAATCTCCATACTCCTTTACAGAGTGGTTGCATCAATTTTTAGTGTCACCAGCAATATATGAGTGTACCTTTTCCCCCACATCCTTGCCAACATTTATTTTTACTTATTTTCTTGATAATTGTCATTCTGACTGGAGTGAGATGGAATCTCAGTGTAGTTTTTTTTTTTTTCTTTTTGGTACTGGGGATTGAACTCAGGGGCACTCGACCACTGAGCCACATCCCCAGCCCTATTTTGTGTTTCATTTAGAGACAGGGTCTCACTGAGTAGCTTAGTGCCTCGCTGTTGCTGAGGCTGGCTTTTTTTTTTTTTTTAATTTTTTTTAGTTATAGATGGACACAATGTCTTTATTTCATTGCTTTGCATGTGGTGCTGAGGATCGAACCCAGGGCCTCACGCATGCGAGGCAAGCGCTCTACCGCTGAGCCACAATCCCAGCCCTGAGGCTGGCTTTGAACTGGCGATCCTCCTGTCTCAGCCTCCAAAGTTCTGGGATTACAGGTTTGCACCACTGCCCCCAGCTCAGTGTACTTTTGAATTTCATTTCTCTAATTGCTAGAAATGCTGAACATTTTTTTTATATATATTTTTTTTAGTTGTTGATGGACACAATGTCTTTATTTTATTGCTTTGTATGTGGTGCTGAGGATCGAACCCAGGGCCTCACGCATGCGAGGCAAGCACTCTACCACTGAGCTACAATCCCAGCCCAGAAATGCTGAACATTTTTTCATGTATTTGTTGATCGATTATATTTCTTCTGTGAAGTGCCTGTTCAGTTCCTCTGCCCATATTGATTGGGTTATTTGTTTTCTTGGTGTTAAGTTTTTGAGTTCTTTATATAGCCTGGAGATGAAGGCTGTATCTGAGGTGCAGGTGGTGTGGATTGTCTCCCATGATGTAGACTCTGCACGCTGCGTCGCTGTAGCGTGCCTTAAACTAGCCTTTTTGTGAAGCTTCTGGGGCAGCCAGAACCCTGTCTTGTGCCACAGTGTTTCATCAAAGTATAGACTTGGTGCGGAAGAGCAGAGCCTTCATACATCTAATGTGGTCATGAACTCAGGTGACAGGATGCCACAGCTCCTGCAGAGGCAGGCACAGTGAAGGGTGAGCCTCATCCCAGCCTCATCTGGGGGTGGGGGAAGCCAACAGTGCAATAGATGCTTTGGCTCTGTTGTGGTGCCTGGGCTTTCCAGGAGGGGAGCATCAATTGTGACTGATACAGTTCACCCCTTGAACTCCTCAGCTATACTTGTGGTTTCCCATCATATCCAGTTTCCATACTATAATACCTGACCTTGGTTTTTTTTTTTTTTTGGAAAACAAGACTACCACATGGAGGATGGACTTGAAGGGGCTAAGTTCAGGAGCAGAGAGATTAGCTACTGCAATGGTCTTAGTGGGAGTAGTGATCCTCTTCCTAAAACAGTGGTTGTGGCCATGGGAAGGAGCAAAAGAACTTGAGAAACATTTGGGAGATAAAACAAACAAGATTTAGTGACTGATAGATGCTGAGGTTTGAAAATCGATTGTCTCCCAAATTCATGTTGAATTTCCATCCCTGTTATTGAATATTCAGAGGGTAAAATCTTAATCCTATTTTGGTGTTTAGAGGTGAGCCTTTGGGAGATGATGAGGGTTAGATGAGGTCATTAGGGTGAAGCCCATGATCAAATCCTGTGGTTTTATCAGAAGAGGGAGACAGACCAGACCAACATACACATGGGCACACGCTCTCTCTTGCCACGAGCATTCTTTGCCATCTCAGGATGCTGACAGAAAGAATCCCATCACCAGAGTTGGTCTCCAGACCTTGGACCTCCAGAACCACATGCAAGACTAAGCCCCTTTTTAAAAATAAAATAGCCCACCTCAGACATTTTGTAACAGTAACAAAAATGAGCTCATACAATGGATATAGGATTGAGGGAGGAAAAAGAGCCAAGGCTGATGCCCAGATTTCTAGCCTGGAAGGGAGGATGGGGATTTCAACAACTGAATGCACAAGTCAGAAGTTTTCACCGACTCTCTGCATCATGGGAAAACCTAAAGAGTTAAAGCCACAGTTTTCTAATGGCCCGAACAAAACCCATAGCAAAGTCCAGAATAGAAGGATGTAGCCAACAAATTTGTACATCATAACAGAAACTTAAAAAAAAAATCCCCGTGTGTCTATTTTTTGAATCTCCTTTTTAAAAATAGAATGTCTTCTTTAGTTGTCTTTTAAATTCCTTCTTGTGATATGCTAATCTGACAGTCCTTAGAGGAAGCTATTATTTTTCATTTTGCATTACTGCCTTACAGAGGAGATTAAAAAAAAAAAAACCAGATATATAATCAGATGAGTTGAGCAGCTCTTTTTTAGCCTGGAGAGTAGGAGTTAGATTGGCATGCGGGAGGCTCTGGGTTCATTGGGTGAGCGTATTAGCAGTTGCGCTGCGGCGATGTCCTGTCAAGGTTTAAAATTCTGGGAACAGCAACCTGGCTTGCCGACTATCACAAAACCATGTTGGAAGGCAAGAGTCGGTGCATCTGCTTCCCCGGCTATCTCCCTGGAGCTTATTTTTGGAAGGACAGAATCTGATGCTGGGGTCCAGCCATGGTGTGAAGCCATACTTCGGGCTGTTTGTGTTCCTTTATCCGCTCTGCAACGTTGGGCTCCTGTTTCTCTTTCAAGTCAGGTCTCAGGAAATCTATAGCACTAGTGGTTTTGGACATCTTGACTTGAAATTTCCAGCAGTTCTTCCAGCCAGTGCTTTTCAGTTCCCATGGAAACCAGCGATGTTTTGACAGGTGGAGCACCCAGGCGCTGCCGTGGGGAGCGCGTGTCAGTGTGTTGGTCGAGGTAACCGGTGCGATCGCCCTGTTCCAGGTCTTTCTCTGACACGGTCCACTTGATCTTCTAAAGGAAGAGAAGCAGGGTAAGGATGACCGAGTCCTTCCCTCTGCCCGCGGCCAGCATGCTGAGCTGACAGCCTGCCCTCCGCACATCACCAAGACACTGTTCCAACTTGTGTTCAGCGTTTGCGCTTTGAAGCCAGCGATGGAGAAGATGCAGTGACGGACGCCTCTGTGGACGTCCTGTGATCACAGGGCCAGGGGACAGATCTGGCACCGGGAGGTCACGTCCTCATGGGCTGCTCTTTCCTTGATTGTAGGATTTCTTCTCAGTGGGATTGATTCTCAGGAGCTTTTATTTTTTTGCTAGAAAATTTTGTGTTAGGAAGTTGCTTTAGAATTTGTAATCTCTGTGTATTCGCGTTGGAGGAGAGAAGAGCAGATATTTTTCATAAGCCCTGGTGTTCGGCTGGGGAGACCTTCCTGGTGGATGTGTAGCTGTGCAATGTGTTTGCTTTGTCTTGTGGGTTAGGAATGGGCCAGCAGCGGCAGGGCAGCCCTGACTGTCCACTCTGCCACCTAAAGAGCTGGGTGTGAGCCGGGCACGGTGGCGCACGCCTGTAATCCCAGCACTTTGGGAGGCTGAGACAGGAGAATCGCGAGTTCAAAGCCATCCTCAGCAATGGTGAGGAGCTAAGCAACTCAGTGAGACCCTGTCTCTACGTAAAACACAAAATAGGGCTGGGGATGTGGCTCAGTGGTCCAGTGCCCCTGGGTTCAATCCCTGGTGCCAAAGAAAAGAAAAGAAACCAACAACCAACTTCCTGCACATTTCATCACTTGGCTTTCCTTCTGTCTTGTTTATGGACATATCCTGGGAGGGCTTTTATTTTTTTCTTTTTTTGGTACTGGGGATTGAACCTAGGGCTGCTTACCCACCGAGCCACATCCCCATCCCTTTTTATTTTTTATTTTGAGACACTGTTTTGCCAAGTTATCTAGGGCCTCACTAAGATGCTGAGGCCGGCCTTGAACTTGCAGTCCTCCTGCCTCAGCCTCCTGAGCTGCTAGGATTACTGGTGAGTGCCACCACACTGGGAGGGCTTTTTACATTTATCTTTATTTCATTTTCCCACTCATTTTTATTGGTGTGAAATTCATGTAGCATAAAGCCAACCATTGTGCATGAACAATTTAGCAGTATTTAGTATATTTGTGATATTGTATGCCCCCTTCTCTATTGGATACCAAAATATTTTCATCCTTAAAAGGAATCTTGTACAAATTAAGCAGTTAATCCCTCTTCTCTCTTCTCCTCCATCCTGGCAACTTCCCCTGTGCTTCCTGTCTCTGTGGACTGACCTCTTCTGAACAGAGTATGTAAGTGGAATCATACACTTTGTGACCTTTTAACTCTGGATTCTTTAGCTCAAGATAATGTTTTCAAGGTCATCCATGTTGACCATGAGTCAATGCTTTGTGCTTTTTATAACTGAATACTAGTCCACTGAATGGATATACCATCATTTATCCATTTGTCTATTAATAGATATTTGGGTTGTTGCCACATTTTGGCTGTTGTAAAATAGTGCCACTTTGAATATCCATGCACAAATATTTAATTATCTATTTCTTTAATTCATTTGGTTATCTACATGGAAAAGAAGTCACAGTAGCATACAACAATTCAATTAACTTCTTGAAGAATCATCCATTTGCACAGTAGTGATGCAACTGTCCAGTTTCTTCTCATCTTTACCAATACTTAGCATTTTCTTTTTTTTAACCAATAAAAATGAATTTATTATCATATTCCTTATACAGGTACAAATGGTGTAGTTATCACTGAAAACCCTTCTATGAAGTGTCTTAGGAAAAAACAGAGGCTTGATCTTCCTTCACCTGTCATGGTTTTTGCTTTTTTCCCCCCAGAAAAATAATAACAAATATAAGTTCAGGCTAAGTTCACACAACATGAACGCAATTCTTATAATATAAAAGAGAAAAATAGCCGTGGGAATTTCTTCACTGTGTAAACCAAATCAAGAAAGATAAATCAGGTTCCATTGTACGGATTTACTCTTTTTAAAAATTTATTTATTTGTTTATTCTAATCAGTTATACATGACAGCAGAATGCTCTTCGATTCATTGTACACAAATGGAGCACAATCTTTCAATTCCCTGTACACAAAGGGAGGTCACACGTTTGTGCAGTCATACATGTACTTAGGGTAATTATGTCTGTCTCATTCCACCATCTTTCCTATCCTCACACCCCCTTAGCATTTTCTGTTTTTGCTTTTCTTCTGGCCATCCTAGTGGGTGTGAAGTGGCATCTCATTTGTGGGGTTTTTTAAGGTACCAGGGATTGAACTCAGGGGCACTCAACCACTGAGCCACATCCTTAGCACTTTTTTATATTTTATTTAGAAACAAGGTCTCACTGAGTTGCTTAGGGCCTCGCCAAGTTGCTGAGGCTGGCTTTGAACTTGCAATCCTCCTGCCTCAGCCTCCTGAGCTGCTGGGATTACAGGTGTGTGCCACCACGCCCAGCTCATTGTGGTTTTGATTTGCATTTACCTACCGATCAGTGATGTTTAGCATCAATATCTTTGCTTGTTCTAATTTTTTTTTATTTTGGAAAAATTTTAAACACAGTGAGAAGTTAAAAAACAAACAAACAAACAAAAAAAGAACACAGAATAACTCCAGCATACCCTCTACTTGGATTTGTCTGAGTAGTTCCTGGTAGGTATCATTTAACTTGTTTTTTGAATTAGCTATCTCCTGTAAATTGGAAATTTTACAGAAAGATCCAAATACATTCAGGTGAAACTTTTCAACTTAACACCTATTATAATAATAGGTGGTGAGAGTACTGAGTGCTTCTGTGGGCTATTGTCTCACATATGATCTCATCAAATCTCAAAATGACTCTGGATAGAGGATGAAGCAATTGTGTCTGTCTGCCCAGAATCCACAGCCTTCCCTTCCGGTAAAATCTCTTTGATTCTCTTCTTAGAAACCACCCATCCTGTGGTCAGTCACCTGCTTAGGTAAGGCTCACCCCAACCTCCAACCTCACAGGTGCGTGTGACTAAGGCATTACCATCAGAGCCACAGTGATTGGCCAGGGAGAGACACATGGTCCAGGCTGGTCCAATAAGAGACAGCCCTGTATCTATCATAGTTTGTTGCATAGAAAGCTACATCTTTCTAGGACTTGATGTTTTATGTCCACTAAAGAAAGTACTACCAAGTCATAAAATAGCTCAATTGTAAGTTAAATACTGATTTAACAATTTCAGTAAGAGAAACAGAATCTTACATTGCTGGAGGCCATCTCCCCCTACCTGGAGGAGAGGCTCTCTGGAGAGTTGAGCAGGGTTTCCTGGGGAGATTTCCACACCTTCCTGCTTCTCCAGGGGCCTGGACACATGCAGCCGGAGGCCACTGGCTGGAGCTCTGCAGCTCCAGAAACAGGCCCAGCCTCCCTCGCCCAACAACTTCCTGAAAATGGTCTACCCTCATTTACCCATTTTCCCATGGCAACCAGATCTTCCAGGTCCTTGAATTTGCACAACTGCGCAGACTCCATTCTGTAGAGGGGCCCGACTCTACAAGTAGCTCCACCATTCCCACAGGTGGCTCTGTGATAGATGAGAACTTCCACTGAGAGTTATCAATGGTGGTTTGGGCACTGGCAGGAAGGTCCCAGGAACCAGCACCCTACCCCCCAAATCTTCAGGCACTGGGCTCAGACATCAGACTGGTTGAAGGGTGACCCCTTAGCTGTGTGACATTGGGTAGATTGCTCAGCCTCTCTGAGCCCCAACTTCCTTACCTAGATTGGTTTGTTCTTTGCAGGGTGGATTAAACCAGGCCACGTTTGTTTACAAGGGCTTTTCATAGTGCCCTGCACCCTGTGAACACTAGTTAGCTGTCACTCTGCCCACAGTGAGCCAGTCCTCAAGTGTCCAGACCAGCCTGGAACCCAGGGAGGGCTGGCTCCCCTGTGTGCTCTCACCGCCCCCTAAGATCTTTTCACAGCTGCATCCCACTCCCCACCCCCACTGTCACTCTCTGGAGCTCACCGCTGACTTGTGACACAGGAGGGATTTGTGGGGATTAGGAAGCAACTGCTGGGCACATCTGCCACACAGACTCCAGGGGACCAAATTTCCTCAGCTCCATTCACTTTGGTGTTCATGGCGGGGGCTGCAGGACCACTCTGGGGACACAGAGGGACGTCCACAGCCTCCTGCTGGGCGTCTTTCAAAAGAACAACATTTAGGAAAAGAGGCTTTGGTCCCTGGTGCTGCTGTTCCCTGAGGCTATTCTCTGTCCTTTTTATTGGAATGAATCTCAAAGGTCAAAAGATTTATTTTTTCTTTTTCTTTCTTTTCTTTTTTTTTTTTAAGTAGCTGTGGATGCAGGAGGAATCCAGCTGCGACGTGAGCAGCCTGATAATTCAGGCCTTGGCAGAGCTGGGGGTGATGGGGTGGTGGGGCTACAGACAGGACCCAAAGGAGAGCCAGAGAGGAAGGATGCAGAGGAAAACAGACAGAGAGCAGGGAGGGAGAGGCCAAGAGACAGAGAGACCAGGAGCGGGAGTCAGGTGTGGTGCTGCGCACCTGGAGTCCCAGCTTCTGGGGAGGTTGAGGCAAGAGGGTCATTTGAGCCCAGGAGTTCAAAGCCAGTCTGGGCAACACAGCAAGCCCCCATTCCCCTAAAAAAGCCAGCCAGGAGCCGGGTGCACGCCTGTCATCCCAGCGGTTCAGGGAGGCTGAGACAGGAGGATCATGAGTTCAAAGCCAGCCTCAGCAAAAAAGCTGACAATAAAAACAGCCGGAATTCAGAATTGGACATCTAATTTGTGGGGTAAAGAAAAACCTGTGTTCAAAAGGATCAAGAATATCAAGACAAGCTGGGTGAGGTGGCACATGCCTGTGATCCCAGTGGCTCTGGAGGCTGAGGCAGGAGAATCGCAAGTTCGAGGTCAGCTTCAGCAACTTAGTGAAGCCCAAAGCAAGTTACTGAAACCTTGTCTCAAAATAAAACATAAAAAGGGCTGCGGATGTGGCTCAGTGGTTAAGCACCCCTGGGTTCAATCTCTGGCATCCCTATCTCCCCCGCCAAAAAAAGAAAGAATCAAGACAAGACAGGACAGACATTAAACCAAGAGGGGACCTCTTTGGCACTGTACCTGCCTTGGGCTTTTCTGTTGATTTCTTTCATTCATTCATTCATTCATTCATTCATTCTCTCAATCAGCAAACACTTTGATGCCTTAAGGGGCATCAAAGACCTCCTGTCTCAAGTGCTGTCCCTGCTCAGGGGACTTCATCGTCTCTGATGACTGCTGGTATTGCCAGTCCACTTTGCAGATGAGGAGACCGAATCCTCTGGTAAAGTCTCAGCCTGTTCCTCCTGCCTGCCTGGAGCCTCAGGGGACCCTATCCCTGCTCCTTTTATAAATGGGACGGAGTCAGAGGGAGGCTGAGAGGGTGGGGCAGGTGTACCTGCGTCAGGCGTTCTCCAGGTGGGGAGGCCAGGGAGAGGCCCAGGCTGGAGGAAGGCTGGAGAAGCCCATTCCACATCAACACAGGAATGTTAGCCCCGTGGGGCACACGCAGATATGGCAGAAAACACTAAGCCATGCTCCTGAAAGTGCCGCTGCCCTGGGAATGTGAGCATTGAGGACTCAACCATTCATGGCGATCAGAACATCAGGGGCAAGAAGTTCCAGGGTTCTGGAAGTTTGCCTCTTAACCAGCCACTGAGTCACCTTGTCAGGTGGTTTTGCAGTGAGCTCGGGGGGCGTGTGGTGTCCCCTAGAACCGAGGTTCTCCATCCGGGAACACACGTGAGCTCTGGTGGGCTGTGACCATCCTGAGCTTGGACATGGCTTTCCTGGTCTGAGTTCTCTGAAAGCAGACCCCCGAGCCAGGATTTTGCTAGAAGCAATGTGTTTGAGGTGGGGCCAGGATGCGCTGGGCTAAGAACGGGGCTGTGAGCTTGCAAAGGAAGGAAGACAGTCAGAGGGTGCTGCTCAGCTCGGTGGGTAACTGGGGTTCAGTCCCACTGGAGCTTATTGGCATGGCACTGTCCTCCAAGCCTGGGAGTTGAGCCCACGTGGGAAGGGAGCTGCGGTAACTGTGCCCCAACTCCAGCCCTCTTCGGCTGAGGGATGCTCCCAGGCATAGACACCTCTCTGATGCTTTCAAATGCCCTGTGAGCCACTGACATGGAAAACATCGTTCTTACCTGTGGGTCTTGAGTCATTAGGGGCGCTGGGGAGACTGGTTGCACATGAAATAAACACTGGCATTTTTCACATGGATACAGTAGTCCCCCATTATCTGTGAGGATGTTCTAAGATGTCCTACACATGCCTGAAACCACCCAACAGGACAGGTTCTGAAAAAAGCATCCTAGGTGACATCATCACTGTGTGAACACCCCCAGAGTGTGCTATTGCAAACTAAGATGGCCTTGGTGTCACCAGGGGCCACCGCTACATGCACAATCCTTTGTCAACTGAAACGTCTTCTCGTTTTTATTTGTTCTTTTTAGTTATCCATGGCACTAGAGCATATTTTGACTTATTTATGCAAACATGGAGTGTGTCTTATTCTAATTAGGATCCAGTCTGGTGATTGTGCATGCTGTGGAGATTCACTGTGTTGTGTTCATATATGAGCACAGGGAAGTGACGTCAGAATCATTCCACTGTCTTTCCTATGCCCACCCCCTACTCATTTCCCTTTGTCTAATCTCTGAACTTTTATTCTTTCCTCCCCTCCCCGGCTGGGTGTTAGCGCCTGCATATCAGAGAGAACATCTGACCCTTAGTTCCTTGGTATTGGCTTATCTTGCTTAGCATAATAATCTCCAGATCTATTTATTTTCTGGCAAAAATCATGAAGTCATTCGTTTTCATGGCTGGATAATATTTTAAATGTGTTTGTTCAGCACCTGACCTGCTGTTTCCTTCTGTAAGTGTATGGCAATGACAAAGTTTAAATTATAGATTATAAATTAGGCTTAGTAAGAGATCAGCAATAGTTACTACTAGTAATAATGAATAATAAGATAGAATAATTAAAACAATGCGCTGTAATAAAAGTTGTTTAAAACTTATGAGTTGTTTATTTCTGTAATTTTCCATTGAATATTTTTGGACCATGGTTGACCATGGGCAGATAAGGCCGCGTGCCACCACACAGATGTTTTGTGAGAAAGACTGAATTCTTTCTTTCCTTTTTTAACCCAGTAGTGGGGACTGAACCTACTCCCTTATGCAAGTTAGGCCGGTGCTCTACCAGTGAGCTCCATCTCCAACCCTTTTTATTTTTATTTGGAGACAGGGCCTTGCTAGGTTGCCCAGGCTGACCTCACACTTGGGATCCTCTTGCTTCTGCCTCCCAAGCAGTGGAATTACAGGTGTGCAGAATGTTTAAATTCTTTTTCTTTTATTTTTGTGGTATCAGGGATTGAACTCAGGGGCACTGGACCACTGAGCCACATCCCCAGCCCTATTTTGTGTTTTATGTAGAGACAGGGTCTCCCTGAGCTGCTTAGCGCCTCACTTTCACTTCGGCTGGCTTTGAACTCGAGATCCTCCTGCCTCAGCCTCCTAAGCTGCTGGGATGACAGGCTGCGCCAGGGCGCCCGACCAGAATGAGTCTGCGCATGTGTGAGGTTGCAGCGAGGCTGCATTTAAATCTAAATTGTGTTCCATTACCGAGACCTCTTTTCGTTTCAGGGGCCAGGAATGCACTTAGTCTTCAGGAGCATGCTCAGTCCATAGGCTGGCAGAAGGGAGGGGTGGAGAGGTCGGATGGCCAGCGCTGCGGGTTCCCAGAACCTCCCACCACCCCCAGGCTCTGCCCGTTCCCACTTCCGGGCTCGGCCTTTCTCCAGCTCAGTCTGCAGGCACCTCGCCCACGTGGCAGCGCAGGCTGCCTCGCAGAGCTGGACACGCCCACGGAAAGGAGGAGCCAGCTTCCCATTGGCCTAGCTCCGGTCACGCGACCATCGCCGAGCGCATCACCGCATCTCTGATTGGCCGGACTGCTGTCGGGCGCCATGACGTCATCCGGGATCAGTTCTGCCTAAGCGCGTGGGCTGGGAGGGCCGGGCTGGGAGTCGTGCCCCATCTACAACCGCTGCCGAGAGCAGGGAACCCGGGTTTTCCTTCTTGCTGGCCTGTGGGGTCCCCGCATGAAGACCCCTGGTGTGGACAGTGTTGGAATCTAGGCCACAGTGTCGAAATCCAGGCCCCCGCGGACCAGGGTCTTCCTGAAGGATGCTGCAGCTCCTTGGCGGTGACATCGTGGCCTTCCATTATCTGGTGCAATCGTTGGGAATACCTTAATCTCCCAGAAAATTCTCCCATAGAAAATGGTCGAGAGTCAGGACGGAGAGACTGCATGCGGGCCAGAGGCTGGGAGGCTGGAGAGGAGGCCCAGGTGGGAGCCCAAGTCTCCCTCCAGGTGGCCTCCAGGACTGCAGGGCTGGTGAGCAAAAAAGCAAGCCAGAGCCACTGGGGACCCTTGTGAGATCACCAAGCACCGCGACGACGCCCCACTGACTGTCCTTCCATGTTCTTTTTAGCTTTTTGACACTGTGCTGCGGTAAACAACTTAGAACAAAAATCTTAACCCCAAGTGCTTTGTATTTCTGTGCAATAAAGGGAATAAATTATGAGGCTGCACGGAATGGACTGTAAGTCAGCTTTCAGAACAGTGAGCTAGAACCTGGAGAGCGACCATATAGGTATTTCATCTAAAATAGGTGTCCTGCCTCCCCAATAAATTCCAGATAGCTAGCTCTCGGTGGATAATATGGAAACGGAAGTGCCAGGAGAAAAATACAAGGTGCACAGTGGCTTCTCTCCAACAGCGACAGCAGAGTCACTCAGCTGTGGTTTTAAGACTGAAGGAAGTGATGTGGAAGGCTGTACCCCAAACGCTACCAAGCAGTGTTTCAAAAGATCTGGGACTAAGTTGGGGTGGGACGCGTAAGAAAGGGCATAAGCGCTTGCCTGTCATCCCAGGGTCTTGGGAGGCTGAGACAGGAGGATCGCGAGTTCAAAGCCAGCCTCAGCAACCGCGAAGCACTAAGCAACTCAGTGAGACCCTGTCTCTACATAAAACACAAAATAGGACTAGGGATGTGGCTCAGTGGTCGAGGGCCCCTGAGTGCAATCTCTGGTACCAAAACAACAACAACAACAAAACCCACCAAAAAAAACCCAAACCATGAATTAGTTTACAAGTCCTATGTGCTGTTTGAATCATTGTAATCAGTAATGTGGCATTGATATAGATGTATTTCACACATTAAAAAATGTAAAAAGGAGGAAAAACATGTCATTGGTGAACAACCTCAAAATCCACGGATTTGTACTTTCTGTTAGCTCCGTGTTCTGAGAAGGGGTGCCAAGGAAGGTCCCCCTGGTTAGGGTGTGAAGCATATAGGATGAGGAAGAGGGTGGGGGCTAGGAAAGGGTGCACTGTATACACTTGTGTGCGTGGGTTTCCAGCTTTGAGATCTGATCAGTGAGGAAGCCCCCTCAGGCAATCCCAACCCCAGCAAACTTGTCAGATTAATTACATTAGGAAATCTGCAAATCAAATGGTTCATTATGTACAATACTATGCTTGTGAGTAAGATCATATACATGATGAATTGTATTTTGTTTTCTTTTTAAAAACTTTTGTTCTGGCAATAACACTTGGAATAGAGTCTGCCCCCCTTCACAGTTTCAAGAGTGCAAGACACTTGGGACCTAGAGGCGCAATGCTGTGTGGCAGAACTCTAGAGTCTGTTCATCCTGACGTTGCATTTATGTAAGAAGGGGTGTAGCGGTCAGGCTGCTAGACAGAATACAGGGCATCCGCAGGGCACAGTGGTGCACACCTGTCATCCCAGCGGCTGGGGAGGCTGAGGCAGGAGGATCGCGAGTTCAAAGTCAGCCTCAGTAACAGCGAGGCCCTAAGCAACTCAATGAGACGCTGTCTCTAAATAAAATACAAAATAGGGCTGGGGATGTGGCTCAGTGGTCAGGTGCCCTGAGTACATTCCCTGGTATGCCCCCAAAATGCAGGGCACCCACATAGATGTGAATCAATTCCTTCCTTTCCTCCCTGCCCTGGGGATTGAACCCAGGGGTGCTCTACCTCTGAGCTACAACCCCAGTCCTTTTTTTTGTTTTTGTCTTGAGACAGGCTTCCCCTAACTAGCCCAGGCTGATCTTGAACTTGTGATCGTCCTGCCTCAGCCTCCTGAGATGCTAAGATTACAGGTGGTCACCTTACCTGGCTTAAATGTGAATTCTGTGTAAACAAGAAATAATTTTTTAGTATTAGTTTATCCCCAATGCTGTCCTTTCTCATGGACCCAGCTTGGGTGGTGTGACCACCTCTGAACTAATTGCAAAAACTCTGACGGACCAGACCCTGGCTAGGTGCCCCATCAGTTCAGCATTTATCCGAAACATTTAAGTGTTTTTAAAGAAAGGATTTTCAATTAATTTGGGCATCCTGGATTTTTGTTTTGGGATGAGGGATTTAGGGGGAGTTTCAAGGACCAAGGATCTGTGTCTAGGAATGTACCTGAGTTTAGGGTGGGGGAGAGGTTGGGACAAATCCTCAGAAAGGTGGGACTCTTGGGGACAGAAACGGATACAGAAGATTTTGAAGAAATTTCCTGGTGAGATGTGCTTGGTCACGTGCCTCCCTCTTGGTCCCCCTTACAACATCAATAAAAGATTGTTTTAAAATCTTTTGTGGACTTGAGGTTGAGCTCTGTTGAGAGGAACCATATAGGACCCAAGGTGACCTCATGTTTTATTGTTTGTTTGTTTATTTATTTATTTATGGTACCAGAGATTGAACTCAGGGGCACTCGACCACTGAGCCACATCCCCAGCCCTATTTCATGTTTTATGTAGAGACAGGGTCTCACTGAGTTGCTTAGGTCCTTGCTGTTGCTGAGGCTGGTTTTGAACTCACGATCCTCCTGCCTCAGCCTCCCACAGTGCTGGGATGACAGGCGTGGGCCATTGTGCCCATGCGCCACGGTGCCTGGTGACCCCATGTTTAAGATCCACAGCTCTCAGTCTTGGGTCCATGTCGTGGGCCAGGGTGAGATAACAGTGACGCTAGTTTCTCTTTCTTGAGTGAAGGGCAGCTGGCTAATTCTCCAAATCGAGTTCTGTTTCATTGGAAAAAATGCATTTCATCAGATGTCATTGTCCAAGGAAAACAGCCGTCCTGAGGAAGCTGTGCTGAGGGTTTCTCCAGGACGCTGGGTGCCTTCCGCTAGTCAGACCAAAGGCGCCATCTGCTGGCTCACAGCAACACTGACCACACCCGGGGCTTCTGGGTGGGTTAATTTTCATTTCTTCAACAAATATTTAAAAGCACCTGTTAAACACCAGATGCAGTGATAGCACCTCATAGGTGGTAATAATAGCATCATTTTAAGATGGTATTTTTTGGGGGAGGGGTGAGGATGGTACCCAGGAGCTCCCACGTGGCAGGCATGTGCTCTACCACTGAGCTCCATCCCAAGCCCCTCCACATCATTTCTTTATTGAGTGCAATTAAAAATGCATATTGGAAACATAAGGAAATAAAAAATGGGTGCTTTTTTAAAACTAAGAAAAATTTATTTATCAGTGTTCACTATATTTACATTTACCTAATTTCCTCATTGATCATGTCTAAATTGATCAAGGAGAGATTAGGAGGCACTGAAAAACAGCTAGCCTTGGTCAAGTTATGCCTGTTAAATATTTTCACAGTATGTGGATGTTAGACCATTATTACGTAAGCAAAAGCTATGAAGTTCATGCATAAAAATACAGACAGAAACCAAGATCATATGAATTTTCTTTTAGGTTCTTTACTTGCTAGCTTCAAAAAGACTATTTAAAGATGTTAAGCTATGGAAATATTATCAGAATGAGTTGTTCTACCTACATCAACTTTCAGTGCAAAGGATTGGTCCGTCTTAGGTCATATGGATAGGGAGATAGAGGAGGAGATGGGGAGAGAGTACTTGGATGGGAGGTAGGAGGGTCACAAAGATCTGAAAAGTTGGTAGAACTTTCTGGAAATTGCATCTGTGTGTTAAGATTTGGACCTTCAGTGGCACACGCCTATAATCTCAGCAGCTCGGGAGGCTGAGGCAGGAGGATGGTGAGTTCAAAGTCAGCCTCAGCAACTTAGCAAGGCCCTAAGCAACTTAGCAAGATCCTGTCTCTAAATAAAATATTAAAAAAGGGCTATGGATATTGCTCAGTGGTTAAGCACCCCTGGGTTCAACCTCTGGTACCCCCCTCCCCAAAAATTGTCCTTCAAAGGTTCATGTGTTGAAGACTTGGTGACCAGCTCAGCAATGTTCAGAGGTGGGGCTCCTTGGGGGTAACTGGACCATAAGGTTCTGATTTCATTGATGGATTGATCCATTGATGGGCTTGTAGCTCATGGCATTTTGGGGAGGTGGTGGAAACTAGGAGGTGGGACCTAGTGGAAGGATTTCAGTCTTTGGGGGCATGCTTATCTCGACCCCAGCCCCCTTTGCACTCCTGCTCACGCTCTCTCTCTCTCTCTCTCTCTGCTTCTCTGGTGCCCTAAGCTGAGCAGCTCTCCTCCTCTTCCTCCTTCTGCCATGATGTTCTGTCTCACCTCCTGCCCACTGGGCCGAAGCAACTGTGGACTGAAACCTCTGAAACCGTGAACTAAAATGAGCCTTCCTTCCTTAAAGTTGCTTTTCTCAGGCATTTTGTTATAGCAACACAAATCTGACTAACATACTGTGTTCTTAGTTTCCACTTGGATGAGCTGTTTTCTCTGCTTACACTGTTGCAGGATACTTAGATTTCATAAGTGATGTGGCTGGTTTAATGAATCCTCTTGTTTTATGTGAGTGGCAGGTGGAAGAATGCTGCCAGCCTCAGAGACCCTGGGTTAATGGGCCCCTTTGTCCTCACGGCCGGCACTTCCGCTACCAGATGGCTGCTGAAGTCATCCTGACTGGGTTCAAGGTTGGAGGAGAGGGCGGTGGGGCTGGAGCTGCTGTGCCTGTCCCTTTTATCAGGAGAGCTTTCTTTGAGCAGAGCCTGGCGCCCACCCTCCAACAACAACAAAAAAGCCAAAACCCACAAACAATAGCAACAACAACAAACAAAAACAAATGAGATTGGGATTCTATTGGTGAACGTAAGAGACAGACACTTTTAAGGGGCTGCCCCTACATTATCTCTCATTGCTACTTAGGGTAGGTAGCGACTTGCCCTCTTTTCTCTATGTTGGGAGGTCAGGGCTTCATCTGTGGAAGCTCTGCAGTCATAGAGGCCTCTGTTCCCACCAGGTTCCTCCCCCCCAAAAGTGTTCATCCCCCCAAAGTGTTCATCATTTGCTATACTTTGGGTCTTGAAAGGCCCAGGTATTAAAGGCTTGATCCCCAGGGTAGCACTGTAGGGAGGAGATGGAGCCAATTGAACATGGACTGTAACCTCTCAAAATGGAGCCAAAATAAACCTTTTATCTTTATAAGTTAGTTATCTCAGGTATTTTGTTATAGTAACAGTTATCTAACATATCATTGATTGGTCTAAGATTCAAGCTCTGAGTTCCAGCTCTTAGCTGCTGCCTACCTAACCCATTCAGTGCACCTCCTGGGACAGAAGCTAAATAGGACAGGGCCCTGTATTTTGGGGACTCAGGGGTTAACAGGGCCTGCTTTGGTTACGAGTGTCCTGGGAAGAGGTAGCTGTGCTCAGGCTGGCCACCAGCTACTTCTACCTTCTACATCAATCAGGAGCTCCCAGGTCCTGTTCCCTTGTGTATCAACTGTGTGAACTTAGCCTCTCTGAACCTTATAATTCAAGATTTCACATCTGTAAAGGAAGACTAAGGGTAGTTTCTTTACTCACAGGAGTAAATGAGGTATTAAAGTGCTTCAAATAACTTGGACATCTAAAAACTAATCTAAAATTTAAAAAATGTATTTAAACATAAAACACAAAAAAGAACTGGCAAGCAGTGAAAAACCCCAGATATTATAGTTATTACTGCCGTGGTTATGACAATAGTCTTTTTATCCATGGAGACTTTCCAAGACTCCCAGTGGATGCCTGCAACATTATATGGACTGTGCTTTTTCCTGTACGTTCCTATGACAGAGTTTAACTTATAAATTAGGCAATTAAGAGATTCACAAGTAATAACAAAATCAAGACTAATAAGAATACATTGTAATACAAGTTTTTAAAAAACTTATGAATTGTTTATTTTTGAAATTTTCCATTTAATACTTTTGGACTGCAGTCAATCACAGGTGACTGAAACTGCAGATCACGGAGGACCATCGTGTGTTCTCCTGGCAGGGATCTCTGTGGGTCCATCTCTCCTGGCCCCGGCCCTCCTTCCTGAGGCACATGTGATCTTAGGGCAGGCTCTGCTCTCAGGGGAAGCTCTGTTTCTCCACTACTATTCTAAACTGGGAGGGCGGCCAGGCCTGGGAGGCAGAATCTCAGTTTCTGACAACATCCTGGGCACACTCTGACCTTTTCATCTTCTTTTTTTTTTAAATTCATTTTTAAAAAATTGATGCATTATAATGATACACAATAGCAGGAATCATTGAACCATATTTGTACACACATGGAACATGATTTGGTCAATTTCATTCTCCTGTATGTCCCGTTTTCTCCTCCTTCCTCTCTGTGGTCCCCTTTCTCTACTGGTAACCCTCCTACCACGGCCATCCTCCTCCCCTTGTCCTCCTCCTGGGACCCAGAGCCTTGCACATGCCAGGCAAGTGTTCTACTATTAGGCCAAATCCTCTGCCTGTTCTCTTTTCCATTTTGAAACACAGTCTCCCTAAGTCACGGAGGCTGGCCTTGAACTTGGTATCCTCCTGCCTCAGCCTCCTGGGTAGCTGGGATTAGAGGCGTGCACCACCACATCGGGCTTCCACGTCCATATTCTTTCTGTACCTCCTTTGCCTGTCCTTGGAATCCCAGTTCCTTCACAGATTGAGTGATGGCCTATCAATGACGCAGCCTGATCCTGGCTGGTGTTGACAGCTGCCCCCAGAGGCTATCTAAAGAGGCTCCTTTCCAAGCGGCCTTGCAAAGCCCAATCCTATGACTTGCAAAGAGATGATTGGGAATCTGCAGGAAAATGGCAGCCCCAGCATCCACCCCGGATGCTTCCCCCATCCCCTCTTCTCCAGGGAGTCCACCATGATGGCCCAACTTGGAGCTCCGCAGTTCCTGAGAACCACTACTCGGGTGCAATTCCCCCAGGTGGCCACCAGAGAGAGCACTGCGCACAGAGTCCTTGTCTCCCGCCACCTCCCCGGGGAGGGGGGGGGGCCCTCCAGCCTTTCTCCCACCACGCCACCCCTGTCCCCACCCTCTAGCCCCACCGGCTGTACCTTCAGGTTGCCCGGCTCCTGTCGTGCTCCCTCCATGAGCTCCCTCTGCCCTGAAACTTGCTTCTTTACTGCTAAAAACCCACATTTAGGATGCATCAGAATTATGAACCTAAACTGCCTGGCTGGGGAATCTGTGCTTTGCACACACACGTACATGAAGTCACCTCTGGCTATCCGTGGGTAGTTGCTCAAGGACCCCTCATGACCGTGCCCAAGTCCTTCACATGAAGCAGCATAGCATTGTGGAGAACCTATGCTCATCATCTCTAGACTCTGCATGAGACCATGTCAACGCTGTGTAAATAGTTACACTGTAGGGTTTGGGGAATAAGGCTAAAAAAATAAAACTCTGAACATACTTGGTACCAATATGATTTTTTTTCTTTCCAAAAATGGAAAGGTGAAATTGGAAAGTTGAAATCAGAAAATAAAATTATTCTCTTTCCAAGTGTTTTTGATCTGAGGTTGGTCGAATCCTGGGGTGTGGAGGGGCGGCTGGACGTGTGAAGCTCTAGGCTCATTGAATGTATGGCCTTGAACATGTGACTCAAACTCAAGCTGATCGTTTCCTGGTCTGTAGGATGGGGCAAAGTGACTGTCATGGGCATGAGATGATCTCACCTCCACAAAGGCTTCAAACTGATAGCTACTTTCTCAGTTTTTGTTTAGTTTTGTTTTGGTACCAGGGATTGAACCCAGGGGTGCTTGACCACTGAGCCACATCCCCAGCCCTTTTTATTTTTTATTTTGAGTCAGAGTCTGGCTGAGTTGTTCAGGGCCTCACTAAGTTACTGAGGCTGGACTTGAACTCATGATCCTCCTGCCTCAGCCTCCAAAGTTGCTGGGATTACAGATGTGTACCACTGTGCCCGGCACTTCTTGAGATTCTTAAAGTCACCTCAGTCCACAAATAGCCATTAAAAATTTTGGGGAAAAAACAGCCATTTGTCTCTTTACCCTTCTGCTGAGCCTCCAGAGGTTAAAACAGCCATGAAACCATGAGACGGACTCTTCTGTCCCAGGAAGGGCTCATTTCATTATGAAATTTAAGTAATTTGGGCATTTTTGTGTCCCCGGATCTCTGATGGTTTGGGTTTTTTTTTTTTTTAAAAAGCTATACTTTTGTTTCTTTTAACTTAACCAACCCATTCTCGTTTTTGGGGTTGGAACAATGATCTCTTGAGCCTTTGATGCCGTAGCTGGATATAGATATCCAATAAGCAATCACTGAATGACTCTGTGATTTTGAACGGCTCATGGGAACTTGACGTTACTTGATTCCGAGGGAGAATTTAATACCTTTTCTGATCTCTATTTCATAACCAATTCAGCTACAAAACCTAACAGTTTCTCCACTCGTTTCATTATGTGTACTCAATATTGTGTGACATTTCGGGTCAGAGAAAAGATGTGCAGGGATGGAACCACTTTGTTTTCTCCATTTCCCAGCCCCTGGCCTTCGGCCTAATCACTGGTGAGTGGTGTGAATGGAAGGATTCAGAAACAGCCGTTGTGCTGCCACCGTTGGATCAGATTGTCTGCTTTGGGCTATTTCCCATCAATAGATTTTTTTTTCTTTTCTTTTTTATGGACACCTGGAGAACTGTCCGATGAGGACAGGTCTTGGACCTGGTGACAACTAAAAGGACACCCCAGTTTCACTTTCTTCATTCTAATTTCCAGAAATGCCCCCGAGTGACACCTTTTGACGGACGACTCTAAATCCTGTTAGGTGCAGGGAATATTTTATGGTACACAAAAATTCCAGGACCAAGGACAGTGGTCCCAAAGGCATCCGCTCTCCACCAAGGACCGCAGGGCTCTCAAACCTTGGCTTTAGACAATGGATGCTTTTTTTCTTAGAGACTTGGAAAAACAATCTCTGAGAAAGCCAATGGAGAGGAATGAATTATCCTGCAACAAAGTTTGACTCATTTGTCCTCGAGTCCCTGTTTTTAGATTTGCTTTGGGGATCACAACCTAAGATATTGGATGAAGTTAAATATATCTTTGTCTTAAGACATATGAAGACCTTTCTTTGTCTCTCACTGAGAAATAATGCAGTCTTTGCAAGACGTCAGGATGAATGTCACAGCACCCCACTCCTCAGAGGGGTCCCCTTGCATCCACAGGGCTTTCAGAAGTGTGATGATTAACTTGAGAGAACTTGCTTGGGCCATAGGCTGCCCAGATGTTTGTTCAGACATTGTGAATAAAGTCTGTGTGTGTGTGTGTGTGTGTGTGTGTGTGTGTGTTAATGAATGAACATGAATCAAGAGACTTGAGTAAAGCAGACTGTCTTCCCTGATGTGAGTGACCCTCACAATTGTTTGAAGGCCTGTGTATAGTAAAAAGTCTGACCCCTGTGGATGAGAAGCACTTCTCCTGCATGGCTGCTTTGAGCTAGGACTTTGGTCCTTTATGGTCTTTGAACTGGAACTGGACTGTCTGTTCCCAATGTCTCAAGTCTCAAGCCATCTATTGTCCTGAGTCTCAGGCCCTGACAATTGGCCTGGAGTCACACAACAGCTCTGTAGCAGGCCAAAGGCTAATCTTGGGACTCTTCAGCCTCCATAATTACATGAACCAATTCCTTATTTTATTTTATTTTTTGTACTGGGGATTAAACCCAGGGGTGCTTAAACACTGAGCCCCAGCCCCAGCTTTTTTTTTATATTTTATGTGGAGACAGGGTCTCACTGAGTTGCTTAGGGTCTTGCTAAATTGCTGAGGCTGGCTTTGAACTCGCAATCCTCCTGCCTGAGCCTCCCCAGACGCTGGGGTTACAGGCGTGCACCACGGCGCCCGGCTCTGATTCCTTAGGATCAATCCCAGTGTGTTCCATCTGGGAGGGTGACCCTGTGTGGTGCCTCATACCACCCCCACCTCCACAAAATTATGACGGGAGATTATTTCGGGCAGCGTGTACGCACATCTACTGCCACACATATACACCCATTTTATTGGTTCTGTTTCTCTGGAGAATTTTGACCAATACCAATGTTGGAACTGAGGCATGGGGTGGGTGCTGCTGTAGCGCGTGCCCAGAGGTATGGAAATGGCCTTGGAACTGGGTAACATCTGAAGGGTTTTGAGATGTACATTCAAAAAACCTCCCTGGCCGTGAACATGAGCTGGTAGGCTACGGACATTAAAGACCATGCTGATGAGATCTCATGTACCAGGAGTACATTATTGGATCCTGGAGGACAAGACGTCCTAATTCTAAATGGACAAAAACTTAGCAGAACCTTCTCCTGGTGCTCTTTGGAAGGTAGAACTCGTGAATGGTGAAAGTGGATGTTTTACCAGGGAGTTTTCTAAGCCAAAAGTTGGAGGAGCGACTTGATTCCTGTTGCCGGTGTAGGGTCCAGTGTGAAAGGAGAGAGGTGGACAGAAGAAGGAATTGTTAAGAAAAAGGAACTACAACCTGAAGATTTGGAAAATTCACAGCCTTCCCATATTGTAAAAAAATGAGTCGGGCGCGGTGGTACACGCCTGTCATCTCAGTGGCTCAGGAGGCTGAGGCAGGAGGATCACAAATTCAAAGCCAGCCTCCGCAATGGTGAGGCCCTAAGCAACTCAGTGAGATCCTGTCTCTACATAAAACACAAAATAGGGCTGGGAATGTGGCTCAGTGGTCAAGTGCCCCTGAGTTCAATCTTGGTACCAAAAAAAAAAAAAAATGAGAAAGAGATTGTTCTGAACACAGGGCGTGGCTGAACGACCATGTGGTAGAGATCTTGGATTGCATTCAAGTACTTACGCGGCCATCTTAGCAGATCTAGGAGTAGAGATGTGATTATAGCATCTGGTAACAGGACAGAGCAGAGAATGGCTGTCCAGACTTCCTGGAGTCCCAAGACCATAGAACCTGCCAGCTGTGGACATGTGCTGCTCCTTGAGGAAGGGGAAGAACAACCTCGGAGGAGACTAGGAGTCCATCAGGGCTGCCCACCCCCAGGCCCAGCAGCCCAGGCTGATTCCTCCTCCCTTTCCAGGGGTGGGGACGCGTCTCCAGCTCAGCCAGGCTGACGCCACCCAGGGCCTCAGGGAGGGTGGAGGGAGGAGCAATAAATGGGGTGCTGCTGCCCCAGTGGGGCTCCAAGGCCAAGCGTCCAACCTCGAGGACTGTTCTCCAGGCTTCCGAGCTTGAGAACCGTGTCCCCTTCCTTCTGGGTTCTCCCCTGGAGTGGGAACGCCTGTCCTCCTCCCCGCGCATCCCTGTGTTTTGGAAGCTCATGTCTGCTGGGTCTCTTAGGTTCACAGATGGGGAGAGATTTTGCCTTGGGGAAAGTCATACCTAGAGTTTTACCCATTACTGATTTCCATGATGTTTGGGCGTTAGATTTTAGAGTGGATGTTGGAATGAGTTAAGACTTTGGGGACTCCTGGGGGTGGAACAGATGTATTTTGCATTCAAGAGTGACATGGATTTTTGTTGAGGCCGGGGACAGAATGCTAGAGATCAAACTGTGTCCTTTCAAAATCTGCATGTTGAGGGCCTAACCTCCAATGGGACTGTATTTGTCAATTGTGTCCTTGGTAGGTAATTAAGGTTCAAGAAGCTCATAGGGTAGGACCCTAACATGATAGGACTGTGACCTTTTCTTTAGTGGGGGGTCCAGGGATTGAACTCAGGGGCACTCGACCACTGAGCCACATCCCCAGCCCTATTTTGTGTTTTATGTAGAGACAGGGTCTCACTGAGTTGCTTAGCGCCTCACTATTGCTGAGGCTGGCTTTGAACTCGTGATTCTCCTGTCTCAGCCTCCCGAGCTGCTGGGATGACAGGCATGTGCCACCGCACCTGGCTGACTGTGGCCTTTTAAGAAGAGAGAGCTATTTACTCTCTCTCTGTTTCTCTTCTGCTGAGTGGAGACCAGGCGAGAAGACCATCTACAAGCTTGAAGAAGACCCCTTGCCAGGAACTGAATTCGCTGGCAAGCTGATCTTGGACTTCTAAGCCCCTAGAACTTTGAAAAGCAAATCTGTTGTTGAAGTCACCCCAGATCTTTAGTCATGGCAGCCTGAGACTGGGGGCTTGGGGGGCGCGGGGTGTGTGTTTGATGTCAGGAGTCCCCTGAGAGCTGTCTTGCTCCAAAGATTCCTTCAGTGATCCCAGGGCCATTCCAGAGTGGGAAAGTCCTGGCCTTCAAAATGTCTGCAGGTGTGATGTCACCTCGATCTTCGATCACCAGAAATGAGAACTACTCCCTCTCGAGCCATCCAGAAGCACTGGTACAAAAATCCCATAGATGTCGTTCTTTGTCACTGGTTTTATTAGCATCAATATATACAAAGTGGAAAATGACTTCATTTCATTATTCTAGCTTACAAAGTTGGTTTTGATTTTTTATTGTGTTTGATGATAAAATGAAAATGAAAATCTCCCCGGAGAAAGCCCACCTGGGAGGGGCTTAAACTCCTCACAACATCTGACCTCCAATGACCCACTGTGCCTTGTCAAGGACATAGGAAGGTCATGTCCTTTGACTCAGCCCCACGGAAACGCCCTACCCACTCCCCCTCCCAAAGTCCCCCCCTCTTTTTTAAAATCACTGTCCTGATAACGTAGCCACAGTTTTTCCTTCTGGGCTGCTTGGCAGCTTTTAAAGTGATCAGCCTGAAGTTCTGCAAGCTCTCCAAGGAGCTGACTTCAAAGGAACCTAGTTAAAACATGTTATGGCATTAAGCAAAGCTGGCGTCGGAATACTTATGTGGGTTAAATAATCCTACCCAAAAGAAAAAAGAAAAAAGAAAAGAAAGGTCTGAGCTCTAAGCTGCAGAGGATTGAGTGTGTGCATTTTTAAAGCACAGGTGTCAGCGGCCAGAGACAGCGACAGCCTGTATGGGTTAGCATGTCATTGACGCCACCACATGCATCCGCGGAAGCTGGCGATCTCTGTAAACGTGAGGCTTGTAAAACGGGTGGCTCCTGGGAAGCCTCAGTCCATCCTTGAGTTTCCCAAGAGTATATCCTGTTCAAAAAATATTGAATCCCAATGGGTTTTTAATTTGATCTTATAAAAACGGACATAGGCGAACGGTGAATGAGTTGTCTCGTACGTTTTTGGCACTATGAGTGACGTTCTACCTTCACACAGGACAGGTACACATTCTGATATCTCAAAAAGAAATTAAACAAAACAAAAAAACAAAAAGGAGACGCCAACCTGTCCTTTCGGGTCGTGCTGGACATGGTTGGGCTCACAGGACCCATCTCTAGGCTAAAAGGAACTTAAGATCTGGTTACGGATGCTGAATGAACACGGCTGAGACACTGACTTCCTGGAAACAACAACAACAAACACCCAGTATCTTCTCTACCCCTCCAATAGCCAAGAAGAATACCTGCCCCATCTCCTAGAGCAGAAGTATGAAGATTCTACAGGTGGTCCATCTTTATGAAAGGCGAATGTTTAGCTTTGACGCAGCCACGGTTTGTTCTGAAGTCGAATAGCATTGAGTTCCTCATCACAAATGGGTCCAGGGTTTCAGGTTAGAATAAGCATCAGATGGAAAGACAAGCAAGGGCTGGATTCTGCCTCTTTTAAGAAGGTGACATCATTTGTACTGTTTTTCTCCAAACGAGACACTGTTCACTAGCAGCCTAGATGGTCTCCTCTGGGTCTTTCATAAACGCGGGTGGGCTTCGGGCTTGGGGAGTGGCCTCTTTGTGATCTCTTGCAGGGCATTTGCCTTCAGGAGCAGATATGCAGGATTCCTTTCTAGCAGAAGGAAAATCTCACAGCCTTTGATCCCCACTCGGTCCCCTAGGATGAAGGTCTGGGCTCCTGTGTGGGGAGGGAAGCTGCCTGCTTAGACCCAGCTGCCCATCATCTCCAAATCAACTAGCCACAGATGGACTCCCAGCCGTTCTCTGTGTGGTGTGGCAGCCAGGAAGGATTTTTTTTTCTTGTTTGAAAACCAGCAGATTGAAGAGAGCATGGGAAGGTGTCAAAAGGGCTTCCAAGAGCCACCGAGTGTGCCGCCTATCTGAGCCAGGTGATCACCGTGGGATCCCTACGCGGTGCCTCCAGCTACTCCGTCGCTGCTGCCTGTGTCACCCTCTGCCTTTTCTTTATAATTGTTTCAGGAAAGAGCTTTCTAAATAGTCATGCACCTGCCAAGGCGACTGGATCGGGGGCCACAGCACCCTGGTAAAATGCAAAGATTAGACTCAGGGATGCAACTCCCTTTCGACCTGAAATTCCTCCTCCCGTCCTCACTGACGTTCAGAGGGGTCGAGGTGGAAGCCATCGTTCCCACCACGTATCTGGCTGTGCCTTTAACCCTTGCTGCTGATCCCCCAGCGCCTGGCGTCTCCTCCTAGGACCACCCTCCCCCTGCAATGTGTGAGAGCCAGCACGTCCCCAAGGCCACGTCCTCTGGAGAAGCGATGGTTCCACTCTCTCCCATTTCAAAGGCTAAGACAATGCAGAAGCCCCGGAACAAAAGCAGCTGCCTCCTGGATCCCGAGCTCGCCACCTCCTCCCTCCCAGTGCCAGCTCTGCCAACCCCAAGGACGAAGCCGCCCGTCTTCCTGTGCCTGTGGATTTATTATCACAGCCCGAGACTTGCCCTGCCGAACAAGGCGGTGCATCCTGGCACCTGCGTACAGTCCCTGCTCTTTGATCACAGAAGGAGAGTCAAAGGAGACATTCTATTAACTCCATTCCCTTACTCGATCTTCCCCTTCACCCAGTTTTTCACTGGGACTCTCAAATCTTTTGTCTTCTCTGAAGATTTTCCTCAGTCACTTATCACCTTTTTAGAAAGAAGACATTTTCTTATTTTGCCACTGCCCTGTAAGACGAGGGTGGCACAGGAGGATGCTTAGGTGACATCTTTGCTGCCTTGAAAGGGTTGGTGGGCGGGAGGAGATGAAGGTGAGACCTTTTAGGAGCTGGTAAGATTGGAAAAGAGGAGCAAACTCAGAGCGGGTGTGAGCACCCATGCTAAAGGCCAACGCGAGTTAACTCAACGAGAAAGACCCTTTTAAAATTGATCTTGGGACTCGGGTTTGGACCCCAGACACCGTGGGCATGGGTATCCAGATGCATGCAGTCTGAGGCAGCCTTTGCTCGACCCTGATGGTGGGGGGACCTGGATCTTGTCGCTCGTCGGTTTCCTGCTGCTGTTTTCTGCAGACCCGCCACCTGCCTTCAGAATCCAGGCTGTCACTTGAACTTGGCTGCAGCTTCAATACCTGGAACCACACCTACTTCAATTTTAAATATAATAAATACAATGAAGAAAACAGTAAATCTCTGATGAAGAGTCTCAAGAAAAGACAGCGGACGCGCTGGGGGCTTCCATCAAACGTCACGTGGTCTCTGGACGGGCGTCTCCAGGAGGTGAAGCCAGTCAGTGTCTGCAGACTCCCTTCTCTGGGGAGGCTCCTTCAGATAGAGACCTCGTACTCTCTGGTCTCCTGCAAGACAGGAAGCACTGTTGAGACCCCGTGGCTCAGTTCTTCAGAACCCCTGTGTCCGTGTCCTTGACCTTGTGACCCCGACTGGCTTCTTGCAATGGAGTCTAAGCAAACGGGTGAGCTATTCTTGGTGCGTGAGACGTGAACCTGCCCCGCCTTTACCACAGACAGGGCACGCCCCGTAAGCCTCTGGACCCCACTGGCTGATGAAGGTCGTGGACAGCAGAATGAGCCCCCCAGACGACAACCAGTCAATCCTAGGATTACCAGCCTAAAACCCTGCTGAGCAAATGAATATTTGTGGCTTTAAGCTACTGAGTTTGGGATTGTTTTCTGTTGAGTATCATGATAGCTCTGTAGGTAATGGATACACCCTGCTAATCCAGATGAATAAAGTTTAGTCTCTAAAATGCCATTTCCAGGATGGTATCAATCTAAAAAGCTTCTTTACAGAAAAGGAAACCATCAAGCATGTAAAGAGAGAGAGCCTACAGCATGGGAGAAAACCTTTGCCATCTACACCTCAGATAGAGCACTCATCTCCAGGATACACAAAGGACTCAAAAAACTTAACACCATAAAAACAAATAATGCAATCCATAAATGGGCCAAGGAGCTGAACAGACATTTCACAGAAGAAGAAATACAACTGATCAACAGACATATAAAAAAAGGTCATTAGCTCTCACAATCAGAGAAATGCAAATCAAAACTACACCGAGATTCCATCTCACGCCAGTCAGAATGGCAATTATCAAAAATACAAGCAATAGTAAGTGTTGGCGAGGTTGTGGGGAAAAAGGCACGCTCATACATTGCTGGTGGGACTGCAAATTGGTGCAACCAATCTGGAAAGCAGTATGGAGATTCCTCAGAAAACGTGGGATGGAACCACCATTTGACCCAGCTATCCCACTCCTTTGTCTATATCCATTGGACTTAAAAACAGCATACTACAGTGATGCAGCCATATAAATGTTTATAGCAGCTCAATTCACAATAGCCAAACTATGGAACCAACCTAGATGCCCTTCAACAGATGAATGGATCAAGAAAATGTGGTACCATGTGGTACAATCTTGTACAATGGAATATTACTCAGCCATAAAGAAGAATGAAATTATGGCATCTGCTGGTAAATGGATGGAACTGGAGACTATCATGCTAAGTGAAATAAGCCAATCCCCAAAACCAAAGGCTAAATGTTCTCTCTGACATGTGGTTGCTAATACACAATAAGAAGGGTGGAGAACAGAAGTTCGTTGGATTAGATAAAGGGAATGAAAGGAAGGGGGGGGGAGGGAAATGGAAAGACAGCAGAACTGCACAGAACCTTCCTGTGTTCATATGTGAACACACGGCCAGTAAACTCCACCTCATAGACAACCCCAAGAATGGGGAGTCATCCTCCATGCACGTATGATCCGTCAAGATACACGCTACGGTCATGTGTAACTATCAAGGACAAATAAGGAAATCATTAACACCTAAAAAAACTGATAACCAACAATTCAATTGCTCCAATATCCATGGAGCACGCAGAACACGCTCCCAGGCCCCCAGGGCGAGGAGCAGGGAGAGGTTAAGAAGTCACAGGCTCAGCTTGGAAGTGGTCATTGTCACCAATTTGGGTGGAGGTGCCTGGTTCCTGCTGGGCCCACACTGATAAGCTGCAGCGGGCAGAACCTACGGTGGTCCCCCTGTCCCCACCTCCTGGTGTTCATGCTCCC
>CM053407.1:110202116-110256344 GCA_028644305.1 Xerus rutilus
CCTTTTTCACCACATCCTCGCCAGCACCTATTGTTGCTGGTATTTTGGATAGCTGCCATTCTGACTGGGGTGAGATGAAATCTGAGTGTATAGCACTGCATGCTTTTCTGATGCACTTTGCCTGCTGTCTACCCTCCCCCACGGACCCTGATCCCACAAGACTCGCTCTGTTTTGTCCAGCCCAGGACGCTGCCCCGCATGGAGCAGGCACACCACAGCTGTGACTCTGGAGTCCTTGGAGATCATCCTGGACGTGGGTTAATATCTTCCCTCTCTATCAAGTGTGGGCTCAGTGGCCACCAGCACCAGGGACGATGGCTGGTCCCGATCCAATCATCAGTATATCGTTGTTGAATAAGGGAGTGAGGGAGTGAATGGTGGAATGGGTGGATCAGTGCGCAGCAGTGTGTACTGTCCATGTCGCCCCCAAAACCATAAATGCTCTGGGGGCAGGATGCTGTCTGCCTCCTCTGCTGCCCATCATGGAGGCTTGGTAGGTGCCCAAGACAGCTACTGATGCCTCCAGTTTGCACCATGTCTGCAACCCCAGAGCGCCGCTGCCCTCCAGCTGCAGGTGGACTTGCCTCCACGCCCTACCTGGTGATGTAAATGTAGGCTCCTCCCAGCAGCAAGGAGATGAGGAGGACTGGGATGAAGATGGCCAGAGCCACATTCCCGCCTTCCAGCGACGACTCTGCTGCCGCTTCTGCTACTGAACACACGAGCCACTGAGCCCCGTCTCACCCGGCCCCACTCCCCGGGGTGCCGGCACTTGGGGGAGAACCCACCCTCCCAATGCTGTGCCCCCCAAGGGCTGCTGCCCCAGAGCCCTGGGCCCTGGAGGACAGAGGCAGACTCGTTCTGCGGTGGCCTGGCCAGAAGGGCCCCCAGACACGACAGCTGGAACCCTGATCGTTTCCATGTCCATTTGAGGGCTGGGCGCAGGTCTCAGCAGGCTAGAATCCAATTTAGGGAAATAGGAGTGAAGCCTGAGGCTCGGAGAAAATCCCAAAGGTAACAACAGGGAATTAATAACAGGAACGCTCCCTGCACATCCCATGAGGCGCAGAGGAGGAAAACAACGGGCTGCGGATGTGACCCTGGGTTCAGTCCAGCAGGGCAGGGAAAAAAAAAATCTGAGCCCCAGACAGTTGCCTGGTGCTGCCCAGGGTCAGCCACAAGGTCTCTAAGCAGGCGTTTCCAAACCCAGAGAGCCCGGAACACGTCACCCCTGCCAGGGCCCCAGTCCAGGAGTGGGTGGGAGCCGCTGGGACAGCTCTCAGGCTGCAGGCAGAGGACACTCCAACTATGAGGACCCTGCATGCGTCCTCCAGAACCTCCTCATTCCCGGGAGACTCTTGGCTTCACTTGGGGGCTCCCACGGCCTCCCGAGGTTGGTGGCAATTGCAAGGACTAGGGTGGCTATTTCGGGGCCCCGGGGGTCATTTCTCTAGCATAGCTTCAAGGGGGAAGCCCAGGAGAGACGCGGCTTGCAGGGTTTCAATGCCGTTCTCCATGGTGACGTCTAACAAAGCTTAGCTGGACTCCAATCTATAATCCATTAACTGCCACTTTACAGGGTCTGAAAAAAATCAATCCTAATACCAACCATAAATGCCGGAGCACAGAACATTACAAGGGTGCTCATCGTGTCTGAGAACCCAGCCCTGTGAGATTTTCATGGTTCACTGGCTGGCAAAAGGCAGACAGGGTGGCCTCCAGCAGGGACTAACACCGTGAAATGCCCCTTATTTTCCAGGTGGAGTGACTCACACCCCCCCTGCTTCCCTTCTCTTGGAACCCCAGTTGCGCTTGCTTGGATTGGAACGTGGTCTGTTGCAATGGCAGCTAAGCGACCTGCAATGCACACAGCCCAGACACTACGTGACCTCATTATCACTTGACAGCTAACGGTGGCTTCAGAAAGAACAGCAGCAACCGCTTAATTGGTTGAGACATCTACAAAAATGCAACACTAGATTATATATATTTCCCTAGCGTCCCCGAGGCTGGAGTGAGAGGTGTTTGTACCCAATTTAATAGACACAGCGTGGCGTGCAGAGTGTTTTATGGGAGCTGATAGAGAGAGAGAGAGAGAGGACAAAATAAAAAGCACCCAACACCCTGAACGCTTTCCAACATCTGTTCTACATTAATAAAACTCACTGGAGAATTTCTAATGAAAGGAAAAAGGAGAAGGAGAGGAGAATGTTGGGAAAGAAAAAGAGTGAAAGAAAAACCAGACCCTGGGACTGTCCCTAAGCGTCTTTGTCCCTGCAGAGGTCAGGAGAATGCTTGGCTCAGCAGGAGAGGTGGCTGAGAATGTCACAATAGGGGCTTAGGGCTTAGAGACACTCAGTATTTTTCATATATATATATATATATATATTTTTTTTTACCTTGTTATGGTCCTGTAGAGAACTGGTATCAATTCCCTTCAGTTTATATGTAGGATAAGTTGCAATTCTAATGATTTGCTTTTCTTTAAATAGTCTTTCTTACTTTTTTTTTGGTGCTGGGGATTGGACCCAGGAGTGTTTAACCTCTGGGCCACATCCTAGCCCTTTTTATTTTTTATGTAGAGACAGGGTCTCACTGAGTTGCTTAGGGCCTCGCTATTGCTGAGGCTGGCTTTGAACTCGTGATCCTCTTGCCTCAGCCTCCCCAGCCACTGGGATGACAGGTGTGCACCACCGGGCCAGCCATTCCCTGTTTTGAAATCATCTCTGGCCGTGTAAAGGCAGAAGTTAGCTCTTACTTTTGTAAGTCCCCAGATAGAGATATTCACAGACCCGCCCTGGTTTTCTGCTATGAGCTTGATGTATTGAATTTTTTCTCCCCCGATAACGGAATGGAACTCACCTTCTAAAGCGTGTTCAAAACTGTCTTGATTCACTGAAAGAGAAATCAGGAAGCGTCAGTCAATGTAAAGCAGATTCGCTCTGATTGCATGAAAGGAAACTGAAAAAAATTAAATGTGAAAGCCCACCCTGGGGCTTTGCTGAGGTCACTATGTGTTACATTTATTCTGGGCTGCTGTCAGCAGAGCGGGGGCATTTCTTAAATTTCCAAGGGACAGAGACAAAGAATAAAAACATTAGAGCAATAATGGTGATAATGAATGATTACTGAGGTCTCACTCCGTGTCTGGTATTGTGCCAAGAGCTGTGTATACAGTGCCTAGCGACCTCGTTAGGTAGGTAACTGTTACCACCACCATCTTACACAAGAGACATTTTCAGAGATGTGCAGTGATTTCTCTGACGTCACACAGCATCTAAGAGATGGCGGGATAGTTTCAACCAGGGCTGCTGGGCTTTCTCTTATCTCTGCTCTTAACCATGTGGTGAGGGTTTTTGCTTTGCTTTCATGAGAAATGGTGAGCCTTGAAACCCTTATGTGACCGTCAGCCACAGGTTTCCTGCTTGAAATGCTTATTTCTGTCAACCTCGCATTTCCTACAGCACCTGGGGGTCCCGGATGACGGGAGATGGCCTCCGGTGCTCTGACCCAAAGTCGTCACAGTAGCTGAGCCTCCATCCCTCCCAAATTTTCCATCCAGGATGGGTGATTCTTCCAAGGGTGTGAAACCCCACGACTGCCTGCTCTGGGCTGCAATGGACCAAAGTTCTCATTGCACAATAAAAAACAAGCCCAGCAGAGCAGCTAACTGGTAACTAACTAGCTGCATCGATTTGGACGTGTTCCCGGCAGATCACGGGGCGGAAAGCGAATCCCCGTGTTCGTCTGTTGGTGTATTTGGAGGTGCGGCCTTTGGAGATAGTTAGGTTAGATGAGGCCCAGAGGGTGTCCCCTCTCCCCCGTGATGGCATTAGTGGCTTGACTGGAAGAGGAAGAGAGGCCTGAGCTGGCACACAATCCTGCCTCACCACCAGATGCCCTGGCCAGATGCTGAGCAGATGTGGTACCAAGTTCACAGGCTTCCTAGCGTCAGAATCACAAGCTGGATAATAGACTTCTATTCTTACTAAAGTTCCCAGCCTCTGGTGTTTTGTTACAGTCACAGAAAATGGAGGAAAACAGGTGGCTTCTTAGATCTAACCGGGTCCAGCCACCCACCCGCTCAGAGCAAGTTCAGGGTCCCCGGGTCTCTGTGTCTGCTTCTTTACCTTTACAAACAGGCAGGGGCCCGTTCCAGTGGGATGGCTGTCCCAGGATGCACCGGATGGTCACTTCGCCCATGAGCTCGAAGCCTTCGTAGCACATGAAGGTGAGGGACTCGCCGGGCAGGTAGAGCCGCTTATACAGGATCTGGTACCCATTCTCAGGCAGCCCTGGGTTGTCACAGGCCAAGGACTCTTCCGCTGCAAGGCAAGCCCAGTGGGGCTCGGATGAGATGGTGCAAAGCTGCAGAACCTCTCCTTCTCAGAGCCCACGTGCCCCAACGTCCACCTGCCAGCGGGGCCCCTCTAGTCCATCTCACGTCAAACTGTCACCTATTCCTCAGGCTCGCCTTTCTCTCTCCCACCTCTGGGCACAAACTAAGCATGGCGTGAAAGAATGAACAGGGTTGTGGAATCTGGGTTATTAGCTGTGTGACCTCCAGCAAGTGCCATAACCTCTCTGATCCTCAGTTTCCTTATCAGCACAACTGGGATATCACAGCGTTTGGAGGATTAAATAAGACGTAAAATGCTTAGGATGTTCTTGAAATGTTAGATATTCAGTAAATGACGGGTGGTAGTGGTGTGGAATGGAGAAATACTCTTCTTGCTTCTCATCTTACACCCAACTCCCCACCTAGAGCATCCAGGTCTGGCCCTTCAGTACTCAGACTTCATTTCTCCGCCTCTGGGAAGCCTTCTCTGATGCCTCTCCAGTCACAGATCCTTCCTTCCTCCACCCAGTCTGTGGTGCTGATGATTGATTATGGTATTGACTATAGTATTGATTATTGATTATGGTATTGATTATTCAATGCAGCATCGGCTTCCCTTACTGGAGAGGAGTTTGTCATGGCATGTTGGAAGCTCAGAGCCTGGGATACAGTCGGAGTGCAATAGTGGCCTCAGCTAATAAGCTCCTGCTCGTGTCTGTCTGTTCTCTCCAGCTGCAGACATGCGGTCTTGGTGGCCCGAAGGTTGAGCCTGCAGGGGTCGCCCACCCCAGGCCCAGCAGGGGACGCACTTCTTCTCAGCCCCCCAGGTGGATGGACGGCCAGCAAGCCTGCCCTGTGCCTAGGACTGTCAAGATGTTTACATGACAGTGAGACCCCCCACAGCACAGGAGTCACCAGCTTGACCACTGCGTGGCGTTGGGGACATTCACAGTGATGTATGATCCATCTCCAGAGCGTTCATCTCGCAAATCAGAAACTCTGCATGAAACGACTCCCTGCCTCCCCTCCTGGCCCCGGGCGCCTCCCTTCTGCTCTTGTCCCTGTGAACTGACTGCCCCAGGGACCTCAGGTACGAGGCGTCACAGAGCGGTTGTCTTTCGGGGACTGGCTTATTTCTCTGAGCACCACGTCCTCAAGTTCATCCACACTGTGGCCCATGTCACAGTTTTCATCTTTTTTTTCTCTTACCAAGGATTGAACTCAGGGGCACTCGACCACTGAGCCACATCCTCAGCCCTATTTTGAGTTTTATGTAGAGACAGGGTCTCACTGAGTTCCTTAGTGCCTCGCCATTGCTGAGGCTGGCTTTGAACTCGCGATCCTCCTGCCTCAGCCTCCTGAGTCACTGGGATGACAGGCGTGGGTCACCGTGCCCTGCCAGTGTTTGTCCTTTGAAAGGCTGAACAACACTCGTGTGTGGATGGACCACATCTTGTGTGTCCCCCCGTTGGTGGGCTCTAGGCTGCTTCCCTTCTGGCTAATGTCATTGGTGCTGCTGTTGAGATACCCTTCGAGTTCCTGCTTTCGTTTCTTTTGCGTAAGTGCCCCAAAGCACACTTGTTGATCCTGTGTCAATTCCACTTCTAATTTTTTCAAGGACTCGCCGTATTGACCCCAGCAGAGGTTCTACCTCCCCGTAGCCGGGCACCTGGGTCCCAGTTTCGCCACGTCAGATCCTAAGGCAGCTCCTCCTTTGCTTGTGGACCTTGCTTTGGCTCAAGAAGACCCGTGTCTTCCTGCAGCACATCACGCCTACCATCATGGGGAAACGGGATGGAAAGGTCTCCCACCAATGGCTCCGGATCGCTCTCTGGTTAGTGCCACTCGGGAGAGAAGGTTCTGGAAGTATCCTAAGTGTCTAAGTGATATCTACAACTTACCATGCAGTTCCTGGTGTCTCAACCCTGCAGATCCCCGGTGCAGATGGAGCAGGTGGACCATTCACACCTCATCGGGGGATCCTGATGCTCCGGGAGGGGACACAGCAACTCCAGGTTGAGCCGTTTCTTCTCCGGCCTCCTGCTCTGACGTTCTCTGTGTCTCATGAACTAGCTGCACTTTGCCTAATGGATGCGCGAACCATCCCTTGGAGCTTTAGCTGGGTAGCCCTCTCCCTGGCGTGGCCTCTCTTCTCTGGTGAGCAGGGAAGACCTGCTCCAAGACAGTCCGTGTTCAGGGTCCCTGTCTCCTGCGACTCACTCTTTGAGGATGGACAGGACACAGGACCTGCTTTTAACCAAAAGAACACGCTGGAGCGTCTGGGACATCATTGAATGACGCAGCTGCATAAGAGGCTTACTTTGTGTGGCTAGAGGGTCCTCTCTTTACTGTCCTTGGTGAAGCAACTGGCCATGCAGGTGGCCTCTGGCCAACAGCTGGTAAGGAACGGAATCCTGCAAACAGCCCTGGGAGGGCGGAGGTGGAGCCTTCCCTGTTCCACCCTTCAGAGGAGATCCCAGCCTCAGGGACCGTCCTGTGAGCGAGTTCAAACCCGAAGACCTCGTTCAGCTATTCCAGACGCTTCGTCCACAGAAACCATGAGATCACGCATGTGTGTTGTCTGAGGCGTTTTCAAGACGAATCTCAAGAATTCCCTCGAGATTCGGATCTGTCCACAATGACACAAATTCCAGTGTCCTTGGAACTCTGTCCTGTGATCGGCACAGACCTCTATGAGGGTATGGCAGTCTTTGGTTCTCTCTTCTGCGTCTCTTTCCTACATTCATGCTAGGAGTCCCAGGGCCCCGTACAACGTCCGGTTCACAGGAAGCATTCATCAGGTGTTTATTGAGCAACTGTTACGTGCCAGTGCATGAGTAACAAGGAGAGCAAAAAGGCGAATAAGGGATTTAATCCCTGGCCCCTGGAACTCGTGGGCGGGAGACACACAGCACGATTCAGGTCCGACTGGAATCTTTTCCTCTGGGACTAACTGACATGCACGCTCTTTTCAACTTGTGCAATATAAATTAAATAGTTACTGAACTTTTGCGAATAAGGATGTTTCAGGTCATGATCTAGATTTCTGGCTTCTTCTGAAGCATCAGGAGGTCAGGAGATCCTGGGCTCGCAGGGTCTTCTGGCAATGGTTGGCTGGAGTTGAGGAGGGAATTCCTGGTCCTCAGACCAGGAAGGTGCTTCCTGTAGCCGCAATCACTACCACTCCCTATCGTCTCGCACAGAGCACGTGCCTGGCCCTGTGGGCACTCAGCACATCGCCTTTCCAAGGAATGAATACACAAATGGGTGGGTGCGTTTGAGCATCAGTTGTCACTACTGATGAAGAATTTGGGCTTTGCTCTCTGCAAGCGGGGGCGGGGTGGGTAGGAAGCTGCTTCCACCCTGAGGCTTTTCTTCTCGACTGCGAGGGCTGCCACCACCAGGAGCTAGGAGTTGTTTTCTCACTCTGGACCTCCAGGAAATGGATGGCAAAGGGGACTGTCCAGGACCCCACGCTGTTGGAGGTGTGTCTTGCGTGACAGTGTAGACGCACGCCGGCAGGAATTCATGCACCGATTCAGAATATATTCCCCACTTGCTGACTGCAGGCCTGGGGGTGATTCTAGCAGTAGAGCTGAGAGGGGACCAGGCACCGTCCCTGCCCCCAGAGCTCAGGGTCCAGATGGTCTGAGTCCACTGACCGTGTAAACAATTTGATTCAAAAAACAGAAGGCAGGTGCAGATGGGCAAACTCAGGGGACTCAGGGTGCCCTAAGGAGACCCCTGACTCAGCCGAGGGGTGTGATGGAGTTAGAAGAGTCGAGGGACGGTCAGATGTCACAGCGTCCCCTTTGGATCAGACTCCCAGGCCTACAAGGACTGGCAAGGGGTCACCAGCCCTGTAGAGCGTGCCTGGGCTACGGATTGTGGGAAGGAAAAACATTGTTTTCTGGCCTTACCTAGAGTTCTGATGTGCCATTTCACGAGCGGGTGGGTTGCTTCCTGTTCATAACAAACATGAATGACATCAGGACCAGGGCCAGCGCTCATCATATTCTAATGATTCCCTCTGCAAATCTTCAGAGAAAACCTTTGATCCTTAGTCCATCTGGGCTATTTGGTGCATCTTCAGGAGCCTGGCACATAGTAGGTGCTTAATCAATTTTATTTCTTTATTTTGATACCAGGGATGGAACCCAGGGGTGCTTTACCACTGAGCTACATCCCCAGCCCTTTTTATTTTTTATTTAGAGACAGGGTCTCGCTAAGTTGCTTAGGGCCTTGCTAAGTTGCTTGAGGCTGGCCTCATACTTGCGATCCTCCTGATTCAGCCTCCTGAGTTCCTGGGATTACAGGCGTGCACCACTGCACTTGGCTCCACTCAGTGTTTCTTGTCTGATCTTGCATGAACTCAAGTCAAGGAGGGTTCTAGAGTCCACGTGCTTGGGATCCAGTGTCCATGGCCCAGAGTCAGATCTCTGTTGTGTCTAGGCACACACATACTGCGTTATGTACCATTCTGTCTGGGGAATATAGTCCCTGCACGGCACTTTCAAGTTCATACGTCTCTGAAGCCACGGATTGGCTCTCTGGGTTTCTTTTTCAGTCCTATGATGACTCTGCACCTACTATGTGCCAGACCTGGGTGGGGAATTGGAGGAGAAGATTTCTGTTACCCTGGAACTCAATCTAGGGGAGGAGAGTCCTTGTCCTTGCCATCCAGTGTGGTGACAGCTATGCTGGGGCACAAGCAGAGAAGAAAGCTCCTTCTCCTCTCCCTGGGCTGGAGAATGCTTCCTCTTGACTGCCAAGAGACCCCAAGAGACCCCTGAAGAGGAAAAATCCTTAGCACCTGCAGTGCAGGAGTGTGACCATCAGGTGGCAGTGTTTACCCAGCAGATTTCCCAGGTACCTTTCCCTGGAATTTTCTTTCATGAATTAACTAAGATTAATGAACACAGCAAATACGTGTGGAGCACGTTGTATGTGCCAGGCACTGTTCTTGTCTCTGAGCATGCAACGATGGGGGAGGCAGACACGGCTCTACCTTTATGTAATTTAACAAAAATTCATTCACGGGTGTATTGTATAAATTAATCACGGGTACAGGCCCTGTGCCAAGAGGAGACAGAGTGACACAGGGTGAATGATTAGTCTTGGATGTGGAGTAGGTCCGGGAAGAGGCGAGGCGTGGCTCCCACGGAGCTCCCCTGGCTGAGGACCAGAACCTCCCGACTCACCCAGGACCCTGGCTCTGCCCACTGAGGTATTTTAAATTGATTAGTACTTCAGGATGTTCTTTTAAAAAAATCCTCATGTGATTATGAAGTTCATCCAGGGCTTAGAAGCGCGGCTTTGGTGTCTTGGCATGGCTAACACATTCGTCATTCAAGGAATTCATTTCTGAAATATTGGAACATCCGTTCTGTGTTGGATGATGAGCATAGAGCATTTCTAATCCTCCTTCCCATCCGCAGAGGAAGGAAGAGGCATGGCCCAAATAGCCCACGTTTACAAGGGCACCCTAGGGGCAGACACCGTTGGAATCTCCTATCTGGACCCTCAGTTCATTACGACAAGGACCCCGAGACATGGCCGTGACCTCACTCTTGTCTTCGATCAGAAGACACAAAGCTCAGAACTGTTGAGTCATCCACCAGGCTTCTGACCAGTGACTGGCTGAGCGAGGATCTGCAGGCGGTTGGAGTCTGCTGTCCCCGGTTGCACCACACACCCATTTTATAGATGAGGCCATTGAGGCTCTGGGGACTCATGTGTGAAAAGTCTCCAACAAGCAGTGACTGGGATGAGCTGAGAGTCTAGGAGCTCAAGTCAGTCTGATTCAGTTTGGATCTCAGCACAAGTGAGAGTTTGAGAGGGACTTCAGGTGGGCTCACTCACGGGCAGGAGCAGGTCTCTCTGTGTGTACATCTTCAGATCCCAGGAGGTGGCGGAAAAGTCACCTGGAAAGTGGCCTGAATTTGAAACTGAAGACCTGGGTCTGCTGTATGACCTTGGATGAGTTGCTTTCTGTCTCTGGTCTCCATTTTTCCCATCTGTTCAGTAGACAGGGCTGGGCCAAGACCCAGAGCTTAGCAGAGTAGTAGGCGGGTGGTATATCCCACAGTCTGAAATGAGATCATCCCAGCTAGGTTTTCTCCATTTTGACATGATTGACATTTGGGGCTGGGTCCTTCCCTGTGGTGGGGGCTGCATTGTAGATGTCAAGTGTACCCCCTTCCCCGCAACCAAGGAGGTCTCTAGAAACCGCAGGGACCAGCGTTCTTTGAACACCACTGGTCTAAGGTCTTAAGCAATTCTGATTGCAATCTATGGATCTTTGCCTTGTTCTCTCTCCAGGAAGTCGTCTTGATGGTCTTAAAGGCACAGTCACGAACCTGCCCTCTTTTTCTATTTTTTCTTCTGATTTCCCTCTCTTTAAGAGAAGAGATTTTCCTTTCTAGAATAAAATGCTCAGAATGAAGCCCTGATTGTTCAACTGGTATGTAAAGACTCTGAGCATTGGAACTCAGTGGGAATCAGCACCCAGCGTTCATTGAGCATCTACTGCACGCCAGGCACACCATCGTGAGCTTTTAGGCTGGTGCTGGCCATGCTTGGCTTTTAATCCTTTGGATGAGGAAACAGGCTTGTCCGAAGCCACACGACACTACTGGTAAGCGGCAGAGCTGGGCTGTCACTGGGACCGGCTGCACCCTGAGTCCTGTGCGTCTAATGAAGAGCCCCTCTTGGCTTAAATTCCCCCAGGCTCATCCTGAATTTCTCTGAGATATTGCTTTCTTAGAGTCCAGTATTTTCTCAGTGAAGCTTGGCATTCAGCCCGACTCCACTAAGTGGGCTAACACAGGGGAAGCTTGTCCATGGAGCCCCCACCACGGCTGCAGTCTGGCCACAGCACCTGGGGCTTGGGTCAGGCTCAAGTTCAGGGTGCTCCTCGAAGGGCCAGGGCCTCCCCTGCTGGGTGCTGTTGGGTTCTCCTTTGCTTTTGCTGGTGTTTGCAGAGTGGGAATCTCAGGTCCCCATCCAAGAGAGGAAGTTGTAACAGGCAGGGAGGTGTGATAAAGATCTCATCAGTACTGCTAACAACAGCAACGGCAGTAATAGTAACGGACACTGTCATTGGTTGAGACTGTTGAGCCTGGGATGGTTTAAACTCAACCCCAGTAAGTGACTCTCAACAGATGGCAGCAACAAGCCGCAGCCTGTGCTGTGACCGTCGAGACTCTAGGTTCTGTGGGAAACGTGGTCCAGTCTTGGGGTCAAGGAGGACTTCCCGGAGGAGGTGGTGCCAGAGATGGATTGCTCTTTCCTTCATAGACTCGTTTCTCCTTCCTGGTGCCTGGTGGGCCTCAGGCGCCATGAGTGTGGATCACGCCTGCTTAGCCACTGCTGTGTCTCTGGGGGCTGGCACCACGGCTCCCAAACTTTGCCCCAGGGCACGCCAGGTGTCACCAGACTCTCACAGGAGCACGGCGAGGATCTTCAAAACTTTTGAGGGAACACAGTGACATCCGTCAGACCCCTGTGAACTGCTCCACTAGCTCAAGGTCATTCACAAGTTCACCTGGGGAGAGACTCCGTTCCTCTGTGAGATGTCCTATCTCGGCAAAGCCAGGGTTTCCACAGGTGCTGGGCTCAGAAGCAGAAATGGCCATGAGATCAACTGGGAACAGGGAATAAGGGAGAATTCTGGTCCAACCTGAGCCCCTGGTGAAGCTCTGCACAGCCCCGCAGGGGGGCACGTTCCTCTGCCTTTGTCCTTCCTTTTTTTTTTTTTTTGGGGATTGAACTCAGGGGCACTCGACCACTGAGCCACATCCCCAGCCCTATTTTGTGTTTTATGTAGAGACAGGGTCTCACTGAGTTGCTTAGTGCCTCGCCGTTGCTGAGTCTGGCTTTGAACTCGCGATCCTCCTGTCTCAGCCTCCCTAAGAGCTGGGATTACAGGCAGGTGCCACTGTGCTGGGCCCTTGTCCCTCCTTAAGGGTGAAATAAGAATGATGGTTGTCCAGGTGTCAGTTTTTCAAACAATTCCTCAGCTGTGACCAAAATACCCACCCAGAACAACTTGGGGCTCAGAGTCTCAGAGATCTCAGGTGATGGATGGTCCAACGTGAGGCAGGGCAGAGGACAGCGGCTCCCCTCACGGAGGCCGAGAGGCAGAGAGAGGAAGGGAGGAACCTCAGGGACGACACATCCTTCCAGAGCCCCCGTGACCACCTCCACCAGCCATGCCCCACCCGCCTGCCGTCACCGTCACCACCCAGGCCCCGCACCCCAGGAAGGACTGCTGCAGTCACAGATCTGACGAGCCCGTCACTCTCCTCTGGATGTTGGTGCATGAGGCCGGGAGCTCCTGGGGCACCTCAGATCCCAGCCGTAGCCACCATGAAGACACAGCAAGCTGGTACGGCGTTTGGACCTAACTGCTTAGAAGATGGAACTGCTGGGGGTGGTGGCCGAGGGAATCTGAATTCATGTGTGCAGCAAGTGTGGGAGCCTGTCTCCGCTTGTGGCTGCGCACAGGAGGCACTTTCTGAGTGAATGAGCTGCTTGCATCAGCCACTTTGGATCTCAAGGATTCCCCCAAAGCCCACAGGTCAAGGGCTTGGTACCCAGCTATTGCTTCTGGGGGCTGGTGGAGCCTTTAAGAGGCGGGGCTTAGCGGGAGGCCTTTAGGTCATGGGAGCATGCCCCTGCAGGGCTTGTGGTCCCACAGTCCCCTCCACTCCTCTCTCTTTTGCTTCCTGTGGTGTGGTAAACAGTTTTGGTCCACCAGGTCCTTCTGCCAGAATGTGCCATCATAGACCCCAAATGATGGGGCCAGTACATCATGGACAGGAATGTCCAAGACCCTGAGCCAAAATAAGCCTTTTCTCTTGACTCAGCTATCAACTAAAGTAACAGAAAGCAGACTAACACACCCTGCTTGTATAAAGTTTGACTTCTCACAGATGAAGGCTCTGAGGCCCAGAGAAGGCAAGTTACTTGCCCAAGGTCACCCAGCAGAGCTGAAGGCATGTTCAACTGCAAATCCCAGATTCCTCCTCTATCTACAACTGACTTATCTACTCTTTCTTAAAATATATATTTTTTAGTTGCAGATGAACTTTTATTTTTATTTATCTATTTACATGTGGTGCTGAGAATCGAGCCCAGTGCCTCACACATGCTAGGCAAGTGCTCTGCCACTGAGCCACAACCTCAGCCCTTATCTGTTCTTGAAGTGGCCTGGGGTAAATGAACCAGGAGCGAAAGGACTTGGTTTTGAGTCCCAGCTGGACCAAACTATGGCCGTGGGCAGCCACTGTGTAGAGATTTTGCTCTGCTTCACGTGCTTGCTGGTGGTGTTCAGTGATGAGGTGGGAAGGTGCTTTCGGGGTTCTCCCCTTCGTACTGTGTGACCTCAGGGAAGCCACTCATCCTCTCTGAGCCTCTTTTACTTACTTTTAAGTAGACACACACATACACCACGCATGCAGTGTGGGGAGGGTTAAGTGTGCTCGTGTGGGGAGGGCCTGCCATACCTAAGGTCGTCAAGTGGGGGCTATTTCCTTGGTTCCATTGATGGAACAGCTTAAAACTGTTATATGTTCAATAACCTCTTTAAAAACCTTCAGAACCGGGACTGGGACCCCCTTCTCACCAGGCCGCAGGGCCACTGGGATCTGAACCACGCCTGCTGCCTGCAACATCGCTGTCAGCACACGGCAGCTCTTCTCCCCGCTGCTGGGAGCCCTGTGGGTCTCCTGGCACCCCACTTGGCTGGTAGGCTCATTAGCCTGGGTGTCAGGGAAGCCTCTAACCCAGCGCTGCAGATCGGAGGCCCCGAGGGAGGGAGGCTCACTGCTCAGAGATCTGGGTGCTGCCAAGCAGCCTGAGAGGGTCTTTGGAGGCTGAATCTCATTAGTGAAATCCCTTTGTTTTTTTTTAAAAAATGGCATATCCACCTTTTGGTGTTCTTAAATACGCTTTTATTTTTAGCTGTTCATCACTGGTCTCTTCTGTTGAGCTGCTAATGTGGCTTTTGGTGATGCTTGTGGTCTCTGGGAGGGAGCGAGAACTTTACCCCTTTCCTAACTGTGGCTTAGAACAACAGCTGCTAATCAGCTCTGGAGGCTGGAAGGCTGACATCAAGTTGCTCCCCTGAAACCTGTGGGGATGGTCCTTCCCAGCCTCTCCTGCTTCCGGTAGAGGCGGGCAAGTCCTGGAGCTCCTGTCTCTGCCTCTGTCCCCATGGGGCATCGTCCTAGGCTGAGTCTCCATGTGCATCCAGATCCCACCCTCTGCCCTTGCCTTCTTTTGGGATAGGGCCTTACTAGGTTGCCCAGGCTGACCTCAAACTCCTGGGCTCAAGCGATCCTCCAGCCTGAGCCTCCCTAGCAGCTGGGGACCACAGGTCTACATCACAGCGCCCGGATCTCTCTCCTCATGAGTACACCAGTCACTGGATTAGTGCCCACCGTACTATGGTACGGCCACATCCTAATTTTGTTTCACCTGCAAAGAACATCTCTAATTTTTTTCTTTTCTTTCTTTCTTTCTTTCTTTCTTTCTTTCTTTCTTTCTTTCTTTCTTTCTTTCTTTCTTTCTTTCTTTCTTTCTTTCTTTCTTTCTTTTTGGTACTGGGGATTGAACTCAGGGGCACTTGACCACTGAGCCACATCCCCAGCCCTATTTTGTGTTTTATGTAGAGACAGGGTCTCACTGAGTTGCTTAGCGCCTCACCGTTGCTGAGGCTGGCTTTGAACTCGCGATCCTCCTGCCTCAGCCTCCTGAGCTGCTGGAATGACAGGCCTGTGCCACGACACCCGGCAGGCCCTAATTTGGATAAAGGTCATAGCTGCAGGTGCTGGGGGGTCAGGACTCCAGCTGAGCTTTTTTGAGGAATACTATTCAACCCGTAACAGAATCCCAAGTGTCTGAACTCCATTCAAGGGTTGGGACTGGGGGAGGGGATGTGGCCGAGGCTAAGGGGTGAGGGCCACAGACTAAGGTCTCACTGGGATGTCCCCCTGTGAGTTTGTGCCCTGTCAGCCAGGGAAAAATGAGGCCAGGGTCACGGCTGGCATGAGTGGCACTGAGCTTGGAGGACAGAGTGTCAAGTCTGAATTTGAGGGACCATGGTGGCTGTCACCGTGTTTCCCTTGGGGCCTCGGGATGTGCACACAATGCACACACACAACACATGCACAGTCACCACATCTGGGTAACACGCGCCCCACGCTCTCAGTGCACGGTGACCGTCGCCACCTGCACTCTTCTCTGCCACAGCTTGGAGGTGGAGCGTCCCCCAAAGGCCCAGGTGAGGTGGGCTGGTCCCCGGGGTGCTGCCGTCAGGAGGAGAGAGCCTCTGTGCAGTCTCCTGACTCTGACCTGGCTGCATCCACAGCCGGGCTGTTCCCAGAACCCTATTTAAAAATAGCAGCATAGCTGACAGTAGACACTGTCACACCACAACTGCTGTGGGAAGCTCTGCCCCTTCTACATAACTCCATGCTTTCTTCAAGCAATGGCGTGAACCCCGAGAGCCCAGCAGGGTCCCTAGGAAAAGCTTTAAAAAGCTCTGAGTTTATGTCTGAGCTCTGCTGTTAACTAGCTGTGTGACCCCAGGCAGCCAATAACCCTCTCTGGTTTTTAGCATCTTATTCTTCAAATGAAGACCGCAATGCTCCTTGAGGAAGAAGAGGGGAATTTGGTGGGTGCTTTGTACCTTTACCATAAACATTCTAGTCCAAGTGCCCCTGTCTGTGCTGGCCATTGTGGTATGGGGGTCATGATGATAAAGGAAAATATAACCCCCCCACCCCACCCCAGCAGCCCAGCCCCTCATCGTGCATGAGAAGCAAATCTGAAACCGCATGGGAGGCCACGTGAGCAAACAGGACTCACAGACGCAGTGGGGCAGGCGGGAGGTCCAGATGGGTGTCCCCGTCTCGCGGCTGTAGCAGGTGAGAAGCGAGCTCCCCTCCAGCACGAAGCCGGGGTTGCAGGTGTACTGGATGGTGGTGCCCACCAGCAGCACGGGGTCCGAGATCAGGCGGGTCGAGTGGTCCACCTCTCCGGGGTCGGTGCAGTACATGACTGCGCGAAAGCACATCAGACCAAGAGGATTCAGATAGTGGTTTTGCTGGGAGTGACAGAACGTTCTAGAACATTTCTGAATTCAGTTCTTTACCCTTTGGGAAGATGGCGCATCTCTTGTCTAGTTAAAGGAGGCTGGAGACAGGGCCAGGAGGGAGGAGACCTGAGGGTAACACCTCTTTTAGGAATTTGCACTGGGGCCCAAAGGTCTATGGGTAAGGCTATACATCACCCCATTAGTTATATAAAAAGGAAGCAATGTAAATCTTCTTTTTTTTTTTTTTAATAGAGATTGAACCCAGGGACACTTAACCACTGAGCCATACTCCCAGCACCCCCATTTTTAATATTTTATTTAGAGACAGGGTCTCGCTAAGTTGCTTAGGGCCTCACTAGTTGCTGAGGCTGGCCTCAAACTTGCGATCCTCCTGCCTCAGCCTCCCAAGCCACTGGGATCACAGATGTGCATCACCTTTGCTGGCAGTGATGCAAATCTTTTAACAGGGGAAGCATTAAATATGAGCAGCCACTTTAGGAGGTCCTGGGTCACCACTGAGAGAACAAAGCAAGGTAACTCCTCTTTGTAGTGTTTGAATAAGAGAAAGCAAGAATCCAGTACTTCTTTAATTAAAAAAATCAATACAGACAAAAGTAAAACCATAAACCAATGAAGAAGGAATGAAATAGACAATATGTACGATATGGAAATATGTCCATTTTTTCTGAGTTAAAAAAAAAAAAGCCTAAAAGTTGCTTCACAGTAAAAGGTACTTGTAAGTATTGATTTTCTCTGTCCTTCCTTCCTTCCTCCCTCCCTCCCTGCCTCATTCTTCTCTCTGCCTTCTTTCTCTGCCTCTCTCTTTCCTCCCTCCCTCTCTCCCTCTCTCCCTGTCTCTCTCCCTCTCTTCCGTTTCCAGAGAGCCAGATCATAAGGGACCTTCACCTTCTGTTTGTAATCCCGCCCTGGCTGCCTGCCTCAGCCAGCCTGCTTTGCCAGCGTGCATTGTGGTCTAACGCTGTGCCCCAGAGAACGTTAGGAGGGTGACTGGCCCCATGGAAGGCGATCTTGGGGGAGCCCGTAGTTCTGGGAGACGCCACTGACCTCATTTCTCCAGAAGAGAAGGTGGGCTGAGGCAATTTGGTGGGTGTTATCCTTCTCGGATGGAAACTTGAGGGCCTAGCATTGGCACAGAAACACTCAAATACAGACTCCAGAATTTTAAAACTAAAAGTCTTAGATTTAAAATGATTTATCCAGGCATGGTGGCTCACCAGCAGCTTGGGAGGCTGAGACAGGAGAATCGCGAGTTCAAAGCCAGCCTCAGCAATGGCGAGGCGCTAAGCAACTCAGTGAGACCCTGTCTCTACATACAACACAAAATAGGGCTGGGGAGGTGGCTCAGGGGTCGAGTGCCCCTGGATTCACTTCCCAGTACCCGCCCTCCCCAAAAAAAAATCTAAAAATTTCTTTACTCTGATTCAAGACTTTTCTTGGCAAAGATTAAGGCAAGTAAGAAAATTTTTCTGTAGAGGGCTGGTTTATGTCCTATCCAAACCTTTAAAATATTTTGGATAATGAGGATACCATAGGCCACTTTAATGAGCTGGCAATGGGGAAGCTCATTCCTCGCTACTTTTATTTTTTTGTTGAAACACACACACACACACTCACACACACACACACGCACGCACACACGCACAGTTACAGAACGCCCAGAACAACCTACTGGCTGCTTTGGTGGACCTTTGGCAGCATCTGTTAAGTTCCCTGCAATTACTTTACTTTGGCATTGAAGACTTTGTGATAGGGACCATAGGTGAGCCCCACATCCCTTTCCCGATACCTTTTCCCCTCTTCCAACCCCATATCTTTTGTGCTACTCTGATTCGAGTCGTGTTCTAGACCTCCTGGTTTATCAGCATCCCCAGCAAGACGGCTGGGGACTGAGCTCCATTCAGGAGGTGGGAGGCAGAGGCCAGCGGAAGAGGCCCCTTCCCCGTCTAGCTCCTCCCTCTGCTCCTGAGACCTTCATGCAGAGACCAGGAGCGCTTCCCTTTTCTCCCCCTTCTCCCCTTTTTAAGAACCTAGGTTCAGCCACTCCTGCATGCCTGGTCATATTCCTGCAAGGGCAGGATCAGTGGGGAAGGATTCAGGAGCCCAGGAGCCTGGGAGCCCCAGAGCCCGGGAGTGATGCTCCGTGAGGAAGTGAGCCCCATGAGGTGGGGCTTTAGGACTGGAGTGCTCAGGGCTCCACAGCCGTCCCCATGGTCTCTCACCAACCCATTCCACTCATTTGCACACCTTCCAGGCTCCTGGAGGCGCCTGAGTCTGAGATGTCACCGAAACCTACAATTTGCAGGTGGGGAGAAGAGCAGCTGTGCCTGTCAAACGGCTTTGCTCCTGGGGAAGACTCACACCCACTGACTCATGGGAAGAAAACAAGAGGATTCTTACTTTTTTCACAAAATGGGGGGTCGCTGCTCCAACTGAGGTCCCACTGGCAGGTGAGGGTGTCACTGCCCACGATGTCGTAGCCTGGGTCGCACTGGTATGTGATTCTGGCGCCCCTCACCAGCTCTGTGTGGGAAGTGGTTTTCCAGCCATTCTGAATCTCAGGCAGATCCGAGCAGGAGTCGTTCCGTGACACCTCTTTAAAACAGAAACGTCACCCTTAGAAGGGGAGCTGGCCTTTTTGGCTCGGTTCCCATGCCGAATGTTCAAAGAAAGGACACGTAGGAGAAAAATCCTCAGGAAAGAAGCCACATGTTTCCAAATCCTCTTCAGAGGCGACAACCATTTTATAGGGAGGTTTTACCAGGAACCCTCCCCATAGACCCCTTAACCGATGGAACTTTCTCCTGGTTTGATAAAACCAGTTTAGGATTTAGAGTCAGAAAGATCCCTAGGACCGCTACTTCCCAGATGTCACTTGTCCCTGGGTCCCGGGTTCTTTGACATCCCCCAGGGAGTATCATGACCTGCTCATTCCCAGAATGCTCTTTGTAGTCCCCGCCAGCATTGATTGGGCTGTCACAAAGGTGACCAGGTGGGGCTGGGACATAAAATACATGCAGGCTGTCTCATCGTGCTCTCTGGACCCCCTGCTCTGGAGTGAGCAGCTGACTTGAGAAGATGCCCCAGCAGCTCTCTGGAGCGATCCACACGGAGAGCAACTGAGGCCTCACGCTGGCTCGCCAGTCACATGAAGCAGGCCATCCAGCCCCAGTCAAGTTTTGGAATGACTAGGACCCTCCCTGACTTCATGAAGACCCCCAAACAGGGTCACCCAGCTCAGGCTGCTCCTGTGTTCCACAGACATGTGGCTAATTTGGGATAGAACCTATTACACAGCAGTAAATAACCAATATATCCAACCTCTTCCTACTGGCAATCGGTGCATTTGGTGAATCAATAATACCTGTACTTGTTTTTTTTCTTTTTTGTGGGGGAGGGGTTTCAGGAATTGAATCCAGGGGTGTTCAACCACTGAGCCACATCCCCAGTCCTTTTTATTTTTTATTTAGAGACGGAGTCTCACTGAGTTGCTTAGCGCCTCGCTAAGTTGCTGAGGCTGGCTTTGAACTCGCAATCCTCCTGCCTCAGCCTTGCGAGCTGCTGGAATGACAGGCATGCGCCAACACGCCCGGCTACCTGTGCTTCTAATACACATTAAGATATGTGCTTATCTATTCTAATTAAACCAATTATTGGCATATTCTTCAAATCACCTTGCATATCACCAGGGAGCATTAACCATGCTCTGGAAAAATGCCACCCAGAGCTTAATCTCAGTTCTTTCCCTCCCACGAACCCCCGTTCCTAAGGTGGCCATGCGGAGCCCACTATCACTATTCTTGCATCAGAGTACGCACTGCCAGACTTGGAGAAGAGAGCTAATTATGCCGTGTAATTAATTGGAAGTTCTTCTGTGCTTCTGGGGAAAGCGAAGCGTCTCCATTGTCTGTGGGAATGTTGTTCTGGGGAGCAGGCGGTGGCTTTTCCTGGGATTTCATCATGACTTTATTTGGAGAACGGAGATCTCGTGGGTGTCTGCTGGAGGAAGGGGGCAGGGAAATGGCTTCTAGAACGGCTTGGTGGGGGAACAGGGGCCTCTATATTTAGGCCTCTGAAAAATCAGCCAAGCCCTGCATTTGGAACACAGCTGCAGAGGCTGGAATCAGGGACAAGAAGAGGAGAAACAGGGCAGATCCTTGGATCTGGCTTTCCTTGGATCAGATGCTTGTCTGGTTTCTCAGTGTGAGCGCTGTGCCCACATCCTCTGCAGGACTCCTGTCTCCTCTCTGGCATTTATCACATATGTCACTTATTTGGTTACTGCAGATCTGGGGCCCAAGCCTTGGCCCCTCTGGGGAGCCCTGGTTTAGAAGCTTAACCTTCCCTTTCTTCAGTTTCCAGATCGTAGCCCAGAGACCTTGGTTCAGGAATTGGCCTGTTTCACCAACCACCTACCATGGAGGTTCTAGAATGATCTATCCCTGGTTAACTTTGCTAAGAATGAGAAATTGGAAACGTTCTCTTTCAGTCCTCTTTCCTTGAGAAGCTGGGTGGCTCCTGCCACATCCGTCACCTGCTGTAGGCTTCATTGTTCTCATTGGTGCTGGAGGTCAAATCTACCACGGCCCTATCTACCTTCAAGGGCATGGTGAGCTGGCTCCGTGGGCAGGTATGGCTGTGCTGTGTGTGCCCTAAGATGAGCCATATGGCTCCATCTACCAGCTGGACTAAGATTCTGTGAGCACCTTAATAAGCACCAAGGGTTTAAAGTCACACTTCAGGTTCACGGTCAAGGTGAGCACCAAAAAAAGAGATGCCCCAGTGCACCACATACACACCACCGCCCACCAGCTTCTTGTTCATGGCAGACATCACTAATCAATCCTCCGTTACTATCAAACTGAGACCTGCCAATCTTCAATCCAGCACTCTAGGGAGCCGCTGCCATTTGATTGCGGTTGGCTGACAGCATAGAGCTGATTTATTACCCTAAGATTTGAGGAATCAACAGGTCATAAGAGATCAATGTATCCTTAAAAACCACTGCTCATTCCTCTGTGCTTTTATATTACTTGGCCACAGGCCCTGGGCCCGAGTGCATCTGTTTGTGTAAAGAAGAACTGGGAAGTCAGAGCACGCAGCCTCTGGGTCTTTCTAGAAGCATCCATAGCAGATTAAGTCTTGGCCACCTTCCAGAGCTGGGCTTAGGACTTTGGGTAAGATGAAGAGCTTCATTTAGCACTCTCTAGAGACCAGAGAAGTCCCTGGCCAGACCATCAGATCCTTCCCCACAATGAGCGCTGTTCCACGTCTGGTTCAATCTAAACCCAGGATAGCAAATGCCTCTCCCTTGCCCATGCCAGGCATCACCAATCAATTGTGGCATCCTTTACTCTGACTTCAGGCACGGCCTCTTCAGAGTGAGTTTCAACCTGGTCTTTAACACAAGTAGTCACCGACAATTGATTAGTATCACTGTAGAGTTCTAGACTATTCCTGGGAGATTAATGTATATTTCTGTTTTTGGAGGGGGTACCAGGGATTGAACTCAGGAGAACTCCACCACTGAGCCACATCGCCAGCTCTATTTTGTGTTTTATGTAGAGACAGGGTCTCACTGAGTTGCTTAGCACCTTGCTGTTGCTGAGGCTGGCTTTGAACTCGCGATCCTCCTGCCTCAGCCTCCTAAGCCGCTGGGATGACAGGCATGTGCCACCGTGCCCGGCTTAATGTGTATTTCTTTAACAGAAATAAGAATCAATAAAACACTTCTCTGTCTCTTGGATTATCCAAATAGCACACTATGTGTGCTCCTGGGAAGCATTTTTCACCATTCTGAGCTTGTCCTTCCGCACGTGACCTTGACATTGGTGTTAATGGGACCACTTCTCCCTCCTGTTTTCACCATCCAGGGCAGGATAGGATTCTACTCCTTCACAGATCCTGGTGCCCAGTGAGAAACCCAGCATACAGGAGATTTCAAGAGATTTTGGAGAGCCAAACTCACTGGAAAACAGATACTGCATTTCTAGTCGAAATAAAATTGTGTGTGGGTGTGTCCGCTTGCCAACTGTAAAATGTCCCACAAATCTGTTTTAAGTTCAGTTAACAAGAACTCCTCTCTAAGAAGATGTGGCTAAATCAAAGTTGGCCAGATTGCCTCCTTGACCTTGATCAGCCTCGGACAGAGGCGGATGTTTGCCATCAAGCTGAACGTGGTTCTGGAAGATTGATTGGGCACCAGAGGAGAGAGATGGGTACAGCCATGAGCTCATCTTTCAGCTGGGGGAGGGGAGGTCTGAGGCGGCAGCCGGAAGCCAGCCACCAGCTGCCCCTCCAGCTGGCCTGAGGGCACCTGGCCCAGACAGCCATCCTGCGCCCTCCCCTCATGCGCGTGGAGAGGGGGACTCGCGAAGTCTAGCTGCAGTAACACTCTGACAATATTTAGCTGCACAATCAAAGCTAAAAGGGCTCTTGAGAAGCGTAACAAAGGATCGATACTGTGTTAGCCTCTTTGAGAGGGGGACATGTAGCAGGCAAGGATAAAGAATGGGTCCCAGCTGGCAAGGAGGAAAGCAGGGACCTTATTTCAGCACACATGAGGTTCTTGCGATGGTCAGGGGAGTGGCTTGTATTTTAGACCCCAGCAATGATGCAGGGGAGGCCATTTAGGTGAGACGGAGGTGGACAATTCCCCAAGCCAAGGGGGTGGGAGACCCCAGACGTGGACTCTCACTCTAGCCAGAGGGTTCATGGTGATGGTGGTGGTGGAGGGGGCTTGGTGGGATGGAGCCTCCTTTCTCCCACACCGCTCTGAGAATGATGATGGCATTGTGGTTTCTGGGAGGTACCAGCCCTCACTCTTGGCACTGGCTGGATCCTGCCTACTAAAACCTTCTGGTGCGACCGCCTGCCCCCTTCTGGATGGCAAAGGACATGGTCTTGATTCACCCATGGGGGCTCCCAGGTTCTCTGCTCAGGAGCTTAGAGAGCTGGACTCCAGCTGTGCCTTAATGCGGGAGTCCCTCGTCCTCCCTGGTCTGGGGCTGCTGTGACACCACACTGTTGGGCCAGATCTGTGCTCATCTAAGTCCTTTCCAGGGCCTGCTCAATGGGACCTCATGAGGGTCCCATTGAACTGGGATGAGAGCAGGCTGAGTGGGGTGGGGGCCAGGGAGAGGTGTGCTTGCCTATGGTCACCCAGCCATTGATGACAGTACTAAGACTCGAACCCTGGTCCTCCTGACCAGAGAGCCCAGACTCTTAAAAACCATACCTATTAACTGTCCCAATATATGAACAGATCTCCTTGGCACAAAACCTTCCAACAGATATATCTAGGGAAACCATTATAGAAAAATAAACAGATGACATACTTACCTATGTAGTTCATGATAAATCCCTGGCCCTTTCCAAAGATGAGGCCAGCTGGGTCAGAGTGGAACTGGATGGTTAGATCCGGCGTGGAGGAGTACAGTTTCTGGGGGCCGCTGTTCCCAAGATACTGCCCTAGGATGTGGGGCGTGACCTCATCGCCATCGTAGATGGTCAGGATGTCGCTGTTGCTCAGGTTCAGGCTGGGAGGGCAGAGGGGAAGGCAGTCAATGAGCACTTGTTTGATTTTTTAAGGGAACATATAATTTCTTAAGACGTGCTCTGTGAAGCGAGGGCGACATTGGTGCAGATGGCAGAGGGGACCAGGACATGCTGTTTCCTCCCAAAACCCAGCACACAGACCTGTGGGTGGCTTGGGTTTCTGAAGACACAGTCATGAGATGGTCCTGCCTTGTGGCAGAGTCCATGCTGCGATAAGCACCGTCCTCATCATCCCCTGTGATCCACCTCATGTCCTGGGTGATGCCTCCATGCTGGGGGTGGGCTATGTGCTGGTGGGGCAGGCGCGGTGACATGGGTTTTTCATTTTGCTTTTCTGCCGCAGAGGCTGGCAATGTGCAAATGCCTCAGAATCAACCGAGTTACCCATTGTGTTTAAGGGGCGTGACTGAGGATGGGACAGAGGTATCTCGCTCATGAAATACGCCAAAATCTGTAATCACAGGAGGGGCCCATATTCCAAAGACTCAAATGCAAGAAAGAACCTTGACCCTAAATATTTGGTCCACGGTGGATAGTTAGGGATCCAGGAAGCACTTAACAGACCCAGGAGCCTGAGCCACCTTAGGTATGATGGATGGACGTGGCCTCTGATTGGAAGGTGACAGATATTTCATGGGCTACATCAGTTACATCCAGGTATTAACTCCTGTTTCTTTCTTTTCATTTTTTTGGGTACCAAGTATTGAACCCAGGGGTGCTAAACTCCTGAGCCACATCACTAGCCCTTTTTATTTTTTATTTAGAGACAGAGTCTCACTGAGTTGCTTAGCACCTAGGTTTTGCTGAGGCTGGCTTTGAACTCGCCATCCTCCTGCCTCAGCCTCCTGAGCCTCTGGGATGACAGGTGTGTGCCACCACACCTGGCTTGTTCTGTTCCTTTCACTCAGCTTGTTCTATTCTCTTACATCATTCTCTTCTTATTCCCCTGCCCATTTTCTGAGCACCTACTATGTGCCATGCACGGTGCTGTATCCAGAGGCATGGTAGTATATCTTGACTTATAAGCCAGGGATTCCGGCAGGAGTTAGGATCCACTTGAGTTCAGAGGAGGCCGGCTCATTTGGACAGGGGGCATCACGGAGGCCTTCCTGGGGGAGGTGAAGCTTGCTCCAAAGCCTAAGACAGTATAAGAGAGCTGGAAGCTGATAAGCTGTGGGCGGGAGGCCGCCAAGCACCAAGCATAGGGAAGACGGAGCCAGGGCGAGGGTCCTGATGGTCCTGGGACAAGCACAGGCGCATCACCACGTTTGAGATGGGGGGCGCGGCAGGGCTTGAGAAGGGAGTGGGCGTGGCCTAGCAGTTCCCGCCCTAGCGCAGATGTTCCAGGAAGTGGCTCTAAACCAGGTTCTTGGAACTGACGCAGAGAGACCCTCTTGGTGCCCCACCACCCCTGCTTCATCCAACGTCCGACGCTGGGGTTTGCTGCCAGGCTGGGAGCAGGGCGGAGGGCGACAGCCACCTGTGCTGGTGTTGCAAATGGTCAGAAGAAAACAGAAACCCAAGGGGCCCCGTGGAAGGTTTGCTTTGGGGGGAGACCGTTGCCCCCCGATGGTCTCCATCACTTTCTTCTGTAGCACCGCCAGGTCAGCCTCTTACACGAGCTGTCTACCTGCTTCAGACACGGGGCTTCTGAACACAGCCCCCTGGCCTGGATTCTTCCTGGCCCCTGCCAGTTTTCACCTAGAGGCAGCCCCCAAGCCCCTGTTATGTTGAAACGCTGGAGCTACCACCTTCGGCACACAGTAGGTGCTCAAGAAATGCGTTGGTAGGAAAGAGCTGCTGGAGAGTCAGGTTGACTGGCAGTCAGAACTGGCAGGGTCAAGTCAGCTCTCGACCTGTGGGGCTGCAGAACTGGACGCTTCAAGCCCCATGAGCGCCTCAGTCACTCCGAAGATGCTGGATTCGGCCTGGGTGAATGCTGTGGATGGGGGTGGCTGTTCTCTAAGGCGGCTTAGCAGCCGGTTGTGGCTAGCAGTGGGGTCCAGGTGTGCCACTTGGCTTTACCCTGCCATTCGCTTCAGTGATCTAAATGCAGGCGCAGCGCCTTCAAGGGTGCACACGGCTGTCCTTGAAAGCTCTCACACAGCTCCTTGTTCTCCATGAAAGAGGAGGCGTGGCCCGCTGGCAGAGCACTCTGCTTTGGAAATCAGGAAGCCTGGTGTGGCCCTCAGCCTCGTCACTTTGATGAGGGGCATGTGGTTTTCCTGAAGTCCCTCGTCTATGAATAGGCCTTACCATTTCTAGCTGGGGAGGAAGAAAGACGCCGGAAGGTCATGGATCAAATTCCAGGTTCTCTGTTGGCATTTGGGCACATTTGATCAAGTCATTTGAATGCTATGACATTATGTCCTAGTTCCTTATGGGCACCTTTATCATGATCACCACCACCACCAGCATCAGCATCACCACCACCACCACCATCACCATCACCATCATCACCACCATCACCATCACCACCACCATCATCACCATCATAACCATCATCACCACCACCACCACCACCACCACCATCACCATCATCACTACCATCACCATCACCATCACCATCACCATCACCACCATGACCACCATCACCATCACCACCACCACCATCACCATCATCACCACCACCATCACCATCACCACCATGACCACCATCACCATCACCATCACCATCACCACCATCACCAGCATCAGCATCACCACCATCATCACCATCACCATCCCCATCACCACCACCACCATCACCATCATCACCATCACCATCACCACCATCACCACCATCACCATCACCATCATCACCACCACCATCACCATCATCACCACCATCACCATCACCATCACCACCATCACCAGCATCAGCATCACCACCATCATCACCATCACCATCCCCATCACCACCATGACCATCACCATCATCACCATCACCATGACCACTATTATTGTCACTACTGTCACCACCATCATCCTCTCCTCTCTAGCTCGCTCTTTATGTCAAATGACATCAGGTGACTCATGTCGATGGTTTTCACGTGGGGGCCGTTTTGTCCCCCAGGAGACACTTGGCAACGTCTGGAGACATGGTATCCTCATCACATGGACACCACTGGTGACTTGAGGCCAGGGACATTGTTAAGCATCCTCCAATGCACAGGACGGTCCCCTACTGTCATAAAGAATGAGCTCGTCCAGAACGCCCGTGGAGAGACCCCGGCCCACGTGCGCGCCCTCCGTACACAGCGAGCATCAGCTCCGAATGGCACTCCTGCTGTCCTGGAGTTCAGCAGAGGTCCCAGCCCAGAACAGGCCTTGGGTGTTGTGCGCTTCCACCTTCTAAAGAGAGAAGCCTGGCTGCTGAATTCTCTGGAAGCAGAGGCTCAGCCAAGACATGGGCTTCTCGGGGCGTGGCTTATCTGAGCCATACAGGAAGTGAGACGGGACAGACGGGAGGACATTTCATGGTGCATGGACAGGCGGGTCCCACCCTGTGCATTGAGCTCAGTCTTGCCAGAATTTTAACAGCTGGACAGAACACAGTCGGGGAGAGAGAGCTGGGGACTTACCCTCCCCCTCCATCCCTCACCAGGTGAGGGATGCTGCCCTGTGTTCCGAATCCCCAGCACTGTGACTTGTCCCTATGGTGCCAGAGATAGCGTTCAGATGGAGACATTGGATGGGGCATCACTAGGAAGTCGTCATGGGCACATGGTGGCCGTGCCACAGGGCTTGGAAGGGCAGCGATGGCTTCATTTACCACCATTTAGGTGTCTCTTCCAGTGAGAGCTTTCCCCTTCCTCTGGCGTCTGTAGGGAAGCCGGAGAATTCTCTCATCCACTGAAAAGACAGGCTGCTGGGTAAGATCATGCTCCCTGGGTCTACCTGAGCACCAAGCACGTGACAGCCAGGGCCGTGTGCTCTCAAAAGTGTCCCTCGTAATGGGAGAAGGCAAGAACTGCCAGGATCAGGGGGTCTGGTGCCCCTCGAATACCCAGCAAGAGAGAGAGAAGCCCCAGCATCCCTCAGCTCCCAAATTAACAGCGGTCAAGAGAGGCGTCCCTGCTCTTCCCTGGCCCTGGGAAGAAAGCAGCCCCGGGCCTTCCTCATGGCAGAGTCCCCAGCTGGAGAATCCCCGCAAAGGAGGGTGAGTTTTAATGATGAATCACAGTTAGAGGCACACCATTACCTGACTGCGTGGCGCACGGTGGCCAGAAGATCTATACAAAGGCAGCGCTGTCCCCAAGATGCAAAATAACGGAGAACAGCAGGAGAAAGGAGCTAGGGGCTCCCTGCTGTCGGCCTCTCAACCTGCCTGTTCCACCGAGGGCTCCTAATTATATTGACAGAGGCAGGTAAAGCAGCCTCCCCAACGTGACCCAAAGGGAAGCCTGAATTCCCCTTGCTCACTCGCGTGTCGGATGTACCAAGGGCGGTCAGGGTCCCTGGCACCAACCACCCTGAGCAATGGAGAAGAAGTGTGTAGAAGTCACTGCAGGGAGAATGGCCACAGGGCAGAGTGGGGCTTTCTTGCTGAGGTCTGAACTGAGATGTCAGCCAGACACAGTGCTGCGGAACCAGGACAGCACAACAGTGGTTGGAGAGGTGCTGGCCCGTAGGCAGGTCGGATGGGACTGGGTTAGGGAATGCTCCAGAGGACACAGAGGGCAATCTCCTCCTCAGCTGTGTGGCCAGCTTTGCCCCCATCATGATGGACTATTCACTTGAAAATGTCCTATGGGTTGCTAAAAGCAGGATTAAAGACTTGACATCTCCGCCTCCATTTTTTTTAGGGGAGCGGGTACCAGGGATTGAACTCAGGAGCACTCCACCACTGAGCCACATCCCCAGTCCTATTTTATATTTTATTTAGAGACAGGGTCTCACTGAGTTGCTTAGCGCCTCGCCATTGCTGAGGCTGGTTTTGAACTCGTGATCCTCCTGCCTCAGCCTCCCGAGCTGCTGGGATGACAGGTGTGCGCCACTGCACCTGGCCTCACCATTAACTTTTCTGTTTGGATTTTGGGGCAAGTGGCCAGACCTGATTTAAAGGATCCTCAGGCTCTGGCCTTTGACCTAGGATGCCAGTAATGAAGCCACTTGCCCAAGGTCATACAAAAACCAGATGGAGAGCTCAAACCTAGGTCTGTTGCTGCCAAAACCTGAGCGCTAAGCCACTGTTTCACACAAAGTCCTGTGAAAGCCACATATCCAGGTCTCTGGGAAGAGACATGCCTGTGTCCAGTCCTGTATCAACAAATGTGAATAAAAAATTACAAATAAAATCTGCAAGATGATTCAAGAGGCTGAAGCAGGACGATCATGAGTTTAAAACCAGCCTCAGCAAAAGTGAGGCCTTAAACAACTCAGTGAGACTGTGTGTTTAAATAAAATACCAAATAGGGCTGGGGATGTGGCTCAGGGGTCAAGTGCCCCTGAGTTCAATCCCTGGTACCTCCTCCCCCCCATAACATCTGCAGGATGAGACTGCCTCTCTGATCTTGGCACATCATGTACTCATGACATCATTGCGAGGGTTAATTTAATCCGACCTGTGTTTCCCAACTTTTGTTTTTCTACCAAGGTAACATTTCTTGGTAATTTTCTACCAAGGTAATATTTAATACAAGATTTGCTATATGAAAAGGATTCTGTCTTCTAAACATTTTTTGCTCCTTGGTAATAATTAAGTGATTTTTGTTTTGCTTATAGTTTTATCTATATTGGGCGTGACTGGGAATGGAATAGAGTCTGTGTTGAGCTTGCTCCTCTGTCTAGGTGGATTTATTTTAGTGGATAAGCAATTCTTCTGTTAAGTTTTTTGAACTTTTTGAAAAAGAGTCATGGAAAGACACAGAAGAAATTAGCTAAGGTGGACCCCTCTAGGGCGGGGAACTGCAAAAGGGGATCTTTTGATGGGGGAAAGTGGAAAACTTAATTTTTACACAAGACTCTTTTATACGTTTGAATTTGGATTCATGTGAATGTATTACCTCTTCAAAGAGGATAAGAACAGCCCAAGGGACCATCATTGTTGCTTCCACTGCGCTCTGGAGCGAGGCGGGATGAGCATCGCATGCAAATTGAAATCTGGACAGACCAGCAATACCTTTGTCCAGTGAAGCAATTCTTCACGTTGCCTGCAGAGGGCAGTGTGTGCCCGAGCGCCCCACAGACCGACATCCCCGCCCCCCGCAGCAGGTGCGAACATCGCAGGGCAACCAGTCAGGAGCCTGGAGCTGGGGAGAGGCGGCAGGTGAGGCTCCTTAACTGCTGAGCTGGAGTTGTTATTCCACAGAGGTGGACACGATGATCAAACCCCCCTTGCCTTTCTTTATTCCTTCCAAAGTTTGACCGTTGTCTGGTGATCTTGCCTTTAAAAGGTTTGGCCGGGAGGAATTCATGATAGGGCTGTTCACCTTCTAAAATACCCACTGGTTCTGCATTCATTTAAATGCGAATGCACAACACGTATAAATAGATGGTTTTCGCATCAAACTTATAATTTCATGGAAGTTATTTTGCTGAGAGTAAGCCGAGTGGAAAAGGCAAGCCAATCTATTTGCAGATTTTTTTTAAAAAAAGGAATTAGTTGGTAATAGAATTTAGACTGTGGACATAGAATCTGCCCACAGAATAAAGCCCCGTGTCTCAGCTTTCTCTCTCAGAAGGTCACACTTGGGTGTCAGCCCGCTTCCCGCAGTCTCAAACATCTAGCTTCCCAGATTTTGGTAGCTCCCAGATCTGCCTCTGGGCACCTATGCCTTCGCCAATGCTGGTCCCTCTCTCTGGGATGCTGTCGCCTCGCTTCTCTGCTTGATGGCATTTTACTAATTCTTCAAGGTCACTCTGGGTCCCTGACTCCACGCTGCATTTACAGGCATAGACTAATTAGCTGCATAAGGTTCCCGAATGCCAGGAGCTGTTCTCAGGACTTCATCTGTCACCTTGTTCTCAGGCTAACCCTACAAGAACCACAGGGTGAGCCGACCTACTACAAAGACGCCCCCAATCCAAGGCTCCTTGAATGCTAGTGTGACACCACAGTGGACAATCTCACTCAAGTGACAGGTCGAAGCCAAAATACAGACCAAATATAAAAATATTGTATAAAATCACCTCCAGGCCATGTGTAGAGGGCAGGTATGAAACAGACAAATTCTATGTTCAGACTCGGGTCCCCTAAGACATCTCTTCATGTATACAGTCAAATATTCCCAAATCCGATTCTGAGAATCTCAGCTGAGGGAGGCCTATTTCCACCCCACCAACAGGTGCACAGAGGCACTCCTGTACACACAGAAGCCAAACACCTGCTGTCTGGGTTCTAGGAAAGCCAGAGCAACGAGCCACCAGAGTCCATCAGCTTGTGTCAGCTTCCACAGGGGCCCTTCACCCCTGCACCCTTGGAGCAGCAGAGGGCTTGGCACAGGGGAGAGAAATGCCATTTAAATAAATGAAGATGGGGGAATTTATCTCCATTTTCCAGAAGAAGAGACCAAGGTTCAGAGAACTCAAATAATTTTCCTACAAACACTATCTTGCCTTTGAGGCAGGATCTCTATGGGGCTGTGGAGATGGTGATTAAATAACTGTAGGATTTCAGTTAGGGGGAAAAAGAGAACCCAAACCCAGAAATGGAGATGCCATAAAACACTTGTCTTTCTTTTCCTGAAGGCCTCCACAAATCTGTTTAGGGTTCCTCTGTATCTATTTTCTCCTCTGATTTCTTCAACCACATGGTGAAGTGGTCAGAGAAAGTGTCATTAAAATCATTACACAGAGGATTTGGCCCAAATCCCAAGATCCCAGGGCTCCTTTAAGGCACTGCACAGCTTTAAGATACTGCAAAGAAAAGCGATATTGCAAAGAAAAGCGGTCTCTGGCTCCTCACAGGACAACTGAATGCAGACAGCTTGCTTCCCGTGCTCTTTGTGACACCCCCTTTCTTTCTCTCTCCCTGTCCACCGATGCTCCTTTACATCAAGGTTAGAACCCAGTCCTTGCCCAGCAGACCCTGGATGATTTCAAAGTTCCCAATTCTGGCCTCGATCAGGCCCTTCGAGTCTCTGGGGGTGGAGACAGGCACCAGAGTTGCTTAGAGCTCCCCAGGATGTGACACCAGGCAGCAGGACCCAGAGCCACTACCCTCTCAGAACGCCCAGGGTGGAAGATCAATGCCAAGACACTTCACACCCAGTGCCGCCAATCAGGAAAAGCCAGCAGCTCCCGCCTGCCTTACTTAGGAGGAAGTCAGTCTTTCCTCACCCTGTTGCTGTCCCCAGCATCCCAAGAAGCAGTGGGCTCTAGGTTCAAATTCCACATGTGCTGGGTTGATAGCTGGATGGCCTTGAGGAAGTGTCTTAACCTCTCTGAGCCTCAGTGTTCTCACCTGTAAAATGGGGATACTGTTGTTGAGGCTGTGCGGGGCATAATTAGTGCCAAGGATCCAGCTAAAAGAGCATTTTTGCTCTTTTTGCAAATATTTATGAGGAAGTACACACCCTGTGGAGGGAAAGGGGGCCCTGAGAGAGTGGTGTGGAGGGCAAACGTCTCACTGGGAGGTCTCAGTGGGAGGCTCCTCCTCTGCTGATTCTTGGATCTGTGACTGGGCACTAATTGTTTTCTAAACCCAGGCCTCAGTTTCCCCAGATGAAAACCTCAGAAGCTACACATTGTGAAAAGAAATTAATTCACCATGCCTGGGGCCAGATCCCTTCCTGCCTACCTCTTTTGACAGGCTGGGACCCCGCATTTCCTCCACACCCTCATTTAACAGCAACGGAGAGCTCAACCTGGGATTTACAAGGACTTAGAAGTAGTCTGGTCACACCTGGGCTTTGCAGACACCAGGGCGACCGCAGACGGACCATAGCTGCGTCCCTTCCAGAAATTTCCCATGTGGCTGTGCTCACAGATCTCTTTTCTGGACATGAGCTTCCTCAGGTTTATAAAGCAAGTGTGTGGGACCCAGGTCCGGGTGGCGCAGCTGAGCTCCAGAGAGGCCTGATCAGCAGGGGAAGTCGCATTTGTTGTGATGGCGTGTGTGCGCGCGCCTGTGTGTGGGATATGGTGTGCGTGTGCCTGTGTGTCCCTTAACGCTAAGGGCTGCACGGTGGTGGGCGGGGCCAGGCTCTGCCCCGCCCACTTTCCCCAGCAGAAGCCGGATCCGCGGGGACCTGCGTCGCCTCTCAGGGGCCTGAAGCCCCGCCCCAGGGCCGCCCCCTGCTGGCCGTCAGCAGCCCGCGCTGGCTGCGTGGGGGCAACCGCACCCTGGGCTGGCCGGTGCAGTTGCTCTGGTGCAGTTGCTGGAGGCACTGGGGTGCATCCAGGGGCTTGCCCAGGCCTGGGCCACCAGGGACCAGGGTCGCCCGCTTCCATCCACCCTCTGCGGTCTGCACCTCAGGTCTGACCGCGCCCCGCTGCTCACAGCCCTCCAGGGAGGTGCCACCCATCAGGACACCGATTCTACTTGGAGAAGGGGCTGGAGGGGCGATGAGGAGCATGGGCTTGGCATCACATAGCCGGGCTGGAACCTGGCACTCCTATGTCCCACGGGAGCCGTCTCTCCACCCGAGATCACTGTCCTCCTCTGCAACACGGGGGACCCAGCAGTGAGAACCTCATGGGCTGTTTTGAGAATTCAACAAGGCGAGAGGTAATGTGTCAGGACAGTTTGGCGGGGCGCGTTCATATCTTGGCACTATATTAATCCGTGGGAGTTGTGATCTCCCGGCCTCTGTCGCTGCCATGCAGTACCAGCCGCACTGTGGGGTCTCCATGCACCCTGGTGGATTAGTAAGCGCACCAGGCATGCCAGGGGCTCAGAGGACCCGCTGCTGTGGCTGCTAAGACCGCAGGTCTCACTGCCTCCAGGTGCCTTAAGCCCATAGGTGCCTTTGAGCCGGACGGTGTCCCTGCTTAGACAGGGAGCAGGTCCCCTCCGCCCCTCCCTCACCAGGGCTGAGAGGAGCCAGGTGTGGCTGAGGCAGTGACAGGCATGTGTTGGGGGAAGGCCACCCCGAGCCCTGGCTTCTCAAGCCACCACCACATCCCCTGCATATGGCCTGGGAACAGGAGGTCACCAGTCATGTGGGACACCTGGGCAGAACCTGTGGATGGACTCTCTTCATTTTGTATCATCACACTGTCAAACCCAGGCTTGGGATCAATGTGTGTGTGTGTGTGTGTGTGTGTGTGTGTGTGTGTGAGAGAGAGAGAGAGAGAGAGAGAGAGAGAGAGAGAGAAACTGTGCATTGGAGCTCAGTTTGCACACAGACCATAGACTGTGAAAGAGATTCTTCATCATTATCATCATCATCATCATCAAAGCTGCAGATTAAATTACTGAGTGGGCACAAGGCATCCGGTGCTTGCAAGTGCTTCTGCATGTGTTTACCATCCCATCCTCTCAGGAACTCTACGGGGCAGCTATTGTTATTATCCTCATTTTAAAGACTAGAGCCTGAGGCTCAGAGAAGTGAAGTGTCTTATCCAAGATCACACAGCCAGTAAGCCAAAGAATTGGAACATGAACCCAAGACCTCCACAGCAAAGGCCTTTTCTTTCCCTGAGAAGACTTAGGATCTTTCCAGAATGTTCCCCACATGTTGAAAGCATCATGTATGTAATGAAATCCGTCTCTCTGAGCCTCAGTTTCCCATCTGCACAATGGGGATAATGATTTCTGATTTGTAGGGTCATAGTCTGCAGTGATGCCATCCAGAGCTTTGGGCTAGAACCAGGGGACCTGAATCCTGGTTCTAGGCAACATTCTTCAGTGGCCTATGGCATCTTGAGGGAGCATGGCCCCACAGGGCCCCTGTCTGCAGTGAGCCTTCAAAGCACCTTCCATCAGAGAGGGGTTTCTTGGGGGTTGGGGATGTAGCTCAGTTGGTAGAGTGCTTGCCTAGTGTGCACAAGGCCCTGGGTTCAATCCCCAGCACCATGAAACAACAACAACAACAACAACAACAACAACAACAACCAGAAACCAACCAACCAACCCAAAAAACACAGAGGAGGGGTTTCTCTGCCCTGTGCGTGAGGGCTGGTCCCTGTCTTGGGACCTGCTACAGGGTGTGGCAGACTTGGTGCTGGGCCAGCAGCTGGTCCAAACTGGAGAGGCCTCGAGTGCTTCTGTGTGCTCTTCTGGAGAGACACGTGGTGCACAGAGGGGCCACCCCCATCAGGGTCTGCTTAGACCATTGGGAAGCCAGCTCCCCTGCAGACTCATAAGCAAGGACAGCCCAAACTAAACTCTGTTCAACCTGTAGCTTCCCTCAGACACACAAGTGAGGCCAAATACCCCCTCGCTGACCTATAGGCTCATGAGCAATGTCACACACTTGCTATTCTGTGCCACTGAGTCTGGGGCCATTTGTTACACAGCAATAGCTGACTGATAGTGTCCTGGGCAGTTGCTTCCTATCTTTGGCCCTCAGTTTCCTCATCTGCCACACGATGGAGTCAAGACTCCCATGAACTCTTCTGCTCCTTCACAGATACCTTAGGACTTTTGACTCTGAACAAATCCTATCTCTCTCTCTGGTTGGGCTAGAACATCTGGATCCAGCTAGTTTTATTTTCATTGTGGTGATTTCTCCACGATTTTAGCTGGTGTCTGGAAATGGGTTCTCCTGGGCCAATACCACCCCTAACTCTTGAGTCTCCCTCCCCTGGCTGGCTCTGGGGAGCAGCTATATCTCTGTTTGAAGGATGGAAGTCCCTCTGGACAAGGCACTTCATTTTTAGGGTTTAGCATTAACTTAGCGGAGAACAGGTTGGCGCAGCTGAAAGGGGATATTCTGAACTATCCGTCAGGTGTTTAGAGGTCCTTTCATTTCCTGGTGAACGACTGTGCTGGGGGCTCAGGTGGGTGTCAGACTGGGGCCAGGAAAGCAAAGTGGACCTGGGGGTGTGTATTTCCTCCACAGAGACATGCATATTTGCAGTAGATGCCCAGGAAATGGGGGGCATCTTGCTGAGCCTCAGTATCTTCCTCTGTAAAATGGGGCTAGGAATGTCTCCCTTGTAAAGTGCCTCACTATCTTTTTTGTGTGGTTATCCCATTAGCATTGGCCCTGGAGATCTGACTGTGAGTCTTGGTCTGGCCTCTTTGTAGCCGTGCGACCTTGGGCAAGCCATTTTGTCTCTCTTAACCTGTTTCCCCATCTATAATCAGGGAGAAGTCACAGTGGCATCACATAGATATTGTACAGGGTACTGGCACCATGTTGGAGAGTTAAATGAGATAACACAGAGAATTCATGCAGTGACTGGCACATGGTACACACTCGGTGAATGAGAAGTATTGATTTTTGTGACCATCATTTTGTAAATGACAACACATGCTGATAATTTAGCATAAGTCCTGGCAGAGTCTGGGGTGCAAATAGTGGTAGCTATGGTTATTATTTGCCTATTTTATGCCCCCAAACAGAAATACCATCTCTCTGATTCGACAGATATTTATGGATGGGGTGCCAGTCAGGGGGGTAAATTGGATAAGATATGCCATTGAGAGGAGGCCAGCAGTGCCATCTTCAGAATCTGCTCAAAGCCACAAAGCCAGTGAGTAGCAGGATCAGGATTCAATGCAGCTCTTTTGACTCTAGAGACTTGCTCTCTGGCCATGTGGCTTCTTCAAGGTTGGGGCCCCTATGCTGAGCTTTGGCAGCCACATCAGGTTGTCTTTCTGGTCCTACCTCTAACTTGCTGTGTGATGCTTGGGAAGTTACCACTCCTCTCTGGGCAGCTTTTCCATTCTAGATGTTTTTACCAATAATTCTTTAATTCCTTATTCTCTTTCCTTTGCTTTATTTTGAGATAGAGATAGGGATAAAGAGAGAGAGAGAGGGAGAGATAGAGAATGATATAAGAAATCCTTCAGTGTTTAAAAGGTCCAGGCCCAGTTGGGCTTCTAGAGCAAGGGGCATCTTCCTGATGGAGCTGGGAGGTCTGTGACAGGGTAGGAAGGCATTTGGGGTGTGAGGAAGGTCTAGCCTGGGGCTCTGGCTCACCTAAAGGCCGCACACCCACCCTTCCCACCTCCAACACTAATCCGAGCAGGTGATTCTAATGAGCACTGCCACTCAGGGCACCCACCCCACGCTCAGGGTCTCTCTTTAGGTTCCAGTCCTCAGCCCCGGTGAGCCCTTCCTGAAATGCCACCCCCCTCCAGATTGGTCACTGACACTTTTCAAGATTCTTCCTGGAGGTTGGCCTCTCTGTGACATTTCTGCAATCTGCAGAGGCAGATGCCATGCTGCCATGCCCCTCTGCCTCCCTCCCTCCACACCACAGTGCTCTGCCTGCGTCCCCTGGGCTGTCTGTGTCCAGCTTTACCTGCCTTCCTGGACTTTGAATTCCTAGATCCCTGGAATCTTCCTGCATCACCCACTGGAACAGGGAGCTGGTCCCTAAACAGCCTGTCCAATCAGCGAAAGCGAAGGCCATAGCATGTGCTGCCTTTACTAGCTGTGTGACCTGAGCAAGTCACTTCACCTCTCTGGGCTTTCATTTTCCAACCCATAAAGTGGTAAAGATGATATCTGCCATACTCAAGGATTCTCCATATTTGGTCTCCAAAGGTGACTTGCCAAGTACATGCTGGATACTGCAGGACGTGCTTGCTCAGATACCATCTCTGATTTGGGTAATTACCCTTCTGCAAGTGTCTCCACCCACACCAGCTCTAATCTATGTGATTATTATCTCTGCGGACATTACAGCTCATGGGCATAAACTATGCATCCTGGGGCCTAGCACATAGTAGGTCCTTCATAAACACTGACTAATTATAACTAAAACACAGGCACTGACAGTCATTTCTCAAGACTGGGAGGGCAACCCAGGCTCCTGTCCCCTGTCCCCTGTGGTGTGTGTCCTCATGACTGCAAACAGCGCCCAGTGCCTACTGGGGAGGCCTCCCCAGCTCCATCTGCAACTCACACTCCCCTCAACCCTTGTTCATGTGATAAATGACAATCGCAAGCACTTAGGAATGTGGAGGGGCCCCAAGGACAAAATTATTTTTACTATCAGACATAAACTGGTTTACTAAAACTGTCAGCGAAAACCAAGTAAGACAAATTAAACCCAGCGGCTCCTGGGCCTCCTGGAACCCTGGCTGGAGGCTGCTACTTTTGCTCCCTCTGTGGGAGGGAGGAGGTGCTGTGTCCAGATGCCACTCCACCAAGGGGGCCAGAATGGGCCAGAGAGAGCCCTGGGCTGATGACCCGAGGACCTGGCTCCCTTCTGCATGAGGTTAATCCCTTTAAATGCTTCAAACTTCCCCTGCTGTCCAATTTGGGGGAGTCCAGACTCCCTAGTGCAGCCTTCGAGTCCCTGCTGGATCCCTTCCCACCAGCCTCCTGGCTGGCCTGCTTTAGCATGTCCCCCTGAGTCCCAGACACGCCAAGCTTCCTTCAGCTCCTTTCAAGGCCCTGGGGACATGGCAAAAGTAGGGGTTCAAATCCAAACTCTACCAGTTCCTAGCTATGTAATCATAGGCACTCTTCTGTCTGTCTGAGCTGTAGCTTATTCATCTATGAAATGGAGATAACAGAATCCTCTGCACATGCCAGTCATGAAGATATCTGGGATGCACTGAGCACCAGGGATGTACTGAGTGCTCATCACCTGGGATGTACTGAGTGCTCATCACTTGGGCTGTACCGAGCACTCAGCACCTGGTGTACTAAGTACTCAGCACCTGGGATGTACTGAGTGCTCAGCACCTGGGATGTACTGAATGCTTAGCAAAATTCAATATCATGGATATATAAGAATAGCACATGCTATTTTTGGGTGGAACACTGTTCTCCTTCATCTTTGCCCATCTTGCCTCTGTCCTGGAAGTCTTAGCACAGCCAAAGGTTTCTCTACTTTAGTACTTGTTGGCATTTTGGGTGAGCTCCTTTGTGGCGAGGACTGTCCTGTGCATTGCAGGATGCTGAGTGGCATGCCTGGTTTCCATCCACTAGAAGCCAGGGGCATCCCTCAGTAGTCATGACTAGAAGCCTCCAGACCTTAGCCAGTGTGCTGTGGGTGAATCTGGAGCCCAGAGGACGCGAAGGGTCAGGGCAGCGAGGAGGAGCTAGGGGTCTTCCCTCTAGCCAATGATCACATACAAGGTTGCCAGAAGAATCCAGAGAGGGAAGGTCTGCCAGGGGTCCGTGTGGCTCCTGCCTGTGGCCTGGCTTTGGAGAGGGATTTCTGCTTTAATGCTAAAGGTTCCTCATGGTGTTCACTTAATGGTGGAAATGAAACCCAACCTGGGGTCAAGGTGAAGGTTGATGATGCCCAGCATGCCTGAAAGTGGGGTTCCCATCCTCCTATTTCCTCATTCAGGCCTCTGGCATGTGAGCCAGTCTGGTTGAGGGAAAACCACGCACCTGGGAGGCTCCCTAAACCCAGCAGAGAGCAGAGGGTTTCCACAGTTTCTTGGAGTGTGAGGCTGGGTGAGATCCTCTACAAGGGAAGCTAAGAATTTAGGAACTGATTTGAGCTCTTCTGTATGAAGACCAGGTGGCTTACCCAGTAACTTCTGGGAGCAAATCACCCCCAGAAAGAGAAGTTCATAAACCAGAATCATAAATTCAGAGTTACCAGGAGGGCAATAGGGAGCCACAGCAGGCTCCCTAGAGGAAGCAGCTTTAGAATGGAGTTTTCTATCTGAAGCTTCAGCTAAGAAGACCCCTAGGGCTTTCTTTGGATGCTTTCTCTCTGTGACCGCCGCCTAACCTCCATAGTCACTAAGTTGCCACACTCTTTCCCTCTTCTGGCCTTTCCAGATGTGCTTGTCTGGGGGACATTTCCTTTCCCTTCACCTGCCAGGCTCATTCTGTCCCAGGCCAGTCCTATTACTCAGCTGCCGGCACCCAGCCCAGTGTGGCAGGGGTAGGTGCAGAGCATCTCCCCTTCATGTCCAGAGAGACGGTCCATCGACTCCATTCTATAGAAAGCTTATTGCTGAGGGACAGCCATGGGGACCTTGCTGCTGCCTGCTGCTGTGCTGGGTTTGGAGCAGACACTCAGAACATGTCTCAGAGGGATGAATGAGCATCTCATCCCAGACCCTGGAGGCCAGGGAGGAGGGCATTGGGGGAGGAGGTGGAGCTGGACTCCGGCAGGCTCTGGTAGCTGCAGGACCCAAGGTCCCAAGATCCCCAGGACAGAGAGAAGCAGAGAGGCCCAGCGAGGGACCCAGGGTCTTGCAGCTGGGAAGTGAAGGAGGGGGATTCTTTCCCACATTGCCCTGGCCCTAGGTCCATGAGGGGTCAAGATTTGCTAGTCTTTGACTTAGCGGGAGTAGGAGGTCCTGGGATGGCCCTGGGGGCACTAAGGAGCAGTCAACAATAATCTGCAAATTATCATTCTCTCCTCTTGTAGCTTCTCTGCAGAGACAGCTGCCCTTTGGGGCCCTCCTGTCCCCCACCTGGTCTGTTGGGAAGTCTTTCTCTTGGGCTTTCTCTAGATGCTGCCGTCTGGGTCTTGCCCTCACGGGGCAGTGGAAAGTGCATGGCTGAGAATCCCCCAGAGCCTGGGTCTCAGCTCTGCTGCTTGCTGGCTCGGGGCTTCCTGGGTCTCAGGAGCCTGATCCAGGCAATGGGCTTATTATCCTCCAGGCAGGGTTCTTTGTGAGAATAGCCTCAGAGATCAAGATCTATCTTCAGGGTAATTGCCAGTTGTGTCTGGCAGTGGAAGGGTTTCCTGGCTCCCTGCAGAGATGGGAGCAACATTCTGGATGGAGCACCTAATGGTCACCCCATGGAGTACAGGAAGTGGACTCGTGGTCAGATAAGCCCATTCACTAAACACTCTTTCTCATTCAGCAATCATTTCCGGAGCACCTATTAAGTATCTGATTCTGCATTAGACTCTAGAAACAGAGAGAAGTCGTACCAGACCCCCTGACAGGATCTGGAGGGAGACAGGAAATTAAAGCACTGTAGGACACTGAGCGTGTGGTATACTGTCCTCCTCTCTCTTCTCACACTGACCATTCAGTCCTTTGAACATAATATGCTCCAGGGCCTTTGCACATTCTGTTCCCTTCCCATCCTTTGGTTCTGAGTTATCCTATCAGATCCCTGGGGAACTTTTTCTGACCCTCCTCTTTGTATCAACTCCCCAACATAGAACCTCACAGCTTCACGAAGGTGCTCATTAAGGTTACAGTGCACCATTGCTGCTGCCTGTGTCCATTTAACTTCTCAGTTTCCTTAGTAGAATGAACTTCCTGAAGCCAGACTGTCTGCATGCATAGGTTGCTGCTACTGTCAGTCTCACCATGGGGACTCCCGCTCTTTGCACAGTCCCCGGCACATAATAGTTTGTTAGTATTGGTTGGAAACACGCTGTCCCCAACTGCCCCACGTGGCTGGGTGGGGGGCACCCATCACCATGACACTCACAACTGGATATCTAGGAAGATCCGTTTCTCCTCCCCCACGTGGATCTTCCAGACACAGTCTTCGCCTTCTGTGTAGGGCTCTGGCCAGTTTGGAGACAGGACCACCCCAGCCATGGCTGAGAGCTCTCCACCACACATGGCTGCAAAAGACAGACAATGTGTAAGGAAGCCAGTAGGGTGGAGCAGCGCAGAGTGGGGGCTATGAAGTCAGACAGCGGGACCGTGTGCGCCACGGGGCTGTCCGCTCTCATGGGTGGAGCGATGGAGTGACAGCGCCCCTGCCTGCTCTCTGCCTGAGGGCTGGTGCACGGTGGGCTAAGCGCAGCAGTGCTTTCAGGACCACGGACAGAACCCGAAGGTCCCAGTGAATCAATTAGCTCCGCTCTGCAACACAAGAACGGGGGCAGCGCGCGGTGGCACACACCTGTCATCCCAGCAGCTCAGGAGGCTGAGGGAGGAGGATGGCAAGTTCCAAGCCAGCCTCAGCAACTTAGCGAGGCCCTAAACAACTCAGTGAGACCCTGTCTCTAAATAAAACACAAAATAGGGCTGGGGATGTGGCTCAGTGGCCGATGCCCCTGAGTTCAATCCCTGGTTCCAAAAAAAGAAAGAAGAAGAAGAAAGAAGAGGGTAAGATGCAGTCCATTTGACTCCTGGGGCTCTGGTCGTCTGTCTGCCACCAGCCTCTATAAAATGGGGTGACACCATGGCTGGCCTCCTCAGCTTGCAGAATCTTAACAGAGCTCAGGAAGGTCAAGCCCGCTGCGCAGCATCTGGCGCGTGGTAGGTGCCCTGCCATTTGGTTCCCACTGGGGGAGACTTCCATCTCTGAGCTGCTGGGAGCTGACATGTGGCTGTCACCAGCACCTTGAAAACCCCACTCCGTGTTCACCACTTTGGAAAGTCCTTAGCGCAGCAGAGGCTGGAGCACCACTCTGTTAAGCCAGCACATGTGACACACAGACCCATTCCTCACCATGGCAAGGCTGTGACTTCACCCTAACAACCCCAGGCGGTGGCTTCCAGGACGGAGGACACCCTTCCACATGCCACCAGGAGTTCAGGCTGAGGCTGGCTTTGTGGCCTTGCATATGGGGAGCTGAGGAGGGCGGGCCACCTGGAGCCTGAGGACAGGAGGGTTCTCCACAGCCGGTGTTGTCCAGAGGGGCTTAAAGCCCTGGTCTCTGAGAACAGAGACCTGAGTCCCGTTCTGATCTCTGCTGATTACCCTCTGTGTTCTCAGGCTGTTATCTCACAACGCCACCTTCTGATCTGCAAATGGGGCCAATCATGTCTGCAGAGTGGACGTGAGGATGGGATCATTGGGTACATGCAGCCCTGGGGAAAGCACCTGTGACATGATTGTCGCACACTAACTATTGTCATCATTATGAATGAGGCTCAGCGCTGCCCTGCACTGTCCGTGGGTCATGCACTGCACAAGCTGAGAGCGTGTGATATCCGTGCAGCGACGTGCTCACCACGCTGTGCACTGTGGGTCCTGTGCCTGGAGGGAGGGGTGCTTTAAAACCAATTAATTCATTTTGTAATTTCCCCGAGGACCACAACCACTCTGTTCCAAAGGACAGTGGGCGCTGGAAGGGATCTGCGGCCTCGCCTCTAGGCTGGCGCCTTGGTCTCTGGGCACCCACTCGCCTCTGCACAGGGGCTCTGTGTCGTTCCAGTAGGGATCTCGCACGTTGATACACTCAATGACGGCGGGCCCTTGCTGCAGGGAGTGGCCGGGGTCGCAGCTGAACTCCACGATGGTCCCGATGTTGTAGGTGGGGTCGGATGTGGTGAAGTTCCCGTTCTGGAGGTACGGCTCGTAGCAGTGACCTTTCTCGAAGGCTGGGGTGGGGTACAAGAGAGGAGGGGAGCTCAGGTGACTGGGGCCACCCCCAGGCCTCAGGCCAGGGATGGGTCGCCCCTGCTGTGGAGAAAAGCCCCAGACCTGGAGTGCCAGCTGCAGCCACCCGCTCTGAGCCCTGGGGCGGCAAACTTGGCTTCTCCAGGCTTCATTCACCTCCTGTGTAAAACCCGAGCAAGGCCCTTTGCATGCAGGCTGCCTTTTCGTTCTTCCTGTTTCCTGTGAGTCTCCTTCCCGGGGCCCGTCACTTCTGCATCCTGATTTCTACCATGGGAGACCACGACATAGGTCCATGACCAAGACCACGATTTGGGGGAAGGCAGATCAGAAGCTCCTGCAGGCACCTGAATGGCCCCGCGCATCCTCTCCTCCAGGGCCAGGTGCCAGCAGGAAGCGGTTGCTAACTCTTCGTGGAGGAGGAGGTGGCTGAATTTTAAGAGGTTCTACTGGGTGGGACACAGCAGTGTCTAAGGATAAAAATCTCAGCTCCAATCTTCCTAAGTGCGGGTCTCGGGAAAGTCACCCAGGTTCCTTAGGCCGCAGTTTCCTCATCTAAAGCAGAGATGATAACGGCTTCACTAATTTAGCGTGGCGAGGGTAACAGAGGAAACGCACATGCGCACACGGGTTACGCGGCGAGTATCAGCAAGGGGTCAGCAGCTGAGTGACAAAGAGATCTGCCTCTGCAAATCCAAAGGGAGGCTGGCCTCCGGGTCCAGATTTCTCCCTCCCAGATCCTCAGCCCGAGTACGCTACCCTACACCCAGGCCACCACCCCCGGAGAAGGGAGGCCCCCCAGGGATGCTCACCCTCAAAGCGGATGTTGAAGGCAGCGGCTGCCGGGCTCTGGTCGGACGTGAACTCGATGCGGATGCTGTTAGCCTCGCTCAGCAGACCCTCGAAGGGGACGCTCTCGGTTTGAAGGGAATCGTACAGAAGGGCCGACTTGTTGGTTCGCCCGCTGTACACGGTCATCCTGGCCACAAGAAAGGACAGGGGACCCCGAGGGGTCTTGGGTCAGCTGGGGGAGGGTGAGCACCACACTGGGGGTCTCCTTCCTGGGCTCGAAGCCTGATTTTACCTCTTCTTTGCCTGGACAAGCTGCTGCATCTCAGCAAACCTGTCTCCTTAAGGACGGATTCTGAGATTGTACACCATACGATTAATCACTCAAGTGAATTAACTGATGTCGATGGGATCAATGAGGGGAGGACATGACTGTCACTGCTGAGAGAAGTCAGGCAAAACCGGCCAGAAGCCCCGAGTCTAACTTCCAAGCTGTGTGACTCAGGACAAGAACGTTCTGCCTCTCTGAGCTTCTGTTTGCTCACCTGTAAAATGGGTACGATTAAAGCTTCTACTAGAGCGTGAGGGTTAGCGGTCATGCGAGTGAGGTGTCCAGGACCCAGTGGGTATGCAAATCGTATTCCTTAAGCATTTAATCCCTACTGAGCTCCATCCGGGTCCTCATTTCCTACGGGGGGAGGGGAGTCAGGTAGTCCTGACATCCAGTTCCCAACCGTGGGGCCCTTCATAAGCCTGACACCTTTAGGCCTCAGTTTCCCCAGCTGTGAAGGAAGGGATCCTAAGATCATTCCCTGACCTTCTTGCAGGTGGACTTTGGGGATAGGTTAAAAGAAAGCGCCCTGGAAACTAAAATGTGTTAGACAAAACGTTTAGATTCATTTTTATTGTTATTAAAACCATTTCCTACCTGGCTCCTTGCTAGTCTGGGTGTTTTGAAAACACATTATGCAAAAGCAGAGGAGAAAAATGGTACACAAATTAGGTAAATTTCTTTTATGGAGTCGTAAACACACATTTTTAGTCCTTTGAGTTTTGTTTTTTTTTTTACCTGTGACTCATAAAAACGGTTTATTTCATGCTGCCCAGATGAATTCCTAATGTCACCAAGACGCACACGCATTGAGGCCGCCGCTTGTTCTTTTGCCATGTGTTTAGGACGGCTGCACTGAGCAGAGGGACCGTGGCCGAGGCCAGGGGCCACCCCAGGACCCAAGAGGGGCGTCTCCACAGTCCTCTGATCCTGTTGATCCTGTCGTCTCTTCGGGGCCGTGGGCCAGGACTCCTCTCTCAAGGAACAGAAACCTTTGGCAAAGTGGGCTGCCCTGGAGGGAAACCCTAACGTCTCAAAATCTTGAATCTATTCATCTTGTAAAAATAGCATTTATCTAGCTATGGGCTCTAGAATGTCTGCAATGGTAGGAGGTTTGTCTCAAAGCCTTATGCCGTCTCTGGTCAGATGGGTCTGGGGAATGCTGTGTTGAACAAAAATGAAACTTCTTTCTTCCTGCAGACTTATCAGTGCCTTTGTTGGCTAATGCATATTAAGAACTTCCAAGACAGGGATAGAGTGGGTACGCAGTGTCCCCCAAATATGTTTGTGGGCTACCTATTATAGGGTTGGAGTTTAGAAAGACATCATTTTGGGGAAAGTCATGTTAAATGTTTCTTCATGTCTCTCCTCTACTCCAAATTCTCCCATGGCTCCCTATTGCCCTGTAGAAGGAGCCTGATATTTTAAGGCTTTCAGAACGTGACTGTAATTTATCTTCACAGCTTTATTTGCTCCTGTTTCCTATGAGAATCCCTGCCATGCCCCCCTCCTAACACACCTGCTAATTCTTTCCTTGGTACCCCCCCTCCAGTCGTCTGTGCTTAGAACACTCTTTTCTCTGTAGTTCTGAGCTTCCTTAATTCAATCTCTTTTCAAGATGTAGCTCAAAGTCCCATTTCTTAAGGTGATTCTTGTTGAGCTCTGAATTCTTGCAATCAGTAAACATTGTGGTATTTTACCTATTTTTCTCATAAAAATGGAAAATTCCCTCAGCTCCTACTGCTCCCCACATCCTGCTGGTTTCCTACCCACCCTACGTCTCTGAGAATCTGCCAGCCCAGCTCACAGGGTGGCAGGCAGGGCTGGGAGGAGCCCAGGAGCCCAGGTCCCTCCAGCAGGACCATGCCATGGGTGCTCCATGCTGCTCCCCAGAGGCCCCTGGCGTTCAGAACCCCATCTGTCTGCCAGGTGGGGCTTCTCCGTCTCACTTTCCCACGCCCCTGTGGGCACCCCCAGCATCAGCGCCCAGGCAGACCAGTTCCCTGCATCCTGCCTGCTTCAGGGAGAACCCCACCTAGGACTCACGGCTAAGCCCTTCAGGTCCTAGTTTTCCACAAAGTTCTAGAGCAGGGTGCTAGAGCAGGAAGGTGCTCACATTCTGGATTCTGTGCCTAGGTTCCCCCTTGGTTGTTCCTTGAACTTCTCCCTCCTTCCGTCTGGTCCACAAACCTAGTTTTTCCATCTGGACTTCCTGTGAACCCAGGAGTCAACCCTCTGCCTTTTCCCCCATCTCCCTGGAGCTGACTACCTGGCCGGGCACAGGGCAGGTGCTGGGGGCCCATCCCACCTTGTTCGAATGCAAAAAGGGGCACGTAGGACAAGGGGACGTGCAGGGTGGGGACCTCGATTCCCTCCCATCCCTCCCCGCACCTGCTGCGTGACCTGGGCCGCGCCCTTTCCCTCTGCACATTTTGGTCACCTTATGTGGGAAAGGAAGAGATGGGCCGATGGTCACCAGGGTCTCTGCCACCCTCCCCAGCGCTCGCTTTCTTAGATTCCATGAGCCAAGGCTTTGGTCCCCTTTGGGACTGTGAGTCCCGGCGCTCTGGGAGGGTGCCAACCTTCCCGGGTGTACCTGTCCTTCTCATGCAGCGACAGCCTCTCGAAATGCAAATGCAGCTTCTGGCCCTCCGGGGCCTCGATGGTCCACACGCAGAACTGACTTCCGTTGGCATTTCCAGGGTAACTGGGGGAGAGGACGCGGCCGATGGTGGCATTGTGCACGGCTCCTCCGCAGGGGGCTGCTCCAGAAGGCGAGCGTGGGTGGGCGGAGAGCAGAGAGAGGGAGAGGACATGGGTGTCCCTTCTCCCGATCCCCATCCCGACCCCTCAGCTAGGTGGACCACAGAGACCCCGTGGGCAAAGTCGGGGAGTGGGGATGGGGGTGGGGGCTTGGAAGAGTCTTGTCTTCCCAGAGGGGCTTCATCCTGTTTGACGGACCCCACTCCACCCCTGGCACCCTCAACACAAGTGTGTCATGGGAGGGAATGACTAGGATCTGGGTGCTCTTCCATGGAGCTGGCTGTGCCCTGACTTTTAATTATAAAACATTCATTGGGCCGGGCGCAGTGGCTCACGCCTGTAATCCCAGCACTTAGGGAGGCTGAGGCAGGAGGATCACGAGTTCAAAGCCATCCTCAGCAATGGCGAGGTGCTAAGCAACTCAGTGAGACCCTGTCTCTACATAAAACACAAAATGGGGCTGGGGATGTGGCTCAGTGGTCGAGTGCCCCTGAGTTCAATCCCTAGTACCTCCTCCCCCAAAAAAAACAACAACAAAAGGAAAACATTGAGAAGGACATAAATAGTTCACAAGGTATCCATGCTCAGTAATTCAGGAAGCACAAAGAAGCATCCTGCCTCGCTAACAATAAAAGGAATGCGAATCTAAACTTTATTCTGCGTTGATCCACCTACTTGGTCAAAGTGAGAAGCAGTGATACAATCCAGAGAGGGTCAAGGTCATGAGAAATGCTTATTTTTGTCCTTGACTAGTGAGGATAAAACTGGTTAGGACCTTTCAGAGGGCAATGAGGAGAAAAGATGGGAGCGTCTGTTCAAGCACTTTGACCTTAGAATTGCAGTTCTAGGAACTGGTCCTGTGACAGGTTTGGAGATTTGCACATGGATTTAAGAACAAGGGTGTCCCTTCCTGCCTCGCTTCTTGGAGAGAAACCAAGACACGACACAAATATCCACACACAAGGGTTGGGTGGAATAAACACACTCTCTCCAGGTGGTTATCAAAGACCGTGTTTTCAAAGAACACTTATGAACGTAAGAAAATGCTCACTATTTTTTATGTGAAAAAGAAAAAAAGATGGAAAATACCCTGGCATGCATATTTCAATGAGCTGTTGCAAGGATCGGTTGAGGCCACGAATATGAAAGTGATTTGCGTCTATCTTCTACACTTTTGTATTTCTTGAAATTTTTTTAGCAGAACCATATATTACTTTTATCATAAAAATGTAATAAAGAAATATTAAAAAGTGATTTGTGCCCTAGAAAGAGGTACACAGCTCTTTTTCAGTTCACAGATGAGGAACCATTCTGATTCTTATGCCCAGGAGATGTTGGGTTCTTAGGAAATTGTTCTGCCATGTGTTGTCTGGGGAGCTTTTCTTTCATTTTTGCCTCCAGAAGATGTGACTTTCAGCTAAGTATGGTGGCGCACGCCTGTCATCCCAGCCTCTTGGGAGGCTCAGGCAGGAGGATCATGAGTTCAAGGCTAACCTCAGCAACAGCGAGGCACTAAGCAACTCAGTGAGACCCTGTCTCTACATAAAACACAAAATAGGGCTGGGGATGTGGCTCAGTGGCCGAGTGCTTCTGAGTTCAATCCCTGGTACCCACCTCCCCCAAAGAAAGATGTGGGTTTCACAAGAGCTGGGACTATATCATCATCATCACCACCACCACCATCACCACCATCATTATTGTTATTTTGGCTTTTCTTGTACCACTGGCACCCAGATGAGTTTATGGTATGTAGTATGTGCTCAGTAAATATGGAATAAACAACAACCATTTCTTTTGTAAAAGAGGCAAAAGAAGTCCAGAGGTAGTAAGCCACTAGCCCAAGGACACAGGACTAGGAAAGTGGAGCAGATGAGACTCAAACTCATGATGCTTGACTCTGGGATCTGTTACTGAAGCTACTATTCCATTCCATTTCTTTTTCATGGTAATATTCTACTGATCTTGAGGTGCATGGAATACATTGGGCACTTTATTAATGTTTGTTGAATGAGAAATTAATATTTCTTTCTTCTTTGGTATCATCAACACCACCTCAATACTAGGCACATAGCAGATGCTCATTGAATGTTTGTTGAATGACTATGTGACTGAATAGGTTTTTTTAGGGGGTCCCAGGGATTGAACACGGGGGTGCTTAACCACTAAGCCACATCCCCAGCCCTTATTGATTTTTTATTTTGAGATAAGATCTTGCTAAGTTGCTGAGGCTGGCCTTGAAATTATGATCCTCCTTCCTCAGCCTCCTGAGCTGCTGGGATTACAGGTGTGCGCCACTGCACCTGGCTCTGAATACGGTTTCAGCAGAAAAGATGGGTAGATGGATAGGTCTCCTCTCTGCTCTGGACTTTGCTGTGATATCCACCAAAGAAGTTGCCAGAAAGGGCCACACTTCCTTCAGGACCATGGACAGAGCACAGAGGTCTCCTTTCTCTCCCCAATCTGCCTTCCTGTCTGATCCTGGACTGTCCCCCAGCCTTGGATTCAAGGCCACTCCTTGATCACTCCAAGGTGATGTCTACAGACAGGTCTTGGTGCTGTGCCTGGCTCAGAGAAGGCGCTCAAAACTTTGGAAGTGTCACTGTGGTGTGGCTCTGGAGACAGAGATGGAGGACACTGTCCCTGGCAGGGGGTGCCATCTGTCTTCTGAGCCACTGTTCCTGGGACGCCTCTGGTTCCTCCTTCTTTGCCTTATTAAGCCGGCTGATGGCTCTGTTTGCCTTTGATTTGCCAGTCACGACTCCCCAACCATCATTCTGAGCACAAATGGAGGCTTAATTCCTCTCCGATTTCACACATAGGTAAAAATTAACACGAGAGCGGCGAGGAGACTAACTGCCCTGTACTTTGGATTTTTTTCCCCCTTTGTGTGAAACAGAGAAACATTCTGAAGGGCCTTGGGGGAACAATCCTGCAACAATCAAATCTTGGAATTGGTCACCTGCTCTCATTTGCTTTTCTGGAATCCTGGTGCTGATTCTTCGTGTTCCTCTTGTACATGGCTCATGGCCTGGTCCATAGTAGGTGTTCAGCTAATAGGGGTCGTCTATGCTTTGCTGCCCCCACCAGGCCTTCTGGAGTTCTACAAGGGGTTTTGCTCTCTGGAGAGCTGAAGATGGCCAAGGCTGTGCCCATGGGTGCACGGTCAGTGTGGTAATGCGCACACGAACCACCCAAGGGGCATGTGAAATGCAGATTCTGATTCGGCTGGTTTTACTCGTGGCTCAGGATGGTGGGTGTCTAAGGGTCACGCTGCGAGGAGCGAATGTGTATGAGGAGCTCAGGGGGAAGCGCTCTGTCTCAGCTCCGCCCCTTCAAGCCGGCACTTCCTCTCCACGCCTCTCCGCGCCTGAGGAGCCGCAGCCCCACCTGGTTGCCAGGGGTCCACTCTGAGCACCATCTCTTTGCCACACAGAAGCCGGGGTGATTCCTCCTGTGCCTGAATCCTTGCGGGTGTCGGCCGCCTCGTCCACACATCTGGTGGCCTGAAGACCTGGAGCAACGTGGGTGCTGGCCACTGGCCCGGCCTCTGCAGATTAGCTGACTGCTCCTTTTTCACTCTCTCAGACTCAGTGGCCTCTGAGCCTTTACATATGCTGGTTTGACTGCCTGGAATGACCATCCGCATCCTCTACCTTTAGCCTGATTCTCTCCCAGCTCTCCAGAATGTTCCCGGGAATCCTTCTCCGACCCCTGGCCCACCGCCCCGCCACCAGGCTGGCCCCACCGTGGCACCTTCCCCTTCTCCCTGCACACCGTTTCTCCACGGCTGCAGCTCTCGCCATGATTTGTGATGTCTCTTTGGTCCCCAGTCATCTGCATGGCTCCACCCTGTGAGTCAATTTCCTGGCACTTGTCACAGTCTCTAACCGTCACCTTTGGCCACGGCTGGCTCACTGGCATGCTGCATTCTGCACTAGGTTGGGGACTCCCAGAGGCCAGGGCTGGGGCCGGGCTCCCTGCATTAGTCCAGCACCAGAGGCAGCACCCAGCTCACAGAGGTGCTCCTGGGGGTGTGTGGAATGACCATGTGGGTCGGAAAGGCGCTGGGTGACAAAGAGCCACGTGTGCTGGAGATTCCTTCTAGAATCCTGAAGTCTCAGCCTCTGCTGACAGAGGCAAGGACCCAGAGCTTCCACTTCCCTCCTCTAGAGGGGGCCAGGCTGTGCTGGCAGGCTGCCTTCACCAACTTCTACCTGGTGACTTTGGGCAAGTCTGGTCACCTCCGTGAGACTTATCCATAAAAGGAGAGTAGTGGTTCCAGGGTGTGGGATTGACTTGGGCCTCTCTCATGACGCTTAGTGCATCTTGGCTGGACTAAAAAGAAAAAAAATGGCAGCGGTCACGCCTGATACACAAGCAACAAAAGAAACAATAGATAAATGAGTCTTCACAGAAATGAACAACCTTTTTTTCTCCATCAAGTGGCACTATCAAGAAGTGAGAAGGCAACTCACAGAAGGGGAAGAAATATTTGTAAATCCTATGTATTCTAAGGGCTTAGTATCTAACATATATAAAGAACACTTAGAACTCAACAAGAAAAAAACAAACAGCCAAATTAAACCCCAGGCAAAGGGCTTGAGCAGATGTTTCTTTAAAGAAAACATACATGACCACCAAGCATATGAGAAGATGTTGGACGTCATTAGTTATCAGGGAAATGTGAAAACCACCATGAGGGCCGGGATGTGGCTCAGTGGCAGAGTGCTTGCTTAGCATGTGGGAGGCCCTGGATTCCATCCCCAGCACCATAAAGCAAAACAAAACAGCACCTTCACACCGGCTGCGACAGCTACAGCAACAGCATGGGGTGTAACAGTGGGGATGAGCATGTGGAGAAATGGGTGTCCTTGTACACGGCTCTTGGAAATGTTAAACCGCTGCCATGGGAAAATTCCATTCCTAGGTATCTACCTATGAGAAATGAGAGCTATGTCCATGTGAAAACTTGTATACAAATGCTCACAGCAGCCTCATTTACAGTAGCAAAAAAAAAAGGAAGTCCCTCAGATGTCCATCAAAGAAAGGACAGGTAGGTGAAAGCTGTAGAACCATCCAACGGAATATTACACAGTCCTGAAAAGGAACGGAGCTCTCAAACAATCTGAAATCTGAAAGAACCTGGCAAATGTCATGATCAGTGAGAGAAAGAAGCCAGTCACAAAAATCACATAAGATATGATCCCACATACATGAATTTCCATAACAAGCAGAACCCCAGGGACAGAAAGGAGCCTGGTGGTTGCGAGGGTTTGCAGGGAGGAAGAATGAGGTGGGGGAGTTCTCATGGGTAGAGGGTTTCTGTTGGATAAAGATGTCCTGAAACTAGACCGTGGTGATGGTGATACAATATTGTGAATATACCAAATGTTTCTAATGGTAAATTTTGTGTAATATGTGTTTTACTCCAATTAAGAAGCGGTGGCAGTGGATCTATTTGGAGTGGTCTCTTCTGGGCCCAGGGCCAGCCCCCGAGCTCCCTCCTGACGTCCCGGGCTGGAGCAGGGTGCTGGGGCTGGCCGGGGCTGGGCGTACCTGAGCAGATGGGCTCCGGGCTGCTCCAGTGGGGCTTGGAGGCGTTGATGCAGGTCAGCGTCTTGGCACCCTGCAGCTCGTAGCCCAGGTGGCAGTGGAAGTGAGCCACCCCGCCCGAGTGCAGGTCCATCACGGTGACGTCCCCGGAGTCGGGCCGGCGGGGGAAGTTGCAGCTGAGCATGAAGGCTGGGGACAAGGACAGATGTGGTCATTCCATCCCGCCAGGGACAGACCAGGACTGTGACCCACATCCCTGGGGTCCGTCTGCGTTGAGGGGAACAGATAAGGCCCTGGGGACGCCGGAGGGGGTTCTGTGACCCTCACTGGTCATGTACTGAAGTCGCCTGAGTAGCTCTTTCTCGGGGCTCAAAACTCCCCACTCTGCCTGACTAGGGACAGCAGTTTGGGGTAGAAACAATCTCCCTGCCTCAGGGGAGTCTTTCCCTCTCACACACAGAAGGGCAAGACCTCCCGGGTAGGCTGGGCCCCCTGTGATCTCACCGGGCTCGTTTAAATGTTAAAAATGCAGACTCTGGGCCAGCTCTGCAGGAGACGCCCTGGTATAAAGAGCCTGTCATCCCAGTGGCTCGGGAGGCTGAGGCAGGAGGATCGAGAGTTCAAAGCCAGCCTCAGCAATGGCGAGGAGCTAAGCAACTCAGTGAGACCCTGTCTCTACATAAAACACAAAATAGGACTAGGGATGTGGCTCAGTGGTCGAGTGCCCCTGAGTTCAATCCCTGGTACCCCCACCCCCCAAAAATAAAAGACTGGAGGGAAGCCCCTGGCTGGGGAGGCAGAGCGGAGGCCCTGGGGGGACACAGGTGTGGTCCCCATTGTTACTTTCTCACTTAGAACCCATGTGGCCCTGAGATACATCTCCCTGGCCTTCTGGCTCCTCATCTTCCTGGGGGAGTTGGTGGTGGCCCCCCCCCCCCAGGAGGTGTAAGGATAAACCGAGATCATGCCGGGGTGGGGGCTCTGAACACCCTGCTGGCGCACAGTAGGCTTTCAGGCTGTGAGGTGTTGGTGGGAGACCTGAATCATGCACAGTGCCTTCTTTTTAAGGTGACGTCAAGGTCATGCTGACCCCACTCCTAGACGGGGGCTGGGTCTCTCCCGTATCTTCACTCCCAATGTGTCTGGGGGAGGAAGTTCAAGTTCCTGGTTTCAGCGAGTTGTTTTCTGTCATGTTTAGAATCCAGGATGACACCATAAGGTGGTCTCAGTATCGACAGGTGTGAGGAGGCGAACCCCTCCGTCTAGAGTCCTCTAGCTGTTTCAGAACCAGGGAAAAGCTCAACACGAATTGTTGTTCCAGACGTGTGGTCAAGTAGATATGAATGTACATGGTCCCCCAAATCCAGATGTGGGGGGCCAAGGGTTTCACTGTCCAGTTGGATATGCTGGTGACTGGCAAATACCCAAGTGGGGGGCTCTTAGTTAAGGGAAGGGACGTCTGACGGAGGTGAGCCAGGGGAGGCTCAGACAGGAA
>CM053407.1:110256844-110342354 GCA_028644305.1 Xerus rutilus
CATTGCTGAGGCTGGCTTTCAACTCGCGATTCTCCTGTTTCAGCCTCCCTAAGTGCTGGGATTACAGGCTTGTGCCACCGTGCCCTGCTCATGATCAGATGTTGATAAAAGTAGATGCCTCTTTAGTCACACCTAAGTCATGGCTCAGTTTTTTTCTCCAGTCCCAGAAGAATTACAGACTTTTCATCAAGAGATTAAGAGAAATGATGACTCCTGGGAGAGATGGGCCAGATGTACTCAGCCTCAGCATTCCAGGATTAGAAGACACCAGAAGCAGCCTGGAGTGCAAAGATATTTCAGGACAATGGACAGCAGCTCACATGGGCACTTCCTATAAATGCTTGAGGCATTTCCGCGGTGGACAGTGCTCTCAGGAAATGGTGCCCTTAAAAGCTCCTACAGCTCTGTAAATACACCTGAGGGTATCTCTCCAGTACGGTCTCCTCCTTTTCCCTCCTAACCTCTTATTTTGTCATATTCTCACTTGCTTTTTCATTATTTGTACTTAGGTTTTGCCTGCTCTGACCCCTTTGATCTGTGCTTTTGTTATTTCTTGGCAGGCTGAGCTAAGGAGAGCTAGTTAGCGCAGAGTCCTCCAGCTCTGATTCCATGGATTCCTCCTGTTTATCTGCTCCTCTGATTGCCCTTCAAGGCAAAGCTCTGTGTTGAGATCATTACTATAGATAGAGACTATTTGCCCCTACTCTTTGCAAGATTATTAGGAGAGAGGGAGATAACAATGATGACCCATCGTGGTGACAGCCACTTTATCCTCACACGATAGCCTCCAAATTACCCCTATGGCTCTTTTCTTTTACTCTTTTTGGATGAAAAGAGAATTTTCTTCTCATTTCAGCTATTGGGACCATCTTATTTGAAGCCAAAAGTCTGCAAATATCCCCTTCCCACTCTCTCTGTATCCACTCTGTCCTCGATCTCAAAGTTTCATTCATTCCCTCACTTTTATCCCTTCCTTTACCTTTGTTCTAAGTTGTTTTCATCTCTAGCCTGGACCCTTGCCTCCCCACTGGCTTTCCTGACTCCAACTCTCTCTTTCCAGAAGATCTACCTTCCAGGATGATTTTTCTAAAATTCAAATATGACTATATTACTCCCTTACTTAAAATCCTTCAGACTTTACCCTCAGAATAAGGTCTCTTTTTGCTTACTGGAGATTCAACCCAGGAGCGTTCTACCACTGAACTAGATCCCAGCACTTTTTATTTTTAAGACAGGGTCTTGCTAAGTTGCTGAGGCTGGCCTTGAACTTGAGATCGTCTTACTTCAGCCTCCCAAGTAGCTAGGATTGCAGCATACATCACTGAGCCTGGCATAAAGTTTGTCACTGGGCATAAGGCTCCAGTCCGTCTTGCATTTATAGCCTAAGCTCTTCTCCTTACTTCTGACATTTTATAATTTGATTATCCAAATATAAAGAATTATATATAATTTTCTAGATAGATGCATGATACACATAGTGGTTAGAAGCATAGGTCCAACCATCAGGCTGTCTGGCTTTGGATCCAGTTCTACAATTTGATAGTTACATGTGTGTCCTGACACTCCATTTTCCTCTTGTAAAAATAGAAAAATTACAATAATACCTATACCAGAAGGTTGTGGTAGTGAGTCAGGTAGTTCCCACAAAGGTCTTAACGCTATGATTTTTTTTTTATTAGCACCAAAGGTGCTATGCTAACTGTGCTTGACTCATTCTGGGGCCTTGGCCTCCTTCCTGCACCTGGCTAACCACTCGTTCCTCAGCTCTCATCTCAGGCAGAGCCTCTTCCAAGAGGTCCCTTTGAACCTTGGGCTGGATCACTACCTATTCTCTTCTCATGTTGCTCTGTAATCAGTAACATATATGACACATGCCATGTGAGTACGGGCTGGGTCTTTGCTTTCTGCATCCTTGGTGCCTGGCACTGTGGGTCCCTCAAGTGGCATCTGTTGAATAAATGGATGTGTAAGAAATATACTCCTGGGAGCCCGTGTGGATTTCAAAGGTAGAGGCTCCTGCCCCCTGGTCCCCTGCAGCTCTTCACCCAGTCCTGGGCAGAGTGGATGCTCACAAAAGACTTTTTAGTTGGAATGAATTGAAAAGGACAGACTCATTTCAGGAGTCCTCGCGTGGCCATCTTGATGGAAGGAAAAGGGTGGCTGGCTGGCAGGAACAGGCTGATAAAGTGGCCAGAGTTGGTATAAGCCATTTATTCTCCTGAAAGAACTCAAGCTAATCTTTCATGAGCAGTCTGGTCGGATTCTCGTTTCTAATACTGATGGTATCAGGGTCTCAGATGTGATAAACTCCCCAGGGTTTCTAAGACTCTGGCTGCTGGCTGCAGTTGAATGTTTGTTTGCCTCCAGATGAGCAGCAGATGCTGGTGTTGCAGGGAAAAGCCAAGTTCTTCTTGAAGGCTGGAGTCTCCAGGACGGGGTGCACTCTGCACCGCCTCCTTCCGCTCCCCAGGACATCCCCTGTCATCCTGGGTCTCAGTATGAACATCACCTCCTCAGCACAAACACTTTCTCCAGCCATCTGGGGTTAAGAAGTCCTTCTAACAACCCTGATGTCATGTTTACCGTGAGCTCCGTGAGGGCAGGTGTTATCGCCTGGTCTGCTATGGGTTATGTGTTTCTTGTCACCCTGGGACTTTGGACCCAGTCTATCTTCAGTAAGTATTTATGAATTCAGGAAGGACTTTCTCTGGCTTGTTTTGCTTTCTATGAAATGAGGATGTTGGGTGGGATTTTTGTGGGGTCCCCTTCCAGTTTCATCATATGATTATAGGAAGGTCGGGAAGAAAGCACGTCACCTCAGGCGCTTCTCTGCTAAGAGTCCAACGTCGCGGTGTTCAAGGACCAACTTGATGTTTCCCAACTTTGGCACTATGGAAATTTAACCTGGAGAAATCTTTGGGGTGGGGTGCTGGGCCCTGTAGTGTAGGGTGTTCAGTGGCATCTCAGATGGGCCTCCTTGAGCCCCAGTCGTGACAATAAAAACTGGCTCCAGACATCGCCTGATGTCCCTTGGAGGCTGAATTACTTCCTACCCCTTGGAGAACCACTTGCTTAGGCCAGGGTGGATCAGACTGTCATGCTGGGGAGTCTGTACTTGTCCTTCTTTATGTCTAACCTGCGATTTCTCTGCTGGAATAGGAGAATGTTTTCCCCATTTCCTCTTGAAGGAATCCCAGTAGAGAAAAAATTCCCTCCATAACAGTGGGTGTCAGACTTGAGCAAGCTTCAGAATCACCTGGGAGGCCTTATTCAGACACAAATGGCTGGAGCTCCCAGTTCAGTCCATGTGGTGGTTTGAATTTGTCCCTCAAAGTCCATGTGTTAGAAACTTAGTCCTCAAGGCTGGTGTTGAGAGGTGGGGCCTTTACGAGGCGCTCGGGTCATGGGTGGACGTGGTTATTGTGGGGTGGGCTTGGCGGAGCTTGGCGCTCTTGCTCTTTCCCTTCCGCCTTCCACCATGGAATGACCCAGCACGTCGGCTCTTGCCACACTTGGCCCCTTCGATCCTGGACTTCCTACCTTCCGGAATGATGAGCCAAACAATTTCAGTTCATCATGAATTACCCAGCCTGTGGTGCTTGTTATAGAAAAAGAAAATGGGCTCACGCGGTGGGCCTGGGGAAGGGTCTGAGACTTTGTGTCTCTAACAAGATAAGGTCCCAAGTGATGCTGTTGGTCCAGGCCCCAGACAGTGGAGCGGTGCCCTTACGCTGGTCATTCCCTGCCCTGTAATTGCCCAGAGCCACGCGGGGACCTATCCACAAGCCTCATGCCTGGGCCACATCCGACCCACTCCACCAGCCTCCCAGGGTGGCCCCTTCCATCCGGGAGATGTCTGAAGGGAGGAGACCTTTTTATTCACGTGCTGCTTTCTTCTCGCTCTCCCGGCTGGCTTATCTCTTGGTCCCCACGTCCCTCTGTTGATGGATTCTTCCACGCATGGTTCCCTTTCCTCCTTGAATGTCCCGTCTGTGTGTCTGCCACCCTCTCTTCACCTGGACTCTTATTTGTTTCTTCACCTTGTCAATCCTGCTCCTCCCCGTTTTTATCTTGGCTCCTTCATTTTCCTGTCTCCTTTGTGAGCAGAAGGGCAGCATCAGGCCACTAGGACCACAGACTTTTCTTCGCACAGGGAACTCTTGCTCCCGCTTGCTCCCCTATTAATCCTCCTTTGAACTTCAGCCTCAGCTTAGCTCCCTGGATGCCCTCCCCCAGCCCCAACCCCTCAGGGACAACACCATAGCTCTCAGGTGCAAGTTTACTCCATTTATCTGTCCCAAGTGGCATGTGCACCAGGAAGGCATGTTCCTGTTTATTTCTGGATTCCCAGTGTCTGGTTGCTGCCTGCCCTGAATGGGTTTCAGGATGCTCCTGCTGAATGCATACGGCCAGACACATAGACACCTGCTGCAGGTGGCCCTCACACCTCTGGCAAGGCCCTTTGTGCTGGGGACGGTGGTAGGACAGAGTGGCTTGGGAAGTTTTGGCTTCTCAGGCTGGCATTACCTGGTGGCATTTGACCCGGGCTCACAAAGCACACATAGAGTCCTTCTCTTCCACATCCTGGGAGAGGGAGCTCGTGTCCCGTGTGGGGACCACTCCAACCTTGATATCTCAAGGTGTCTAACATTCTCTGCTGGAAAAAAAAGTCTACAGACCCCTCCAGGTTGGGAAGCTGGTGGGATGGCAGGGGAGGGACGCGTTTCTAACTGCACTCCGTAGCTAGCGAGCGTCTTTATGCACACGGCTCTTCCTACCACTGGATCCATGTCTGAGCGCAGATTCCCCGGGTTCAATTCCTTTGGTCAAAGGGCATGAAGCTCTTCCAGTGTTAGCTGGGTAAAAATGCAAATCGCTTTCCTAAAGGATCATTCAAACCACAAAACAACCGAGCTTATGGATGTCACAGTCCCCTTACCAGTGCCGAGAGGTACCGGTTTAAACATCTTAAGCTGATTTGGTCCATGTAATGCGGTCTCTCTGGGGTTCTTTCTCTTCGCTGCATGTCCTTGACCTCCACGGAGGGTGGATGTTTCCCCTGAGCTTTCCGCTTGTGTTTTATCTTTGGGTGAATCATTAAATTATGTATTCTATTTGTGTTTTGTGATCTGGATTTTTTAAAAAAAGTTTAACTTTGAATGAATTATATGATAAACCTGTGTATCAAATCTTTTTTTAAAAAATTATTATTATCACTGACTCCAGAGCCCTTTTAGATCATTTCTCCATGAAAATTGAATACTGCAGACATTCTGTACATGCACTGAACATAGATCTGTGAGTTACCCACATAGGAAGCCAAGAACCACCCTCCTGGGGGGAAATGGTACCCTCACTGGGAGTGTATACCATAAATTAAATCCAACAAAACAGTTCAATGAAGTGTAATAGTGACAAACTATATAATAAATTGAGCTACATAAATAAAATTTGACCAATATTTACTGGGCACCTGCTCTATGTAAACAATAAGCCCGGTCACTGTGGATTCAAAAATAAAGAAGTTAAAGGTTCTGAGATCCCTCCTTGTGGTATTTTCAATACAGCCTGAAGAAAAGTCTGAGGATAGTTAGAATAAATAGATAGTAGCTCCAGCAGCAACAGGGACCACAAAGGACAGGAGAGAGGGGTGATGTGTTTCATACAAGAGCAGAGAGCTGGAAATCAGGGTGATGCTGGATATTTTTCTGGTGCATTAAGATGAGTTACCCTGTAGTCAAAGAGGGACTTGTTAACAGAAGGACCTGGTTCAGGGCCCAGCCTGTAACTCACTGACCGTGGGACTCTGAGCCAGCCATATCAGTTCCAATTCCAAACCTAGAAATGGGGGAGAATAATGATGCCCACTCCTCCAGGTAGGTGTGAGGATTAAGTGAGATAATGCTTCCTAAGCTGTCACATGCCTAGCTCAGAGACTGCTTGCTATCGTAATGAGTATCACTCACTGTCAATTTCAAGGAAATTGCATGTGGTCAGATATATAGTTGTATTGGTCAACTTTTCATCACTGTAATGAACTACCTGAGGAAAAATCACTTATAAACAGAAAGAGTTTATTTTGGTTCAGAGTTTTGGAGCTTCTGTTGCTAGATCAAGCAGATGCATTGCCACTGGTGACTATGCTGGATGGCCTTGTGGGGAGCACATGGCAGAGCTAAACTGCTCACCTCATCAGCCAGGAAGCAGAGGAAAGAGAGAGAGAGGAGAAGAGGAGACTGGGGTCCTACAATCCCCTTCAAGGACACGCCCTTAATGACCTAAAGACTCCCACCAGGCCCCGCCTTTTAAAAAACCCGTTACCTCCCAATTGCGCCACCTTGGGACGAAGCCTTTAACACATGGATTTTTGGGGGTCATTCAATATCTCAAGCATAGCAGGGACAGTTCTGGCAAAAGATTTTTCAAGGATCTCAAGTGGAATGTGACCTTCAGATGTGAAACCCAAAATAAGCACAGACATCACGGGAGCTGAAGCTGCTGCCTTCTCGGTGTTGCTGTCTCCCTCTCGCTCCAGCCCAGTACCCTGAACTTGAATGTGCACACGAGTCACCTGGGGATCTTGCTACAAATGCAAATTTTGATTCAGTGGGCCTGGGATGGGGTCCAAGAGTTTCTAAGGAGCTCCCAGGAGATGCTGCTGCTGCAGCGGATGGTGGATCAGCCTTGGAGAGATGCTGGCGCTGCGGGCAGGTGATCCAAGGCTCAGGGAGGGCAGTGGAGGGGGAGGTAGACAGCAGAGCCCACTTCCTGCTGCAGGATGAGTAGCTGCAGCCCAGCCCACCACTTGGGCAGGATCTGAATGTGTGTCTGGAGGCAGGTTCCGTCCCCCACCCCCACCTTGGGGGCTGCGAGTGTACCTGGCCCTGGGGTGAGATTTGCACCACGGAGGCGTCCCAGAAATGACAGAGAAGCCCTCCTCGAGGGGCACAGGGTAAGAACAGATACTTGGCTTTCTTCAGAAAGGTTCTCCCGGCAGGCTACTAGCCCTGCAGCCGGGCTGCTTCTGCCAAGTTTGCATTAAGACCCACCCTGCAGGATTCTTGGCCTCAATACTAGAATCCTTTCCCACTTGCTGATGGACAACAGGTGAGAGGGAATCAGCATTTTATATAACATCTGCCTCATCTTTCAAGGTTGAAAACCCACCCCCACCAACCCAACCATTCCATCTCCTTGCAGGAAGCAGTAACCAAGTGACTTTTCTCTTCACAGACAACATGCATGAGATTCAAGTCTAAATCCCTTGTCCAAGTCCTGGATCAATTGCTTCTTCAGGGCTGTGCAACCTGAAGCCAGTTACTTGACCTCTCTGTGCTTCAGTTTCTCAATTGTGAAAAAGAAATTGTTACAAAATACTAATAGTAGTTGTTAGTAAGCATTTATGTGCAAGGCCTTGTGGTTGATCCTCATCGGGGATCCTTTGAGGTAGGAATGCTGCTGTTCTTGTTTTGCAGGTGAAGACATTGAGCTTGTAGATGGTAATGTGGCATGGACCCTGCAGGGTGCTCTGGGTACTTGACGTGATGTGTACCGAGTGCGTAGTGCACAGCATGTCCTGATGCCGGGTGGCCACTGTGTTTTGGTCCAGGCATTGCTGCTTTCCCTCTTGGTCTTGTGATCTGGGAACACACAGTGGATACTGTCCAGGCTGGTGATGGAGGCAGAGATGGGAGTCTGGGCCTCCGCATCAGAGTCAGGCAGCTGTGTCAACACTCTGGAGGCTCAGACGAGGCAGGGACCTCAATGGGAGACTCCGGCTGGTCTTGACTGACCGTGGTGTGGTCATCAGGAGAATGTGCCTGCTCTCTTCCAAGACTTGTGTGTGGATCATCTCACAGGATCCTACCCAGAGGCCAAGCAGCTACTCTATTGCTCCCATTTTACAGAAAACTGAGGCCCAGGGAGGTGCATTAGTGGTCTAGGTTTGCTGTACAGACTTACCACCAGCTAGGCAGTTCAAAATAACAGAACTTTATTCTGTCGCCATTCAGGAGGCGAGAGGTCCAAGATTGAGGTGTCAGCAGGGCGTGGGTCTCTGCAGGCTTCAGGGAGACTCCCTCCGGCCTCTCCCAGGCCCTGGTGGCTCCTGGTAGTCCTTGGCAGTCTCTGGCTCTCGGCTGGGTCACTCCATGTCACATGGTGCTCTTTCTTGAGTGTCTCCTTCTGTGTCGTCACATGACCTTTGAAGGACGTCAGTCCTTGGGTTGAGGTCCCTCCCTCATCCCATATGATCTCATTTTAACCAATCACATCTGCACAGGCCCTGCTTTCTAGACAGGGCCACATGCCACGGTTCCAGGTAGGTGTGAATTTGGTGTGTGTTGTGGGGAAGAGTCACTATTCATCCTAGAGCCAAGGAAAAGGGGACTCGTCTGAGGGACCCACAGAGCTGGGACTTGCACCAGATCCATGAAGCCCAGCTCAGTGATAACCTAGTCGGTTACCTCTCCACCCTAAAGGGTCCCTGGTTTACCAGAACCTGGTGCAGGGAAAAGGAACACAACCAGACCGTCCTTTCCCACTGCGGGGTGGGGATCTGGGGTCTTCCTACAGATAAGGCGGAGCTATCGCGGCCTCTCCACTCAGAGGACTCCTGACCTACAGGTTTGCAAAGCCCTCTCAGCCACGGCGCAGTGTGAATGGGCCCCCAACAATCCCACCTTGTTCACACCACACGCCTATTTCTCTAATGGGAAAATCGAGACCCAGACGGTGTCTCAAGGAAACACCCTGGAAAGCGGATGGGCAGTTCCCAAGGGCTGTGCTTCTGCAGGGAGGTGTTAATAACCCTAACCAAGAGCTGCCACCACGCTTGTAACTGCTCCCCACTGCAGATTCAGCTCTCAGCAGCCAACATGTCCAGGCACAGTGCAAAAACACTCAGCAAACATTATCCATTTAATTCAATTAAGGACGGCAGCCCAGAAGAAAGGTGGTAGGATTAATCGACTCTGTTGTAAGGAAGTGTGTTGGCAGCTTGGAAACTTTGTCTGGTACTCTTCCACATAAGAAATATTATTGTTTCTCTGCCTTTGAGCATTGGTGAGGAAAAGAGAAAAAGTCTGGGGTCAGAGTGGGAACGAAAATGAGCTTTTCTGCTGAAAGACATAAGAAGGATGTGCTTCTCTCTTAATGGTGTGGGGCTTATAGTAATTTTAATAATAAGAACAATGAGATTAATAATAAGGGTGACAGTAGATGCTCCCCATGAATGGTGGGGAGGTGTGGGGCTCAGAAAGCAAGTACAATCCACTCTTCTCCCTCTCATTCTCCCCTTCCTTTCTGGCCACAAATACGCGTGCCTACTATGTACCAAACACTCAGATTGGGGTAAGGCCAGGGCCAGGGTGGACTAGACCTGGTTTGGATGGCTGTTCTCCCCCAGGAGGAAGGACTCTGTCTAATAAGGGTCTGAACTGGGGGAGCTGCATTGAATTTAGGATCGTGTAGGAGAGAAATGGATTTCTAGGCAGATCTGGAATGGAGAGGGGAGATTTGGGTTAATTAGTAAGATTCAGACAAGTGGATCTAGGAGGATTAACTTGCCTATTACGGCTTCCCATGCAGAGGCCATCCTGTCCTGATGTGTGGATAACATAGTCTCCAATTTCACTAACTCTTTTCCTAGAACTATGTCTCGAAAAGGGAAGGAATTGAGGACTACGGGGGATGGCTTTGGCCGGATGGCTTCATCTTCTCAAAAGTGGATCATGCACGGGTTGCTCCTCTTTGTACCAGGGATCAGTAGCACCAAGGTCACATAGATGGCCACCGTAGCAGCCACAAGAAGAACCACGGTGATCATCAGGGTGAGGCTCCTGCAGGACTCAGGAGGCTTCCCGGAGGTGCACATCAGGATGGAGGGGAGAAGGAAAACGACTCTCCCACGGTCACGCACCCGTCAGCAGCCGGCCGGAGAGGAGGACCTGGGGTCCTGAAACAGGTCCAGCATCCTTCATAACAATGCCAGAGAGCGCTGCTGGCGTCTGACCCTCTCCCTTGGGCCAGGCATTGTGAGGACAGCTGGAGAAACAGTATCACGCGTCCATCGTCACAATGTCCCTGAAAGTGGTACATCGGGTCAGCCCATCCTCCAGATGGCCCGAATCCCCGTGGTGCAGAGGAGAGGGAGAAGAGCCTGGGCAGAGGGCCCAGGGCAGCGTCAAGGGCTGCCTGGGAGTCTGCACCCCTTCCAGAAGCTCTCTGGACGCCCCTTGCCCCTTCCGTTCTGCCCCGTCCTGTCTTCCTGAGTCTTGGCTCTCCACCGCAGGGGATGCTGCCTTCAAGGTCCAGGGAGATTCTGCCTGGGGAATTTGCATAGCCACTGAGGCTACAGGCAAGCAAACGTTGCCATGGAAACCCTTCAGACCCGAAGCTTCTTCTTCATCCCTGGATGCTCCATCCTTTACCCTGCCACCACACAGGGCAGAGGGGACCGCCCAGCCTCCCAAGGGTGGTGCACACGGGACCTCCTTTGAATGCAAACATGCCTCCTCGCCCCTGGCCTCCTCCGCCTGTATCCAAGGTGGCCCCAAGGATGACCTCTTGCCTGGTTCAAAGCCCATCCACCCTCTGAGGCTCTTCCCAAGTAGCTGCACAGGAGCAGGAGAGTCCCGCGGGTGTGTGGGCTGCTGGGAAGACCATGAAGGTCTCGTTCATGGCTATTTCCTTCAGGCCTGCACAGCTCCTGGCCCCCAGTAGGTACCTGGGAAGGGGCAGGAATGAAAATAGCAGCTGCTCCTCCTCTCAATGTACCCTGGGTTCCCATGGCCCAGGAGGCAAATTGGAGTTTGATAAATGGATCTTCTTTTTCTAGGTTCCTCCTCCAAGACCAGACAGTGCAAATCTCACTTCCTCCTGCCAAATCCTCCCCACGTTAGAAGGCTCCAATGCCGCCTCCTCCAGGAAGCCTTCCCAGGTGCTCTGTGTTCTGGGCTCACCTTCTCTCCTCTCTGTAAGTCCCTGGTATGTCAGAAGCCTGATTTCTCCATTTCTGGGTTCCCAGTGGCTAGGGCTTACGGCCACACAGTGCTCAGGAAACAAGGAGGTTTGAGCTCATCCTCACCAAAAGCTGCAGTTGGGTGTCCGTGTGTCCAGGGCTTTATCATGGGCCCAATGTTTGGCAAAGTTCAATGACTTTAAAATACACACAGCTTGAAGGAGCTGTGTGTCACCTTGCTGGGAGTGTCATGGGTTAAATTAAAACACCAGACCAAAAGTTCGGATGAACTCCCTCTTCTTTTAGTTACCCTGTTTCCATCCATCACCTCTATAATCCATTCTCCTTATAAAATGTCATGATCCTTATAAAATGATCCTTATAAAATGTCAACCCTGACAAAGTCACTCCATGGCACAAAACCCTCAGGGGGCTTGCCCTCTCTTTTGGAGTAACAAACATGATCGTCCTGCCTCATCTGCTCCCTCCCCTTGCTCAATCAGCTCCCACACAGCCCAAGTATGGCCCTGCCTCAGGACCTTTGCACCTGCTCTTTCAACTTTGATGCTCTCCCAATTATCTGCGTGGCTTGTGTCCTCACTCATTCAGCTCTGTCTCCTCAATGTCACCTCCTCACAAAAGATTTCTCTGCTCACCCATTGCTTGAAATTGTCTTTAACCATGCTTAGCATTCTCTATGGCAGCATCACCGTCTGACAGATTGCGTTGCCTTTCAGATCCTTGCAGTAGGTCGAATCGTCTTCCCTCGCCCCAGAAGACATGTTTACATCCTGATCCCTGTACCTGTGAGTGTGACCTTCTGGCAGAGTCAAATCTTTGCAGATATAATCAAGTTAAAAGGAGCTCATGTTGGATCACAGCGAGTCCTAAGCCAAACACAGGCGTCCTTATCAAAGAGGGGAATTTGGACACAGAGACAGGGAGGAGGAGGCCGTGGCAGGCAGGGCAGAGATGGGAGCCGCGCCTCACTAAGTCAGGGATGCCAACTGTTGGCAATGTCCAGGAGCTGGGACAGGGGACAGATTCTCCTTCTGAGCCCCTGGAGGGAACCGACCTTGCTGGCACCTTGGTGTCAGACGTCCAGCCTCCAGAGGCGTGGGAGAATCAATGTCCATTGTTTTGAGCTCCCTTGTGCATGGCACACTGTGACGGCAGCCCTGGGTCAGGAGCACCCTGGAATGTCGCTCTGGGAGGCCAGGGCCCCTGTGCTGGTTCCAGCTCAACCTCCAGCACTTAGACCCAGGGGAGTGGCTGTCTTATCAACACCTTTTTGGGTGAGTGAAAGGGATCATTTTGCAGGTCTGTCCCGAGAGCAGCTGTGTGTCCAGGTCCGCGTCTGTCCCGAGCGTGCGCGGGCCCTCACGGGCATCTGAAGAGGACACACGGATTCGTGTTTACTGGAGGCTGCGTCCCCCAGCATCTCCTCTTCCAACTCCAGACTGGAAGTCGTGTCCCTGGGCCACATTTCCAGTTTCTCCAGAGCTTGTGGCCCCATCATGGCACACGGCCCTCACCAGCAAGCCCTCGAGCTGGAGAGGAACTTGCTGTCATTGTCCCAGCTTTCCAAATGGGGAAGCAAAGGCTCAGAGAAGAGCGGAAGTTTGTCCCAGGCCACCTAACCAGGGACAGGCTTAACTGTCTCCTACCAAGTGAGATGCATCCCAGGTCCCAGGGAGGACGTCCACGGAGGAAGGAGGCCTCGGCGGTGGCATTGGGATACACTTATGAAGCGCCACCTGTATATATTCACTTGCCTGTTGGGTATGGCAAGTGGCCCCATGTGCGGAGGCCGATGTGGGGGACCAGATGCTGTGGTCTGACTCACATGCTGTCACAGCGCATCTGAACTCCAGCCTCAGGGGAAACCACGGGATTTGGCCAAGAGACTCTCCTCCTGAGCTCAGGGCACATCCACACAAGAAGTGGATGTCCTACCTATGAAGTCATTTTTCCCTGAGCCTCTTGAGTGTGATGGTCCTTGTTAACATGCACCAAGTCCCTCCACTGGGTCGACCCTGGCATCTCACTTTTTTTGCGGGGCGGTTACTGGGGATTGAACTCAGGGGTACTCGACCCCTGAGCCACATCCCCAGCCCTATTTTGTGTTTTATGTAGAGACAGGGTCTCACTGAGTTGCTTAGCGCCTCGCCGTTGCTGTGGCTGGCTTTGAACTTATGATCCTCCACCCTTGGCCTCCGAGCCGCTGAGATGACAAGACAGCATCTCACTTTTAACAACTCTCGAGGAAACTTAGCTTGCCCTGTTGTGTGTCCCTTGGGCCCAGACACATGTGACATTCAGAACTCGTGACATTGATAGAGAGGAACAGGAGCCTGCCGCAGGAGGCCAAGAGCTCTTCTTAAAATAAGAGAGGAGCTGGAGAGTCCAGAAGCTATTTTTAAGGGAGTTCTAGAAGTGTTTGTTTTTAAAATATCATGAAACGGTTATTACCGGCTTTATCTATTTTTTTCTCCCTTCCTGTCTTCTTCCCAAACAGGTGCAGTGAGATTAGTGGTAATTTCAAAAGCAGGATTGCCTCTGTGTCAATTTCCTGCTAATGAGCAAAACACACCGTGTAACTGGGGTGTAGTGAAGGAGGCAACAATGGGGTTTCCGAGGCGGTTTAGCCAGGGCTTGGTTGAGCAGAACATAGGCATAGAACACTTTGCTTAATGCCCACGAACGCAATAGTAGCTCAATAAACGGCAGCATATACGGTATTATTGAAGTGACTTCCGTGACAGCCTTTTCACATTGAATCCGGTGTCTGCCAGGCATGGATGGAGTCCGTCTTTCCAACCACCAAGGGAGGCGGGTACCATTGGATGGAGACTCGGGGAGACGACGTGACCTGCCCACGCGCATGCCCGTGACAGGAAGCTGATTCTGCATCACCGTGGCCTGAGCCCCGAGCCCTCTTCTCAGGGCCAGCCCTGTCCACCTGGTGCTTGAATGAGGGAAGCGCCAGGTGAGCAGGATTTGCCTTCCGTCGGGGAGAGGGGCTCCTGTGGTCTGGGCCTGCGCGAGAAGGACTCAGACTCGAGAGAAGGGGAGAGTGTGCGAGGCAGGGGCAGCGTGAGCAAGGCGTGGGCCCGCCGGAGGCCGTGCTTGGGTGCTACTGTGTGTCCAGCCCCTGGCGAGACGCCGTGAGAGGCGCCCGAGGAGATGTTCCCCTGCCTTGGTGGGGAGCAGGAGGAAAAATGGCGCTCGGGAAAAGAAGGAAGAAAAAAGAAGGAAGAAAACGAATTCTGCAACGTAGGGAGCCCCAGCCCCTGGCTGGTCTGGGGCAGCTGAACTCCCTGAGTGAAGCTGGGGCGACTGCAGGTGAGGGTAGGGGAGGCCAGGGGTGGGGAGGGAGGAGGAAGAGGTGGAAGGGTGCTCGTGGTACTGGGGTCTGCGCTTGGCAGCCCAAGGTCCTGGTGCCGGGTTCAGGGTGCCTTTTGCCTGTGGGAAAGTGGGAAGAGAATGTTTCACACCCTCATGGCCCCGGAGGCCAAAGGGCCACAGGGGTTCCATGCTGAGAAGGGACCAGTGTGGGACAAAGTGCCTCTTGGATCTGAGCGAGAGGCAGCACTTGGAGATTTGGGCTCCGAGTCTGGGCTCTCTTCTTGAATCAGCACTTGCGGAGGCTCCAAGGTCAAGGGAAAGGATGTGGGCTTTGGAGTCCTGGGGATTGGGTTAGGTCTGGGCTCCATGTCTCACGAGCCTCGGTTTCCTCCCTAAAAATGAGGATCCTTATAATCCTTCATAGACTGAATGCATAAAATGATTTTTTGTGAGAAACAAAGAAAAAAGAGGACGTGAAACCTGCCTGATGAGGCTCCAAAATCTTTGGAAGAACCTGTCAGTCAACCAGCAAGGGTCTGTTGACCACCTGCTAGGTGCAAACCCTAGGGTGTGTGTTTGTTGACCACCTACTATGTGCAAACCCTAGGGCATATGTTCGTTGACCATCTACTATGCGCAAGCCCTGGGACATGTGTTTATTGACCACCTACTATGCGTAAACACTAGGACAGGCATTCGTTCACCACCTACTATGTGCAAACCCTAGGGTATGTTTGTTGATCACCTACTATGTGTAAACAATGGACATGTGTTCATTGACCACCTACTATGTGCAAACCCTGAGTTGTGTGTTTGTTGACCACCTACTATGTGCAAACTCTAGGGCATGTTTGTTGACCACCCACTATATGCAAATCCTAAGACATGTGTTTGCTGAAAACTTACTACGTGCAAACACTAAGTCATGTGCTAAGGATAGGGAGTCTAAAGTCACCGCCAAGGGCTCATCCCACCCCATTTATGGGAATCCTACTGGGCTTCCTATACATAGTTCCAACCCAGCAGTTTAAACTTGCTGTTGCAGTTATTTGGAGAGGCAGGGCACCCAGGGGGTTCCAGCGAGAACTGGTTGGAATCTCGATTCCTTCCTAACTGCACGGGTCTCAGCCAAGCGGCTCAGCCTGTCTGTGCCTGAGGCTTGCCATCTGCAAACAAAGGCAAAAAACGGCCCCACGTGCCAAGCTGTGGTGGGCACCGGATGAAGGCAGTTCACGCAGCCTGGCTCGCTGCCCCCGCCCCATCCACGGCAGGCAGGACTACTTTGGCCGTCACTGTTGTTGGTGCTACTGCGGTTCCTTGCTTACTTTGTGTGGCCTCCGTGGCTGCGTCTCAGGAAGCAGGAGCAGCATCTTGTCCCTGTTTGGCATCTGTGAGGGATGGGCGCCATGCCCGTCTCCTCCTAGGTGCTAATAAACAGTTCTGCAGTAAATGAAGAGGAGATTGAATGAATGCCACCTTGTCATGAGGCCATCTATATAAACTCTTAGCATCTTCCAGATGGAAAGCAATTTTTTTTTTTTAGCTTTCAACCGTCCTTCTGGGTCTCCTCTCCTGAATGCTTTGCTCCACGGCGGCTCACAGTAGGTGCTCAAGAAATACCAGCTGTTGTGCTAGTAATCCTAAGGCGCAATCTTGACGTAGCACATGGGGCCCAGAGCCACCCCTCAGCCCTGCGCCTCTCCTGCCCCCAACCACCTCCCTGCCTCCTTAACAGATGACGGGGACACAGGCGGCTCCAGCCCTGCCCTGACCATCTCCTGACCTGGAGATCAGGAACGCCCCTGCCTCTTCCACCCCCTCCTGGGCCATGTGGGCAGCTCCTCCATCAAGAATCCTCCCAAGCTGCAGGCCTGAAGCTGGGAAATGAATATTCTGGCTGATTTTCAGCTTCCAGATTGATTGGGGACAAACGGGAACTCGTCTCCCTCAACCAATCATCCGAGGCAGTCGGCTGTAACTAGGTACACACTTCAATAGCCGGCGTGGGAAATAGCATGTCGATTAGGAAAAAGCGCAAATCATGACTCTCCAAGGTCCCCGGTGTGGAGGGCTGGGATGGGGCGGGGCGGGGGTGTGGGGGGCACACGGGCCCCTCCGCAGCCCTGACAGTTTCATCACCGATGACGCCTGTCCTCCCCGGGCAGTGAGCACTGCCAAATGTGCTTTATCTTCTGTGCTGTGTTGGCCAAGCAATAAATCATCCCGGTCCCTCATTTTCTCAATCAAAAAATCCAGAGCGACGGGCTGGGGATGTAGCTCAGCTGGTAGGGTGCTTGACTCGCTTGCACAAGGGCCTAGGTTCAATCCCCAGCACCACACACACGCACAAAGTCCAGAGTGACACTTGTGTGGTGTTTCCTTTGTACCCAGTGCTTGACGAGTGTGAATGAATACTGCAAGGCCACCCAGGTGGGTCTCATCCACTCCTGAAATACACAGGAGCCATCTGAGGCCCAGAGAGGTAGAGACACTTGCCCAGGTTCACCCAGCTCTTCAGGGGCTCCGATTCCCACTCTGACTTTAGACTCTTTCGTGCAAATATGTTTGGGGAGTCTCCTATCTGTTAACATCACCCCAGATTCTGAGGATGAGGAACAAAAGACTTGATCCCTGCCCCCTTGGAGAAGCTGCAGGAAGCAGACTTGAAACAGGGCCGAGGTCACTGGGGAGCACTCCGTGGCCCCCCGGAGCTCAGAGCCTTCACTGCAATAATCCCATTGGATTCTCATGATCTCAATATGAAATGGAAACCTGGTTGTCTTTGTTTGACACCTGGGGAGACTGAGGCTCGGGAAGGTGTGTCATGCCTCAAGTGGCCGAGTCTGGATTTGAACCAGGGCTCAGGGACAGGGTTAGTGGCTCAGGTGGATACATGCCCTCCCACACCAACCTGCAGGGCCGTCATGGCTGGGAAGGTGTTGGACCAGAAGGAGGGTCTGGGGATGGCAGAGGAGAAAGGCCCCGGGTAGGGGCGAGACCCGTCCTCGAGGACAGAGCCCAGGCAGCACCTATGTCAGGAGGACCTCGACTGTCCCAAGAGCCTCTTCCAGGCCACCAACCCAATGGATCGTGCAGCTTTAGGTGGCTTCTCTGCCACTCCGCAATCAGATTTCTTCTCTTATTTAATTAAATCCCTTTTTTCCTCTTCTGTTTTGAATCTTCCGGCGTCTCCCTGTGGCCCTCAGGATCAAGCACAGACTCCTCTCCGTGACATCCTTCTGCTCTGGCCCCTGGGCTGACCTGAGCTCCCCATGTGCACAATTGCTGCACATGCCCCGACACGACAGCACCAGGCTAGGGCACCCTGGTGGCCTTTGCTTTGACTTAGAATGTCGGTTCCCTCCCTATCACCTGGCTCCTTTCTACGTCTCCTCCTCCAGGAAGCCCTCCAGGACTATGCCCGTCTCTCAGCTGCCGCCACCCGCAAGCCTCAGTGCCTCCCCAGCATATCGCCCGTGCCTCTTTGGATCCCTGGCCTGGCGACTCCCTAGGGGCAGCAGCTATGGCTGTGTCTTCAACATCATCGAGTTTCCAGTGCCCCATGCCTGGCCCGCAGTCAGTGCCCAGCACACGCTCATTGAACCCATAAATGAAAAATGGAACTCATGGACGAACACAGGCAGATTCTACGGCAGTAGCTTCCAACCGAGGGCAGGGAACCCTGGATAATGTTCAGGACCATTTTTTTTGTCACAGCTCAGGATGGGGGAAGAGGTCCTGGTGTGCAGAGGCCAGGGACACTATTAAACATCCAACAAGGCCCAGTGTGCCTGGTTGTCCACCCTCCCACAGTCAGGAAACCTTTAACCCGAGACAGATAGATGGGAGGGAAAGGCACGGCCCCTCCCCCAGCAAGTGTACAATCTGGGGAGATGCACGACAGCAACACCGGAGAAAACACCAGGAAGCAGGATAGGGGGCGCTTGTTGAGTATCCCATAGGATCAGGCAGGTGCAGGGTAGATATTGTCACCCAGTTGAACTCCTACTCAACCTTCAAAACCCATCTTAGCATTGCCCCTTCCAGGAACCTTCCTTAATGCCCCGACCAGGCAAAGTCTTCCTCACCGTCCTGTAATTATTTGTGTGTGGGACCATCGGCCCTCCTGTCTGAGGACAGGGCTGTGTCCTGTTTATCATGATTTCTCTGTTGCTTAGAGAACAGCACTGTTTGGGGGGCAGTGAACATCAGAAACAGGCCTGTTGTGGCCTCCGAGCCTGCAGCCGGGGCCCTCCACCTCCTGGCCCCTGAGAGTCCCTGTGTAAGGAGCAGCTCTACCGAGATGCCAGGCACAGCCCCGGCCCCGCCTGCTGTGACCTCTCATGGAGGAGGAGGACAGCCCGTTCCGAGCTGTCAGGACGAGGACTTTGTCATTGACTCCTGCCAAGCCAGGGAGCAAGACGTTCTCTCAATGAGCACGTCAACTCAACGAGCTATAAATTAAAAAGGAAAAAAAAAAAGATCTGCTAATTCCAACCCACTCTATTTTTTCCTCCCAGCTGCTCGGGAGGGACTGCGCTGTGACTTTCGAATGGAACATTTCTTTGGCTTCAGCTCTCCTTTCTCTGCCCGCCCTGTCATTTCCCTCCTCTGGGGTCCAGCCTGGGTGGAACCTGGGCTTTGGACTCACACGGACCTGGGTTCAAATCCTGGCATGGTTACTTCTTAACCTTGTCTCTCTGAGCCTCAGTGTACTCCCCTACTAAACGCCAATATGGGGAAGCACGGGGGTCCTTGGGGTGTGAGATCCCACCCTTGAGGTGTCTACAGGAGGATCACAGAAGCTGCCCTGAAGGTTGCCTGGTCCCCAAGGGAAACGGCTTCCAATACTTGGCAAGGGGCTTCCCCATCTCTGCCCCATTTCCCCAATTTTCCTTTTCTACCTTCTGAGCATATGGACACGCTAATCCATCCAAGAGAAAAGCTTCACACATCATCCAGTCATGCAGTTGCCCCCTGCACATAGGAGGAAACGGAGGCCACCAAGGGGCGGGGACCTCAGCCGGGCCACACAGAGTGGATGCAGAGGTGCCAGCCCTCTAGACTTCATCCGCAGCTGTGTGTATTTTCTTGCATAGAATAACAATGGCATCTGTTATTTGTGAAGAGCTTTCTAATGTGTCAGGCGCTGAACTATCCTAACATCCTATCAGGAAAAAAAAATACCCATAAAAGGAGAAATGAAGACATTGAACCTCATTAAAATGAGAACCTCAGCTCTTTTGAAAGATCCTGTTAAGAAAACAGAAAGACAAGCCACTGGGTGGGAAAAAGTCTCTGCAGATCTCAGGTCTGTTGGAAGACTTGTATCAGCCATGTACAGACCCTTCTCAAAGCTAGCAACAAGAAAAGTGGCCTCAAGCGACCTCCGCAGCGGACAGGACAGTTAAAGAGACCCGGCCCTTGAAGGAGAGGTGATGTCACACACACTCCTGAGACGGTGCTCAGCCCCCTTAGACATTAGGGAAATGCAGGTTGATCTCACAGGGAGATGCCCCGAGACCCCTGAGGACAGCTCCAGTTCAGGTAAGAGCGAGGGCTGGCCAGGAGGAGCCAAGGCTGGACCTCCTCTCATAGCCCGGGGTGCAACACAGCCCAACCACCTTGGCAAGGAATTTGGAAGTTTCTTAAGAAGTTAGAAATCCCACTGAAATCCCACTCCTAGGCGTTTACCCAAAAAGAACGGAAACATTTGTCCACGCACAGACCTGAACAGCATGGGTCCCGGCAGATCTGCTCGTGATAGCCAAGCAGCAGAACCGGACCAAATGCCCCTTCCGGGACAAGGCCATCCTCTCACCTGGGTACATGCCCACGATGTGATATTGCTCATTAATCCCACTGGAGGGACCGTCCACACCCACAACGACACAGATGAGCCTCCGGGAACACAAGGAGCGAAAGAAGCCAGACCCCAGAGGAGGAGGTCCCCCCCAATGCAGTCCCTGCAGAACCCTAGGAAACACAGACCCATGTAGAGTGACAAAGCAGATTTGCTGGGGCCTGGGGGCGGTGCAGGGAGTAAGGCCGGAGAGTCACACAGCCAGGGAGGCTCCGAGGGTGACGGATCGGTTCATTATCTTGATGGTGGTGACGGTTTCATGGCTATATATATACACACCCTTATATATACTCCCATAAGACATATCCATATATATTTCTTGAAATGTATCAAAGTGTACGTTTTAAACACATCGTTTATTGAAAGATATAAAAAAGGCTGTCAAAAATCCTACACGGTAAATGCAATAACCATTTCCCTCCTACTTTACAGAAGAAGAAATACAGGCCCAGAGAGGTTAAGTCACTTGTGCAGGGCCATCCAGCAAAGAAGAGGGAAGAGGAGGAAAGAGGGACAGAGACAGTCACCAGCAGCCGGGGGAGGAGGGCAGGGTGGTCCGCTCCTGACTCTCCATGGCCCTGACCCCTCACTGCTGTCCTCACCTCGGCTGCGGCTGCCCAGCTGCCCAGCTGCCCGGGCTCCAGTCACGTGGCTTCTCCTCTCCCGCCAGGTTTATCAGCGAACAGGGAAGCTCAGTTCCCTGGGGCCTGGACTCCCCAGTGGTGGGCGGCCTCCTTCCAGCTTCCCACAGCACCTGCCCCTCGTGCCTCACCTGGTGACCAGTGCCCCGTCCTCTGTCCTCCTCGCCCGTCTCCATGTGTCCCTGCCCTCGCTCTAGGACATACCTGTCTTCCCTGGGAGCTTCCTAGGCTGCAGGGGGAACCTGCCCAAGGTGTGGGAGGAGCTTCCCTGATTCCCCTCTTGGGTACAGACACCCCTGCCGTCTGCACCAGGCAGTCAGAGGCGTCCCCAGAGGTAACGGGCCCACGCTCCCTTCCCTGTGTCCTTCAGTTGATCAGACTCCTACAAGGGCCTCAGAGCCCCATAAGGACCGGCCCCTCCTGGCTCCCAGCCTGGCCTTCCACTGGCCACGCCCAACTACAGGGACCAGCCCATCCGCCTCCATCTCCTCTCCTTGCCTGAAACCTCGTCTCCCAGGTCTCCATGCAGCCTGTTCCTCCTTGGCGCCCAGGTCTCAGCTCAAATGTCACCTGCTAAGAGGGGTCTCCACCACCCACATCCCTACAGACACCCACAGACACTCATTTACACCTCCTTGTTTGCTATCTCTGTTCTACGTTTAGATGGGAGGTTGGTGTTACTAGGTGCTCAATAAACACAGTCACACTCTGAGAAACGTCATTTTGGTCACGGGTGAGCCGCACTTACATCTGTGTTCCAGTTGGGATTCCACAGCCGAGTGACGTCATAGTCATTTCTGTGAGAGCTCTGTGACATTGGCACCATCACAAAAAAACCTCCCAATGACACATTTCTCAGAGAGCATCCCTGTCATTAAGTGAAGCATGATCATACATGTGGAATGAGGGAATGGTTGTCTCATTTGGCCCATTCACCCTGAACTTGGAGAATTGGGGACTAGAAAAAAGCTGTGTGATCTTGCTGCAAGTGCTTGACTTCTCTGAGCTTTAAGTTTCAAATTTATAAAATGGGCACATTAAACTTCCCTTCCCCTTGGTGGTGGGGGCCCTGCTGTGTTGTAAAAATAGGAAAGCCCTTCCTTGTGCGTGAAGAAGGGGAATGAGGACCTGGGTAAGCCATTCCAGGGTCCTTCTGGGTCCCCCAGTCCCCACAGATATCCACCTTCCAACCACTAGGAGGAGCAGAGTCCGGGAGAATCTCTCTTCACCTGTGGGCGGCTGGGGGCGGGGGCGGCTCCTGTCTCCAGGAGACCTAAAACATCCCTGTAGAGGACCCGCCAGAGCCGGGGACTCTCCAGACAATATCTAATTTGTATTCACCACACAAGGCAGAAGGACACCGCATCTCTAAAAAGGGAACAATCGGAGATTAGGGACAATTGCTGGGAGAGAAAACCTTGTTTAAATCTATTACTGAACAAAAACGGCTGCCAACGTTGAATGGAAAATTTGTGTTTCTCTCCCGGTCTACGCCCGCGGAGGAGCATGCTCGGCACCCGGTGTGGGTGTGGAGGGTCCAGTGGCGGAGCCGCCCGGTGTTTCCAAGACCCTGCGCCAAGCCCCACGCTCCAAAGCCCCAGACCACTCTGATGCAGACACGAAATCATCCCAGTTTACAGAGGAGGAGACTGAGGTTCAGAGGGGCCATGTAACTTGGGCAAGGTCACAGCGTCAGGGAAGGTGAGGCTGCCTGTTTCCAGAGTAGGTGCACTGGGCGTACTCTATGTGCAGGTGTGCACCTGTGGGCCTGTAATGACCTAGTGCCTTTCAGGGCAGGAGGGATCACAGGTCAGCTCCTCTGACGATTTCCTTTCCTAGATGGGGAAACTGAGGCTTGCTTGGAGGGAGGAATTCTCCTGGAGCCTGCCCTCACGGAACCCAGGTGGAGACTGGGAATTGTAATTAAATGAGCACATACTAGGTGCCAGGCATTGTCTGTCTGTCTTCCCAGCCTCTCTGTGAGGTGCCAGACACCGGAAGCCCCATGGATACCAGAGGGAGACTGAGCCCCTGTGCAGCTGAGTCACCATTCAGGGTGGTGGAGCAAGTGGGTGCCAGAGTGGGGACTGGAACCCAGACCTGCCACGGTGCGTCTGGAAGTGTTGTTTGGGGACCCCTTTCTCCATCACAGGAGGATAGACCAGCTGCCCGGGTCTTCCTGCTCCCTGGCACGCAACACAGTCGACCTCAGAGCCACAGCCTGGGTTGGAATGTGGATTCACTTACTTGGCCCCGGGGACTGGAGGATCCTGCATCATGGGGGACATACGAGGGACTTCAAGATGGTTTCTGCGTCCGCTGAGACAGGGAGTGAAGTGGCCAGGCAGGGTGGGCGATGGACAGCCCCTCGTGGGTTTTGACAGACGACCATCGGCTTTGAGGCAGCTCTGAAGGGGGGCAGGTCCACCTCCCTGGAGCCATTCTTCCCTAGAGCAGAATTTGGACCTCCTAGTGCAAACTCTCAGGGCACAGTGACCACAGGTCTCCCGACAGTTGGGTCCCTTGGAAACAAGCTGGGCTTAGACTCGCAGCGTGTGCCTGGGCTGCAGCGTCTCCTGGTCTCAGTCACCCTGGGCCTGCAGCCCGGGGGCTGATCTGGCACACTGCTGGTTCCAGGGAACACGAGCCAGGGCCACAGCTCAGCTCAGCTCTGACACGGAGGAGTCTTCCCGGCAGCCACGAGGTTTGCGCACGGCTCCCAGACGCTGCGTCCTGCAGATTATTACCACAGGATGCCGTGTGCGTGAGGAGCCATCTCAGGGGCACAGAGAGAGGACAATGCAGCAGGAGCCCAGGGGCCTTGGGTTGCTCCAGGGACACCTGCAGAGCCTGCGCGTCCCTCCCTCTTAGTGATGGGCACCTGCACCTGGCTTCCCGCAGCCTCCGTAGGTGTTGATCGAAGAGCTTCCAAGCTCAGCGGTGGTTCTCAGTCACAGCAGCACGTTGGACTCACCTGCCCTCAGAAAACCACCTGTTGCAGAAAAGCTGATGTGGGGTAAGGGCCAGGCTTTGGTGTTTTCTAGAAGCTTCCAGGTGATGCTGCCAGGGAGTAAAGACCACAGGCCATGGAAACAAGGCCTGGTGGGTAGTAGAGTAGGAATTGCTAGGAGCGTGTTTGTTAGCAGGGTCTCCGTCTCCTAGCTGGGAGAGAGTTGCTTTGCTTCCCTGAGCACTGGCCTCTTCACTAGGATGGTCCCTGCTCCCCATGCTATCAGAATCGTTAAAGGAGATGACAAGAGAGCGCTCGGCTCAGAGCAGGTCCCCAAATAGCAGTGGCTGCCATGAATATCACATCCACGTCATCTTTGCTGTTTTCGTGGTTGGCCGGGAGGCGGCAGCTGGGTTGGGAGGGTCCATTGGATGGTTTCCTGTTGCTGATAACACAATGCCCTGAACCGGTAAGTTATAAAGAAAAAAGGTTCATGGTTTTGGCTCATAGAACTGGCCCTCCATCCACCCTGACTCTGTTGTTTTGGAGCGTGGTTCTTCCCTCAAGAACACTGACGTCTGTTCTCCAGCTCGTCTGTTCCTCCTCAGAAGCTCAATTGTTCCTGAAGTTGCTCATTCAGTCCATTGTTCCAGCAGGTGACATATTTATCCAACCCCTGGGGAGCCTCCGTGCAGCCTCCCTGTGCTACCCCAGCACTCGGTGACTGACAAGTGCTTGGTGACTAAGGGAGTGGGGAAGGGGCGGGCTGCTTGTTTCTACACAGTTCCAGGACAGCTTGGTCAAAGCCCTTGATGTCACCCCTTTCTCCATCCTCCTGGGGGGCTGTGCCTTTTCTGGGGGCCACTGGCCCATCTTTACTAAGTGGCGCAGTGACTTCTCTATGCATTTGTGCAAATCTCTTGCCAACCGAGCTGCCCGGCCCTGGAGGGCAGAGGTCACTCTTGAGATCTTTGCTATATCCGAGCACCTGTCACGAGGCTTTCTACGTCATCCGTGCTCAGAGTGGCGGTGGGAGGTGACAACCAATTCCTCGTGATCGTAATGCTGACAGCTGTTGATTGAGCTTCTAGCCAGGTTCTGTCGCACCTTCCACGAGCCACCTGGTCTGACCCTTCAGAGAATCCCTTGAGGGTGACGTCATAAGCCTGGGTTCACACTTGAGGACACTGGGGCTCAGAAGGGTTCTTATGGTCTGTGTCGGCAATGTCCCCCGGAAGCTCATGTGTCGAAAGCGTGGTCCCCAGTGCAGCCAGGTTCACAGGTTGGGGGCTGTAGGCAGGGATTGGATCCCGAGGACTCTGACTTCACCAGTGGATTAATCCACTTGATGATGAGAGTGGATTAATCCACTTGGTGATGAGAGTGGATTAATCCACTTGGTGATGACCTGGGAGATTGGATGTGGGCAGAGGAAGCAGGTCATTGGGCGTGCCCTGGAAGAGTCTGTCTTCTTTATGGCCTCCTCCTCTTTCTCCCTGCTTCCTGGCTACCTGAGCTTTTCTCCACCACGCCTTTCCGCCATGATATTTCGGGCATGGAGCCAGCTGACTGTGGACTGACTCCTCTGAAACCCTGACCCCATATCACCTTCTCCTCCTCTAGGTTGTTCTTGTCAGGTATTCTGGTCCCAGCGACCCAGAGCTGACACACAGGCTGAGTAGCCACACAGCCATGGGTGGCAGAGCGGGAACCTGAGCCCAGAGCTGTGGGACTCCAAAGTCGTCGCTCATTCAATGATGTTTGCTGAGCAGATGCCACGTGCCAGACACTGGGCCAGGGACATTCCGGGGACAACAATAAACACAGTCAATGTCCCTGCGGAGCTCCCGTTGGTTAGAATTTCACTCAGCCATTCAGTAGCAGGGAAACCTAACCCAGTGGCTACCAGAGATGATTGGTGCTGGGTGCAGGGGCGCCCGCCTGTCATCCAGTGGCTCAGGAGGCTGAGGCAGGAGGATCGCGAGTTCAAAGCCAGCCTCAGCAATGGTGAGGCGCTAAGCCACTCAGTGAGACCCTGTCTCTACATAAAACACAAAATAGGGCTGGGGATGTGGCTCAGTGGTCGAGTGCCCCTGAGTTCAATGCTTGGTATCCCCCCAGAGCTGACTGGGTTGACCAAGAGTGACAGGGGCCTCAGCTCCCTTTCCTGTTCTCCCATCCATGCTGATGGTCACCTGTCCGCGTGGGCTCCATATTTCAGGAAAGAGCTCAGGGAAACAGGAAGGGCCTCTGGGCTGAGTTTGGCCTCTCTTGGAAGCCTTACCCACAAGCCTCAGTGACTTCTGCTCACATTTTCCTGCAGGCGGAGTCTGTAGCCATTCCTAGGCACATGGGAGGCTGGGATGTGGGCCTCCCAGCCTAGGGGAGACAGCTAGCGAGGCTGGGCGTGGGTTAGGCGTTGAGTAAGCCCAGCCATGGAGATCACAGGGGGCAGATTCAACAGAAAAAAAAATCACACAGTAACAAGGGTGCAGTTGCTGTGGGGGAGAAGAGTGTGACCCTCTGGTCTCTGCACTGGAGGCCAGGGGCAAAGACAAGAGGCTCTGCAGCGGGGGTCCTTGGGCTGGATCTGGAGGGCCAAGGAGGTGAACTTGGAGAAGGACGGAGGCGGCCTGCTCCAGGCAGGGGGAGCAGCCCGGGCAGCGGTGCGCGGTGGGCAGGCGCCCAGACCACGCTGGGAACAGTGACTGAATAATTTCCATCTTTATTCTGAAAGCGCTGGGGAGCCTCGGCAGGGGGTTCCCAAACAGGGAGGCAGCCTTGGAGGATGGTGTTTTTTTGGGGAGATCGCCACTGCAGCCGCGTGGATGGCAAGACTGCAGGTCGGTCCTCCTGTGAGGGCTTGTCGCCTTGGCCAGTTGGGAGCCTATGACCGCTGGGGCCAGTGTGGTGGTCGCGGGGATGGAGAGAAACGGAGCTGCTTTGATAACCCCGCGGGAGGCTGGGCTGGATGATGAGGGGACTCAGAGGGAGCAGCGGGTAACAGATGGCATCCAGGTGTTGCTCCAGGACCCACGTGGTGGCTCCCATCTCCAAGCCAGCACATGCTCAGAGAGAGGACTAGGTCTGGCACGGGGTGCTGGGCGTTCAAGGTGAACCTGGAAAAGCCCGCCTTTCTCTGCACGTACCAGGCACAGCCTTGTTCAGCCCCTCCTTCCCAAACTCAGCTGCTGTAGGTTTCTTGCTGAATTCCCTTGACTGACTTCCTGTCCAGATTGCAAACTGCCATTTGGGATGGCGGAGATGTTCCCTCAAGCACCTCCCCAATCCCTCCTGCTCCCTAGCACCGTGGAACCCTTCCTCCAACACAGCTAAGAGCATCATTTTGTGGGACGTCTCCCTCCCTGAGTCATCGCATTCTGGACCCGGGCCATGGCCTGTTTTTCTCTTCTGCATGTTCAGCTTGTCCTTGGGAAAAAAAAGTCCCCACCCTCTGTCTCAAAATCAGCCAGCGCTGGAGTCTAATGGCTTCTGTCTGAGGGAGCAATCCCGTTGCACAGGAGGGTGAGGAACAGACCCGACTCGCAGTGGCTGGGGTCTTGGTGTGGTGCGGATGGCATTGGTTAGGGGCAGGTGAGCCAATCTCTCTGACTGAGTTGGCTTCCTGACCAGGGACAAGCTCATCCTGGGTTTGGCAGGACAGACCATCTACCCGAGAAAGTTCTCGCTCACTGCACAAAAGCTAATCATAAAACTGAAATTTCTCAAGTCCAGGAGAAATCAGAGCCTGTGCCTCTCAGTGCCTTGAGCTGTAGGATGGCTGGGACATCAAGTTGCTTTAGAATCACATCACTATGGATTTCTGTAACCGTCATTTCTTCCTCTTTTGTTCAGAATGGCTTGTTTTAGTAACTTTTTTTTTCAGGTGCCAAAGCAAATTATGTTCATTGTAGAACTTTTGTAATAATGGTTGGTGGCATGTCTAAAGCCAGTGTCCTAATTGGAACCTGGTAGAATTGCAAATGACTGTAGACTCATACTGTTGCAGTTCTGACACTGACGGAGAGCTGTTTGTTATGCAGTGCTATCCCAGGAAGAGCTGACTGGTGCAGATGTCAACATTGCTACTTCAGCTCTAAAGCAGGGAGATCTTTGTTGGCCCTCTTTCTCCTTTACCCCCCACATTCAACCCATCAGCACCTGCTGGGGTTTGGATATGGTTTGTCCCCAAAGGGGTATGTGCTACAAATTTGGTCCCTGGTGTTGAGAGGCAGTGGGACCTTTAAGAGTGGAGTTTAGCCAGGTGTGTGGTGGTGCACGCCTGTGGGAGGCTGAGGCAGGAGGATCGTGAGTTTAAAGCTAGCCTCAGCAACAACGAGGCCTGGTCTCTAAATAAGATACAAAATAGGGCTGAGGATGAGGCTCAGTGGTCGAGTGCCCCTGAGTTCAATCCCTGGGACACCCTCCCCCCAAAAAAGAGGTGGAGTCTAGGGAAAAGTGATTAGGTCATTAGGGGCTTGAGCCTTGGGATTAGTTACTTCTCAGGGACCCTGGTTAGTTTTGCGACAGTCAGTTGTGAATGAAGGGCAAGCTTGGCTCCTGTTCTGTGTGCTACTCAGTGTGTGGTAATCAGTGAGAGCCTCGGAACTGACAGAGACCCATGTCTTTACACAGCTCTCCTCCCCGACCTCGGCCACCTCCACCACCCCAGCCCTGCGTCAGTCCTGTATGGACATTCACCATGACGATGACACCAGCTTGCTCCGGCTCTCCCATCTGGCCTTCCCCACCCTATTCCCCAGCCTGTTGCCAGAGCGAGTTTTAAGCAATCATGTTAGCAGGGTGCGGTGGCACATGCCTGTTATCTTAGTGACTCCGGAGGCTGAGGCAGGAGGATTGCAAGTTGGAGGCCAGCCTCAGCAACTTGGTGAGATCCTCAGCAACTTAGCAAGACCCTGTCTCTAAATAAAACATTAAAAAAGGGATGAGGATGTGGCTCAGTGGTTAAGTGCCCCTGGGTTCATTCCCCAGTATCAAAAAAAAAAAAAAAAAGACAAAAGTAAACAATGATGCTAAGCCACTCCCTGTTCCAACTCCAACAGAGACTGTCCAGGGAAAGGAGACTCAGCCCAAACTCTTGACCATGGCCTCGGAGACACCTATCCTCTGCCTCCACCTGTTTCTCTTGTACCTCCAGTTCTCTCCCCCTCTGCCGGTATACCCGGTCACGGCAGGAGCTGGGCAGAGCCTGCCACTCTGACTTCTAGCCTGGTTCTCTTCTGTTCCAAAGCATGATCCCCCCTTGGGGTCCCAGGTGTCCTCAAGTCTCCCTGCTGCCCCCTTGGTTTTGGAACTGCCACCTGCTTAGACGCTTCTGAGAGACCAGGCACAGCTGGCCTCTTCCTGGTTCCCCTCCTGCCTTCCCTTCTGTCTGTAGAGCTCTCTCGTGGTTTATGGACTCCTTGGATTAACTGTCAACAGCAGAGTTATTAGAGACTCTGCTCTTGGATCCAGGATGGGACATTCATTCAGCTTTTAGAAATTTACCCTGAGAAGTTTTGCTCTGAGATGATAACCCACTGAATCTGCCGTCCATCTCTTGATGCTTCCTAACCAGGCCACTTTGATAGTAATTAACTTCATTATTGAATATGTTTTCATGAATGCAGAAATAACAGGTCAGATTTAGTGCATTAAAACCGATCGGGTCGCCGGGCGCGGTGGCTCAAGCCTGTAATCCCAGCACTTAGGGAGGCTGAGACAGGAGAATCGCGAGTTCAAAGCCAGCCTCAGCAACGGCGAGGCACTAAGCAACTCAGTGAGACCCTGTCTCTACATAAAACACAAAATAGGGCTGGGGATGTAGCTCAGTGGTCGAGTGCCCCTGAGTTCAATCCCCAGTACCAAAAAAAAAACAAAACAATAAAACCGATTGGGTCCAGACTGCTCCAGCTCTGATTTTCAAATGCTGAGTGGTCTCCAAACTCTCCATTGCCCACCTTCTCCCTGTCCTGGGACCTTAATTATAAGGAGGACGGGGATACGAGTGACCATGCTGATGATGGTCAGTGATCAGTGAGCGCGCTCCATGTCTCCAGTGCTATACGGAAGGGCTCCCATGCCTTATCAGAGTTCAGACACTTTGGTAGTCTTCCCAACTGGATTTGTTCTCACCCCCAGGTTACAGATGAGAAAACCAAACCTCAAGGAAATGAACGGCCTTTCCCAGCATCCTCTGGCTCATAAGCAGCAGGGCCAGGATTCAGTCAGGCTGACCGTAAGATCTGCATCGTCAACCCCTAAGCGATGCTTCTTGCCTTCCAAGGGGAAACCGAGGAACTACAGGATATACTTCCAAGTAAGCTCGGGCAACTGAACATACTCTATGATTAAAAATCGTGCCTGGTGCAAAGGAATTTAGAGGTTTGTATTGCAAAATCTCCCTCCACGGGGATTTCATCTACCAGGCAGGGGACAGCGTGTGAAATATCATGAACTTTGGAATCAGACTTGGAGCCCAGCACTGGCACTAACCTCTTGCACGATCGGTCAGGGGACTTTGTTCACTTCTGACCTGTTCTCTCTCTCCCTCCACCCACTCCAGCTCCCACCACTGTGATGGACCCGTTTTGTGGATGGGAGATGGAACAGCGGAGGAGAGTCAGCGACTCTCAGGAGCTGCGGGAACTGGCAGGCACACTGCCCCCTAGTGGTGGAGGTGGGTGTGAGAGATGGTGGAAAGTCAGGCTGGCACTGTGCTAAATGGACCACTGCGGCCAGAGGACTTCTGTCATGGGGCCTGTCCTGTGCATGGCAGTATGTCCTCTCCTCACTACGTGCCTGTTGTGACAATCAAAAAGGTCCCCAGACATGGCCATGTTTCTCCTGGGGAACAAAATCCACACCCCCACCCCGCAAGCTGAGAACCATTTCGACGGAAAAAATTCCAAAAGTGATAACAAGTCACAGGCTAAGGGACGACGTCTCACTGGGCTCAAGTATGTGCAGTCCATTTACATGAACTAAAATGTCTTTTTTTCATGTTAAACAATTTTAAAATCATTCTTGCCACTAGTGTGATGGAAAGCTTCCCCCCAGTGTTTCCCTGTGACATCGGGATTTGTCTTGTACACTGCAGGTTGTGTTTCTCATCAGAGAGGATGTTTTCTGTCTCCAGGTCTCAGATTCTGTCTCCAGAACAATAGGCATAATGATATCTAGTCCTTAGGATTTCTAGAAGATCCTATATCAAGTGCCCAGTATGCAGTAAGAGCTCCATATATGCTAGTCATCTTCTTCTTATATGGATAGCAAGGACTCCTTTCAGAGGAGGAGGTATGTGGTGCAACCAAGAAGATCCAGCAGGGCAGTGAGGCCTCTGGTTTGTGTTCCAGCCCTGCAGCGGCCTTGCTGTGTGACTTTGTACCAGTTGCTCACCCTCTCTGAGCCTCACTTGCTCCTGACTGTAAAGTGAGGAAGTTGGACAGAAACACTCATAGGTACCATGCTATGGGTTTTGTGGAGCTGATTATGGCTGTGATTCCTTAACTAAGTTTGCACTAGGGTCATCTAAGAAGCCAGTGGCCATGGAGCTTTCTGGACCCTAATCTGGTCAGTCTGGGCTGCATTGGGGACATCATTTTTATTCAGCTTCTCCCCTCTGCCCCTGGAGTTTCTGAGGTGGGAGGCACTGGGTCCCGGCTCTGGCAAACACTGTCCTCTCTGCTACTGAAACCTAGCAGGGAAATGACAGGGAGCTCCGCCAGCCTGCTGAGAACATGGACCCCGATCGCTATGCCACGGTCCTCTGGTGTCCTGTAAGACATTTCTGGAAGGTCGGCCTGAATTGAACCACAGGCAAACTGAGTCTTGCCTAGCATTGACCTTTAGAAAGGGAACTTCCTGGACTGAAGGGCAAGCGGACCCGGATACCCAGTCCTAGGTGGTGTCTGCGCGGTGCTGCTGGGCAGAAGACAGCCCTGGGCAAAGGACAGGCATGGACGCCGCCGGCCTGAGCCAGTACCTGCCAGGTGCAGGGCTTCACCTGGAGCTCTTGCTTCCTGACACTTCCAGCAGCCACTGACCTCGACTCCGTTTCACACATGGGGCGACGGGGGCTCCAGGGCGTGGGAATGACTTGTCACTTGGTTGGGAAGTGGCCAGACTCTGGCAGCCGGTCCTTGCTTGTGATGTTAACCACGCTGCCCGGTGCTGCCAGGTGTCTCTGCTGGTCTCAATTAGGAGAAGCAGAGGGTGCAGCCAGGATGCTAATTGGCCATTAGACCACAGGCTCACTGCAGCCGAGGGACAGCGTGGTCTCCTGGGCCGGGGCCGATGCGGGGAAGATTTAATTGGGTCTCGAAGGCTGCGGGGAGAATCGGATGAGCTGGGGAGAAAGGGTTTGAGCTTTCCATTCCTTATTTGTTCAGAATTCCTTGGCGCTCCCAGAGGCTGGCCTCTTGATCCTTATTTCTATCCCCGTCCCGTCCCTGTCTCCCTCCTCTTTCTTTTTTCTTTGATCCAGACCCCTTTCCTCCCTTCCTCCCTTTCCTATGTCCTCCTCCCTCTTTCCTCTTTCTTTCCCTCCCCCTCTCCTTCCCTTTCTGGTCTGTCCATCCATTTCTTCATTCAACCTGTGGTCCCCGAGTGCGCCCAGGGTGCTAAGCTCGGGGGGTCCCTGACGACCACCCCCCTGGCAGAGTTCACTGTCTATGGTAGAGGGATAGTGGAGTTGGGGGCTCCATGGAGATTACAGTGACCAATCCTGTAGGCATTGCATCTGGTGACCCTCCAGATGCCACAGACGGAGAAGCCTGAGGAGTGCCCGTCCTGTCATCTCACCTGTCAATAAGAGCTGGCTCTCGGGGACAGTGGAGAGCCAGGAGCCCGTGACCTAGTACTGGCTGTGCTTCTGGACCTCGGTCTCCTCTGTTGTGCAAGGGGGACCCCTGGCTGCTCTGCCTGCTTCAGGAATGGGGGGCTGAGGTGCCCAGGTCAGGGGCTTGGATGACGGTTGCCGACCTCTTAAAGCGTGCAGGTACCAGCTGGGCTGGCGGGGCTCTGCTGGTCCAGCTCATCGTGCAGCCCCAGGACCTGGACGGTGGCCAGTAGGTATCTGTTGAGTGACTGTATGATGATTTCCATTTTGCACACATGGCACCTGTGGCCCAGCAAGGGGAAGCCACTTGCTCGTGTCCCCATAAGGAGTAGATGGTGGATCCCGGGGTCTAAGCAGCCCTACCACACTCTGGTGTCTATGTCTTTCATCTCCTGGGAGAATGTGTCCCTCCAGTGAAGTGCACTGGCCTTCCCAGACCAGCTGCCTCCTCACCCACCTGGTGGCCTGCCGGACAGACATTGTCTTTCCAATGTCACTGGGAATCATGTGTCTCTTTGTGCTGAGGCCACAGATGCCCAATTCACACAGCGTGATGCTTTAACAAGTCCTCCTTGGGCCTCTCCCCTTCACTGATTTTTTTTTTTTTGGTACCAGGGATTGAACTCAGGGGCATTCGACCACTGAGCCACATCCCCAGCCCTATTCTGTGTTTTATGTAGAGACAGGGTCTCACTGAGTTGCTTAGGGCCTCACCATTGCTAAGGGGCTTTGAACTCCTGATCCTCCTGCCCCAGCCTCCCGAGCCGCTGGGTGACAGGTGTGTGGCTGCGCCCAGCGGGTCATCCCTTGACATCATTGAGGAATGGTGGGTTCTAGGACCCTCAGAGGGGCCCAACCCCACAGATGCTCACGTGCCTTTTGTAAAACGGCATAGTAATTTGCACATGACCTTGGTGGCCTGTCCACGTATTTTGAATCATCTCGATATTTCTTGTCATACGTAACACAATCTAAATGCTATGTAAATAACAGCTCTACTGTTAGAGAATTATGTTATGTTTAGAGAATAATGAAAAGAAAACAAAAGAAAAAGTCCATACATGCTCAGTACAGATGAGATTTTTCCCCCCAAATATTTTGGACCTGTGGTTGGTTGTATTTGTGGGTCTGGACCCTGTAGACAAAGACGGCTGCCTGATCATGGTCAGCACCACAGAAGGCTTTGTTTGGGCTTGAAAAGGGATAACAACATGGTATTTATAAGGTGCTCAGCGCTGGCCTGGTGTACGACACAGCCTCGTGAATGATACGTTCATGGAAAGGAGGTTGTTCTTCTTCCTCTCTGCTTTGGGCTATTTATACATCTGCATCTCTTTCCAACTGGACTGTGCGTTCACACATGGAGGGAAGGTGACCTCCAGCCCCTGCTCTCTACCCCTCTGGGAGGCTGGCTGGACATGGAAGGGTCTCAGGGGGTTGTTTATATAACGATCCAAGTTCTGGGCTCACTTCTTGCAGACACTGGCCTGGGCTGGGTCTTCTGTGCTCAGAACCCTGATCTGATGGGAGGAAGCCGGGCACCTCACTCCATCACAGCAGATGGGAAAGGGCTTCAGAGGCTGCCGTCTGGCATCACTGAGTGGAAGGCCCTCGAAGGGGAGGAGGTTCCCACTGAAGACCACATTGCATTGGCTAGGCCCAGGTGGGGACCTGGATCCCATCTTGTCATCCTTTTTACGAATAGAAGACGAATGCTAAGAGAGTAGAGAGGACTTGCACACAGTCACACAGATCGGGCAAGGACAAGCAGGGACTTAAATAGCCACATTGTTAATGTAGAATCCCCAATGGATGGATAACAGTAAAAGAGGAGGCGCTGTCTGCAGATGCAACCTTAAGGCGGCTGAAGGGCAGAAAGGGGGTTGCAAAGGAGATGTTCAAAAAGAGACAACGGCAGGTGCAAAGGCCCTGTGGTAGGAAAAACCTCAAGAAGGTTGATGTGACCAAAGCAAAGAGAGTAAAGGGAGGATGTTGGTGGAGGAGAAGTAGGGAGGCTGCATGGGGCACATCTTGTAAGTCCCAAAGAGGAGTCTGTTTCATTTGAAAAGTGAGTGTGCTGTAGGCAGTGGGCTTGGAACTGTCACGGTGGTGTCAGGAGGGGAAGGATGAGAGTCCAGCTGTTGCTCACCAGCAGTGGGAGCATGAGGTGTGTATGTTCCTAAAACTAGAGAGCTGCAGAAAGTGAGTGACATTTCATTTCTGAATTGCTGTTCTCATCCTTGTCCAAAGAGCATCAGTCCATAGAATAAGGTCCTGGGTTCAAATCCTAGTTCTGCTCATGTGCCCTGCAGCAGGGCAGGAGAGCCCAGTGATGAGGCCATGCCACCTACTTCCTAGCCATGTGACTTGGAGCAAGTGACTTCTCCTTTTGTGTCTCAGTTTTTCCACATGTAACCTGGGGACAATAAAAGAAGCTACCTACTGGGGGTGGTCGTATGGATTTACTGAAAATCAACAGCCTGGTGTCTGAGACATGATGGCCATTAGTATTATTACTGTGGTCAAAGTGGCTTTATTCACACAAGGACCATACACGTCCACCTTGGGGACAGGGCATCTGTACCTGCAGAGGCAGGGTGGGTTCTTAGGAAAAGTTCAAAAACAACTCAGAAGGACACAGGTGGTAGAAAGAACTGGATTTGTCTCCACAATTGCCCATGAGGGCTTCGCAAGACCCCAGCGCTCCCTGGGGCTCGTGTTCCAAGAGGAGCTGACCCTTTGAACTCCTTGGATGGGCAGCATGCTCTGGGTGGGGAGCAGGCAGGATGGGAGTCTCTAATCCAATCTTTCATGGCTTCTCTGTGGCTCCTGTCACAGGATTAGGGGAAGCCAGGACCTCAGCTCGGCTCCTGTCAGCGAGAGGTCGGGACCCTTCAGCACCTTGCAGGGTGGGTGCCCCCTGCATGAGCCATGCGCTCAGCTCTGGAGAGAAGACCCAGCTCACCAGGCAGATGCCTACCGCTGCTGAATGCTCCTTCTTCCCAGAGGTGAATGCCTCGGAAATGATCCCCGACAAGTCACTGGGGTTAAAAACCTGATCCAAGCCAGGAGCGGTGGCTCACGCCTGTCATCCTAGAGGCTCGGGAGGCTGAGGCAGGAGGATCGCGAGTTCCAAGCCAGCCTCAGCAATGGCGAGGCCCTAAGCAACTCAGTGAGACCCTGTCTCTACATAAAACACAAAATAGGGCTGGGGATGTGGCTCAGGGGTCGAGTGCCCCTGAGTTCAATCCCCAGTCCCCCCACCCCAAAGAAAAAACGTGATCCAAGGTGACTGCAGGCAGCTGGAGACACCATTTTCAGACTATGAAAGGAAGACCTGGGGAATTCTTTCTATTCATTCATTTACTTCTTTTGGGATTTTTTCTCCCATTTTCCCTGTCTACCCTTCATGGTGTGACTTTCCAATGTCCTTGTGGAATCCAGTTTTCCTCCTGTGTCTCCACGAGGGATCCATTTTGTTTTGAAAAGAAAGGGAACAGCACAGCCACTGGGGTCCACCATTCCAAGATGGCGGGGAGGGATCTGCCAGAGAAAGTTCTCCAAGCCAAGAACAAGAAGACCAGGGCGGAAGTTTATCTTAGGACTTCAGTGACCTCATTTAATGTTACAATTTTAAAAAAATAAGTTTCAGCGAATGGCAGATGGTATTTACACATCTGTCACTGAGCGCTTTCTTCTAACCAAATACCACCCACATAAAAGTGGATGGCAGTCCAGTTCTGAGAAATGTTTTTCTTGAGCTACTTTGTTCTCCTCTCTTAAAAAGGATGTGTCACTTTCTAACTGTTTCTTTAGTTCAAATAAACACTTCTTCGTACTCGCCCAGTTAGTTCCCAGTAGCTCAGACAGAGCACGTAACGTAGGCCAGATGCCCCTTGGGGGACCTCACTTAGTCACTGTGTGCTTTTAGTCATTTAGAAGCCTTTGTCCATCAACATTAAAAGTTCTAAGAATTTCATTCCCCGCGTCAAATAAACACAAACCCCCTGAACGGCATCCAGTCTCTCGGTTGTGATTTTATGTTCTCTCTCCTCCTCCTCCTCCTTTCAATCTCTTCTAACCGTGGGCTGCCTTCTCCCCTCCAAATCTGGCCAGCTGGCTCTAGAATTCTTTTGTCAAGGCTTCTGGAAAAAACAAGGTATTGTCGTCTGTCTGTTCACATCTTTCTTCTGGGCAAGCTGCTTCCTTCTGGAAGTTCCACCTGAGGTCTGGCCAGTGACTCTCACAGGTAACACTCCAGGTGATGTTCCTGCTTTGCATGGTTTGGCTTCCAAGATTTCATCTCCCTCTTCTTCCCCATCAGGGAATCCATGACCTTTGATCCAGGGTTCCACCGAATATTCTAGCTGGGATAAAAGGCTTGGGATGGGTGTAGCTAAGAATAGCTGACATTTCTTCGTCTTTTCCCAGTGCCAAGCCCCACACGAACTACTTCACACGCATCCAGTTCTCAGAATAGCTCTGTGAGGCAGGAGATATCACGGCTTTCACCATTCAGATGAAGAAACTGGGCTCAGAGAGGGAAAGCAACCTGCCTAAAGATACACAGCTAAGTGTAGAACGATGTTTACTCCAAAGCCTCTTTCGTAGCCACCTGACTTTACAGCTTTTCTCCCTGGGTATTGTTCACTGGCCCTCGGTGACATTAGTTTCTCCGGCAGTTACCAGAGTTACAGTTTCCCTGAGTTACCAGCAGCTCTGGGGGATGGTAGCCTGTCTCACCTCTGTACCTGAGGCAGTGTTGGGCTTGTGACGCCCCCTGTCTAATTGAGGAGCTTGAGCTGAGTCCAGCTGTGTGCTGGGGTGGGGGAGGAGGCGAGGGAGAGAGGGGACGTCCAGTCTCTGTCCTCAAAAAAGAAAGTAGACACAAAGTCATCAGGGATGGTCCATTGTCCATTCTTGCCAATCTCCGTCCCAGCGACAGGACAGTGGTTCCCCACCAGCGAGGTCCAGACGCTCCACCCACGGCCATTGGCCCTCTGCCCCCCCAGGGGCTGTATCCTGCTTTTCCTCCCCCTTCCAGATGTCACTCTCCTCCACGCCGGACCCCCTCTCCATCTCCAGGGGCAGGGTCTGTCCACTTCAAAGCCCCTGGTCTTGAAGCATCGCTGGTTTTTCCAACTCTTTTTTAGCTGTAGGGTCTTTTATTTCGTTGAGAACATATCATGAGTCTCAACATACAAAGGAGATAAAAATAGGGTTTTCTGGGGCTGGGCTTGCCTAGTGTGTGCAAGGCCCTGGGTTCAATCCCCAGCCCCGGAGGGGGGGAAAATGGGAGTTTCTGGCTGACATCAAAGGGTTCTAAAACCATGAAAGTTTTTTTAGGATAAAGATCAGGCTCCTTGGTACCATCTGAATTGCCCTGTGTGGCCTGAAAGGTCTTGTTTCCCTGGCTCATCCCAGCTCACTGACCTGCATCCCATTCGTTAAGCTCTTCATGTTTGTCCCCATCCTGGGGCTATTAAATGTGCCGTCTTCTTTCTCTGGAATATTCTCGACCCACACTTTTTTACCCAGTTAGTTTCCACTTCTTTTTTTCCATTTTCTTGCTTTTCTGGGAAGATTTCCCCAGCCCCCAAGCCTGGCCGGAATCGGTGGTGTACATCTCTTTCTTTTGTGAGGGGCGGTTGGCTTTGTCTACATTTGCTCATGGTCTGCCTGTCATGAAACAGGCACTTGATAAATATTTGATAAATGTGCGAATAGGATGGGAGTCTCAAAGGCCCTCTGGCCTGGCCATGTGCTCCCCTGATTTCCCCTGGATCCAGATGGAAAAACCACCAGACTGAATCATTTGTAAGGGATTTTTTGAGCCTAAAATCCTATAGCACTCTGATGCATATCAGGTGAAGTAGCTGTGTACACAGGGCTGGCTCTACCTTCTTTTAGACTTGATCCTCTGGGCCCAAGACCAGGAGTGGGGTAAGCTCGGGGCACGTTCCTGCCCTTAGCCTTAGATCCAGATGGCATTGCTCGTCGGAGGAATGACCGAGGTTTTGCCAATGCCATTAACAACCTAATCTCATCCCAACAGACGCCATCAACTAAATGCTTTGGCCGGACTGAAGTCTGACGATCGTAAAACCTTGGAATAATGAAAGAAAAAAAATCTTGAACTGGTTTCCCCTTTCATGGGGTGGAAATTTCCATTCTAACAGTAGACTTCGTGGGCCTTCATGGTTCTCTTCTCCAAGAAATGCAGAGACCTGAGCAAGTCTCTGGATGAAACCAGGACTCTGGGGATTCCAAGTCTATTTTGTTGGGGGGGGGGGTACTGGGGATTGAACTCAGGGGCACTCGATCACTGAGCCACATCCCTAGCCCTATTTTGTGTTTTATTTAGAGACAGGGTCTCTCTGAATTGCTTAGGGCCTAGCTGTTGCTGAGGCTGGCAATCCTTCTGTCTCAGCCTCCCGAGCTGCTGGGATAACAGGCAAGCGCCACCATGCCCAGCAATTCTGAGTCTTAGAGGTAGAATCACCAGGGACAGACACCCACCAAGGGTTGGAGAAAGAGCAAATGGATGAAAAGGAGTCAAGGGAGTTCTTGCCAAATGCAAAGGGCAGGCTACTGTGACTCTACTCTGTCTACACCGGGAACACAGATCTCCATGTTAGCACCCTTTCTAAGGATGCCTGAAATTGGGTTGTTGCACAAAATTTAAAATTTAAAATCGAGAAATTTAAAATGTCGGAATGATGAATTTTAAAATGTTGCAACATTTTTCCAGGCTGAACCCCACATGCACGTGGGCTAGGTTTGGCTTGTACGCTCTCTTCTGATTAGGAGTTTGGAAAAATTTCCAGCGCCTTGCATCTCCCCAGGAGTCCTCTGGGCTGTAATCAGAGAACCATCGTGAGCGTGCGGGCTGGAGCAGGAGAGTCCCTGCACCCACTCTCCCAGGCAGAGCACAAAAGAACCCGCCCCCAGGAGCTCACTAGCCCCTGATGGCATGTCACCCGATGTCGGAATTACATTAAATTATCACCACATGAATGCCTTCCGCTATTGTTATTTGTGTTCCAAAAGTCCCAATGAATTCTAAAAGGAGCACTATGTTCCTTTAAAGAGAGAGAGAAGGAAAAAAAAAAAACCCCAATGTTCTGTCCTCTCTCAGAACCCACTCAGGAAAATGAGCTTTCTGAATTCGAGTCCCCTCCTTCCCTCTGGGGGCAGAGAAGGAAAGAGGGAGAAATGATGGAGGCTCTCGATTAGTTCACTGAAAAGTTTTCTTCTGCCTTTATTGTTGCTTCATCTGTTGCTCCAACAGAAACTGGCCTAACAGGGTCAGGGATAGAGGCGGGTGGGCCCGGGGAGGAAGGCAATGGCTCGTCTCTGTCAAGTCGCTTTCCAGGTGGTTGAACTAAGTGTTATCCTTCTCTTTTCTCACCTTGGTTCACAGATAAATGATATCTTTGGCTAACGTAGATGTGTGGTATTTGCAGCTTCGCAGGACATGCTTTTTTCTCTCCTTCCTTTCTTCTTCTTTCCTTCCTGTCTGCTCGCCTCCCTCCTTCCTTTCTCTCTTCCTCCATTCACCCACCCACCCATCCATCCACTAATCCATTAGTCCATCCGTTCTTCCACTAATCCACCCATCCACCCATCTACCCCTCCATCCATCCATCCACTAAATCCAACCATCCATTCATCCATCCATCTATCCATCTACTAATCCATCCTGTAATCCATCCATCCATCTGTCCATCTATCCATCTTTTCCTTTATTCAGTAAGCATTTACTGAACATCCTATACCTTCTAGACACATAAACAGAATGGATAATAAAAGCACCTACTTGAGTCATTTTAAGTCATATTTAAGTTGAAGGCACTTTTTGGCTTACGATGGCGTTACATACCAACAAAACCACCACAAAGTGAGAACACTGTAAGTCAAGAGTTCATTGAATACACCTAACCTACTGACCACCAGAGTGTAGCCTGGCCGACCTTAGACGTGCCCAGGACATTTGCATCTCCCACTGCTGGCAAAACTGTCTCACCCCATCTCATTCTGTTGTGTTGACTACCTCCTGTGACTCACTGAGCACTGTCCTGAACGCCAGAAGCACAGGGCCGAGGGGTGACTTTCACACCATCACAACATTGAAAAACTGAGTGAGACCGTTGTAAGTCAGGGACCATCTGAACATGAATTCATCTACACCAGCTTGGGAGAAAGTTAAAGAACTTGCTTGATTTGCCTTATCATTCCAAAGAACAAGTGTCTACCAAGAGCTTGGGTGCACTGGGTGCTGACCTGTGAATCTGCTCCCTATTTTAGATAATTAATGTGCACCAATAAAAAATAGGCAACAACACCTGCTGATTGCCTGGTGTCTCGATACAGTCACATCAAAATAGGAGCACCTTGCTCCACTGAGTGATTATAGGCTAAAGTGAGCCCCCGTCCTGGGTTTCCACGAAAACCTGTTTCCTTTGCCTCTGGCTGCAGAGCTAGACTGGACATCCCAGATGCCTTTGCGAGTGAGCACTGATGGACGTCTGTGGAACAGGAAGAACATGCTGTGCCCCTTACAAACCCCGACCATTAAAAGCCCCTCTGTGTCCACCACGTCTTCCCTTCCCTCATCTTCCAGACGATGCTGCAGATCCATCAAAGAAGGATGGTGGTGTGTCAAGAACGAAGGGATCTGCATGTGTAAATGATCATCGAGAAGATTCCTGCTGACTTGAAATCTGCAGCAGACCTATTGTAAGAGGTCAATTTGGCCACTCTAGGCCTCTGAGGTTTGGGGCTTTATTTGTTATAGCACCTCACATTATTTATCCTAATATACCCACTATGTCACCAAATGAAGAAATGAAGATCTGCTTCAAGACCAGATTGAATGGATAGAGAGGTGAGTGTTCTCCAGCACACGCCACGACATCATGGTATGTGAATTTCACCTTATGAATGGACTTTAGAGTCTCATTTGTGGCTCTAAAATGACTTTGGCCTATGGAGCACACTCTGGGGTAATTCACAGACTAGGCAATGACTTGGTGAATAGAGGAAGTAAACACTTCAACTCTCATTTTTCCAACACACATCAGCCATGCAATTTCAGTCACATGGGCTGTTTGTGCACAGGTGGGCTATTCACTTGGCCATCACTGCCCAAGTGATTATAGCAAGGAGAGACTGAGCATTCTTTCAGAAATCCACTCAGTCATGCCCTGGATCACATCATAGCTCAGTTCACCTACAGCTGCAACCTAGATGGTTGAAATTCTCCTCTTCAAATGGAGACAAAACACCCATCCCAAAGAATGTGGGTCATAAATGAGAAACACATGCACGCACACACATATGCACACATACACAACCTGGTATTGTGGGTGGTGCACAGTACCCTTTTAAAAATCCTGTAAAGCCTGACTCTGATTCCCAGCATGTTTCTTCAGAGATCAAAGATTAGAAAACTTTTGAAAATGTAAAAAAACATAATAATGACAAGAGGGTCTGATCCTCCCACAAATAATAGTTGTGTCAGTCTTTTTTCTGCTACTGTCATGACATACCTGAGGCTGAGTATCTTATAAAGAAAAAAGGTTTGTGTAGCTCACAGTTTTGGAAGTGAAAGGTGCAAACAGCATGGTACAGGCTCTGGTGAGAGATCCCTTGGTTGTGTGACATCACGGAGGACAGCAGGATGGTGGGAACACAGGCAAGAGGGACAGCTCACCAGAGAAGACAGGAAGCTCAAGTGCTAGGAGAGGCCCGTCTTGCAAACTGTCACTGGGCTACACTTCTGAACATTGTCTCTCAACATTGCCACACTGAGGAGACCAGTCTCCTGACATGCAAACCCTTCAACTGTTCCCAAACCATAGCAATAGGTCTAAACTCTCAAGGCACTAGAAAGTGAAAAAAAAAAAAAAAAAAAAGAATGGGCAGACTCGGAAAGAGAGTCAAAGCATGGACAAAGTAGATGGCGTGGGATGAGTCATTTGTTTTTGTAGCTTTCAGATTTAGAAGAAGCCAAAGGCAGGCCTTCTTGGTGAAAGTAAACAGCCAAGAAAAACTCATAACCTTTCTGGTCTACAAAATAGAGTTCAGAGTTTGGTACCATCACAGCTGATGGGAAGTGATGGGGAGATACTCCGAAAAGAAAGTCAGAAAGGAGCAGGCCTGGGTGCTATGCATTAGCTGCCTAAGTTGTAGTCTTTTTTTTTTTTTGGTACTGGGGATTGAACTCAGGGGCACTCGACCACTGAGCCACATCCCCAGCCCTATTTTGTGTTTTATGTAGAGACAGGGGCTCACTGAGTTGCTTAGCGCCTCGCCGTTGCTGAGGCTGGCTTTGAACTCGCGATTCTCCTGTCTCAGCCTCCCTAAGTGCTGGGATTACAGGCGTGTGCCACTGTGCCGGCCTAAGTTGTAGTTTTATTTCAGAACTTCACACATGTGGTCAATAGGAAGTGGTGCCGTTAACAATAGAACTAGACTAAGATTTCAGGGGTCACACAAAAGGCAGATTTTGGTTAGAGTCCCACCAAATCAATTGCCAAACAAAAATGCAAGTGCCAACACTCTTCAGAGCAATATAAAAAAATTACCTAAAGAGTCTACAATATAATGTTAACAGCCTCCAAGATATACTCCCAAATATCTTGAAAATTTGACACAGGTTCATGAAAAAAAGACAATCAACTGAGACTCACCTTAAGGTGCCCCAGATGTGGAAATTAAGAGATAGGGGTTTATAATGAAGTTATGGTAACTGAGTTCAATAAACTAAAAGAAAATATGCATACAATCCATGAAAAGACAGTATCAATAGAAGATATAAAAAGAATGGAAACTCTAGATTTGAAAACAAAATCTAAGATTAAGTATTCACTGAATAAGCTTAAAAGCAGAATCAAGATGACAGAGAGAGTCCAGAGACCTGAAGACAGATCAACAGACTATCCAGTCTGATGAAATGAAAGAAAAAAGGATTAAAAATAAAAGGGTCTCAATGCTGGGCATGGTGACACATGCCTGTCATCCCAGTGGCTTAGGAGGCTGAGGCAGGAGGATTGCAAGTTCAAAGCCAGCCTCAGCAACAGTGAGGCACTAAGCAACTCAGTGAGACCCTGTCTCTACATAAAACACAAAATAGAGCTGAAGGTGGCTCAGTGGTCGAGTGCCCCTGAGTTCAACCCCCAGTATCCCTTTCCTCCCAAAATAAAAGGTCTCAAGGATTTATAGGAGAATATATAAATGTCTGATATGCATGTCATTTGAGAAGAGAAGCTGGTGCCTGTCTCCAGCAATTTCAGACAAGAAATAAAGAGAAAGAGGTAGAAAATGGACTTAAATATATGATGACTGAAAATTTCCCAAATTTGGTGAAAAGCACACATTTACAGATTTGAGCAATTCAGCAAATTCCAAACAGAGTAAATATGAAGGAAAGTATGCCCGGGCATATCATACTCAAACTGCTGAAAATCAAGGATAAAGAGAAAAATCTGAAAGCCTTTGAATGAAATCAACGCATAATTACAGAGGGTACATGTACAGCATGCAGGGCATATCATATGTGGGTGATAAATTGACATTTCATGAATTTCTCATCATAGACCGTGAAGTCCAAAAGTCAATGGTTCAATTTCTTTAAAGGTGAAAATGGGAGAAAAAAGAGTTTCCAAACAGAATTCTATATCCAGCTAAAATATCCTCCAAAAATGTGAGTTTAGCAAAGACATTCTCAGATAAAGGCAACTGAGACAATTCATTACCCAGCAGAACTAAAGGAAATTCTTTGGGATGCAGGAAAATAACACCAACAGAAACTATATTCCTCAGGGTAGAAAATCAAGTGCATTGAAAGTAGTCAATAATTGAAGGTAAGCAACTTTTTCTCTTAATTTTTTTTAAAAGTATGTATGACTATTTAAAACAAAAATGATAATTTGTCTTGTGAGCTGGTAAATGTGTAGATGTAGTATAGGTGACAGTTACAGCATGAACTGTGGGGTTCAAAGGGGCCAAGGTGAGGGTTAATGGTTGTTAATTTTCTCAAATTTATGTAAAGTAGTTCAAGATTAGCTCTAGGGGCTGGGGCTGTAGCTCAGTGGTAGAGTGCTTGCCTTGCATGCGTGAGGCACTGGGTTTGAGCCTCAGCACCACATAAAAATAAATAAATAAAATAAAGATATTGCATCCATCTACAACCAAAAAAATATTTTAAAAAATAGCTGTAAGCAGAATACGAAAAGTTAAGGACCTATGTTGTGATCGCCAACACAATCACGGGAGAACGCAAAGATCTATGGTAAAGACATCAGTGAATGAAATGAAATTTTAAAAAATTCAAATAATTTGGAAAAAAGTTTGGAGAGGGCCATTCGAAGAAAGAAAAAGAGAAGGCACAGAAAAAAAAACAGTGAGGTGAAGATTTAACTGTACCCTTATCAGTAAACACATGAAGTGTTAGTATAATATTAGGTAACATTTACTGAGCACCTACTCTGCCTTATTTGAATCATTTCCTATAATCCGGATAACATTTTGTGAGACAAATGTTTACTTTCATTGATGAAAGAATGGAGGTTCAGGGAGATTAAGTGCCTTACCGAAGGTGATATTAAAATCAAAATAACTCACGATGAAGCTTATAAACATGCAATACCATTCTGCCTCTAAGGTGGAGACCAAGTTTTGTTATGTTAGTGCAAGACTAGAGTTACTGGGGTTTTCCAGAGTGGTTGCACTGATTGTCAACCACTTGATATCTACCCAAAGGACTTAAATATAGTGACATGGCCACATCAAGGTTGATAGCAGCTCAGTTCACAATAGCTAAACTATGAACCAACCTAGGTGCCCTTCAATAGGTGAATGGATAAAGAAAATGTGGTACATATACACAGTGGAATCTTATTCAGCCATTAAGAAGAATGAAATTATGGCACTTGCAGGTCAATGGATGGAATTGGAGGCTATCATGCTAAGTGAAATAAGCTCATCCCCCAAAACCAAAGGCTGAATGTTCTTTCTAATATGGGGAGGCTAATTCACAATAAAGTGCGGTTAGAGAAGAATAGAAGTTCATTGCATCCAACAAAGAGGAATAAAGGGAACGGGGGAGGATAAGACCGTATAATGAACCAGACAGAACGTTCCTGTGCTCATGTGTGGATACGTGACTAGCGTGACTCCACATCATGTTCAAGCACAAGAATGGGGAGTTATACTCCACGTATGTATCATCTGTTGAAATACTATTGTCATGTATAACTAAAAATAACAAATAAAGAGATTTAAAAAAGAAATGAAGTACTGCAGTGCTCCTCACCCCCTACAGAGAATACCCAAGCAACTTGTAAAAAAAAAACAACAGGAAAAGACCCACAGCAGAAAACACCCGCCCCAGGCCTGTCTTCCACCCAGGTGATCCTGTACACCAACCCCTAGGAAAGCTAATATTGAAGTTCCTGCTGTTTTGCTTTAAATGAAATTTTAGATGTATTAAGAAGGAAATAGGGGTTGTCAGGGTTCAAAATAATGCTAGATTATTCCAGAGGTCCTCTTTAGGAATAAATTGTCCCTGGAGCTTTCAAAATAAATTACTGTGGCTTCATCAGGCACAGAAGATTAGCTTTAAGTCCAATGCTTCAATGCCATTTTCAATTTTCTGTTCAGAAAGAGATGGCTCAGTTTCTCGGGGTTCATTCACCTTTCTTGGATAGTTTAGCTTCAAACAAGTTTTCCTAGTTGGTGAGACAGAGGCTCGGGTGGGTGCTGTTTCTTACTTCCTAGAACACTGTGATTTCCCATTTCCCACCAGACAGTGCCTGTGGTCCTGCAGCTGGCTGGATCACCTCACTGTTCTGACACACCAGGGTCAGTCGGTGCTTTCTGGGTTTTTGAGATTTGTTTTGGTCTCACTGCCAAAAGTGTAATGTCAGTCCACAGTTTTGAAACTTGACTTTTTTTTTTTTTTCTGGGGTAGGGTACTGGGGATTGAACTCAGGGGCACTCGACCACTGAGCCACATCCCCAGCCCTATTTTGTGTTTTATGTAGAGACAGGGTCTCACTGAGTTGCTTAGCGCCTCGCCGTTGCTGAGGCTGGCTTTAAACTCGAGATCCTCCTGCCTCAGCCTCCCAAGCCGCTGGGATGACAGGCATGCGCCAGCTCTATTGAATCGTAACCAGAGGAGAGGAGCAGCAGACACATTTCAGGAAAGGAATCCATGATGCTGCTAACGAGAAGACCACCCTGGCCCCTGTAAGTCACTGAAGGTGACCTTGGAGAGCCAAATGGAACTAGGTGTCAACAGATCTCGAATGCCAGGCGAGCAGGGGCGACGGGCAGTGGGTCAGCGTGGGGTGTGCCAAGACAGCCACACTTACTCTGGAATGAGAGCCCCATAATGATGCCTCAGCTGTCCTCAGCTCAGATACTGAGATTTTGTTGCCACCCATCAAAGGAATGGAATAACCAGGGAAAGACAGGGCAATCAGGAGCCAGGGCGGTGGTCCAGGCATCTCCTGGTGACATGATGTGGTCTGTTTGCCCCACAAGTGCTGGTGCACATATCACGTTGGATTCACGTGAGGTCTTTCATCAGGGAGAGAGACAGAGAGCTGGACAGGGCCTGGAGCCACAGGATCACTCTGATGTTTCTGCAGAAAGCTGCCAGAAGTTCTGGAACGTGGACCCAGCCCCTCAGAGCTCCTCTGCTCCTGTCTTTGGCAAACCTGATGGCCCCACTCGCCAGGGACAATTTTCTCTCGCTTTCCCCAGCTTCACATCCTTTATCTCTCATCAAAAAGACACCTCCTCAAGGAAGCCTTTCACAACCCTGGAACCAGAGCAGATACTGGATTCAGATGCTCTCAGAGCAACAGACCACAGGTGTTAAAAATACAGGTTCCAAAGCCAGACTGCCTGGGTTTAGGCATTGCCTGTCAACATCTGTGTGACCTTGGGAAAACTCCTTAACCTCTCTGAGCCTCAGTTTTCTCATCTGTAAAATTGGGATGATGTTAATAACATCGACTTTATAACTCTATGTAATCATTAACTGAGTTGACACATGAAATGTCCTTGGGACAGTGACTGGCACACAGCACTGTAACTGTGGTGAGCTATTATTTTAGAGTCCTCTCCACTGTTCCTTCCAAGCATCCATTACAATGGGAGTTAATGACTTTGCTTGTGCCCTCTGTTGTGGCTGAGTCCCTGTGTGGATCAAAAGTCCCGACAGGGATCACGTCTGTGTCACACATTGCTGTGACTGCGGTACCTGGCACATGGTACAGGTGTGACCAACATGGGCTGAAGGACGATATCTGTGGAATCTTCCTGGTACAGAAGGAAAAGCAATGTGACATGCTGAGGGAGAGGGCTTTCCCAAGGCCCCGGGCAGAGTGGGTACCAGGATCGCAGAAAGGGACCTGAAATTAAGGTGCCTTTAGAACCTCTGAGAAGACACTTTGGAAATTCAAAAGCCATGACTGTAACAACCTCTTGCCACACAAGACACAGGGCAAGTGATCAGAAAGACCAGTGAAAGAAACATCACCTTCCACACACACACACACACACACACACACACACACTGGCACTGCTCCGGCTGCTCTTTACCTCCCAAGGGGTCTTCCCGTCCCTCACCTGCACATCCCCGCATGGGGGCAGATCTCAAGCTCTGATCCTGGATAACTGTGGAATCTTAGTCCGGTTCTCATTCCTTTCTGAACCTCAGTTTCCTTCTCAGAGCAAGAGGGTCACGAAATGACCATATCCTAGAGTCTTCGTGGGATTTAAATGAGCAAACGATGCCTGGGATGTAGTATGTGCTTATTTAGTGTTCCTGCGTTTATCACATCCTGTTGCACACAGGGAAACTGGTCCCAGGGAGGGAAGGGATGCAACAAAGGGAACAGAGGTGGTGCAGCAATTTAGAAAGGCCCTAAGCAACTCAGCCAGACCCTGTCTCTAAATAAAGTGCGTTCAAGAATTCAGTACCCATGTCTTAGCTACGTCTCCTGCTTGTCAAAGAGGTAACACAAAACAGCCGTCATGCCAAGGAGCTCGGAGAGTAGTGGGAGACAGAGAGGTGTAGACGTGCCCACGTGCGTCCTCGCTGCTGTCCATGAAGGGACGTATCTGGGACTCAGGGAGCACAGGGGCCTCACCCAACCCAGCCTGGAGAGTCTCAGGGCAGGCTTCCAGCGGTGGAGGTGGAAATGAGCAAATCAACACAGCTGGTTTCGTTTATGCCTTCAGCAAATGTCTCCGGGGCATCCTTATGGACCTAAGAGATTCTAAAGAGATGTTCCAGATACTGACACCTTGACTATTCCAAAATAAATTGTAGCCAGGCATGGTGGCCCATGCCTGTCATCCCAGCAGCTCGGGAGGCTGAGACAGGAGGATTGTGAGTTCAAAGCCAGCCTCAGCAACAGCGAGGCGCTAAGCAACTCAGTGAGACCCTGTCTCTACATAAAACACAAAATAGGGCTGGGGGTGTGGCTCAGTGGTCGAGTGCCCCTGAGTTCAATCTCCAGTTCAAGAAAAAGAAAAGAAAAGATGAATTGTAGACTCTTAAGTCGCAGGTGGCTTTTTGGTCCACCTCCCTCCCACGGGGCAACTCTAGGAATTGCCCACCAGGGGGCGCTGTGGTGGGTGCTCTGGACTTCATGGAAAAACCCCAGGCCCAGGGACAAGAAACTTTGTTTCAAACTGGAAAACTAAATAGCGCTGTTTGAAGGTTAGGAAGTTAAGGAAGCTGATGGCTGGCAGATGCTATTTTTGTTGTTGTTGATGTTATTTCTATAAAATGTTGGTTAATGGTGATTAATGATTCTTTCCATGCAAGCTCAATAATAGTTAGTGGAGAATCTTCTAAATCCTCCAAGGGCCAATCATCCCTCTAAAGGTCCTCTATTTCTGTGTGGCTGTGATTGAATAGTCGACCTGCAATTCCGCCCACATCATCGTTAACTTTCCCTTCTCCTCCCCCACGAACCTCATCATAAAAACCATAGGGACATAAAATGGATGAATTGTTTACGAGGAGAAGAATATCAGAGTTAACCCGTCACCTTGCTGTCGCGCTGGCTCAGGATGCTGCTCACCCATCCATCTCAAAGGCACATTCCCTGGACAGCCCGTCTCTCCTCCCCTGTCTGTTGGAGAATGTTCCACCATAACTGTATGGAGACGGTGAGAACCTTCATGCCCCCATGTACCTTCTGTGGCTAAGGAGGCTGGAGATGTGACCTTGGATCTCCTAGCAGTAGATTCTGATTCCACATGAGTTTGAAATTTAACCATTTGCTTAAAGGGATACCCGCACGTCCACTGGGACAGGCGTGAGGGAAAGCAGACAATCTGAGTCCCCAGCTACGTCTCCTTTTCAGAAAATAATGGCGATAATAATGACAAGGGTCACCATTTATTGAGCTCCTTCTCTGACTCAGGGCTGTGAAAATATTTTGGAGGTATTAGCTCATTTAACCAATGTCAACTACTGAGCAAAACAGGTGTTGTTCTTCCTGTTTCAGAGATGAGGGAACCGGGGCTCAGAGAGGTCAAGGAAGTAGGAACACACAGCAGCCACTTGGGCTTTAAATGGCAAACGGTCATTGCCAAAGCCTGAGGTGTAAACATTACATTCCGCTACTAATTCCAGAGACATTTGAACCAGTTATGTTAACTTTTATTGAGTGTCTGCTTTATGCCAGGTTCTGCCAGGGGCTTGGACTCAAGGTCGGATGAAACACCCTTGTGTACTGGGGACTGAAATGGAGCCGATTCTATTCCAGGCATACGTGGTCATGTCAAAGTGCACCCCACTACTATGTATAAATATAATGCACCAAGGGTACAGGAAGCCCTGGGGAGTCCTGAAGGAGGCTGTGGCCCTGCTGGGGGGACACGGGGAGGCTTGAGTGTCTGTGAATTGGCCTGTGATTCCGGGCAGAGTTTTGACTGGCAGGTGGTAGGGGAGGGAGGTCAGGCGGAGGGACCAGCCTGAAGAAAGGCTGAGATATGTTAGGGAGACAGTGACCCACCTGTTTGGCTCAGGCAAAGAGCAGGTGGAAGAACAAGGTGAGCTGTTATCCCAGCAGCTGAGGAGGCTGAGGCAGGAGGATCTCGAGTTCAAAGCCAGCCTCAGAAATTTAGCAAGGTCCTAAGCGACTCAGCGACACCCTGCCTCTAAATAAAATCTGAAAAGGGCTGGGGATGTGGTTCAGCAGTTAAGCGCCCCTGGGTTCAATCCCGGGTGCCAAAAAAAAAAAAAAAAAAAAAGGTGAGATTTGGTCCCAGGACCTCAGGATGAGGGGAAGCCAGCTTTTCAATCTGAACGGAGGCCCAAGGTCTGTTTCATCAGAAGACAGATGTGATCAGAGAAGCCCTTTCAAATGAAAAACTCGGCAGGCTGATGGCACACAGGAAACGGTGGCCAAGCTGGCGTCAGAGTCAGTAGCCTCCCCCAAGCTGGGCTGTGCCCGGGGGCACCACCTGCCTTCCTTGGCTCCCCACCCCACCACTTCTCAAGTAGAAGGACAGGGTGCCTGCCCAGACGCGGTGAGCTCCTGGCTCAGGAAGGCCACTGACCTGTTGTGAGACGGAGGAAAGAGGGAAGATGGTAAATCCCTAGTGAGCAGGCTGGGTCACCCCCGAGGCGGCACACAGCGGTCAGCTACAGTACTGAAGGGAGGTACCTGCACGCCAACACGAGTATGCGCCTTACACACACACACACGCACACACACTTCTCCAGAACTTTGATGCTGGAGAAAAGGAGGGTTTTTAAAAGAGGGAGATGGCTGGAGGCAGGGGCGGGGGAATGAGAGGACCAAGCAGGGTCTGGGAAGCAGCCGACCTCACCCCCCAGCCCCGCTACCTGTGGATGGGACCTTGGCTGAGAAGCCTGAGCATCAGGACTCATTTCCTCATCTGTGCAATGATCACTTACCAACTAAAAGTACAATAAAGCTTAAACTATCCACAGTCCCAAGTTCACGGCCAGGGGTGAGATCTAAAGGAGGCAATCGATGTCCAGTGCCCCGCATCCTACGTGCTCCTGAGACACAGGTCACAGCTCAGCTCTCTGGTCCTGGCAGGCGCCCTAGATGACAGCCCCTTCTCCTTCTCTGAGTCTGGTTCCGTCTGAAAGCTGCAGGGCTGCAGATACTTGGACTTCCAATCTGGGCCTGCTGGATGGGGGCGACTCATTTGCTGAAAATTCCAAAGAGCCCGAGGGAAAGGCACCAACCTGCTACATAGCGGCACCCACACCCAGAGGTAAATCCTCGCCTCCAGCCTCGCTCCTCTTGGCTTAAATTTTTCTGCATAAATGTGTTTGGGAACCATCTAGAGCTAATGGAATGTCGCATAGCAGAGACTCAATTAAATGACCCTCTCTCCAAAAGCATCAGGTAGTTGAATCCAATCAATGTCATTAAAGATATTGCTTTTCCTCTCTCTTCAGTTATCATTTTGTGCTTCCGATGTCACCAAACCGTGGGATCCTCGGGGGTGAACAGATGCAAGGGAAACAAACCCGGTGCTCAGATACCCCCAGAGCCCCCACCTCCAGCTCTCCGCTCTGCAGAGTAGGACCCTGGAGGCCCACCTGGAGGGTGAGCCTCAGCTCCATCAGAGCTGCGCCCACTCCCTGTGCCCAGCGCGACCTGGGCTCCTCCAGAGCAAGACACGGTGCTCCTGCTTTATTTGCTTATTTATTATTTTTGGTACTGGGAATTGAGCCCCCGGGATGTGCTACCACCGAGCGACATTCCCAGTGCTCCTTTTTGTTTTTGTTTTTCATTTTGAGACCAGGACTCCCTAAGTTGCCTGGGCTGGCCTCGAACCCACAATTGGCCACAGGATGATTCTCTCCATTGCTCATTTCCAAGTTATTCCTGCCAAACTTTTCCATGCTCTAGGCCTTAATTTTCTTCTCTTTTCCATGGGCAGAAGTGTCTTGGTTTAAAACACTGTCGCCAGTGGACAATCCCTGACTACTAATTTACTGGATTGACTAGATTTGCCTTGAAATTCCCAGCGACTCTCGGATGGCCCAGTTGTTTCCCCCGTCTTTGGCTTCAACCTGAAAGTGAAGCCAAGACTGCTAATCATTTTCAATAGACGCCCCCGCGCTCCTTTAATAATAAAGCCTCCGCATTTGGGCAGAAGACGTGACTGTCTAGAATCTACCTCATGCGGTGCTTTGCCAGGAACAGATCACGTACACCACAGTGGTCCCATGAGATTTTGTCTGCTACTCATGTTGGAACCATGATGGTTGATGTGCGTCCACCCAGGGATGCTCACACAAAGACAACATGGACGAGGGTGCCCTTCTTGGAACATGTCCCCATTGTGAAGGGGCACAAGACTATTCCACAATACTCTGCCTCTCTTGAAGTTGGACGTGGTGTTGTGGCAACATCCTGGCCAATGGAAAGCAAGTAGAAGTGATGGATATGACTCCCAGTGATGTCCTCCAGAAGGAGTGCCTTCCTCTTTGCCCTTTCCCACTGGCTAGAAAGTGGATGTGAGGACTGGAACTACAGCAGCCACTTTGGCGACAAGAAGGAGGCTGTATGTTAAGGATGAGAGAGCAATGAGATGGAAGGTGCCTGGGATCCTGATGACTGCACAGCTGCCCTGCTATCTCAGGCAGTCCACGCAGATGCAGAGAGAAACAGACTTCTACAGGGCGCAGGGGTGCACCTCTGTCATCCCAGCAGCTCGGGAGGCTGAGGCAGGAGGATCACAAGTTCAAAGCCAGCCTCAGCAAAAGTGAGGCGCTAAGCAACTCAGTGAGACCCTGTCTCTACATAAAACACAAAATAGGGCTGGGGATGTGGCTCAGTGGTTGAGTGCCCCTGAGTTCAATACCCCATACTGAGAAAGAGAGAGAGAGAGAGAAAGAGAGAGAGAGAGAGCGAAACAGACTTCAATGTAGCTTTGGGCAAACTACTTAGCTTCTCTGGGCCTGTTTTCTTTTATAAAGTGGAGGTGATTATATAAACCTCACAGCGTCCCTGTGAAGGTTAGTTGAGATAATGAATGCAAAGTCCTTAGATGGTGTCCGTCCGACATATGGTAAAACCCTCCATGTGTGTTAAAAGGAATTATCTGGGTAGGAAAAAAGAAAATGTTCCAGAATCTATTAGCAGAAATTCTGAGTTTGTTGATATCGAGTGGGGCCTGGGCATCCTTGCATTTGAAGACTTTCTCAGTTCCTTGGGCGGCTGAGAGTGACAGAATTAAAAGGTTCCTGAGGAAGGGCTTTCCGGAAGTCAACTCCCAGTTGCCTGCCATGCAGACCAGACCCACCTGTGAATATGCACGGTGGCGCCTTCACGATGACCTGTCAATATCCATGATTTCAATGTTGGTCCAAAATTCAAACTTAAGCCCCTATATGATGGTATTAAGTACTGGGGACTTTAAGAGGTAGATGCAGGGGACACCGCATGAGAGGGATCAAGGGGACCAGACAGACCCATGTTGCCCTTGCCACGGATTATGTCCCCTCCAGAGAACCGAGCACTGAGGCCACACCTTGAAAGCAGAGGGCCATCCTTATTAGACATCAACCCTGCCGGCCCAGCCTCCACGCGGTGAGAAGTCAATTTCCCTTGCTCTTTTTTTTAAACATCAGTTGTGTACTTTAGTTTTACGTGATGCTGACAATCGAGCCCAGTGCCTTGGACATGCCAGGCAAGCGCTGTACCACTGAGCCACAATCCAGCCCTCAAGTTCCCTTGTTTATACATTACCTGGTCTCTGGTATTTTATTACAGTGGCCTGACCTCAGACACTTTCTGTTTATGTCTCTCCCCACTGTCTTTCTGGACCTGTGCTTTCCTGTCACCACTGCGTACACTGTGAGGCTCCAAGGAATCCCCGAGTCTAGGTTTATAGTCTCTGTGTAAAATTCCAGTGACAGTCAACACTTACAGAGCTTTATGGACTCTCTGAAGCATTTTTACATGTATTATGCACTGATCTTGACTTCAGTCCTGCAAAGTTCTGGAAGACTGGTTTTATCATCACCAGCATCACCGCCACCCTCATTACCACCACCATCATCACCATCATCATCATCATCACCTCTATTTCACAGATGAGGAAACCGAGGTTCAGAGTGGTTAAGTAATTTGCCCAAGGGGAGTCCAGATTCACACTAAATTGTGTGCTTCCAAAGCTTGTGATTCACCCCTAAACCTCTCTGCATCCCTAATACTGTTCCATGATTGTCAAATGAGTCATTTATTCATTTGCTCCGTATGCACTGGTAGTCTCAAAAACCAAGAGAATGGATAATTGCAGGAGCTAATGAAAGGCTGGGGGGACCATTAGCTTCTCCCTTTGGCCCAAATCCAGCTGTAAGTTTGGTGAAACCTTCAGGGAAGATCTGATGTCACCAAAGCCACCTGGAGAATCCACAGAGGGAGACCCAAACCCGCCAGAATTTCCTGGGAATTCCACGCAAGAGAAGGAAAACCAGCCAGATTGCCCATGTGCCCCTTTGCAGCCCCCTTTAGATGGGAGCTTGAGGGCTGCCCTAGGTACACTCTCATGCCCAGGTCCACAGGAGACGGGCAATGTCAAGTTGAAACGCCTCCGTCACCTAGGAAGTATGCGTTCCATCTGTGGGGTGGAAACAGTTTCCCTTACATATTATATAACTCTGGGGAGGCGGTTGCCTAGCAACAGAGCCCCATTGGCTGGGCTGGGAGTGGTTACTCACTCTTCCTGCTTCTATTGACATTGAGTCCTCCTGGAAGGCCACCAGCCACCTATTTCCATAACAGAAAGCTCATGCCTGGCCTTTGTCCCTGTGCCAGGATCCCAGCATCCTCCTGGCTGTCTCCTGCCCAAACCTTCAGCTCTCCTGCGGGCGGGTGGGGGCGGGCTGGGCACCTGCTGCACTGGTGGTCAGACCAATCAGGTTCCCCCATCCCATGGAGAGGACCCCTTGAGCCTCTGAGCATCCCCCTGGCCACGTGAGGCACATGAACTGACGCCCGGCAAGAAAGAGAAGTAACGTGTACAGGTGGTTCTGGAGAAAAAAACAAGAAAAAGAAGTCTGCCTATGTTTTCCATAGGAATTTATGAATGCCTACTATGTGCTACCCAAAGCTGGGCAGCGGGAATCAACAGGACCGTGCCCCACACTCGCGAACCTTATGTTCTCCCCTGGGAGGTGAAGAAAGAAATGATAAGAAAAGAAATAAATGAAGGGGATACTTCTGATTCCTGTGCTTTGAGGGAAAGAAAATAAGGTGGTGTCCTAGAAGGGGCTTCTTGCACTGCGGCAAGGGGTGTGTCTCTGTCCAAAACTGTCTCCATGCACCTCTTGAAAATCTCCCTGCAGACAAGACCCGCCCGCGTGCCCCTCCTGCCGCACTGTGGCCGGCAGGGGTTTTCCCTCCCTGTTACTGTTGCCAGCGCCCCAGGGCCGAGCTGCTCTCATCTCCCCAGTCTCTCCCTCTGAGCCAAGGCCACCACCTGGTCCACCCATCGCCTAAGCAGCAACCAGGTGGACATCCTCGATTCCGTGGCCTTTCTTTTGCCCACACAGTCTATGGACGTGAACCTTGAACTTGGCTCCAGCCACTTCTCCTTATCCCCTCGGCTTCCACTCAAGTTCAGGCCCATATTTTGCCTCCCCGGGAGGAGGAGGCTGGTTTCCCAGTTCACTCTCCACCCAAAAGCCAAAGTGCATTTTGGCACATGAAGCTCAGACCCTGTCAGACTCCGCAGCCAGACACTTCCGGCAAGGCCCCTGCTTCTGCCCCGCCCCGTTTCTGATCATGGTGTCCTCTGTCACCCTCCCGCCATGCTGCCCTTGGTTCTCAGATGGGACAAGCTGCTGTCCCTGAGGGCTTTGCAAAAGCTGCTTCCTGTGCTCTCGGCCTGATGGAACTCTAAACATCCATCAGATCTGTTTAAAGGCCACCTCCTCATGGAAGCCCTCTCTGACTACCTCATCCCAGTGGCTTTTTTTTTTTACACTTATTAGTATATGTTATTACACACACACACACACACACACACACTAACTAACTTAATGTCTTCCTGGATATACTGAGCTTTAAAAGGACAAAAATCATGTCTATTTTTTTTTTTTTGCTGCTATATTATCAGTATATCTTTCATGGTCAGGCACATATAAGCAGTTTTTAGATATTCTCTTTTTTTTAAATATTTTTTTTAGTTGTAGATGGACACAATATCTTTCTGTATTTTTATGTGGTGCTGAGGATTGAACCCAGTGCCTCATGCATGCGAGGCAAGCGCTCTACCACTGAGCCACAATCTCAGCCTCTTAGATATTCTCTTTTGTTTGATAAATGAATAACTATGACATAACAAAATAGTAACTGAATGTTTACTCCATCCTGAGCGCAGTGCTGAAAACTTTACATATTATGATACGATTCAATCTTTACCATAACCCAGTGAGGCAGGCATTACCACCCCATTTTAGAAATGACTAAACTGAGGTCCAGAGAAAGAGTCTCTGATGAGTCTGAGGTCACATAGCCAGGCAGTGACTAGGCTGAGACCAGAACCCAGTTTAATTGGGCTGAGTGCCAGGGTGCATGCCTGTAATCCCAGCAACTTGAGAGGCTGAGGCAGGAGGATCACAAGTTGGAGGCCAGCCTCAGCAAATTAGTGAAGCCCTAGCAATGTACGAGACACTGTCTCAAAACAGAAAATAAAAGGGATTGGGGATGTGGCTCAGTGGTAAAGTGCCTCTGGGTTCGATTCTAAGTACAAACAAACAAACAAACAAACAAAACAACAAGAACTGAGCTTAGTGGGGCTTTCAAAGCTGGGTTTCTAAATCACAATGTCATTTCCAAAGCTCTGCAGAGCTTGACACTTTCCTAGGCCCTTCCCTCCTTCATTGCACATGGATGACGTCCCTCATCGGCAGCAGGGTGAGAGTGAGATAAATACCAGCTGAGCCCAGACTGGCTGGTCTTGCAATGTGAGGCGAAGTCCAGATATCTGAGCAACCAGAGCAGAGCTAACACAGAGGGAACCGAAATCACTCCCCACTCTGAGTCATTCCCAACCGTGCTGGGAAGCTTCGCAGGGCATCTGGGGATGCTCTGCTGCACGAGGCCTCTCCCTATCTCTTCATGTCCAGCACCAACTGTTATTAAAAGGCATGTGTGAATGGAAGGAGCTTCCTCAATCAGTTCTGGAGGCTGAGGGAACTTGATTTGGACTAAAATAATACAAGCTGTCAGTATTTGTTGGACACAAAGGATGTGCTGGACATCCAAGCAGGGTCTTCTCCTGCATTCAGACATGCTCAAAGTCCCTCCAGGTGGGAACTTCACCTGTTCTCATTTGCCAAGCCAGGACTGAGAGACGCAGCTCGTTCCAGGTTGCACGGCTTGGAAGTGGCAGATCAAGGTCTAGAGCGCAAGTTCTTCCCGACTGTGTTTGGTTTGCTAGATCCCCCAGGAGCACCCCTGCCCCAGAATCTCCAGCTCCTTCCTAAGACACTGTTGGAGACAATTCTCCAGGGTTGGTTTGCATACAGATCCCCCCAAAGCATCAGCTCGATCAGGGCAAAACAGTTAATCGTGGATCACAAATGGCTGATGCACGGTCCCATCTTGCCCGTGAGGGTGCAGGGTCTGGCTTTGTGACTTCAGGAGTAGGTTGGAGCTCTGTGCACAGATTCCCTCACACCACCTTAGCTTCAGATGCACCAGTTACAACAAAGACCTATGATCTGGTTGCATCTGACGTTGCTTTCAGTTCCAAACTCATTTTGGAGCTTGCAATGGCTTTGCTACCCCAGCCCTATTTTGTATTTTATTAGAGATAAAATCTCCCTGAGTTGCTTAGTGCCTTGCCTTTACTGAGGCTGGCTTTGAACTCGTGATCCTCCTGCCTGAGCCTCCCGCCTCAGCCTCCCGAGCCACTGGGATGACAGGCATGCGCCACCGCGTCTGGTCTGCTTCCTTGATCTTTACTTTGCCTAGTCTTACTCATTCTTCGGGATGTAGCTCAGGAATCACCTTCTTCAGGAAGCCTTCCTTGATCTGCAGTCTGGACTATGAGTGTCCCTGAACTTCTGTGGTTTATCCCGCCCACAGGGATATACTACTTGTATTTTTTTTTGTTTTTTTGTCAAAATGGATTGTTTACATATCCCATCAGCCTCTCAGTCTCTTGGGGGTGGGGGTTCTGTCCTAGTTAACTTTTCTACCCAACAGCTAGCACAGCTCCTGAAGCCCCGGAGACACCGACGCCGTGTCTCATACACACAGCACCGCGATCTCCAGCGTCCTAATTATTCCCGGGAGACTTTGGTCCAAACAGCCACAGGGAAGTCAGCAGAAATACATCACAGAGGCTCGAGAAACAGACAAAAATGTAAAGAGAAAATTACTTTTCAGAACTGTAACGAAGAGAAGAAAAGATGCATACAGGCTGTTCCCACAGGCTCTCTTGGTGTCACAGGGCGGGGATGATATGATTAACTTCCTCTGCCCATCTCCCACACGTTCAAAAATATATATTTTTAAAAAAATCAAATTGTTAAAAAGAGTAACTTTTTCATTCACACATTTCCCTACTATATTGGGCTAACCTGGCCCAGTGTGATAGGAGAAAGGCCTCGGGGACGGTCAGCTCTTGGTCTTGACATGAATGTGCTCTGTGATCTTGGGTAGGTTGCCTTCCCTCTCTGAGTCACATATCCTTCATCTTTAAATAAGGAAAATGGACTAGGTTACTTACCAAGGGTCCTGAGGCATGTTCATCCCTCAGGCACTAAGCCATGTTTTTCCCAGATGGATTTTCCTGGTGACAAACTGTTTTTCTTTTTCTTTCTCTTTTCTCCCTTCCTGGAGAATTCTCTCATTTTTTCCCATGTTCAAAGACGCACCAACTATTTACCATTCCCTACGTTGTAAGAGCCATTTGCCTTCGTTATTTTAAACCTTTCAGCATTTCTTGAAACCTTCTTTTTATATGAAAAAAAAAAATACTTCCAACGTGATCACAGGAGATAAATCTGCTATTTCACATTTCAAAAAAGTAATCAAAATGCTCCCGGCTAGAGGAAGTCCTCATTACAGTTCACGAGGAGTGCTTGAGACTGCCTTTATCTCCCTCGCTCATCTGTCCAGAATTACTGTTTCTATTTGGGACGGGAATACCTAAAGGGGTGCAGAGTGAACAGGAAGAAATCTGTGCATGATGTTGATGCCTCACTTGAGTTTCCTGTGTGCCTTCAGCCTGTTATCTCGGGTTGACCAGGTAGCTCTGCTGAATCTTATTCAATTAGGATCCAGGAAACATGGCCTTGGGAAGGACCTGGGAGAAGGGTCCAGTCTACCCATTAGGCCCCAGGGCCTACAAGCTTTTTAAGAGCCCATAAAAATGTCTGAGAGTTGAAAACAAATATATTGGTTCCCAAATAGTCAAAGAAAACTGCATACGCAAAATTAATAAAAGCTTCCATGAAATGTTTCCACCATGAACCATTATGTCAACCTCTGTATTTTTTAAAATTTAGTATTCATAACAGTTTTATTATATTTGAAAAGAGTTTGATGGGTTTGAGTCTCATTTTGTAAGAATTCCTGAGTGTGCTTTTTGACTTTTAAGAAATTACAGATAAATACAAATTGAGAAAGTTATTGGTAGCAAAATAATTTCAAAAGCATAATGTTAATATTTCTTTTATAATGTTGCAGGGAAATGCTTTTAATTTGTATGGTATGATGTGAATGTGAGGCTCCAAAATAAGACTGGTTAGGGCCAACCAAGGTCTGACAGTGGCCTTGTGCAAGATGCATGGTGAGGGGTTGATAGAGGAGTACAGGGGCTCATCAACAGGGGGTGAGTGGGAAGATGCTGCTCAGGATGGACAAGTGTATGTAAGGATGGGCAAGAAGGTGAGTGGGTGGATCGATAAATGGATGGATGGATGGATGGATGGATGGACTGATAGACGGATTGATGAATGAATGAACAGGGATTGAGTAGTATATGGATGGATGGATGGGTGAATGGGTGGATGGATGAGTGGATGGATGGATAAATGGAAGGATAAATGGATGATAATGGATAGAAGGATGGAAAGGTGGAGCGGTAGACAGATGGAAGCATGGCTGGATGGATGAACTGACTTGCTTTGTATCACTTAGTGAGTGAGGGGAATATACTCTGATTCTTTGCTTTCAGTCTCTCATTAAAGATAGTTAAATTTAGCAGAGCGTGGTGGCGCACGCCTGTAATCCCAGCACGTTGGGAGGCTGAGAAAGGAGGATCGCGAGTTCAAAGCCAGCCTCAGCAACAGCGAGGCGCTAAGCAACTCAGTGAGACCCTGTCTCTACATAAAACACAAAATAGGGCTGGGCATGTGGCTCAGTGGTCAGGTGCCCCTGAGTTCAAGCTCCAGTACCAAAAAAAAAGTTAAATTTAGTTATAATTCTCTGATCCTTCCTGCCAGAAGTATCCTAAGATATCATCTAGTAAAACTTGTTCATCTTAGAGATAAGGAACTGAACCTCAGAGAGAAAGGACTTACCTGATGGCAGTTTTCTTTATTCTCATTGAACGAGAGGCTGTGGCCTCAGTGTTTGTCTCTAGGAGACCTGGCACAGGCCATTTCTTTATTTACTAGGAGGTTAATGCTTGAACTGCGAGTGACTCGCTGCTAAACTGAGAGGCCCTGCCAAGCCCCAGGTTCCTTCCGGTCCCTGCCTCTGCCTCCTCAGCAGACAGGATGGAGATGCGCAGCGTTAGGCCTGGGTCCAAGCACTTGCTGGACTCCTGAGGAGAAACACGTCTGCTTAGGTCATGCTCAAGTCATGTTCTGTTTAGAATATGCTCAGTCACTTCCTGAGCTCTTCAAATATTGATTGACACATGGCAGGAAAAAAATTAAAAGTAATTCTTAGTTCCTGAACATAGTGGACTTCTCGGTGGCTTTCCTTGGGTGACAGTGCTCTAGTTTTCTCCTGAGAAGCCCCCAGCTCCTATTCTTGGTCCACAAGTTGAAAGCCCAGGGATGCCAATCAGGTTCCTGCTGTGGCTCCAGCCCCAGTGACTTGTTCAAGGAGGAGCACAAATGTGCCTCTGGGGTACACAGATTAGCCTGCACGGCCTTGTGAAATACGTGCCGTTCTAAAGTCACCAACAAAGATGAAGACACAGGCACAGAGAGATCAACGTGCCTGAGATTACATAATTAAGGGACAGAGATGGATTCGAACGTGGGGAACCTGATTTTCAAGTGAGCATGCGTAGCCCTGTACTTCCCGCCTTCCGGAAGTTGATGTCATCCAGAAAACCGGTGGATGGATTCCATCATAGGTGCTGAGAAATAGGTATGTTTGCGCCTATAAAGCCCTTAACTTTCAACTTCAAAGTGAGTTAATCCCAAGGAAAATTGGACTCAACGACCTCAGCTAACTCCATACATATGACAATCTGCTTCCCTGAAGATTTACTTGTGGGAAGTCCTGGCTATATGGAAACTGTTAAGAACTAGGAGCGGGGGAAATGCTTCCAGGTGCTCAAAGGATGGGGTTGACCACCATCCTTAAGCTGGCAGGAGTTATCCAAAGCTTTTGTACAAATATTTTGTTTGTTCCATTCAAAGTGATTTCAAAAATGGTGATCTGGGGGGCTGGAGTTGTGGCTCAGTGGTAGAACACTTGCCCCCCATGTGTGAGGCACTGGGTTCGGTTCTTAGCATCGCATATAAATAAATAAATAAAGGTCCATCAACATCTAAAAATTATTTTTAAAAAATGGTGATCTGGGAGCAAATTAGTGAAGCACTGTGGGAAGAAACGTGGACTCATGAGCAAGATTGGTCCACATGCAAATCCCAGCATGAAACCGACAATCACAGGACTTCTCCTCTCTGAACCTCAGTTTCCTCATCTGGGATATGGCAGCAATCCTATCATCTGCCTCGCAGCATGACTACATGGAGGAAATTAAACCGTTGGGACAAAGTGCACACAGTAGGTCTTTGATTCATTATGGCCACTATGACTGACCATCAATACATGCATAGATGGAACCCATTTCAGCCTGTTTCTTCATTTGTAACCATGGATTATTGCAAAAGTCCTCCTGGGACATTTTATAAGGTTGTTGGATAGAGCAATAAGGTAATAGGAACAAAAGCACATTTTAAATGGCCAAATGCTGCCTAAGTGCTGGGCGGGATTACACGCATTAGTGCCAGAACAGCAGAGATTATATTGCTGTTAATGTTACTGCTATTATTAATCATTATGATGACCACCATTATTATTACTGCTGCCACTATAAAAGAATACTAATATTGGCTCTTAGATGCTTGCAATATTTCACAATAATCTCTTGGGTTCAGAGTGACTTTATCCACAAGGGACATTAGGGACCATGACTTTTCCATTGAACTCGAACTAATTACACCATCTTGGATCCAGAAATGAATAAGACAAGAACTCCTTTGCATCTGGAAACAGACATGAACCAGTAACTGGGTCTAGAGTGGCGAGTACCTAGCTGAGTACATGCTAAACATGTACTAGAGTTACATCGAGGGTAAGCATCAAGCTGGGCAGGTGGTGCACACCTGTCTTCCCAGCAGCTCGGGAGGCTGAGGCAGGAGGATTGCGAGTTCAAAGCCAGCCTCAGCAACAGCAAAGTGCTAAGCAACTCAGTGAGACCCTGTCTCTACATAAAATACAAAACAGGGCTGGGGATGTGGCTCAGTGGTCGAGTGACCCTGAGTTCAATTCCGGGTAAGCCCCTATGCACCCCCCAAAAAGTGTAAGTACTAGAGAGAGCTATTACATCGAGTCTTAGCCACTCCTCCATCAAATGCTGGACTCTTTTTCTCTTTACCTTTCACCCAAGTTGGCCCTCTGCTTGTTTTGACTATCTGGAGGCAATGTAGAACTCCAAAGCAGGACCTTCAGTGAAATTCAGCTTTGGCTGTAGAACCTAGCTGCCACCCTGGGGAGTTTCCCTGGGGGAACACATAGATACTTGGATGCTTGAACGATCAGCCGCTCAGGCTGTGGAGGTGGGTGAGCACCGTGGACCCTCCCGCCTGTGATCCTGTTTAATCCACGTGGAGCAGAACAGTCTCCAAGCTGAGCCCCGTCAAGCCACAGAATGGTGTGATGGAATAAATGGATGATTGCTTTTTTAAGCTGCCAAGTTTTGGGGTGGTTTGTTCCCCAGCAATAGTTAACTGGAACAGAGTGGACGTGAGTGTTCCAATGTGATGTTCCTGAAGCAGCTTAGATGGGCAGGGCGGCTCCTTGGAAGAGATGTGTGGACATCTCATGAGACTTGTGGGTCATACGGGGGAGGAAGCGTGCCATCTGTCAGTCACACCAACCCTCCTCCCCACGCCATGGTTTTGAGTCTAAGGCAGGTCAGCGGTAAGGACCAGACCAGAATTTTAATCTCTTTTCTCACCTGGATGATTGCTGCTTCTCTTCAGGGATCAGCCCCTCTTCCCTGGTTTTAAATCAAAATGACGGGACCTCCAAATTGGTTTAGGTGCTCACGTATTTGTGAAAATGTCTTTTGCTGGAACAGGTTTGGAATGTCTAATTTGTGCCCCAAGCACATTTTTAGAGTTAAGCTCTATTACAAATGTCTTTTAATTTAGCCAGTAATGTCAGGCCTGCATTAAGCCAAGAGCCAGGGATAATATATATATATATGATTCTTTTTTTGCACAGTCTGATCAGAGTTGGAGAAGAGGAGAAGGATGGATTGATTCATCGTTTGCCCAAATTTCTATTCTTTTTATCTCCTCTTTGCTGCTCTGTCTGTGTTCTAGGAACTCTGGGAAAGAAAAAGGAAAGACTTTCCAAGGATCTGGCCAGGTGGCCGGGGGTACGTCTGAGGATGTGTCTGGAGGCTCTAAACGCAGCAGAAGGTCAAGGGCTGGGGATCACATGGCTCCTCCCGCCCCTCCCCGGCAGGCTCTCTTCTTTGCAGCTGGAGAGAGACCACACCAGGAGCTCCGGGCTGGTAGGACAGGGATTCAAAAGGTCCCAGACCTTGGCTGAGAGGTAAGAAGAAATATGGAGGGGGCTGTATTATGGGCAGAACGGGGTGAGAGGGGAAGTCAACTCCTTCCAGTCCTGTCTACAAGGGCCTCCTAAAGGATCGCTCTCCCATCTTTAATGCCTCTTGTTTCCACTCTATAAACAGCATTTCAAAGCCAAACAGGCCTTTCCCCTGCTTCTAAGCACCGCTGAGAATGAGCTCTGGACATCTCCTGGCATATCCCATCAGGGTCCTCCCCCTCCACCATGCCCAGGCCGTGCCCGTCCCCCCCAGGCCGGTCTTAAGCTAAGATCCTCTTAGGTCTGTTTGGCCAAGACCCTCCGTACCATCCAAGATCATTTCCCCTCCACCAACCCTGCCCTGCTCCCTGGCTATAAATTCTTCACCCATGCTGTATTCTGAGTTGAACCCCATCTTCTCCCCACTGAGAAATCTCATCACCATGGCCAGGCACAGTGGTGCACACCTGTCATCCCAGCAGCTGGGGAGGCTGAGGCAGGAGGATTGCGAGTTCAAAGCCAGCCTCAGCAAAGGCGAGGTGCTAAGCAACTCAGTGAGACCCTGTCTCTACATAAAACACAACATAGGGCTGGGGATGTGGCTCAGTGGTCGAGTGACCCTGAGTTCAATCCCTTATACCCCACCCCCCAAAAATCCCATCGCTATGGTCCCTCTTTTGGATGGCGATGGTCTTGAATAAAATCTGCCTTCCCGGGAGAAGCATCGTGGAGCAATGTTCGGCACCACCTGCGGACCTCATTTTTTTCTGCCTCCTTCTCTGACTTCAATGTTCTGACCACACTGGCTTCTTGTCTGTTATTCAAATGCCCCAAACACTAGTGAGGTACTCCTGGCCAAGCTGTGCCACCCCCCAGCCTGGCTCAGCCAGTCCCTGCAAGCAGGAAGGAAAGGGTGATAGCACTGCGATCTGTGCCTGGTTCCCGGGAAGCCCGAGTGCCATCGATCACACACTCCATGGGGCACATTTATTTGGCTCATTAACAGAGTTAACTGGGTTTTCAGGGAAGAGAGGAGCCAGGAGACCCAGGGTACCTCTGGGGAGAGAAGGTGGTGGGCTGAGGTAGGCTCCCTCCCCCGTTTCTAGCATGGCGACTTCTTTCAAAGTTGCACAGATTTGTACACGCAGCAGCTCTGGGTCTTCCTGGCTGTGTGACCTTGAGCCCATTACTCAATTTCTTCAAGCCACAGTGATTACTGCTGTAAAATGGGGGTCTCAGCTCCTAGCCCACTGGACAGAATGTGATTTAAATGAGATAATGTGTGCGAAGGGTTCAGGATGTGGCTGATACAGAAATGGCAAGCAAATTGTCATGAACCAAGGAATTGTAAAAGGCTTGGGAGCCAGAAAATCCAGGCAGAGTGTGTGGATACATCAACTCTATCCAGGAAGCGGTGGGCGGAGCTCCATCACGGGCTTCTGGGTCTTTAAAAGCGTCACATGTAATTTTAACTCATAGTTCATTTTGGAAACAACTGATTCAACCAAGGTCATTAAATTTGGAGATAGAAATACGGAGACCCAGGAAGGGACAGCAGCAGGCCCAACTGATATCACTGATAACATATTGGTAACATATTGTTATCAGTGTATCAATTCCAGAGTTCGGGTCTCTGACTCCCAGTCAGGTGGTCTTTCTGCTGGTGGATGGCAAGAAATCACACCAGGGCAACAGTAAGAAATTATAATAGGGTCGCTCAGGTGACCCGAGGGCAGTGCGAGGTGGGGAGCCGCACACAGCTCATGTTCTTGGAACTTCTGGACGTTCTGGGAGTCCCAATTCCCTTTTCAACCCCTTCCTGTACGCAGTGCCCTCGAGCGCGTCTGAAACTCCCTGGAAACTGCCTTGTTTACCCTCATAAATGGACAAACCATTTCTCTTCCCTCTCACCGCAGGAGTGGGCCGGCATTTGCTCCCCATTATGCAAACATTGAGTGAAGAGTGTATCTGGGGACCCTGCCCAGCCGTCAGGAGTGTACACAAATGGGGACGTTGAACTGGCAGATGACAAAAGATGGAGTCCAGGGGGTATAAAGGTACTGTCTGCTCTTGCTCCAGTGCCCAAGGCAGAGCCTGCGCACTGGATATCATTAAATTGGTTGTTGGGGGTCAAAGTGGTGACTGAGTCCCTGGATCTCTCATGGATGAGTGGAAAGGGCCAGTGCATGAACAAGCGCCAGGAACAGAGCATGCTCAGGACCACGGCAAAGGCGCCAGCCCAGAGCTGCGGCAGAACAGAAGGGGTATCTCAGACAGGACCCCAGGCGGGGCTGAGGACACTCTTGTTCAGCATTGGAGGCTGGGGAAGGAAGGAGGCTGGGAGGACAGCCTGGCTAGGGGGAATCCTGGGCCTTGTTCTAATCATAGGAAAGAAGACTGTCAAGGCAGAAAGTGCAGAGCCACGCCTGTCATCCCAGAGGCTGAGGCAGGAGGATCGCGAGTTCAAAGCCAGCCTCAGCAATGGCGAGGCGCTAAGCACCTCAGTGAGACCCTGTCTCTACACAAAACACAAAATAGGGCTGGGGATGTGGCTCAGTGGTTGAGTGCCCCTGAGTTCAATCCCCAGTACCCCCCGTAACATGTCAGTGTCAGAAAAAACAAAGGCCAAGGAATATTCCATCATGGTGTCTCTCTGACCCTCCATTTCCTCATCTGAAAATAGGTCTCATTTTCCGTAGTACCAGGTCCTCACCATAATTTGTTCATGTCTGATACAGCAATGGACATCCTCTGCCCTGTGCTGTGCCTATTTTTTATTACTACTTAGAATAAAACTACCCCACTTGACATAATTAATTTGTTTTGGGGCAAACTTCATTAACTGATTGTCCAAGTTAGTGTTTTCTGTTAAGAGTGTGCCTCTTATGGTGTCTGCACACACATGCCGCAGCATCTACACCGCTCTCCACAGCTCTGCTCAGGATGCCTTTTCCCACGCACACATAGTTCGGAAACGCCAACGTATTGCTGGGGTAACTGAGGTCAGCAGTGCGGCTCTCAGCAGGCCCTGATGCCCTCCGCTGCCTCTGGGAAGTCTGGGGTGGCTTCTGGAGGTTCTCTTAGAGCAATGCATTTATTTTTCCCACTAAAGAGTATCAAGTAGATTCTGCCCTCCCCCTCTTACAGACAAATTTGGGCAAAACCAAACCAGCTCACTTTGTTTAGAGACCAACCAGGGCTACAGGCAGTGGCCCTGGGAACTCACGGCACCCAGGCCCGGTCCCTTGGATGGATCTGCCTCAGATCCACAGAGAGCAACCGAGAGAGAAAATGCATGTGCACTTGGGGGTCCTGCCTGAGGTTGAGGATTGGCTAGATATGAAGTTCGTTGGTGGCAGAGAGAGGCTTTATACCTCTCTGACTCTAGCACCTTCTAAGAACCGGTACAGAGGAAATCATCTTTTTTGAGGGGAACAGGGTACTGGGGATTGAACTCAGGGGCACTCGACCACTGAGCCACCTCCCCAGCCCTATTTTGTGTTTTATGTAGAGACAGGGTCTCACTGAGTTGCTTAGCGCCTCACTGTTGCTGAGGCTAGCTTTGAACTCGCGATCCTCCTGTCTCAGCCTCCCAAAGTGCTGGGATGACAGGTGTGCGCCACCGCACCCACTGAGATCATCTTGAATAAAGAGAGAGTGGGTCTCAAATGAATGAATGAATCTGACCTCACTCCCAGTTAGCCATCTGCACCCCTCTGCCTTCTTACCTGTCATCCGACAGTATAACAGACACCTTTGAAGATTCCACCAGTAGTTAAGTGAGATTCTCTAAGCGGACGCACAGCAGAGATCCTAAAGCAACCAGGACTTGCCTTCCTGCTCAGCCTTGCCTGGGTCTCTCCCCTTGGAGAGAGAGAAGGAGAGAAGAAGTTGCCTCTGGAAGCCCCCCGCTAAGAGGCTGCCCCAACATCCATGCCCTCGTGTAAAGGCACGGGAATGACAGGGCTTTGTGATTGATCTGAGATGAATTTTGGTCATAAACCACTGGCCATTGAGTGACAGATTCACTCACCTGATCCCACCCTCTGCTTGGAGCCTCCACTTTATTAAGCCAGATAGTAAAATACCTCCAATTGGGAAGCGGAGCGTAGATGTGGTTGTCGTAAAGTTAATGCTTCTCTTCAAATCCCCACAAAACGTTTTACCCGTGGGGGAGGGTGATAAAATGGTAAATTCTGTTCCAGATGGTTATTATACACCAAGGTCCCTTTCCTGTCTCAGGACTCCCGGGAAAGGTCACTCATCCATTTTTTCATAGTATATTTCTACTGACTGCCTCATCTGTGGGTCAGGCACTGTGCTAAGCTCTTCATGGAAAATTTCTCCTTTCTGTTTCGCAACCTCTGGACGAAAAAGGCACAGCTATTTTCCCCGTGCATGCTATTTCCATAAAGCACAAATAACTTGCCCAGGGCTATGCAGCTCAGCAAGTGATAGAGCTGAGGTTCAGCCCCAGGCCTCTGTGACCTTGAACTCCATGCTCCAGGTTACTGTTCCTGTCACAGGCTGACTTGGCTTGGGGTGCCGTGCTCCGGGCTAGGTGTTGGTGACATGGACATGAACAGCTCCTACTCATGTGTATGCTAATCAGAAGCAGTTCCTGCATGCTAATTAAGGATGGCGGCACTCTGCATTCAACAGCACTGCATTTACTGAGCTATCATTATCTGGGATACGGAGTAGTGAGTGACAGGTGTGGATTGAGAGAGGGAGGACCTCAGAGTCCAGGAAGGGAAAATGCCTTTCAAATATCTGCCTCGATGAAATAGTGATTCATGATGATTATAATCCATTTCTTTCTTTTTTCTTTTTGGTACTGGGGATTGAACCCAGGGGTACTCGACCACGGAGCCACATCCCCAGACAGGGTCTCACTGAGTTGCTTAGGGCCTTGCTAAGTTGCTGAGGCTGGCTTTGAACTCGCGATCCTCCTGCCTCAGACTCCCAAGACGCTGGGATGACAGGCGTGCGCCACTGCACCCAGCAATAATCCACTTCTGTTATGCAGTCTCGTGTCTCATAACTGGGCATGTTCTGTGTTCTAGCATAATCCTGGGTTCTGGGCTCCAAATAACGCCAGGGCAGTACATCCTTTGGGACTTCCTGGAAAAGCACGTGGCTGAGTTATGGATGACTAGGTGATGACGTGAGACACATAATTATCTAGAGCATAGTGACAGGGGTGACTGAGACTCGACCCCTCGTCTTAGGAGTTTTAAGGGGGCTCAACTCAGGAGGCTTCATGACGATCCTGTGTTGTGGTCTGTTTATGATTTCCATTTCCCACTCGAGGAAACCGAACCCTAGAGAAGTTCAGTGACTTGCTGAAACTTACACATTTGGGTTAACCAGAGAGATGGAAGGCTTTCTTTAAAAACAACGAGAACCACAAGAAACAGAAGACAAAAACAAAGCTCCGTTTTTTAACCCCGGTTGAAGTAGTGGTATGCAAATGAGCCCCAGCACATCATTTTTTATTTATGCCATAAATTAGGCAAATTTCCCTTCCTGAAGCCCTGGAAAATGAGGCTTGATTCCACACATTTTGCATTAATTTCCAAGGTAGTTGGCCCCAAATTAGCTTTACAACTTGGTAAACCTACTTTAAGAAGGAGGCATAGAAAGTGGAGGGCTGATCAGAAGGCTTTAGGGAACGAGATGTGGGAGGAACTCTGTCCCTTTCCTCTGCAAAGTGATTCAGAGTTGAGTGGTGCACTTCCACATGCAGGATTGCCACGTACAGCTGCATAGGTTGTGCACTGCTTAATTCAGGGGTTCACAGACACTGCAGTCCTGATAGTTCCCCTAATAGTTCCACCTGCAGAGAGGTAGCCATATGCATGGCACTCTCTCTGTGCACCCTGCTGAAAGAGGCAAGGGAAGTGTGAGATTCTGTCTTGGCAAATAAAAACTGAGATTTGAGGAGATTAAGTGACTTCTGCCAGCATTATACAACACATGGGTGGCAGAGTTGGGATCCGTGCCCAGGCCGACGCTAATGCAGTGTCCACCACGCTCAGAAAGTTCACTCCCGGAACCTCCTCCCTATTTCCAAAACGCAAAAGCTCCGGGGAAATGTTCACTGAAACCACCCAAAGAGCTCATCCTAGGCCATCCCATTGGTCCTAGTCCTGAAGCTTCTCTCCACTTTGAATCAGAGTGGGTCACCTTGAAATGCCCCCCAGGCACGCGAGTGGGTGCACCCCTCTCCTCTTGCCCTGGGCCACCCCCAACTCCTCCCGTAAATGCTGATGACCCAGAGGATGTGAAGGTCATGCACTCTCTGCCAATGCTTTTACAGTCTCTGCCCAAACACTTTGGGTCTCAGTTGAAGACTGCCAGCCGTTCCTTCCTTAACTTACTCAATAAAACAACTGAGAAGAGAGAGAGAATGAGACCCAGCCCCGTCTGCCACAGGGTGGGTTTACCACCCCCGCCAAGGTGCCTGGATTGGGTGTGCATCAGGAACCCCCACCTACTTCCTGGTGGGAAGGGTTGAGCAGGACAGACCATATTCTTCTTTTCAGATTGAAATGGGAAATACGAAAAGACTGGGTGTGAGGAGGTAGGTATGCACTGCCATGACCTAGAACAGCAGCATCCGATAGAACTTTCTGGAAAGAAGGGAATGTGTGTTCACTCTACAGTGTCCAACATGGCAGCTGCTAGCCACTAATTTAAGCCGGGCGCGGTGGCTCAAGCCTGTCATCCCAGCACTTAGGGAGGCTGAGGCAGGAGGATCGCGAGTTCAGAGCCAGCCTCAGCAATGGCGAGGCGCTAAGCAACTCAGTGAGACCCTGTCTCTACATAAAACACAAAATAGGGCTGGGGATGTGGCTCAGTGGTCGAGTGCCCCTGAGTTCAATCTCCAGTACCAAAAAAATAAAAATAAAAATGAAAAAATAAAAAAAATCTAAAATAATTTAAGTAGCCCCACGTGGCTGGTGGGTACTGGGGGCAGCCGAGGTGAAGAGAAGAGTGAACAGGAGGCGGGGGAGAGAGGGGTCAGGGGGAGAGGTGCACAGAGAGAATGGAGCCGTGAAGGGGAGAGAGGGAGAGAGAAGCTGGTCCCTGGGACATGCTGAGCTCAGTGTCTTCAGAATCCCTACAGCAAGTGACCTTATTCTTGAGCTACTCAGTCTTCACTCTCTCTTGGTCTATTTGGGCTTGTATAACAAAAACCCATTAACTGGGTAACGTGTAGACACCAGACATTTATTTCTCACAGATCTAGAGACCAGCAAGCCCAGGAGCACAGTGCTGGCAGATTCAGGGTCTACCAAGGACACCCACGGCACCCCCTTGCTGTATCCCCACATGGTGCAGGGGGTGAGGGGGCTTCCTCTGGCCTCTTTTCTAAAGCCACTAATCCTGAAGCCCCACCTCCTACCACCATCACTGGGGATTGTGGGCCGGGCACAGCATTCAGACCAGAAAACCAACAAATCCTATTAAAACGTAGGGCTTCGTCTTTGGGAAGCCAGCACCCATCTGAGACCATGAGGATCAGCTCAGAGGAGCGGCAACGATTCACGGTCATGGTTGTCCCCCCTACTGGCCACCCCAGTGTGTCAGGGCTAAGTGACGTGGCCAAGGTCACAATTAGATTGGCCTCCAGCGTCTGGCTGTGCACCATGCTGTACTGGCGGCTGTGCCCAGCTGGGCCCTCTCTGTCCTGGGCAGTGCTCCATCGGCACTCTGAACTCACGGATGTATGATGTTACAATTTGGCACAGGGCTACGTCTAAACCAGGAACGGGAGAGACCAGATAAGGAAACTGTCACTCGGAGGCTCAGACACCCAGCCCCCTTTTCCTCTGAGATGATATCCTAAGCTCTGACCCATGGGTTAGACTGTACCCATCACTGGGTTCTAAACTAGCCCGATGGTCCCTGGCATCCAGTTTCTTGCCCAAGATGGGTACTGGCCACACAGCGACACCCCCCTCAGCCCTTCCCTGGGTCCCCACACCCTAGACCCCTCTGGGTTTCCCTATCAGCCAACGGCCATGACCCCAGTAGGGGCAAGGTGCAACTGGCCTGGGACCTGGCCTCCCCAGCCTCCTGGATTTCTCTCCTCTTGCTTGCTTGACTCGGGCCATCTGCTTATGTGGCACCATTCCCAGGTGCCCCCGCGTCAGGCGCCAGCTCAGCATGCGGGGAGCCAAGGCTGGCTCTCCACTCCCTCTGAAGCTTGCCTCATGCTGTTACTCGGCTGTGGCTTGGTGATGCAATGTCCACCGTGGGTATCGGAGGCCAGAGGCTTACCGGGGACAGAGGCTTGTGGGAGTTTCGTGGCCATCTCCCCTTGGATCTCAGAACATACACTTGGGGAGAGAAAGGATGCCATGTTTTCTAAAATCACCTTAGAATGGGAGTCAACAGACAAGGAAGGAAGGGCTCAAGTCCTGGCTTTGATATACACGTGCAGTGGGGCTTTGAGAAAGTTCTTTCCTAATCTCTGAGTCTCTTTCCTTAATAAAATGAAAACACTGGAGAGAGGATGGAGCGGATGGGGGGGGTGGTCCCGAGGAATACTGTGATCTGATAAAGATGATGGACGGCGGGAAGGAGTGAGCTACCCATGACCCCCTCAGTGAATCTCTTAGCAGATGGCCTGAGCATAGCCTGTCCCCCTCCGCAAGATCCAAATGCCAGATCAAAGTGACAGAGTGGCTTGCCCAAGGACACTCAAAAGTGGCAAGCTTAAACTCATGTTGTTTTGACTCTAAATTCTGTGCTTCTGACTCGCTTTGCTATCCATACCAATTTTTTGGGGGTGGTGGTGGGGGTACCAGGAATTGTACTTAGGGACACTTGACCACTGATCCACATCCCCAGCCCTATTTTGTGTTCGATTTAGAGACAAGGTCTCACTGAGTTGCTTAGGGCCTCACTTTTGCTGAGGCTGGCTTTGAACTCGCGATCCTCCTGCCTCAGCCTCCCGAGCCACTGGGATGACAGGCGTGCGTCACCATGCTCAGCATCATACTCAGTTCTTAGCTGGGCATTTGTTTTTTTTTGTAGCTGTCCCTGAACCAAAGAGAAAGCAGATCCTAAAACAACCTGTGTTGTGTCCGGAAAGTTTCTAGCTTGAAATGAATTGAGCCACAGGATGAAAAACTGCACCCAATGTCGCCCTTGGAAAGAAAGATGGCTTCAATGAAGACCCATGGAATGAACTGCCTTGCATCCATTTCTACAGAGGCCTGTTTTCCTCTCTCTTTGTTGAAGTGTGTTTCTCTCCTTCTCTATCTTTTAGTTTTCCATCCTCCTTTTCTTATAGAGCTCTCAGTGATTCCACATCTGTTATCACATTGATTCCTTTGCAGTCATTCTGCAACATAGGACCCTGTTATTAGTCTGTTTTCAATGAAAGTCAAGGCTTACAGAGAGACTGCCTAAGACCACACCGATGCAGGAAAAAGAGCTGGGAATTAAATTCAGGTCTTGGAACTCCAACTCCACCTCCCCACAAGGAAGATTAAGATGAAAGGCAATTGAACACCATTAGATCCAGACTAAGGGAGATATGGATGAGGAAGATTCATGTGAGACTCTCTAAGAGTTCATTGTCCAGGAGTAAAGAGGCATATACACTGATCATCCATCCATCACCCACAACAGAGAGATAAAATGTGGTGGAGAATCAGAGGAGGAAATAACTGGTCTAGGAGAAGAGAGGTGAGAGACGTCTTCACGAAAAGAGAATTCAGGACTGGGTTTTGCGGGGTGGATAGGAGTTCACCAGGTGAATAATTATAGCAATAATAGAAAGGTTTTATTGAGCAGCACGGGGATGAGTCCAGGCACATCCACACCCACTGGTTATTCTTAATAGCCTTAGAAGGTACATACGGCCCTTCCTCTTTACACATCAGACCAAAAGAGTCTCAAAGAACTAAAGCAAATAGTTTGAGATCATGATGCTAAAATCAGCCAGCTGGGAATTTAATCTCGTGTTCTCAAAACAACCAGCTATATATTTTCTTAGACGACAGCCTAGGAGGAGGGAGTAGCATCAGTGAGGCCACAAAAACGCTTCCTCCAGAATCCATCAGAAAGCGGGTGTGGTAGAGGTTGAGATGAACTGTTCTCTGTCTGATTCAGGTTCCCTGACATTCACCACCAGGTGAGAAAACACCCTCCCTCTGGGGGTGCAGTTGGACCACCATGCTCTCCAGACTGGCCTGAGCTTTGCGTTTGGCCATGTGTTACCAGGTACCCTCCCTGTGCCCCAGTGTTTAGCACGAGCCTGGGCTTGTGGAGCCTGATGCCTTCATGCAGTGCCCACGAGACCTCGAGCAGGTGCCTGTCCCTTTTTGGGGGGGCAATTGGTAATCAGGGATTGAATCCAGGGACACTCGACCACTGAGCCACATCCCCAGCCCTATTCTGTATTTTATTTAGAGACAGGGTCTCACTGAGTTGCTTAGGGCCTCGCTGTTGCTGAGGCTGGTTCTGACCTCACGATCCTCCTGCCTCAGCCTCTTGAGCCACTGGGATGACAGGCATGCGCCACCGCGCCTGGCTGGTGCCTGTCCCTTTCTAAGCCTCAGCTTTCTGCTCTGTAAAATCGGGTTATCGTGTGACAGAACTGGATGTGGAGCCAAGTAGTGATCGCAAATGAGCGCACGGAGTCCCCTGGCACAGTGAGCCCAGGAAAATGGCAAGCAGCAGTGTGACCGTGTGACATGGTGTGGCCCACTCATGCAGCGGGGGCTGCTGGGGGGGTGTTTGTCCTCTTCAGCTGTCTGCACCAGCACCCACCTCCCCAAGTCTCCATTCCCTGGTGAGTACAGAGCACCTTGATTCCCTGGTCCCATCTAGACTTACGAGAGGACAACTTTGTGAATACAATAGTGATTTTTTGTGACCCATTGTACGGATGGAAATACTGAGGTTCCCACGCAGGAAATGGTTGAGCTTAGGTCCCGAAAGTAGAGGCTCAGAGAAGTCAGTTTTACACAATGAGAGTTCCCCATTTATAGTCGGGGGACCTTGCCACAGGACAAATGACAAACAGCCTGAGTGGCAGGGTCAAACAATGAACTGGAGGCACAGATCCCCATCTTCCCCGGAGTCTGCTCCTTTCCTTGTCTGGGAAGGATAATTCCCTAGGTGCATCTTTTGGAGGCTGTTGAAGGACTGAGATAATTCTAGTTAATTCCAGTCTCTGGTCTTTGCTGAGCTGGGTGCTGAACACACCCTACTGGAGGCTCATTCATGGCACTAAGGTGGCTTTCCCACACATTTGAGAAGTACAGCAGGCTCCAGCTGGGAAGCCTCTGGAGCTCATGTGCTCTGAGGCCAGCCCACCTGGGTTCCAAGCTGACCTCGCCACTTCCTAGCAGACTCCCTGGGGCACCTAAAGTGGCTTTCTCTGAGCTTTGGTTTCTTCATCTCCGAGCTGGAGGGCAATTATGAAGATCAGATAAAATAACCAATGTAAGTGTCTGACATATATTAAGTTCTCATTAGCTGTGATAATTATGGATAAATTGCCTCCAAATAAAATGGCCACCTGTATCACTTTCTGACTCCCTTCAATTTGACCCGCTTCACTCAGGGGCTTACTTTATGCCAGGAACTCCGTTAGACTATGGGGACACATTTGACCTGCCTTTGACAGATATTTATCAGCCCTTCCCCCACACCAGCAAAATCTGTGCATGCACTCGGAGGGTGCAGGATATAAAAGACATCAGGGGACTTCATGTCAAGAGTTTGTATTGTGTGCATGTAAGGTATATGGCATGATGCTGTAAGAGACACATTTATGTATAGATACACATATAAATAGTAAAATGGTTACTATGGTGAATCAAGTTAGCATATGCATCATCTCTTATAGTTACTCATTCCCTGCCCCCACCCCCACGGCAGGAGCAATTATAATCTCAGCAAAAATATTGAATATAATATATATACTCAGTGTTAAGAGATTCTGGTGCAGGACAGGGTTTGGTGCCAGACTGCAATGCCTTCCTGGCTTCGTGATGCTGGGCACCATGTTTGACCTCTCTGTGCTTCAGTTTCCCCAGTCCCTACAAGGGGGATATAATAACTGCATCTCTCTGCCAGGGCTGTTGGAAGGGTTCTCTGTGTGATCTAAATAAACACTTATCACAAAGCTGAGAATAAATCTGGGTGCAGTGGCTCATGCCTGCAATCCCAGTGGCTCTGGAGGCTGAGGCAGGAGGATCGTGAGTTTGAGGCCAGCCTCAGCAACATAGTGAGGCTGTAAGCAATTTAGCGAGACCTTGTCTCAAAAACAAAACAAAACAAAACCAAAAACAAAAAAACAAAACAGGCTGGGGATGTGCCTCGGTAAAGCACCCCTGCGTTCCATCCCTGGTACCAAAAAAAAAAAAAAAAAAAAAAAAAAAAAAGAACAGAAACGAAAAACTTAGAACAAGAATCAACACTCAATAAATGCTGTTTTCATTGCTTGGACACAGTTCCTGCCCTGGTGTAGCTCGTCATGTCCCACGGGTCTACTGACCCGCTTCCAATTCACTGTCCTTTCCCTCCCCTGGAAGCCCTCGGGTTCCTTCTCTACTCCTTATTGTAGCAACCACAGAAGGGCTGTGCCTGAGGATCCTCAGTCACCAGAGGATTACGCAAATATGCAAATCCAGGAGGTCTGTTTACCCAGGGCTGTGTTCTCAGCAGCTGCCCTCCCCTCCTCAAGCACGCTTCCCACCATCGCAGCCTCCAGTGGACACAGCGCACACCGCGGTCTTTTGTTCCTGCGCTCAAGCAGGGAGCCCGGGAGGCGGAGGGGGGGCAGGGAGGAGGGACGGCTCCCCTGGTCTTTTTTGAGGTGCGCATGTGCACCCGCCTCCCTTTTCCTCCCACTCGCTCCTGTGTCCCTCTCTCCGGTTCGAGAATGAAGCATTTTCAGGATTTTTTTTTTTCACTTCCCTATTGTAGAAATCGCTCCTCTGGCTTGGTGTCAAGGCCAGCTCAAAGGCTACTTGCTCCTGGAAGCCTTTGTTGACCATCCCTGGTGATAAGTTTATTTCTCACCTGTGGAGGGCAGTAGCTCTCCAGGGTCCCTCTACCAAAGCACTTAGCACTCAGCATGGACCCTGGTGGCTTTGACCTGCAGATCTCTCTTTCTGGGCTGTAATTTCTGGGAGAGGGACTTCAGAATGCGACACAGGGTGTTACATGCATGGTGTTATGGAATGAATGTCTGTGTCCCCCAAAAAACCCATGCGATGAAGCCCTAACTGTCCCCAGAGTGATGGTATGTTTGAAAGTAGTTAGGTTTAGATGAGGTCCTGAGGGTCCAGCGTCAGTAGTGGGATTAGTGCCCTTATCAGGCGAGGAGATCAGAGCTAGGGCTGGGGCTGTGGCTTAGTGGTAGAGCACCTGCCTAGCAGGTGTGAGGCACTGGGTGCAATCCTCAGCACCATGTAAAAATAAATAAATAAAATAAAGATATTGTGTCCATCTAAAAATTTTTAAAAATTTTAAAAAGAAAGAATGTTAAAAAAAAAAAAAAGGATATCGGAGGTGTTTCTCGGTTGTTCAGCTAGAACGTGGCCATCTGCAAACCAGGAAGAGAGCCCTCACCTTGATCTTGGACTTTCCAGCACCCAAAAGTGTGAGAAATAAAATGCTGCTGTTGACACCATGCAGTCTGAGGTATTTTTGTTACAGCAGCCTGCAGGGGCTGAGACATGTAGGAAGTACTCAGCAAATGTTCATGAGTGAATGAATAAATAGCTTTTCTCGGGAGATTCTCCTTATGTCCTTTTCCCAACAATTCATCTGCCACCCTGCATCTCTGGTTCTGTGGACTCTGATTCCTGACAGTGATATCGAAGTTCAAAGCAATCCACCAGGAGCGTTTGGAAAGGAAGGGTGTTTGCACCAGGGACCACAAACTTCTCACCTACCAAGTGCAGCAACAGGAACTGAAGCTCCTTCCCTACCCCCTCTTCTGCTGCTTCTGCTTTGGCCTCCGTCATCTCAATCTTTATGCCAACATCTGCTTCCCACCAACCTCAGGGAGTCGCTTTCTTGGTGCCTACTCATCAGAGCAGTTTGTTCTTTGGAAAGCAGGAAAGCATTGCTTATGCACCTAATGTGTATCAGGTGCTTTACACAAGTTATGTAAGCCTTATATCCATCCTCCTGGGCTGGACCTATCAGCTTCTCTTCACCTTCCTCTGTCCACGGATAATGGGACGGAGGCTCAGAGAAGATGGTCCTCCAAAGATCACCCATTCCCAAACACTGGAGCTGGGCTCTGGACCCAGGTTGCTCCAATTTCAAAGCCACACTTTATTTTCTAAAAATCAAATTCCTGTGCCCAGATCATTTGAACCCTCCAGAATGCCTTTCTGTGTATGGTGTTTGGCAATTTGGCTCCATAAAGAGAACTACTAGCTGGTGTAAAGGGGGCAGTGCCGCCCTGCATTCGAGGGGCGCCCTCCCTGGGGCACTCTTCTGCCTGCTTTTTATTTTTTCTTCCTCTTTTTCGTTGCACATGTTAAGCCACCAACGATTTCTCTCCCTGCGAAATAAGAACCAAGTGTGGTAAGCGGACAGAGGGAGGTGGTAAGGCCACCCCTAGGCTAGAAAGAGCTGCATTCTGCTGACTCTGGGCATTGCCCACACCTGGTGGCTCCTGGGGTCAGGATTTGCTTCCCTTCTCAGTCACTAACCACAGCTTTGAGCGCCCCTAGTGGATATCTGCGGCATGGGCGATTGCAGAAATTGTGGACCAAATAGGAGAGCCAGCCAAACGAGCCCATTGGAACAGCTTGCAGGAAGACTCGTGAGCAAAAAGCAGAAAATAAGCCGCTTGGATCAGGAAACATTCTTTGGCTTTGGAAGGACAAGGAAAGGAATGTAAAGTTACTTTCCTAATGCCCTCACTGAACCACGTGAATACAAGAAGAATCCCTAGAGCTTGGATAAGGCGGTACCTGGCAGGGGGAGGGGAGCCCAACTCCACGCAGAATGTCGATCCATAAAGAAAATAGTCTTTAAGTGAATCTAACAACAATGCACATTAGAGACCGGGGGAAGCAGCAAATTCGAGTCTTATTGAGCAATATTGAATTTGCTTTATTAATTCAAGGGAAAAGGAAAAGAAATTACCCTGGAGCTCTGCAATCTTAGCACGTAGTTACAATTATCCCCCATGTGCATATCTCAGACAATAAGGAGCCTCTTCAAAAACAAGTTATACTTTATACTTATTCATGCCTTACAGCAAAATGGCCCAGAGAATCACGTGCCCTGCATGACAATGTAGCAACAAGTTCCTTTCAAGTATTTACAAATCCCCTCCCTCCGGCACAGACAGAGGGACTAGTCTGCCTCTCCGCAAGATGCAATGGTCCTCCATCTGACATTAGTGGACGTTAGGCTCCAGGTTAAAAATAGAATTTATTGCGGAAGGTCAATTTTCTCCAAATGTACCATCAGGATGGGCCATGCTCATTGGCTACCCTCCATCCCTCCTCGTGACTCAGAGTCACAGCCACACAGTTATTAATGAGCCTTCTGAAGTAGTCCATCAGTTGATTTTAATTTGGTGGTGACCCTAAGTTAATTAAAAATATATACTGGCTAGCCATCGTGTGCAGCAGTCAGAAACGAGAACGTGGAATGGCTTAAAATTTAAAACACAGACATGCACTCTCCCTCACACACACACACACACACATACACACACACACACACACACTAAAGGAAATAGCATGTGGAAGCCTGTTCTTGTATAACAATTCAATCTGTGCCATTAAGACAGTTTTCCTGGGGGGTCGTCTGTTGGAGAGTATAGACCCCAGAGGTAGAATTACTTTGAAAGCCAGCAAGCTGCTAGGTAGCTCTGGGTTGTGTGTGTGTGTGTGTGTGTATTAGTCACAACACAGATTCAAAAGGACCATGGAGGAGGGAGATCTGGAACTCGTTCAAGGCCACCAAGCCATTGTTGGATAGAGACAGCTAATTAAGAAAGAGATTGCTGTGGTGGATGGAATTTATTTCAACCAAATCTCTTCCCCCATCTTCCCCAGGGGAATTGCCCAGCTCTGTGCACACTGTAAAATCTCACTGCCTCATAAAGGGGGCTTCTTAATGATATGCTTTGTTAAACAAAAGGTAATGAATTATTTCCTTTGCCCTGCACTGGAGCCTCCACATTGAAAGAGAAGGCGTTGGGAGATAAAAATGTCTGATTTCTGCTGAGGAGGGCACTCCAGGCCACGGGAAGAGAAAGAGTTTTAAGGGAGAGGGACCCAGAGTTGGGGCCCAGGGAGCTGAGAGCTGTCCGTGGCCTTTGGTGCTGAAACCGGGTGTGCGCATGGGGTGGAGGGGAGAAGGGATTGAGTACCGCCTGTTCCCTTAACTCCAGGTCAAGACGATCCAAATAAGATTGAACTCCAGCTAGGCAGGGCGCGCGCCCTCCTGCTGTCTTCAGCCTGGGCGACACTGCAGCTGCCTGCTTTTTTTTTTTTTTTCTTTCCCCACGTGAGGAGTGAGTTTCTGGAAACTAGAGTTAGACCTTGCCAGCACGCAGGTCAAATGGACCGATGGTGTCCCCCAAACTCAAGTGTCTTAGTGCCCTGGGTAAATCCCCGCAGCCTTTGGGTTAACTTTAGGGTGAGTTACCGTCTCATTCCTCTCTCCATCCCAATCCATCCCAAATCTCACACCACAACTTTTCCTGGGGGACCTCAGCAGAGTGGAGAGAGGGTGCTGCTCCAGTTCTGGGCAGGAGGAGCTGCTGACCCGCCAAACTTGGACCCCTCTTCCCACCCAGCAAGCTAGCACCCCCTCCCCTTCCTAACAGTGATCAGAAATGCTAGACTTTCAGGGGAGAGAGAAAGAGGGAGTCCACTGAGGTCCCCCCTACCTCCGCCAGTCACCTAACATCCTTTCTCACTCCTTTGCCAAGTTCTGGGACCCCTGAGCCCCTATCCACCGACCTCTGGCAAAAGCCACACCCAAGTCCTGTTTCCTGATGCCCAGGTTGGGATCTCCCCATTGAGCAGCCCCTCCGGGCAGCCGGAACCACGGGAGGCGAGGGTGTCCCAGACGTGCCTACTGTTTGAGTCTAGACCTCAGTTGCAGGGCGGGTCAGCTGTCCTCTCTCCAGAGGGAGAGGATTATCTGGCACCCAGCCCCGGGTGCGGTTGCAGAGGGCTCGAGGGCATCTGGGGCTTGGAGGCGACCCCACTCCCAGGGGCTCCTGTGGGGCTGCCAAGGGAGTCTGGTCCAGAGCCTGGGGGACGCAAAAGGGAGCCCGCAGCCAAAGCCGGGCAGCGCCGGAGTCCTTCAGACCCCTCCCCGCCTCCACACTTGGTCAGCCCGGGCCGAGGGGACGCGGCTCATCGCCCCACTCGGGCAGCCGAGCCGCGCGGGTGATGCCCGAGTCACCGAGATCCGTCGCGACCCCCGCCGCCCCGCACTCGCGACAACTTTGCCCCCTCCCCCGCCCGCCCCTCGGGGCGCTTACCTCCCGCCACAGCGGCCGCGGGGCTCCCCCGGAGGAGCAGGGCGACGAGCAGCCAGATCGCGCCGCGTCCCGCGGAGGGCGGCCGGGCCGCGGGCATCGTGCCGCCGGGGGCGCGGAGCCGGGGCTGCGGGGCGCCGGGAAGGGGGCAGGCGGCGACCGGGGAGCGGCAGGCGGGCGCCGGGGCAGCCGCCGGAGCCCCCGGGCGGACGCGCAGCCCCGCGATGGCTGTGGCCGAGCTGCGCCGGGCGCGGGCGGCGGGCGAGTGAGGAGGAGCCGGCGAGCGAGCGAGCGCGGGGCGGCGCGGAGGAGGGGGCTGGGGCCGCGGCGGTGCGGCGAGCGGGTGCGGGGAGGGGCGCGCGGGCCGCCAGCGACAGGGCCCGCGGCGCCCGGGGTGGCGCGCCAGCCTCGGCCTCTGGCCGCCCGCCCGCGGCCCTGCAAAGTTTAACGCCAATTCCCCTCGCGCCCTGCGCGGGTCGAGCCTCGCCTGTCTGCCGGTGTCACGCAGCCCTGCCTGGCCAGGCGAGCCCAGGAGCGCCCTGACCATTCTGCAGACGGTGACATGGAGGCTGGGAAGCTGAGCCTGGCCACAGCTCTCCAAGGCGCAGCCTTCCAGAGAGACCCCAGCCCCACCTGTCCCCTCTTCCCTGCCACTGTCCTGGTGTCTGCTAAGTGAGGCCCCATCATCTAAGAAGTCTCAGACTCAGTGGCTCCCCTGGGATGAAGCCAGCGACACAAAATTGGGCATCTAGTACCAGGCGCTTCTCCACCCCTCTAAAGTCCAACCAGTCTCTAAGTCAAGATCTGCCCCTGCTCTGATCCAGCTGCATTTCAGGGGTCTGGCTGTCGGTGGGGCACTGGGGACCAGCCAGGCTTCCTGGCAGTCCAGCCCCTTCCCCTGCCGTCCTGCCCTCCTTTCCCTATCTCAACTGGGGTTCCAGGATCCCCGTCTACTGTGCCTTGCTTGCTTCTGATTCTCAAGCAACTTGTTTTTTTTCCTCCACAAATAGAGGGACAATTCATGGAGGAGACAAGCAGCCACTTCGGGGACAGGTATTGGCCAAGGGCCAGGTGGGGGACACACTCCTGGGAACCAGATGTCTTACACTGCAGTCTTGACAATCCCAGCTGACTTCCCAGGCCTCTTACCCCAATTTAGATGCCCTCTGCTCCTCCACCCCACCTTGCCCCACCATCTACACATGGCAGCCTGAACCACCAGAAGGAGCAGATGGAGGGAAGGTTTCAGGCAGCCAGGGGAGGAGGGTGGAGCCTGGAGTCCCCGGAAAGAATAGGTGGGGGCGGTGAGCATTGGGTGGAGCGGACAGGAGGGAAGAGGGGGGCAGCATCCCGCAGGGCTCCAGATGCCCCTCCACACCCAGCATCTTCCCACTGGCTCATTCACGCAACACTCTTACGGGTGGGCCACTCACCCTAGGCCCAAATCTGCATCCACCATTCAGAGAAGCCTCCTCCCCATCAAATCCAATCCCTGACTGCAGGGAGTTTTCATTCCTAGCTGCAAAGTCAGTTGGGATTTATAAAGAAGGAGGTTGAGGCCGAGGATGCAGAAAGGCTGGTTTCTCCTCTGGTGCAAGATGGTGCATTCCCCAGCTTTGCGGCATCAGGTTGGCAGTTCTGGAAGGAGCGGCCTTGCCTGTCTTATGGGCCACCATGAACTCAGGGTCAGCATGGTACCAGCAGGCAGTGGGCACAGTGATACTTGTTGAGCAGGGTCATAAAGAAGCAGATGGAGGAAAAGGGAGAAGGAGGGAGGGAGAGCCAAAGGCAGGCCACTCCACCCTGGGAGCCACGGGAACCACAGCTGATCAGCACCGGCTCTTTGCTGTCCCGAGCAGGGCATGGCTTCTCATTTTAATTTCACGAGGATCCTGACAGTGAGCTGTGGTCATCTTCATTTGACAGGTAAACATGAGACCCTGAGCAAAGGGCCCAACCTGGCTGGGGTCACTCAACTCAGCCAGGAAGTGAGGGAGGTGAGGTTTAAGGCCAGGTCTATGTCCAGAGCTGGGGGATCCCTTTCATCTAACATGCTGCTGCTTCCTGGGAGTTGGGGGGCTGCCTCTGTGCTGTGATTGGGTGGCTATCACTGGCTCTCGACACCTCTTTGTGATCCGTAGGCCACCATGACTGAAAGTCCAGCATCACTCTCACTGCTTGTTAAGGACACTGAGCCTCTAGCTGGTGTCTTTTAGGGACAGAGTGACACCATATAATATTAACCCACTGACGGCATGGGCTGGGACCTACTCAGTCCCTTTGCCTGCTAAAAAGTGGCACAAAGGAAAGTCCTAAGAGAAGCAAACCCAGACCCGGCATCCAAAGCCGTGAAGCTGAGAATGTAAGCAGCTTACTGAGGAGGAGCAACATCAGGATTTTTTTTTCTCTTTTGCAAGAAGAAATAACATCACAGAACCAGATTTCTGTGAGGGACAGAGAGCTGGTGGATGAAAATCTTCCCCGTGGCAATTTTCATGCCCATTTTACAGATGAGGACATCGTGGTGTAGGAGACTAAGTGCCTCGCTCAACAACATGTGTTTGGTGTTGCCTTTGAGCTTGACTTGCGTTCTCTGGACTACCACCAGGCCCCGGTGGCGTGGGTTCCGGTGCCAGAGAGGACCTCCTGCCACCCGCTGCTGTCTTGGGAGAGCATCCTGGCTTCCCTGAGGAGCAGATGATATGTGCTCCCAATTCTGTCCACCCCCCATGCTGCCATGTGACAGACTGGCTCTCATGTGGTTAAAATTAGTCCAGTGGAGACAAAGGGTTAGATCCCGGCCTTGCCTCTGCCCTGCGGGAAGAAAGGGCAAGTTACTTAGCCTCTCTGCGCCTTATTTTCCTCTTCTGAGAAGTAGGGATAAAATTAACACTTATCACACCGAGGGGCTGACACAAATGGGTCATGCTAGCCTTGGGGATGAGGGGATGCCCTAGCTCTTTTTGCATAGGGTTACAGAGAGCACCCCTTGAACAGAGGAACCAAAGTCTTTAGCCCAGTGCATGGCACAGAGTTGGCACAGTGATCATTGCTACCATCCTTAGTACCGAGGCTCTAAGGAAAACACTTCCATTCTGAGATGTTGGTGTTAGGAGACAGTGAGTAGAGATGGGAGTTAGGGGCTGATTCCTCCACTGTGGACTTGCTGCGTGACCTTAGGTGAATTATCAGTCTCTCTGGGACTTTGTTTCCCTATCCATCTATCCACCTATCCATCCATCCATCCATCCATTCATCCATCCACCCATCCATCCATCCACCCATCTGTTCATCCACCCATCTATCCATCCATCCACCCATCTATCCACCCATC
>CM053407.1:110342854-110377675 GCA_028644305.1 Xerus rutilus
CATAGCTCTGGGCCTGAGGTGGGGCACAGCATCATGGTGGAGAGCAGCTCAGGACATGGCAGACAGGAAGCAGAGAGCGCTCTGCTCACCAGGGACAGAATGTTAACCCCAAGGCGTATCCCTAGTGACCTGCTTCCTCCGGCCACACTCTACCTGCCTACACTCACCACCCAGTTAATCTGCATTAATGGATTAATCCAGTGATTAGATCACACCTCTCATAACCCAGTCATTGCAACTTTCTTGCAGTGTGTCACACAGGAGCTTTTGGGGGACACTCATACCTAGACCATAACACCCATTCTTTATTGGAGTGACCTACTTTTCCTCTCCATTCCCATGAGTGACCCCCTCAAATATAGTTTATCCATTGCACAGCACCCCCTGACTCCAGAGTACTCAAGGGTAGGGACGGTCTTGTCCAGTGTCTGACAATGTGCCCAGAATACATTACAGTTGTTACCGGGGACGGGTTGCAGGAATCCCCTTCCCTACCAAATCCTCCATGCTCAAGTCCCTTGCATTTGCATAGTGTTTGCATAGAATTTGCATACCGTAGTATTTGCATGCCTTCATATTTGCATAGAATCTACACCCATCCATCCATATACTTTATATCCTTTGCAGATGACTTGGAATACCTGACACAATGTAAAGGTTAATATTGCATTATTCAGGGAAGAATTAAAAGGAAGAAGAGTCTGGGTGTTTTCATTACACATGCATTTTTTTTCCCCAAATATTTACAATCTACAGTTGGTGGAATCCAGGGATGTGGAATTCGCCAGTACAAAGGCCAGCTGAAGGTACTCAGCAAACACTTGTCAATCCAAATTAGAAAACGATCAGATCCTCTGAGAGGCTGCCCAAGGGAATGGCATCTGGGTGTCTCTCATTCTCTGGGGATAGATGTAGGGGATTTAAATGAACGCCCCGCACAGGGCTTCTCAAGCTCGCTTTCAGAAATCCGGATGCCCATGTGATGCTCAAGTTTATTAAGTCTGACGCTCTGGGGGTGGGCCAGATGCCGGCCTGTTTTTCAGTGTTCAAGGTGATTCTAAGGAGCAGCTGAGGCTGACAGCCACTGGGCTCAGGGATCCCATTCAGAGCTCTCTGGGCGAATGTGAAGGGACCCCAGTCTCCCAGGACCCAGGCCTGAGATTGAGCCAGTGTCCTCACGCCTACTTAGCAAGAAAACAGTGGCAACCAGCCTGGACGGAGGGCCTGCTGTGTGCTCAGCCTGTGCCTCGTGGCGAGGGGTTTCCCAGGATCACGCCGTGGTCCTTGTTTTAGCCTGTGGAGTTGGTACGATTGAATTGGGATGGGTTAAGAGAGCCCAGGTTCACAGGCGACGGCAGGGGCAGAATTTGTCCTTGGGTCCCCTGTGTCCCTATGCCTGTGCCCAATTCTCCAAGGCAGGCAGGCTGGGGAAGCAGGCAGGGCTATGGATATTGGAAGTCCCTGGTCCTGGGAATGATGCCCATCGATGCCTGCAGAGGGCTGGAGCCCCTGCCCCTCTCCTGCCCAGGATGGGCACCTCCTGCCTTCTGGGCACCCGAGTTTATTCTCTCTCCCTCCCGCCTCCCTTCTTCCTGGCCTCTCTTCCTCACAGTTCCTCCTGAGCCATGGCAGGTGGAAGGAGCAGGCAGCCTCTGGAGCGGCCCTGGCCCCTAATGAGATCATCCGAGGGGTGAGGGTCTGATGACCGTCCCCATCTGGCCCTCTGATACAAACCAAAGTCACCTGCAAAATGGAGTTTGGAAACAAGAATAAGAGAACCCAAGACTCTCATCCAGGGTTTTGTTCAAATTGCAGCAAAGGTCGTACTAACCGATGGGTTTGAAGTCGCAACCTCTAGTAGTCACAGCCTTCTACTCTTAGGGTTTCTGGTCCTTCCTGCCTCTTCCTAGGAGGATGAGGTCACCTGAGGGCAGGGAGGTGGATCTCTTTCCTCAGCTGCTTTATTGTCTCAGCACCTAGAAGCACCTTTGCCAGCTCACCATGTTTGTTGATTGAATAAATGAAAGCGCCTTTTCATTCTCTTCTGAGGTATAGTGACTCAGTTTACTTAGTTACATTTACTTATTTTGTGATTGTGTAACAGTGTCCACTTTGGGCTTTGGCACTCTGCCACTGCAACTGGTTTTAAAATGGACATGTTTCTTCCTCTTCCAGATGACGTTAAGGGTGATGGTGACGGTGAAGATGACAGCGACTCCCAGTGACCAATTGGAAGGTGATTGGAGGCATATAGTACAGGTCAGGCATCTCTAATCCAAAGAGTCAAACTCCAAAATGCTCCAGCAGCTAAAGCTTTTTGGACACTGACGTGAGCGCATGAGTGGAAATTCCATGCCTGACCTCATGCGACAGGTCACCGTCCTAATGTAGGTGCCCTGAAAGTATCGTACAAAGTCACCTTCAGGGTGTGTGATCCTGAAATGAATTTGAATTTCATGTTTAGAGTTGGGTCCTATCCCCAAGCTATTGTAGGTATTGTATCCTGTAAATATTCCAAAGTACCAAAAATATCTGAGGTGGGCACAGTGGCGCATACCCATAATCCCAGCAGCTCGGGAGACTGAGGCAGGAGGATCATGAGTTCAAAGCCAGGCTCAGCGACTTAGCGATGCCCTGAGTAACTTAGTGAGGCTCTGTCTCTAAATAGAATATAAAAAGGGCTGGGGGGCTCAGTGGTTAAGTGCCCCTGGATTCAATCCCTGGTACCAAAAAAGAAAAAGAAAAAGAAAAACCTGACATCGGTCCACTGCTGGTCCCGAGCATTTTGGATAGGGGATCTCAACCCATACTACATGCTGCTACCTCTGAAACCTCACTCACCCTTTCGATTGCCCTAAGAGATGGATCCCACTATACCCCCATTTCACAGATGGGCAAACTGAGGCTCACACAGGAACAATCCAACTCTTTCAAGATCACACAGCTAGTAAATAGCAGAGTCAAGACAGGAACTCGAGGTGGCTTGATTTCCACCATGCAGAAGAGAGAATGATTATTGGATTATTTTGTCTCCATGTCTCTGAGGCACCAGGTCTGACGAGGTATTTCTCTTTAAACCAACCACCTGTTTGGGCATTTCTTAGATGTCTTCACGACCTGTGTCTTCTTTCCAAACAATTCCTGAAAAGGAACGAGAAAGGTGTGGCCGACCTATGTAGGATCCAGAAAGAGCGCCCTGATTAGGTAGCCCTTAAAAATCCCCATCACCACTCGCTGTTCTGAACAAAAGACAGATGCTAATGAGAGTTTCCCAGAGCGTTACAGGCTCAGTTTTAATTATACCCGATCTATCTGAATTTACCGTAGCCCTCTGATTAACGGGGGAAGAAAATCAATAAGCATACCGAAAAATTTGGATGTGTTATACAGCTAATTCCAATTTTTTGTTATAATCATGTTTTAATGTGGGTCCTAATTACCATAATTAAGCTGCCTGTGACAGCGCTGGCTGGGACAGAAGCTGTTACTATTCTAAGATGACTTGTCAGAGGCTTTTCCCAGATTTTGGGTGCATTTGCCATTTGGCTGGTTTGGGGTGTTGTGGGGATGGGAACAGAATGTGTGGGGTGAAGGTTCCTGGAACTCTGGCTCTTCCCAAGAAAGCCTTGGATCTGAGGCTTAGGCTAGACCAGGAGCCATGCCTGTGTCATTTGCTCGAAGTTTCATCAAATATTTATTGAGCACTTACTATGTGCCAGGCTCTGTGATGAGCACTGGGAATGCAAATGAGAGTTTTCATTCCAATGGGAGGAGTCAGCCATTAAACAGCGAATTGCAAAAGTAGGGGGTGCCAGATGCTAGGAGAAGCGTCAGAGTTACATATATACATACCCGGCACAACGGAGAAATCTGGGGGAGATCTCCAGAGGAAGCAAATTCTCAGCTGAGATGTTGCACAAGGGTAACAGCAACATTCCTGGCCAGGGAAACAGCATTTGTTAAGTCCTGAAGCCGAATGAGAGGCTGGTGTGGAGAGTCAGAAAAAACGGGATTCAGTAGTATAGAGGAAACAGGGGTCCTGAGCAGGGACCTGGTCACGTGGGGTCTTATGGGACCATATACATGCTCAATGCCTGGCCATGGCAGGCTTCAAGACTCTGAGACCAAGAAAGGACAGGTTATCATGCACAAGTCATTTGTGGGCATCTGGGGCTCTGCTCCACTGGGGAACTCGGATAGACAGTGTATCCGACAGACAGTCGCTGGTCTCAGACTTTTCCACTGGAACGGGGAGGGATTTGGGATCTTTAGACTCTGGCTTCAATCAGCCCTTGGTTCCAGGTTGGCTGGAGGTCAGGAACTCATTTCCCAGGACTTCTGGCTTGTGCTTGAAGGCAGCAGAGAAAGCTTTCAGGTGAAGGAAACTGGGACATGGGACCGGGAGCAGGTTGCACTCAGAGCACTTATTCAGAAGCATTCCAAATACCCACTATGCACCAGGTATTTGGATTTTGTTTAGTGTCATGCAAGTCACTTGCCCAAGTACTTTTTGGCCACCACTGTTGACCTAGCACTTACGATCCCCCCACACCCCTTAAATCATTCACCCAGATATTTCACTTACTCAGTATTCTGTATTCATTCATCTGATGCGTATGGTGGACACTTAGTATTTCAGCCTTAATCTCAGGCTTTAGGAAGCAAAGACAGGTCCCCAGAGGGACCTTGAGAGTTGCTGGCAGCTCGCCTTCTGCAGATGGGAGGCCCAGCCAGGGCTGGAGCGGCTTCCTGATGTCTGCGCGGTCATGGGGCAGGTCCACCCTGGCTGCTGTGGTAGCTTCTGTCTATGCCTGGTGGGAGGCCATGTGGCAGCTAGGCAGGTAGCCAGGGGCAGCACCGTCGTCCCTGTAGCCTGGAGAGCTGCTGCAGATGCACAGAGGAGCAGGTGGCTAGCCCGCCGACTGCTTCCTGCCTGAGAAGGAGCCAGCAGGAGTTTGGGGGCCCACCTCACAGGACGCTTGAGCACACACCTGTGATCCTCCACCTTTCCTAGTCCATGGAAACACCTGAGATCAGGTGGGTCTGGAGCGAGGCCTTTCAGCTAGTGTCTAGGTGATGTCAGAGCAGATGGTCTCCAGGGAACACTGACTGAACCCCAGCTTTAGCCCAAGGTACCAGGAAATCGTGGAAGCTTTCTTTCATGGAAACTGAGGCCAAGGAGAGACCAAGCTGCAGACAGCGATAGGACCAGGATTGAGCCCTCTGTGTCACCAGCCAGGGCTGCCCACCCCTGAAGGAGATGGAGCACACAGGGCTCCCAGGTCCTGGGCACTGCAGGCACGCGCCATTATTAACAGTTGCTAATGTGGCTGATGAACTAAGCAGGCCTCAGTTCACCTGGTCACTATAGGTGAGGCTGAAGAGAAAATAGGAGCATCATTAATGAAAAGCCATCTTCTCCACTGTGGAAATAGCACACGAAGCCTCAAGTGTAGGCACTGGCCAAGTGCATCCTGTTCAGCTTTACTTATTCATTTAGCTTTCAGAAAAAAAAAAATTCAGAGTGCTTATAAAATACACTGAGTGAGATAAAGCAAAGATGTATCACATCACCCAACCCAAATATATATATATATTTGCACAGAATGGTGTTAAGCATGGATACAGGTAATTGGTCACCTGTCCACATGCAATGGTCACCTGAATGGAAAAGCAAGAAAAGGCATAAAAAAGAGATATCTGGATGGAATAATACATTGCAATATGTTAATTAGATACAGAATATGAAATTCTGCCCTTACATTACTAGAGGCGTAAAGTCTTGAAAGAGGCACAGCTCTACAAGTCCTAAAAAGAACAAAATATAAGAAGGAAAAATAATTTCCAGGTAATTAGGTGTTTTTGCAAAAACCTTCCCTCAATGCACATGAAAGTATTGAAAAGAAAGTGAGGAGAAATATCAGAAGGAAATTGCAAGAGAGGGTGGGGGAAAAGAATATATGTTTGGATCTGAACACCGTTGACCAGGATTCTGAAACTTTCTTGGGAATTAGAATTGTGCAGAGAGTTTGGGGTAATGCAGATTCTCGGGCTGTCCTCAAAGACGTTGATTGGCATGAGCTTCTCAGGTAGCTCTGCTGTGCATGGTGACGGGAACACAATTTGTGGATAATGATGATGCTCCTGCTCCCCTCCCCTTGACCCACACCTGAAATGCCAGTGATAATTGATTTTTTTAAACAAGACCATGTTAGATGCAATCTCCACTGAAACTATCATTATAACACCACAGGACAAGGTGACTCCTACCTTTAGACTCTTTCCTGAAACTGGGTTCATGTACCAAAGAGAGCAAATATTTGTTGACTGCACAGCTTAAGGTTAATGCTCTCAATAGCTCTAGGGCTTGGTACCCTGGCTATGCCCATTTTTCAAATGAGAAACCTGAGGAACAGAGAAGGTAGGTAATCTGCTCAAGGTCACACAGCTAGAAAGTGATAGAGGTAGGTTTTGAACACACACGATCTTAGAATATACGAATACATACCACCATTCCACCAACAGTTATAAGGAGAAGATAGCATCGTGACTCAGAGATCTAAAATGAGGGGGAAAAACACATCAAGAAAAGCTAGGGTAGAAACCAAGCCAAGCCTGATGACCATATTTCCTAAGCCAAAATTCTTGTGTGTGATTAGACAAAGAGGGCACCCTTCCCACCTTTGCAAATGTATAAAAATATAGGAACATGCACCAGGCTTTCTTCTATTCTTAAGAGGATGTGTTCCTTAAAGCTACATAACTATGATGGGCATTTGGGTTGTCTCTACTTTCTGGCTACCACACATAAAGCTGCTACCAAGATTCCTGTCCAAGTCTTTGCGAGGACATAGGTTTTTGTTTCTCTTAGGTAAGTATCCAGGGGTGGGATGGCTAGATCACGTGTAGTGGTGCCTGTTTAAGTCTTAGGGGACTGCTGAATGGTTTGCAAAAGGAGTTGCACTATTTACAATTCCATTGGTGCTATATGAGAACCAGTCAATGTTCTTTCTGTACTTCTTATGACCAGTTTTCCTGGTTTAAGCCATGAGCATGGGTCTGTAGTAGAATCTCACTGAGGCTTCAGTTTTCCTTTCCTTAAAGAATGATAATGTTGGGCATCTTTCTAATGGTTATTTACCATACATATATCTTTTTTTGGTTTAGTGTAAGTTTATGTGTTTGCTCATTTGTATGTGTGTGTATTTTTTTAAACTATTGAATTGTAAGAACTCTTTATATATTATAGTGCCAAAAGCTTTGCTGGATATGTGTCCTACAAATATTTTCTCCCAGCTTGTGGTTCATCTTTCCATTTTCATAAGTGCATTTTAAAGAGTAAAATATTTAAATTTTGATCCTGTCCAACTAATGAAGGTTTTCTATTACAGTTTATGTTTGTTTCACATTTTAAAAACCTCAGCCAAATCTGACAATACAAAGATTTTCTTTTTTGTATTTTCTTTGGAAAGTTTTATAATCCGAGCTCTTAAATTTAGGTCTATGATTTGTTTTGAGTAATTTTTATATCTGGTTTAAATAAGAGGTTTCTTCTTCTTCCTCCTCCTCTTCCTCCCCCTCCTCCTCCTCTTTCTCTTCCTCCCCCCTCCCCCTTGCATATGGCTATCCAGTTGTTTCAGGGCAATTTAATGAGAAAATTATCCCTTCTTCATTGAATTTCCTTGGCAACTTTGTTGAAAATCAGTCTGCGGCTGATGTGCGGGCCTCCCTTTCAACTCTCTTCTGCTCTGTTGATCTAGATGCTTGTGTTTATGCCAATACTACACGTGTTGACACTGTCTTGATTGCTATAGCCTTACAACACATCTTAAAATCAAACTGTATGAGCCTTTTCATCTTGTTCTTTTTCAAAATTAATTCTGCTTTTCTAGATTCTTTGTCTTTCCATATGCATTATATAAGCTCCTTACAAAATTTACACACACACACACAGACCTGCTGAGGTTTTTTTTTTTTTTTGGTACTGGGGATTGAACTCAGGGGCACTTGACCACTGAGCCACATGCCCAGCCCTATTTTGTGTTTTATGTAGAGACAGGGTCTCACTGAGTTGCTTAGGGCCTTACTTGTGCTGAGGCTGGATTTGAACTTGCCATCTTCCTGCCTCAGCCTCCTGAGCTGCTGGGATCACAAGTGTGTACCACTGCAATTGGCAATGTGAGGAATATATTTTTAAAATAATATTATTGTGTTTTTATACTTTTTTTAAAAATTTATTTTTTATATGGTGCTGAGGATCGAACCCAGTGCCTCACATGTGCTAGGCAAGCGCTTTACCACTGAGCCACAACCCCAGCCTCCAGTCTGAGGACTACTAGTCTGAAATTGCCTTTGATTGTAACATCCTTGTCTGGGAGTTTGGTAATCAGGCCAGGCTGACTCACAGGATGAATTGGGAATGTCCCTCTTCTCCTATTTTCTGAAAGCTATTTGTATCTAATTAGGTTACTTCTTCCTTAAATATTTTGCAGAATTCACCAGTAAACCCATGAGGACAGGGTGTTTTCTTGGTTGGAGAAATCGAACCACACATTCAAGTTTATTACCTAGCTAGAGGGCTATTCCGGCCATCTATTTCTTGAGTGAGCTTTGGCAGTTGGTATTTTCCAAGCAATCCATCCATATTATCCTGGTGGTGGACTTCGTTGGCGTGGGTAGTGGTATTCACAATATTCTCTCATCTGCCTTTGGAGATCTACAGCTCCCACAGTGATGTTGACAGTTGGTGTCTTCTCTGGTTTTTTCCTCGGTCGTTCTGGCTCAAGATTCTTCTTTGCTGACTCCTTTTTCATAAGGAGCTATGTTTTCATTGATTCTATTGCCCTTGGTTTTCTATTTTATGGATTGGTGTTCCGACCTTTCTTCTTTCCTTTCCTTTGCTGACTCTGAGTCTATTCTGATCTCCTTTTTGGAGTTTCCCAAGGAGGAAGCTGAGCCCCCTGACTTGAGGTCTCTCTTTTTCTAATGCCACATCAGCCCCTGAAGCTACAAAATTCCCTCAGCTGCATGAGACACATTTGGTTACGTGGCACTTTAAAAAACACTCAATTCAAGCGTGTTTTAATGTCGCTTTTGATTTATTCACAGTCCCATAGTGGTTGAGAAGTGTGTTTTTAGTTTCCAAATATTTGGCGATTTTCCAGGTATCTCTTAATGGTTCCTCATCTCAGCCCGCAGTGTTTAGAGAATGTGCTTTCTGCCCACCGCAACCATTTTGTATTTACGGAGGCTTGTTTTATGACCCATGAAATGATCTGTATTGCTAGAACGTTCCCCACGCACTTGCCGAATCTGTCTCCTGCTGCGGTCAGGTAGTGTTCCGTCAGTGTCCACCAGGACCCGTCCGTCGGTTGATTGTGTTTTCAGGTCTCTAGACCTTGATTGATTTTATGTCTACTGTTCTATCAATGACTGGGCTTGAGGTATTGAAATTTATGACTATAATTGTTGATTTTTCTGTGTTCAATTCAGTTCTATCAGTGTTTGGTTCATAAACTTTGATGCTTTGCAAAATATATACATATTTACAATTGTTATTGCCACTTTGTTTTTAATTTTGGTACCAGGGATTGAACCCAGGGGTGCTTAACCCCTGAGCCACATCCCCAAGCCCTTTTTAATATTTTATTTAGAGACAGGGTCTCACTAAGTTGCTTAGGGCCTCACTAAGTGGCTGAGGCTGGCTTTGAACTCGCGATCCTCCTGCCTCAGCCTCCGGAGCAGCTGAGGTGACAGGTGTGCACCACGGCGCCCAGCTGTTATCTCCTCTTAATGAAGCCTTGTCACTATGGAATCCCCCTCATCCCCCTTATCCCCAGGTAATTTTCTTTCCTCTGAAATCTGCTTTGTTAGGACACCAGCTATTCCTCCTCAAAACTACAGGGGCAAAGTCACAGAAGGGATTCAGATTGGTAAAGACCGAGGTGCATTATGGATGACGAAGATGATGGTGACAATAAAGGAGGAATAGTTGACATGGTGCACCGCTTTACTGTCTTCCTTGACCTCGGTGCAGGCTTTGGTGTGGAGAAATGCCTTTGGGTCTCTGTACATTCTCCTATACTTTGTGGTTTGTGCTCCAGGTTCTTGATATTTGGAGCCATTTTCTGACTGAACGCGGGGGTGCTCTTTGCTTTTCTGCTCTGACACTTGACATTTCTAGTGACACCCATGCCTTTGGATGCCACTTTGTACCCCATCAGCAGGGTACAAAGGCTCCACTTATTCACAGATTCATCAGCACTTGCCACGGTCTCTTTGATTATCAACTGTTTTTTTGACCTAAAAAAAAAAAAAGTCATTTCACACAATGATCAGAGACACCCAGGTGAGAGGTAGCAGAAATTGGATTCAAATTCACGCAGACCTGGCATGCAAATGCCAGCTTCCTGTGGCTAGCGCCCTTTCCAGACGCGCAGCCTGGTCTCCCTCTCTGGGTGCCAGCCAGGCATGTGTCCATCTCAGAAAGCCTTTCCTTCTTGTCCCCGTCCTCCTGGAGGCTGGCTGGGCTTGCCAATTTCTGCCTAAACTTAGCTACAGAGAAAGACCCCTGTCCAGGCCTGCTGCCTCCAGAGGACTAACGCAGAAGGCCACCTCTGCCCACCTAGGGACGCCTGAGCCCCCGTGAGCTTTCCTCCTGGATTGGTATTCAGACCCGAGTTCTACTTAATGCATCCCCTATAAATTGCAAGATAGCTTGTCGGAGTCAGTTACTGCATTATTGTTATAAGAAATCCTTTTTTAGGTTTGCTGAATTTGTGCTGTTACCTGGGGAAGGAAAAAATACATATATATACAGAGATATTTACCCAGAGTTATTTATCAGCTGCCACTTTTTCCTAAACACATTATTTTAGAAACGTGTTCTGACACTCCAAGCCCCTGCCCGGCCCCTTCAGAGCCTGGGTGGGGACGGGGGGGGGGGGCTGTGTTTTCAGGATGCGGGACTGTGCGCCCGCGCCGGCCGCTGATCTGGTGACGTTTCTGCTGGTCTTTGGGGAAAATGAAAATCATGTTGAAAGAGTGCTTGGAACACTACATTTATTTAATCTAAAGGGTCTCCTGCAGCCTGATGTTATATTCTTGTCCTGCCTTTTTAGGTGTTCAACCATCTTTTCTTTATGAAATGATGGTAGTAAGGGATGGTAGTCTTTTCATAAAATGTCTTATTTGGCACAATATAAAATGAGATATGCTACACCCATCTTTCTCTGTAGATCATTTAATTTTTTTCCCCCAACACACAAGGGATGTTCAGATACCTGGAAACCACTGTCCTGGTGGGAACGACAGCATGAAACCCACTTTTGAACGCAATGGGCCTGGTTTTCTCTGCAAGTCTGCTATTTGGTCGCAATCTGGTCTTGGATAGTAACCACCAAAGCAGGAGGAGAGGCGTAAATCATGGCCCAGAATGCTCTTGGTGCGAAGGGGCACTCTGGGCACTTTGTGCTCATGAATCCATTTGTTCTTTGGAACACCTTGCTGAGGTGGTCCAGGATGGCCCCCATTTTGCAGAGCAGGGCTCAGGAACACAGAGGGACCTCACCGGCCACTGGCAGCTGGGCTGGCTCTTGCGGCAAGAGAGAAGCCAATGTTACGCCATGTTGGTTACCATATGGAGCATCTGAGTTTCTTCATCAGTAGGGTTATAGTGGATAAATTAATGTGAAAGTGATCAATATGTTGTTCAGCTTAGGGTGTGCGCCCAATTAGTATAAATTTTTCTTCTCTTCCTTCTCCTCCTCCTCCTCCTCCTCCTCTTCCTCCTCCTCCTCTTCCTCCTTCGTTTTTATCTCTGTGAAGCCCTCTCAGTTGCTCACAGAAGGCAGGTTAGCTGGTCAAGAATCTAACAGACCCAGATTTTAAGATGTGGTTCCTCGGTTTCTTGGCTGTGAAACCCTGGACAAGTTGCTCACCCTCTCTGAGCCTCACTGTCTTCAACTGGTATAGATCGAGGGCAGTTGAGGTCATTTTTTCACTCTGTAATATTCAGCCCCTGACGGGTGAAAAGATCAGAAGTGAGAGAACCGGAAGCTGCATCTGAATTCCACTTCTGTTTTCCTCCTCCTGGATTGGACCCACCGCTGACAGCAGTGATGTGTGGCTTCGACTCTCCCGCCCTCTGCCTGGCAGATTGGCTCCCCCCCAGCCCCAGCGCCCAGCCAAGCTCCTGCACTGTGCCAGCGCTCACCCCAACAAAGGGAGGCCTGACCAGCTGCAGCAGAGCGTTAACAAAAGCCTGAGTCAAACTTCATTTCCTTCTGCAGAGGGAGCGCTGCCCGCTGCAGGCCAGGTGCCAGGCCGGAGTGCCACGGGCAGAGGAGCTACACCGCCAGACAGCTCAGCTCCTGGGGCCCATGGGAGCAGTCACTCAACAGCCACCCTCTCTCCTGCTATCATAAGGCTCCCAGAGGCCACTGTCCACAAGCCCATTATGCAAATGGGGAAACTGAGGCCTGGGTAGGCAAGGTCATTTGTAAAAACATCCCAGAGTGAAAATTGATGCTCCAGGTTTGATTTCCAAACCGCCTGTCTTTCCTCTTATGCATCTTTGTTTTCTTGCTTGCTCTTAGGTACAAATGACTCATTAGCAAATCTCCACGTGCGACACCCTCCATGGAGAGCTACCTGCAAAAACATTAGCAGCAGCTCAGGCAGAGCAGGGTTTTAGTGGCACAAGAATTGTCTCTCAGAGGCTGGGATGGCTCTAAGTACCACTGAGCATCTAAGTGCCCGTGGCTGGGTTTGTCCTATATAATCTCATTTAATCCTTAAAATGCCCCCATAAGGTCAATATTCACAGTTCCCATTTTACAGATGCAGAAACTGAGCCTCAGAGAGGAAAAGGAGGCTGGCTCAAGGTCACAGAGCCAGGGATTTGAGCCCGGGACTGGGATTCAAACTCAGGACTGTGAGGTCAGAATAAATTCCAGTCTCCAAAGGTTAGTCTGCACAGCAGCCACCTATCCTTCCTGCGGCTGGCCCAGGTGGCATGCTGCACACGCTGGGGCACGACCTAGACACCGGGTCTCCTGCACATGCAGACCGGATGCTGGTCACGGAGGACCCAGAGATCACAGCAAAGCACGATTTCTCTAGTGGGAAGTGTCGAACTGGTATCAGGGGTACTTGGCTGTGTTCTTGGCCCCGCTGCTCCCTCACCCCTCTTTAAGCCTAAAGTCAGGTTCCATCAAGGGGGGCAATGAATTCCAACTCTGTGCCCCTTCTGATCATTCTGTAGGTGGTCGCTGTCCCGAAAAGAACTCTGAGATTCAATGATTGATTAGTGATGTCTGTCACTGAGGGGCGGCTCCTAAGTGCTATGCACCAGGGGATCTCTAAAATCTCCCAAAAGAATCCCAACCCAACTGGGCACAGTGGTGCATGCCTGTCATCCCAGAGGCTCGGGAGGCTGAGGCAGGAAGATCGCGAGTTCAAAGCCAGCCTCAGCAATGGTGAGGCACTAAGCAACTCAGTGAGACCCTGTCTCTGCATAAAACACAAAATAGGGCTGGGGATGTGGCTCAGTGGTCGAGTGCCCCTGAGTTCAATCTCCTGTACCCCCATTCCTCCAAAAAATGAATCTCAACTCTAGCTCAAAAGAGCAGGCCTTCCACTTGAGCACTAGGTGAGAGGGGTTGAGAGCTTGGAATCGTCAGATCAAAGATGGGCACCCTGCATTTCTGCTTGGTCTCCATGTCTGCTCTGCAGGATCTGCAACTGGAGAAGGTTCCAGAATTTCTCAAGCAGCTCCAGTGAATCTCAATTTTAGCCCCAGCTCATATCCAAGTCATGATGGGGCCCAGACTTTTGCATACTTTTTCCTCTTTATGATAAATTGAGTTCGGCTTTGAGTCTCTTTTCTACCTGCAAGTGGAGAGGTCCACCCTGCCAAGCTCAGGCAAGCGGGCATTTCTGGGTTAAACCCAGTCTCTGAGCACAGCCATGCATCATTAATGACAGGGATAGGTTCTGAGCACCACGTCTTTACATGACTTCACTGAGGTGGCTTACACAACCGGACAGCTGCGGCACCATTGGAGATGGGATCTGTTGGACTGGGTGCCGTCTGGCATTGAACTTGGCTGTGTGGAGCGTGACTGCGGTCACTTGGCCAGTGCAGGATTTTCTTTCCTTACCTCCAGGATGGCATCTGAGTTCAATGAAGGCTTCTGTCCTTGCTGGCTCTGCCGACTCAGGAGACAGCCCTCACCTTGCTCATGGCCAAAGCCTGTCAAGACCTGCAGCGTCAGGCTGAGTAGCCATCGATCTTGTCCCAGCAGAGAAGCCACATGAGGATGTGGCCTTGGGGCACTAGGGGACTCTGAATGGCTTCCTTAGGTCTGGGCAGCTCCTTCCACCACGGGATGGCCTACAGCCTGGAAGCCACGTGGGCGTCAGCCTTGTCAATGTGTCTAGGGTTGCTGGCACCCCACCCTCTCTCTGGGGCTTCCCATGGCTCCCTTTTCCCTTCTGCCTGAAGGCCGGGGCTCTGGAGCCCTTCCAAGGGACTCCTGCCGATTCTCTTTCAGTCAACTAACACAGAAGAATAGATCATGCCTGAATGCTTTCTTCTATATGTGGTGTATCTGAACCAGCTCTGGCTTTAGGGAATATAGTTTGCTTGTTTGTTTTTACCTGCTCAAACATTTGACATTTTCTGTTCAAATCCACAGCTTTCAATACCATGGTCTCTATCACAGATACACAAAAGCCCACCCAAGAATTCTAAGCCAATACTTTGATTAGGGGTAGTTATTGGGGATTGAACTCAGGAGCACTCGACCACTGAGCCACATCCCCAGCCCTATTTTGTGTTTTATGTAGAGACAGGGTCTCACTGAGTTGCTTAGGGCCTCGCTTTTGCTGAGGCTGGCTTTGAACTCGCGATCCTCCTGCCTCAGCCTCCCGAGCCGCTGGGATGACAGGCATGTTCCATCGTGCTACTGGAAATACTGATTCTTGGTTATTATTCTTTTTTTTTTTTTAACTTTCCTTCCCTGGGGGCTATTTGATGCCATCCCTCCCTGATGCTAAAAGGATAGGCAGAGAGAGGGAGCCCAAGGACTTGAATATAAATAAGTGTTCAGTAGCAGTATATTATGCCTCTCACAAGTCAAAATGGGTTTAACCCCTGTGCAATAAAAGAATCCCGGAAGCTCAAGCCTGTACATGTATACAGTGCACCATGATCTGGCCAGGTAATGCACCTGTCCATCACCTCCAACAAATAATGCTATTCTGTGTTGGGAGCATTAAAAAATTCTCCCTGTGAGCTTACTGTTGTCAAGCCTGGTTACCTGACTGTGCCAAGGGGCAGGAGAAGCTCCTGGTTCTACCCTACGACACCCCTGTTCCTGGGATCCCTCCTCTCCCAGTCTCCATGCTCTTCCCAGCCTGGGTAACTGCTCTTCTGCTTTCTGCTCTGATGACGTCCAGGTTTTACTTTCCACACATAAGTGAGGACTCGTGGCATTTGTCTTTCTGTGTCTGACTTACTTCGCTTAATGTCATGCACGGTTATGTCCTTTTCATCTTTTTTAAAAAATTGGTGTGACATAGTTGTACGTATGGGTGGGATTAGTTGTTACATGCACACAACAGAATTTGGCCAATGTCACTCCCCAGCTCTTCCCCCCTCCCTCCCAGCCTCCCACCCCTTGGCCCCTTTTCTCTGCCCATCTCTGATGTTTCAGGAGATCCCCCCCACCTTTCTTTCCCCTTTTCCTCTCTAGCTTCTGCATATGAGAACATATGTAGGACCCTCGACCTTCTGAGTTTGACTTATTTCATTTAACATGATGCTCTCTAGTTCCATCCGTTTTCCTGCAAATGCCATAATTTCATTAATTTTTATGGCTGAGTAAAACTCCATCGTGTATATATACCACGATTTATTTATCCATTCATCCTAGGCTGATTCCAGTGTGGCTAGTGTGACCTGTGCTGCTATAAACACGGGCACGGCGTGGTTATTTCTTACACCCGCGCTGGGTTTGGAATCCAGCAATGAATAGACATAACAGCCATGCGTGGTGGTGCACGCCTGTGATCCCAGCAGCTCAGGAGGCTGAGGCAGGAGGATCGCGAGTTCAAAGCCAGCCTCGGTAACTTTGTGAGGCCCTAAGCAACTTAGTGAGACTCTACCTCAAAATAAAACACAAGAAGGGCTGGGGATGTGGCTCAGTGGCTAAGTGTCCCTGGGGTCACACGCTCACGGTCACACTCACAAACTCCCCTGCACTCTCTCCCCTGAGTCTGCGCTTGCATTTGTTATCGACTGTGAGTGGGAACATGCGTGCTAACGTCGGTGCGAGGCTGTGAGTGCGTGTGCATGTGAGCACGGGGTGGACAGCGCAGGAAGCTCTTTCAGATTCACCCCCGTCTCTCCAGTACCTCCCCAGGGCCTGCCAAAGAATCCACGCTCCTTAAATGTGGGTCATAGACTTAAAAGTTAAAAATCTCTTAACTGCAGCTTATAGCATCCGTGTGAGCGTGCCTGTGTGAGAGTGTGTGTTTGTGAGTCTGGGAGTGAATGTGTGTGAGTTTTGTGGGATCCTGAGTGAGATAGATGACTGTGTGTGTAAAGGAGCATGCGCACATGAGTGTTGGGGGGTGTGGGGAACCAGACTTCTTCCACCTTCAGGGATGGGTGGATCCAGCTCCGCGCCCTGCTCCTTAGGAGGGCGGGCCGGGGGCGGGGCCGGGGCGGGGCCGGGGCGTCTCACACCCGAGCTTCCTGTCTTGCCTGACCACACAGCTGTTCTTCTCGTGGGTTCCAAGTTTAGCAAGACGCCCTTGTGCCTTAGAGCAAGGCTCAAACCCTTGTTGCTGTGCTCTCTGTCCAAGAGCGGAGCGCAAGCAGCACAAAGACAGAAGAGGAGGCCACCAGAGCGACCAGGGGGCCTTTACCAAGGAGCCGGTGGTTGGCTGCAAGGATGCCTGGTCCAGGGGCGGAGCGACAAACACTGTTAACATTAAAAAAAAAAAACTCTTCACATCAGTGTTCAGCGTCAATTAATAATTATTTTATCGGCTTTTAATGCCCAAGTTGGGAAGTTAAAACCGAAATGGACATACATTCCCACCGCCAGAACTGCACTTTGAGCTGGTAGCTGGTACCCGCTGCTGCACCCTTCATCTAATTAAGTCATCAACAAGCATTAACTGAGCACATATTCTTTGCCAGGCCCTGGGGAGGTACTAGAGGTAAGTCAGTGAATATATAGAGAGGTTCCTTCCTGCCTCCATCCCTAAAGTCATTCGCTCATTCACTCATTGATGACTTGTACTCTTCATCCTATAGCAGAGATCAAGGCTGTCATCACAAATCACACAGGGGTGCCTACGCCTGTCATCCCAGAGGCTGGGGAGGCTGAGGCAGGAGGATCGCGAGTTCAAAGCAGCCTCAGCAGCAGCAAGGCCCTAAGCAACTCAGTGAGACCCTGTCTCTAAATCAAATACCAAATAGGTCTGGGGATGTGGCTTAGTGGTCAAGGGCCCCGAGTTCAATCCCTGGTGCCACAAACACACAAAAACCCCCAGGAGTGTGTCCATTCATTCGACAAATGTCCATCAGCATCTACCATGTGCCAGAGGGACTCACTCCTTCACTCAGTGAAGTGACTCCCTCTGTCACTCCGCCTCTATTAATCGGGAGCTGTGGCATGCCAAGCCAGCTCTAGGTGCTGGGAATGCAGCAAGACAAGGTCCCTGCATTTGAGGCCTCTTGCAGGATCACTCTTGGGTCAGTGGCTTTAGGGAGTTAGGAAGTCCAAAGGAGAGAGGCCATTAGAGGTGATGGGACTGACAGGCTCCAGGGGTCCCCTGGAGCTGGTGGCGATGGGGACGGGATCGTATCCTCCGATTACTCAGAGGCTGTCCAGGCAGTCTGTGTCCCCTGTGTGAGCATGCAGGGGCCCCCTGCTCTGGAGGACAGGGCAGCCCAGTACAGCTCCCTGCTTGCCCTCTCCTGGCCCAGCAGAGCTTCTCTCTCAGCATTCCTGCCTCCAGCCTAATGCATGGCTATTTCTGCTTTGAAAGTGCCGTCACCACGCACACCCACCTCCTCTCTCTCTTCTTGGCATCATGGAGTTGACGGCTGGCCCAGGAGACCACACATCTCATAATGCATTTTGTCATCACAGTCAAAGCCGCCCCCACCCCAGCCTCAGTGCTGAGCATGCACAGTGACCTCACTCTGCCCCCCTCATCCTCCAGCCCTGGTGCCCCTGCAGGAAGTCTGCTCTGGGCAACTTCTCAGGGATCCCATGACTTCTTTCTGCCTGACCAAGCTGATTTTTTTCCCCTCTCCTTTGATTCTGTCAAGGTTTTGTTCTTGGCACACTTGCTGGAGACGCTGTGGCTTGCAGTGAACTGAAATGTTATTCATTGCAAAGAAAAAAAAATCAGCCAAGTAAAGACTGCAGCTTCCCATAAAATAGGTTTTTTAGCCATCAGGGAAAAGCCGTGGTGAGGAGTGAAATCCGTACAAACTTAACTCTTGTGACAACGTTCTTGCTATTTGCTTAAAGGAGTCTACTTGGCTGCTGGCCACAAGGAAGCTTGCCAGGAAGGGCATGGAGCTGAGAGACAGCTGGGTCAAAGGGGTCTCCAAACAGCAGTCAATTCATTGATTGATCAACTGATTGATTCATTCATTCAATAAATTTATTCAAAATAAAATATTTATTAAGTATCTTTGGACCAGGGACTATGCGAGGTGCTTGTCATACATTGAGGGTCAGGGCAGACAGTTCTGCCAGTCCTTACAAATGCTACAGTCATTGGGTAGAGACAGACTATAGAAAGTTACCCAGCGCCAGGCACAGTGTCACAAGCCCGTCATCCCAGCAGCTCAGGAGGCTGAGGCAGGAGGATCGCAACTTCAAAGCCAGCCTCAGCAACAGCAAGGTGCTAAGCAACTCAGTGAGACCTTGTCTCTGAATGAAATATAAAATAGGACTGGGGGTGTGGCTCAGTGAGTTCAAGCCCCAGTAACACCTCTCCAAAAAAGAAAAGTTACCCAGCCACCTATGGAACGGGAAAAAATATTTGAAAATCAGGCCTCTGATGGAGAGTTCCTATCTGGAACAGATAAAGAATTCCTTCAACTCAACCACCCAAGAGCCCCAGACAACACAATTTTAAAAATGCATCTCAATAAACGTTTCTCCAAAGAAGATGTACAAACAGTGGACACACCCATGAAAAACGCTCCATATCAGTGACCATCAGGGAAATGCAAATCCAGACCAGTGGCTGTACAGCAACGTGAATGTACCCAAACCCACTGAACCATACACTTAAAAGCAGCCAAAATGGCAAATGGCATATGGATGTCACCTCAACCAAGAAGAATCACCCCCTGCATGCTTTTCCACTTTAACAAGTGCGATGTGGGACCAGTACAGAGAACTGGAACCAGGGACAGCAGGACAAGTCCTATTTGAGGAGAGGTTAGAGAAGGCTTCCAGAGGAGTCAAGACCACCAACGGGGGAGGGCATTCCAGAGGGAGCAGCCTGAGAAAGGCTTGAGGTGTCAGAGTGAAAGGAGCTGGCATGCTGCAGCCAGGGCACAAGGTGAACGGATGATTGTGAGCAGACCAGAAGATCTGTCTGTGTCTAAGGTCCGATGGAAAACCACTGGACGTCTATAACCAGCGCAGACGCAGGCTTCATTAAAAAGGTCACTCTCTTGCAGCGTGAACTGTAGGAGGAACAGGTCAAGGGGGAGGAGGAGAGGTGGTGGGTGGGCCCACAGGGGTGGCAGTGGGGGGCAGACAGAATCCAGCCGCTGGCTACAGGCACAGGGCAACAGAAGCCAGGTCCTCCGGATGGAGCATCTGTGCCAGGCTGCTGTGTCAGGATTGGAAACAAGGAAGGAGACAACACAGAGGCGAGGGGCTCATTCCCGGTGCTGGAGACCTGCCTGCATGGACATCACAGTGCCCAGGAGTGCCCCAGAGCCAGGAGAAGCTGCACACGCTCACAGAACATTCTAGTGGGACCAGCAAAGAGCGGGCTACTGCTGAACAGTTTGCAAGCCCGGCTGCTGGAAGCCACTTGTCTTGTAGCACAGTGCTGAGCTCAGGAGAGCTGATGATTACCTTAAGCTTCCCGCGCTACTATGGCAACCGGCCCAAGAGCCAGTGAGAAAGGAGGGGACGCGACTGTCAGGATCTGTAAGCAAAACGGACTGCATGACCTTGGGGGGCGGGAACCCCTCTATTTAGATTTATTAAAAGCCTGCACGGCTGTTCTGTGATGAACATGGTTTACTTGTGTAAGAAAATAAAATCAAGGGAAAAATACATCGTTGGACTCACTCATTGCCGGAGGTCACGTGTATCCACACGGATGCCCGCAGAAAGCAGTGCAGGGAGCGAGATGCGGAAGTTCTTTAAATCGTTTATGACTTTGGTTGCAATGACTATACTTCTGAGATTCCTCCTTCATGAAATAAGTCTAAATATGAAATAAAAGCTGTATGGATAGAGGCATGTTTGCTCTGGTGTTATTTGTAACAAGTGAAAAAACTGAAAACATCGTAACTGTCCAATATTAGGGCCAATAAATTCTGTACTTGGCTACTCAGCGGAATAATATGCAGCTATGAAAAGTCATGATAGCAAGATCCAGCCGAGTGCACATGCAGGTAATCTCAACTATAGAAAGACAGATGTATAACAGCAGATACAACATTCAGAACAAACTAGAAGTAGAGGGGATAGAACTGTGAATACTTTTTCTCATTTTCTTTCTTTCTTTTTTTTGGTACTGGGGATTGAACCCAGGAGCACTTAACCACTGAGCCTTATCCCCAGCTTCTTTCATTTTCTTTTAATTTACACAGCAGAATTTCTGCAATGCAGGTCAGAGGATCCTTGACTTACCCTTGTCCTTCTTAGATTTTTCACCTTGAGGTGCAGAAGCAACATGTAATTCTGTAGAAACAATTCCTTTCTTTTCCATTCCAATCTTTTCCAAGGTTAGCAGTGTATGGTGTGCGTTTCTTTCTCCCAATGCCAGACAACATTAGGCCATAGTTTTGCTAAGTGAGCATGCTCGGTAAGTTAGGTGTACTAAATGCATTTACCACCTAAGATATTTTCAACTTATGCATAGATAGGTACCTAACACCATGTAAGTCCAGGAATATCTACCTGTATTTGATAATGCAGAAAATTACACTTTTTTTGGTACCAGGGATTGAACTCAGGGGCACTTGACCACTGAGCCACATCCCCAGCCCTATTTTGTGTTTTATGTAGAGACAGGGTCTGAGCTGCTATTGCTGAGGTCTGTGCCTTGCTATTGCTGAGGCTGGCTTTGAACTTGTGATCCTCCTGCCTCAGCCTCCCACTGGGTGGGCCACCGCGCCTGGTGAAAATTACTTTTAACAAGAAAAAATGTTCCCAACTAGCTTAATAATGGAGAAAAGGCCTGAGTCCTAAAAAAAAGCCAGCTCTTCAGGGGGAAAGAGCAGATGATAGCTGTGGGGGGAGGCATGTTGCATGGACCTTACGAATTTGTCCTTGGGTTTGGTGTTGGACAGTTTTTAAGTCCTGGCTGGGCAATATAGTGACTGTGTGACCTTGTATAAGTATCTCAACCTCTCTGAGAGAGCTTTCCCCTCTCCCCTGTGACATGGAGATGATACCAGGGCCGGGAGAATTATGATAAATGATGCGAGTGACTGCTTAACTATGCGCCTGGCTGGCGGATGGCCCTCCGTGAATATCAGCCATTCTTAAATTCTTATTGCCGAGGGATTATATTAAAGAAACATTTGTAGCAACTGTTGACAGCTGAAGAATCCAGATCGGGTGGATCCGAAAGGAGCAGGAGTTTCAGGAGAGTGATGTTGTCGCGGAGTCTCTGCGAACGCAGTGGGGGAGTTCGTGGAGCCTGCCTATGGCTCATGCTGGGGGAGACGCTGTCACTGTCCCACTATGGGAAAGTGATTGACTGAGGCCACTTTGGTTTTCTTCTGACTGAAAAAGCAGCCTCTCTTGGAGGATCACCGCCCCCAAGTTGTCAAGCACCACTCCAAAACTTTTAGCCTAAGTTCCCCACCGCAGGGGCTTGGTGGCCTCGGTCTCAGCTCACACTGCATACCCTTTTGCCCTTGGGAGAGAGTGAGCACCTGAAATCCACTTCAGGGTCCGCGTTCTTCTTTCCATCCAGTTGTGGGGCTTGATTTTGCACATCTGTAGCTCTGCATGTGCTGTTTCCTTCTCTTTCTGTGCTCACCTGCCCTCCGCTTGCACCATCCAGTGAACTCCTACTCAGCCCTCAAAACCTCCTCTGGAAAGCCCCTCCAGAACAGGTCCTCTTAGAACGAATCCCTCTTGAAGCGATGCCTCTGTGCCGGGTCCCGTTAGAGGTGCACCTGCTTCTACAACCACCTCTGCCTTGCTTGTCCTGTCACTCTTGTCACAGCGAGGCCAGAATCGTTGATCAGGGAACCCTCCAAAGTCCCCGTGGAGGCATGGGCTGTCTGTCTCGGGCCACGCCATCGTCCTCAGGAGCTAGTGGTACTTGGCACCTGGTAGTTCTTTCTTCAGTACTGGATGCTGTTTCGGACTCCATCGAATAGCTTTTCTCAGACAGAAGGTGAGCTCTGTGTGGGGAGGGACGGCGATTTGCAAGTTCACTGCCATCTCTTCCAGGATGTCCAGAGACGCACAGCCGGATCTGTCGGTGGACGGCCTGCACTGACAGCTCCTCCTCTGGGCTGCAGAAGGATGAGCCCTTCCTCAGCCAATGACCGGTTGGCGTGTGGTTTAAAGACCACCGGGCCAATCGTGGGACCTTGGCACCTCTCCTGGGGATGGCCAGGGATGGCTCTGGTCTCTACCACGGCTTCTCTCTGTCCAGTCCGGCAGCCTTTCCTCTGGAAGGTTGGCTGGGCTGCTCCTTAATGTGGCTCAGGGTCTGCTTCCCTGAGAACCTGGCCTGCAACATCCTCGGTCCCTGCACAGTGCGGGGACATGGATGAGCTCCTCATCAAACATTCCCCAAGCCAATGAATGGAGAAGTGGATGGCCGGGCGCTCTGGATGGACGGGCACTCTCTCCGCCTCTCACCTAAACCGTGAGCTGTTCAAGAGAAGCTGCGGTGTCTGCTTCATGTCTGTTACCTCGGTGCTGAGCACCATGCCATGCATCCAGCAGGCGCTCAATAAATGCTGGAAGAATGATGAATGCATATAAGTGCCGCAAGAGGACAGATTTAGGCGAGAGAATGCGGATGAGTCAGCACATGACTGTCGCTGCTCCCAGACCCCAAGTGCAAAGCGCTTTCCAGAATAATCATACGGAACTGGTGGAGGTTCTCCACTTTCTCAAAGGCCTTTCCAACACTGCTCATGGGAGGGATGGAGGCTGGCACAGGACATGGCTGAGGTTGGTGACAACAAGGACCTCTTAAGACACAGCTTCTATCACCTCCACTCGAGGCTCCTCGGCCATAGGAATGGGCCTTATCCGGCTGGGAGTCGTGGGCATCTGCACAAATAGATTCTGGCAATTAACCTGTTGAGTCTCTAAAGCCCAGGCCCGGGAGCCTGATCTGGGCTGGTCCAGCCACAACCAGGGTGCAGAGAGGCCTTAGGGCCTCAGGGAGGACCCAAGGGCCATTTCCTAGCTAAGAGATCTCGTGCAAATGACTCCATCCCTCACAGTCTCAGTGACCTCCCTGGAAAGTGGGTTTGCTCCAGTCACCCCTGCCCCCCAACCACAGAATAAGAGGAGCATCTCAGGACTGTTGCCCAGAATGTGGGCAATGTCCTTGTGGTGAAACTCCAGCTGCGGCTTGGGCTCCCCACTCCATCCCTGGAAGCTGGCTAAGGCCTTAGTCCAATCAGGATTCAAGCTAAATCTGGAATCACATAGACAGGATCTGAATTGCCCCCTGCCTGTGTGACCTGGAGCAAGATGCTCACCCTCTCTGAGCCTCAGAGAGTTCACCTGTAAAAAGAGGCTAATAAAGCCTATTCTTAGAGGTCCTTGAGAGAGTTCAACTACCGTACATAACCCATTTAGGGCTCTCTCTGACTGCAAGCCCAAGTTTGCTTCTGTAATCTTTTCAATTATGGATGCAGCTCTATTGCCAAGGTAATTATTTCGAAGCCTCTGTGAAGTCCACGGAGTGGCTGACAGAGGCTGAACCACATCCCCATCTCTGGCTGGCCCAGTTATTTCTTACCAGTCTGCGTCACTTTTTTTTTGAAAAACATGATACTTCAATTTTTTTTCTGATTACATAAGTAACACATGTTCATTGTCGTATATTTGGAAACCACAGAAAAGCACAAAGAAGCAAATAAATATCACCTCGAGATAAACACTGGTAACATTCTGGCTTATTTTTTGCTGTCTATATTCTGTGCTGTATCCACATATGTGTATGTATATAAATATTGCCGTTCCTCCCCTAATTTGGGTCATATGGTATCACATAGTATAAATCTGATTATAACCTGCCTTTCCCATTTGATATAATGTGGGCATTTTCTGTGTAATAAAATATCCTTCTGTAACATGATTTTTAATCATTTCCTGGCTCCTATCTGATGGAGGTATTCTGGTTTTTTTTGGCTGTATCCTACTTATTAAACCATTTCCACTATTATGGGTTCTCCTCTCCCCAAATTTCATCATTATAACCAAACCTGTGATGGGCATTTTTGTGCTTAAATCTTTGTGGACCTTTTATATTATGTCCTTAGAATAAATTTTTCAAGAGGAATGAATTCCTGCTTGAGAAGATATACATATTTTTGAAGCAGGAATCCTGCATATAGGATTTCTGTGGCATGTGATCTAGACACATGATTGCATTATTATTATTATTACTACTACTACTACTACTATTATTATTATAAAATGATTTCCAGTTATTTGGTTGCTAACTACCACTCTCCCCAGAAGCTTTACCAATTTGCATGGTTTCTGATTAGTGTATGAGTGTGCCATTTTCTCATACCATGCCGACATTGGCTACCGGCATTTTGTTTTTAAAAAAGCTTTCTCAAGTGGATGTTTTTAAAACACACACGAAAGAATCACAATGAACTCACTGCATCTTCAATTCCACCACAAACTTGCTGTGTGATCTTGGGCATGTCCCTGCCCACTTGGGACTTCAGCATCTTTATCTGTCAGATGAAGGGATAAACTTATATCTTCTGATTATTTTGGTTATGAGTAACAGAAGCCAAACTCAAATGGCTTAAGGCAAGAACGATGCATTGATTGGTTCATATAATTGTAAAGTTCAGGGAGAACTTCAGGCTCTGTTGCATTTAGGGCTCATGGAATCTTCAGGAATTTGTTATTTCTGTGTTCCGGGGTTCTGTTTCTGCTTCAGCGCTCGAATCTCAAAGCTGACGTTCTCCCAGGGCGGAATCCTCTCTCTTAGAATAGAATCCCAAGGTTCATTTTGATTGGACTAGCTTGCCTGTTATGCACCCCTTACAGACCAATCACTGTAGAGAAGGGGTGGGGCTATGCTAATTAGCCAGACCTGTCCCTTGAGATCACCCCGCAGCTGGAGAGAGATGGTCCACTCAATGCACATCCGGGTGATGTGGTCAGAAGCTGGTGGAATGCACACAGACCACCTTTGAAGAGTCTTCTAACCATGACCTTCCAGGAGTCTGGAAACCTCTGGTTTTCCCCAGCATATTTCCTACAGAGGCTTTGCGTGCCTGGCTTCTCCATGGCCAGTGTCTCCTGCCATTAAATTCATGGGTGACTTGTTTCAGTTATCTTTGCTCTGGGAGTATGGGACTGGAGGGGAGGTAATTACCATATAGATTTATAGACCTCTGCTCAACCAGGAGGGTCCTTTCCCTGCCAAATCACAAAGCCAGCCTCATAAATATTAATCAGGAAACAGCAATCAGCTCAAGTGGGAGAGGAAATGGTAAATTGCTTTTTCCTCTCTAGGACATAAAAGCAATGTTCATTTATTGCATGACCAGAGGCTGGCTGGCAGGCTGCCTCTCGCCCAGGTCTCAATGACAATAACAATAGTAATAATAACAACAACAATGACATTAGCTACTACTTAGGAAGTACCTACAATCCACTACACATAAATGTGGCACTTCATGTACATGAATTGATCTCCCATTCTATAGATGAGGAAACTGAGGCTCCGGGAGGTCAGATCACTTTCCCGGGAAAACACAGCCTATAGGTAATTGAGCCAGGATTTGATCCTGCTCTCAATATCATATTCTTTTCTTTTTTCACTTTGGTACCAGGGATTGAACCCAGGGGTGCTTAACCATTGAGCCACATCTCCAGCCCTTTTAGTATTTTATTTAGAGACGGGGTCTCACTGTGTTGCTTAGGGCTTCACTAAGTTGCTGAGGCTGGCCTTGACCTTGTTTTCCTCCTGCCTCAGCCTCCTGAGCTGCCAGGATGACAGGTGTGTGCCACTGTGCCTGGCTTGGGATCCAAGGCTTAATAGGCTGAGTAGGATTTCTGGAGGAAGGAGGAACTCAATTGTCCCTTGTCATGTGAGTTTTGGGGATTCTATAAATCAGATCTCTATTTTGTTTTTTAGATGTCAAGGACAGTAGCAGGAGGCATCTGGCTGCTTTTGTGAAAGGGTGTTCCTTTATAGACCTTAAAGGCTGAAGCTCTGCGAAGATCCACTCCTTCTCTGGCTTTGGACTTTTGCCTTGATTTCGAGTCCGTAATCACCTTGCCATCTGACTAGTCTCAGACCCATTTTACAGACAAGAACATTGAGGCCAGAGGGATGATTTGAGACCGAATCTCAATTTTCATTCATCTGTTCAATGATTATTTAAGTAAATGCTTAGCGGACTCTTAGATTCCTCTTAAGCCACTTGCAGGGCTCACAGATGATCTCATGCTCACTCTGAAACTTGACAACTGAGGCCCATGGACCACTGGGGCCCGGGAGACACGGCACTGTCCACCTGAACACACTGAATCCAAGTCCCTTGCATTTGTTTCCAAACCTGTTTAGGCCAGTTGTACTTACTACAATTACATAATTTAAGCAGACCAATTCAATTAAATATAGTGTGAAAAGAGAGGGAAGTGGTTCTGGAGGAAATCAAGGAAGGCTTCCAGGAGGAAGTGATGCTGAAGCTGAAACCCCAACTATGGGAGGGAGCTAGTTGGGAGAAAGCCAGGAGAAGACATTCCACGGAGAGAGAACACCATAGGAAGGGTTAGAACCAGATGAGAAACGGAAGGGAGGAGGCCCAGAGCAACTGGAGTCAGGAGAACTGGGAGGCCTAGGATGACCTGAGAGCTTGGCAGAGGCTGGAGACCAAGATGGGGACTTGGATTTGATTAGAAAGGCAGTAGGAATCATGGAAGCGTTCAAGCAGGGAGCCAGTCCTCGCTCTCTCTCTTTTACTTTTAAAAGCAAACCTTTTATTCTGAGATAATTATAGATTTGTATGAGTTGAAAGAAATAACACAGAGAGATTTAATGCACTTTTTAGCTGGTCCCCTTTCTGGGACCATCTTGCATAACTATGTACAATATCACAACATGAATATGACCTTGGAACCATCAAGATCACATTACTCCCATCATCACAAGGACCCCTCCTATTGTCCTTTAGAGTGACTCCATCCTCTCTATTACCCCCACCTCCTCCTTAATCCCTGGCAAATGTTCATTGTTTTCTCATTTCTATAACTTTGGCATTTCAAAAGTGTTATATAAATCAAATAATATAGTCCTTGACCTTTTGCAACAGGCTTTCTCTCACTGAGCACAATTCCCTGGAGATTAATCCACATTGCTGCAGGTATCAATGTTTTACTCTTTTTTATTGCTGCATACTATTCCACAGCATGGATATACCATAGAGGATTCAACCATTTACCCATTGGAGGATACCTGATGGTTTCCAGTTTATGGCCATTACAAATCAAGCTGCTGTTAACATCCCTGTACAGGTTTTTGTGTGCATATAAAATGTTTCTTTACCTGGGATAAATGACTAAGTGCTCAATTTGTGGGTCCTATGGCATTTGCATGTTTTATAAGAACCTGTGAAACTTTTCCAGTGTGGCCATCCCATTTAATATTCCCATTTGAAATGCATGAGTGATCCAATATCTCTGCATCTTTAGATGCCAGCCTTGGGCCATGTCATTTTTTAATTATTATTTTAGGCATTCAAATAAGTGGGCAGGGTAACTCATTTAGGCTTAAATTGCATTTCCCTGGTGGCTCATGAACTCCCCAAGAGCCACTTCTGACCCACAGATGATGCTCCATAAATATCTCTATAATGAACAAATTCAGGACTAGGGGCATTGTCAAAACTTGGACCTGGCTTTCTCTGGGTCAGTGTCCCCTTCTTGCAGCATAGATTCTGTTACCAAAATGATAAATCTCCCCCGGCACCCCCCACACACCCACATTCAATGGATGGTGTTGGTACATTTCATCTAGAAAGGATTTGATGCCCAGAGACTTGCTCTTGCTGTGTAATTAGGTCTACCAAAGCTTATGAATTTAGTCCCAGATTATAATCACTTTTTAATTATATTTACCTTTGTCAGCAGAGAGGTGAGGTGTATTATTGGCTCTGGGAGGTAACAATTCCAATCTTCATCCAAAGAGGCAGGCGTGCTGAGGAGACTGTGCAGGCCGGGGAAATAAAGCCTGGAGAAAGAACCAAAGGCATTAAAACAGATCCGCAGACGCAGAACTCTGGCTTCTTGAGAGCCCTGTGTTCTGAAGCCAGGACCCCAGAGGTATTATGGCTTTTATTCTCAGTACAACAGAGGGGTGGGAACATCAGCTACCTGCTGGGCACAATGTTAGGCACTTCTTGTATCTCATTTAATATTTTAATCTGGACCAGCAACCCTGGGCACTAACTCCTCTTATTGTCATTACCAATTTTTTTTGGAGGGGGCATTACCAGGGATTGAACTCAGGGGCACTCGACCACTGAGCCACATCCCCAGCCTGATTTTGTATTTTATGTAGAGACAGGGTCTCACTGAGTTGCTTAGCGCCTTGCCATTGCTGAGGCTGGCTTGGAACTCCCGATCCTCCTGCCTCAGCCTCCCGAGTCACTGGGATTACAGGCGTGTACCATTACCTTTTTACACTGAGGCACAGAGAGGACAAGTGGCTTGCCCAAGGTCACACAGCCAGGAAGAGGGCAAGCTATAATTCAAATTCATGTTTAGCTCTGTCAAGGATGGTTTAGCATTTGCAAATCAATAAATGTAATTCATCACATAAATAGAATTAAGAATAAAAATCACGCAGTCACCTCAACAGATGCACAGAAAATATTTGAAAAATTCAGCATCCATTCAGGATAAAAACACTGAATAAATACCATATTCTCTTTATCCGTTCATCTATTGATGGGCACCTAGGCTGGTTCCATAACTTGGCTATTGTGAATTATGCTACTATAAACATTGATGTACAGGGATCTCTAGAGTATGCTGATTTTCATTTTTTCAGATAAATATCAAGGAGTGGAATAGCTGAGTTGTATGGTGGTTCTCTCTATTGTCTTTTGAGAAATCTCTATACTGCTTTACAAAGTGATTGTTTAAAAAAATATGGAATAAACCAGGGATAGGAAGAACTTACCTCAATATCATAAGAGTCATATTTCACAAACCCAAAGCCAGCATCTTAGTGAATGGGGAAAAACTGAAAACGTCTCCTTTCAAATCTGGAACAAACAAGGATGTCTGCTCTCCTCGCTCCTATAGGACTAGAAATTCCAGCCTGAGTAATTAGGCAAAAGAAGGAAATAAAAGGGCTAAAAATAGGAAAAGAAGAAGTCAAATTAGCACTGTTTGCAGATGATATGACCCCATACTTAGAAGATCCAAAAGGCTCCACCAGAACCCTGCTAGAGCTAATAAATTCAGCAGAGCAGCTGGCTGCAAAATCAACATACAGAAACCAGTAGCTTTTCTATGTGCCAATAGTGAACCCCCTGAGAAAAAAATCGGAGAAACAATCCCATTCAGAATAGCCTCAAACAAACAAACGAACAAACACCAAAAACAAAACAAAACCCAAAAAACCTCCCAAATAACCTAGTTAATAAATGGGCAGATGTTCACAGACATGTCTCAATAGAAGAAAAATAAATGATCCATAAGTATATGAATAAATGCTCAACTTTATTAGCAACGAAGGAAATGCCAGTCAAAACTACACTGAGCCAGGCATGGGGGCAAGAGCCTGTCCTCCCAGCACTTTGGGAGGCTGAGATAGGAGGATCACAAAAAAAAAAAAAAAAAAGAAAGAAAGAAAGAAAAGAAAACAACCTAGGAATAAATCTAACCAAGGAGGTGAAAGACCTCTACACTGAAAACCATAGAACAGTAAAGAAAGAAATTGAAGAAGACACTGGAGATGGAAAGAGCTCCCAAGTTCACGGATAGGCAGAGTTCAAGTGTTAAAATGACCATACTACCAAAAACAGTATACAAGCTCAGTACCACCTGCACCAAAATGTTAATGACATTCTTCACAGTCCTAAAATTCATTTGGAAGGAAAAGACTCAGAATAGCCAAAGCAATTCTAAGACCAAAAAAGCAATGTTAGAGGCATCACAACACCTGCTATCAAAGTGCAGGACAGAGCTCACGTAGCAGAAGCTCTCAACACTGGCACAACAACACACACAGACCAAAGGTACAGAAGACAGAGACAGGCCGGCACAGTTCCCGTCATCGGATCCTTGACAAAGGCGCCCAAAACATACATTGGAGAAAAGACAGCCTTTGTAACAAATGGTGCTGGGAAAACTGTTCATCCATCTGTAGAAGATGGGGACTAGACTCTTCTCTCTCACCCTGCACAAGTCAACTCAGATAGATCCAAGATCTAGGAATTAGAAACTGCAACTCTTAGAATAAAACATAGGGTCAGCTCTCCAGCATATCGGCACGGGCAATGACTTTCTCAATAGGACCCTAAAGCTCAGGAAATAAGGCCAAGAGTTAATAAATGGCACCAAATTAAAAAGCTTCTTTACAGCAAACAAAATCAAGAATGTGAAAAGAGAGCCTACGGAACGGGAGAACATCTTTGCTAGTCATTTTTCTGACAGAGGATTAATATCCAGAACATATAAAGAACCCTCCCCCAAATTACTACTCAAAACCCCCCAAATAATCTAATTAATAAATGGGCAGATGTTCACAGACATGTCTCAATAGAAGAAAAACAAATGACCCATAAGTATATGAACAAATATTCAACTTTATTAGCAACGAAGGAAATGCCAGTCAAAACTACACTGAGCCGGGCACAGGGGTGCGAGCCTGTCCTGCCAGCACTTAGGGAGGCTGAGGCAGGAGGATCGCGAGTTCAAAGCCAGCCTCAGCAACGGCGAGGCGCTAAGCAACTCAGTGAGACCCTGTCTCTACATAAAACACAAAATAGGGCTGGGGATGTGGCTCAGTGGTCGAGTGCCCCTGAGTTCAACCCTAGGTATCAAAAACAAAAACAAAAACTACACTGGGATTCTACGTCGCTCCAGTCAGAACAGCAGCCATCAAGAATCCAAATCATGATACATGCTGGAGAGGATGTGGAGAGAAAAGAACACTTTTAACTCTTGGTGGGACTATAAATAAGTATCATTGCTATGGAAATCAGTATGGAGGTTCCTCAAAAGACTAGGCATGGAGCCGCCATAGGACCAGCTACGTCCCTTCTTGGCATTTACCCTGAAGAATTAAAGGTGTCACTATAATGTCACATGCACACCATGTTTACAGCAGCACAGTTCACAACAGCCAAACTATATCACCAGCCTAGGTGTCCATCAGCCGATGAATGGATAAAGACAATGTGGCAGATGTACACCATGGAGTTTTATTCAGCCATAGAGAAAAATGAAATTGTCATTTGCAGGAAAATGGATGGAACTAGAGAACATTATGCTCAGCAAAATAAGCCAGACTCAGAAAGTCAAGGGTCCTTTGTTTTCTCCCATATGTGGAAGCTAGAGAGAGAGAAAAAAAAGGAAAATAAAGGTGGGGAGGGGTGAGCAGATCTCATAAAATACAACAGAGATCAGCAGAACAGAGGAACAGAACCAGAGGGAGAGAAGAGGGAAGGAAAGGGAAATACGGGCCTGATACTGACCACACTGTATTGTTTTATCAAGTGCATGTGTGAATGTGTAACAACAAATTCCACTGATGTCTATGATTATAATCCACCCAGAAAAATGCTTTAAAGAATTCAGCTCTCAGCTGGGCGTGGTGGCGCACACCCATAATCCCAGCACTTACGGAGGCTGAGGCAGGAGGATCGTGAGTTCAGAGCCAGCCTCAACAAAAGCGAGGCGCTAAACAACTCAGTGAGACCCTGTCTCTAAATAAAACACAAAATAGGGCTGGGGACGTGGCTCAGTGGTCGAGTGCCCCTGAGTTCAATCCCTGGTACCCCCCCACCAAAAGAATTCAGCTCTGCTAGATGCCCAGTAGGGAGCCCCCGTGCTATAGAAGGCTCTGACCTCACTTTCCTGATTCACATTCCCCGTGTCCCCAGCCCCCTCTGCTCAGCCTCTCTGGCTCAGGAGCTCTCGCTCTGGACAGGTACGTTAGCCCCCGCTACCTCCCCATGGGGCAGGAGACCTAGAGTGCCCCTCTCACTATGGCCTTCCTGGTTCCCATAATCCCTGCTGGCAGCAGCATCCAGAATCCCTGTCCAGAAAGTTCTCGGCCCAAAGTAGCCTGCGATAGCCAACGGTAACAATGACGATGTCAGCAATGGTGGTCAGGCATGTATTGAGCACTTACTGCATGCTGGGCACGACTGAAAGTTCTTTGTATGTGTTCACCGAGTGGTTTTCGGAATGTGGTCCCTTGGCTGGCAGCACCCGACATCACTCAGAAATGGACAAGAAATGCAAAATCTTGGGCCCCAGCAGGTCCCCGATCTACTGAGTTGGAAACTCTGGGGGTGGCCCAGCTCTCCAGGGGGAGCTGGTGCTCAACTTTGAAAATCACTCGGTTAAGTCATGGGGTTTCACCGCTGCCTGGGAAGTGGGCACTGTCTTCTGCATTTCAAGGCTGAGGAAGCGGAGGCTCGGGAGGTGAGGCCCCATGCCCGTGGTCACAGAGCCACTAAGAGGGGTAATGCCTTTCTCTCCCTTTCTGCCGGGACCCCAGCCTGTGGCTCCCATCTCCCGTGGAATCCTGGGGCATAGCTGTATCCCACAGTCCGTTTACTCCTAGAGGGTCTCATTTGGAGTTGCTCAGCCTCAGTGCAGCTGACCTTCTGGACCAGGTAACTCTTTCTTGTGGTGGATTCTTCTGCATGTGGAAGGAAGTTCAGCAGCCTCCTGGGCCTCTACCCCCCAGACACCAATACCTTCTCCTTCTTTTCAGTTGTGACAACCAGCCAATATCTCCAAAGGCTGCTAAATGTCCCCATGGGAACCAAATTGTCCCTGACTGACAAACTGTGGTCCAGATATATCACCTGCTTCTTTCCAGGGTGGAAAGAGACATCTGGGTTCCACAATCCCACTGCTTCTCTCTCCCTCCCACTGGGTTTGTGACACATGAATTAATATCAGGGGAAAGTTTTGAAGTTAAGATGTACCTGAGTTCAAATCCCTGTCTTGTCACCGCAGTGAGACTGTAACTCACTGTGCCTCTCGGAACCTCAGTTTCTTCTTCTGTAAGGTGAAGGAGAGTGGTGAGACTTGGACCACCAGATGGTGGGAGGATTGGCTTTCCTGATGGCATCAGAGAGACTTGGGCTCAATTGCACACCTTGTTATGAATGATCTGTGTGGCTTTGGGACAGCTGCTTGCTGTCCTTTATCCTTCCTTTGCTTATCTATTCAAGCATCTTTCTATGCTTCTTTATAATGAGATTAGCACGTGTGGATTATGTAGTAGAGAGTCAGTAGATGGGAGTCAATGCAGTGCACAGCACAGCAGCACACAGAGGGTGATTAATAGAGGTCAGGGCCTGTGCCAGCCTCGAACCTGGATCTGACTTGCCTGATTGGCGTTGCCAGTGGGGACCACATCTGCTGTCCCTGCTGCCAGTGTGTCAGAGCTCATGGGCTCCCTGACTCAGGAGCACCTGCCTGAGTGACCAGCACCTGTGCTGGTCCCACCTTGCCCTGGGCCAGCCTTTGCTTGTGTCTCACTCAAGGCTGGCTAAGATTGGGCACTCAGGACCACAAACCATGACTCCCAGGGGGTGACCAGGACCCTCTTATCCCACTGTGAGGAGGGATTTGCAGTAAGCCACTTGCCTTCTCTCCAGAATCTGGGATGAACATCGACCTTCAGGATGACGTGTGCTGGTCTAAAACCCCTGCACTGGGGTCTCCTGGTAGCTGACCTTGGGCAAACGACTTCTTCTCATTTCCCCTCAGCTCAGTTTCCTCTGCTATAAAGCACAGAGGACAGATGTCACATTGGTCCCTCTTCCTAGAGATGAATTCTTTCCATCTTCCTTTGTGGAATTGCTTCTTATCTTCCAGATCTCCCGGGGGGTTGATTTACTCAGAAGGCCTCTGCTGATTCCTCTTCCCTCTGCTCGCTGGCTCTGTTTTCTGTTTGCAGGGCTTCAGGGCTCACCCTGCAATCAAGCCATGACATCATTAGTTCTGGACATGTCTGCTCCCACAACAGGTCACTGGCTTCTTAAGGACATTCTCTAAAGACTTCAACCCTTCTATATACCTGTCCATCTCCCCACCCATCCATCCATCTATCCATCCATCCACTCATCCATACTTCCAGTCCTATGCATTTACC
>CM053407.1:110377775-110388211 GCA_028644305.1 Xerus rutilus
TAATCCATCCATCCATCTATCCATCCATCTATCCATCCATCCATCCATCCATCTATCCATCCATCCATCCATCCATCTATCCATCCATCCATCCATCCATCCATCTATCCATCCATCCATCCATCCATCCATCCATCTATCCATCCATCCATCCATCCATCTATCCATCCACCCATCCATCCACTAATCCATCCATCCATCATCCATGCATTAATCCACCCATCTATCCACCAACTTACTCATGTGTTCATTAATTTACCAATTTGTTTTTTCACTTTCTGAATCACAAAGGATTTATTAGCTTTAGCTCCATACAATGATTAATTTTCTTTAAACTTTGCAAGGCCTTGCTCAGCATACATATAATTTGGTTAAATAGTCTGAACATTGCTGTGAATGTATTACATTTTTACATTAATGATTCACATTTAAGTCAGTAGATTTTGAGTAAAGCAGATTACCTTCTATAATGTGGGTGATGTTCATTTAATTAGTTGGTGGTAGGCTTAAAGGATAAAAAAAGACTGAAATCCCCTAAGAAAGAGAGTTCTGCCTCCAAATTTCCATGGTTACATTAACTATTTCTTTTATTCCAAACTGTGGCCTGTTCTGCAGATATTGGACTTGCCAGTACCCCCTGCCCCTCCAGTCATCCTCCCTTATCTGTGGTTTTGCTTTTCTCACTTTGAATAACTTCTGACAAACTGTGGTTAGATAAGATTAAATGGAGAACTCCAGAAATAAACAATTCATAAATGTTCAATTGCAAGCTGCCAGGAGCAATGTGATGAAACTGCACTCTGATCAACTGGGGCATGAATCATCCTTTCTTCCAGCATATCCATGCTGTATATGCTACCCTCCTGTTATCATTTAGCAGCCATTTTGGTTATCAAATCAACTGCTGGGTATCACACAAGAAAGGCCATATTCATTTAACTTTTATTAAAGTATGTTATTTTACTCATTCTGTTTTATTATTAGCTATTTTGTTTATCTTTTGCTGTGCCAAACTTACAAATCAAACTTTATGTTAAGTATGTATACATAGGGAAAAATAGTGTATATGTAGGATTTGGTACTGCTTGTGGTTTCAGATATCCACTGAGAGTCTTAGAATGTATTTCCCAAAAATAAGGAGGAAGTTCTCTATGTGTATATATGTAATAAAAGTGTAGGTATAGATATGGGCAGTTTGTCTTGAGAATTCTGACTAATAGACTCTAAAACCAAAAATGATTGGGAGGAATCAGAAGCAATTCTTGCTTTCATAGTGTGTTCAGAGTTTATTGGGGAAAACAGAAAACTAAACCCCAAATTATAATATATGTGGTAAGGGTTGTGATAGGAGACATATAAGGTTCTATGTAAACCAGGAAAGTTCTTCAAATCCCAATAAAAGAGGTCCCCAAATATTTGATGCTAATCTAACTGACCATTCAATATAGCCAGGAATCTAGACTTGGTGGAATCTAAAGGGGTGATATTTGAGGTGAGGAGGGACTTCCAGGTAAAGGAGAGGCAAAGAAGCTTGGAATTTGGTGCCATTTTCAGGAAAGTTCAATATTGAATCATTGTGGAGGGTGCTTGTTGGGAGGACTGGAAAGAGAGAGAGAGAAGGAGAGAGAGGGAGAGGGAGAGGGAGAGCACTCTTGGAGAAGCCATTGACAGCCAGTTTATAAAGGATTTTATGGCCCACCTCAAGTGTTAGACTTTATTTGAAGGCCAGGAGAAGCCATCAAAGAGATTTAGATAGAAGAGTATCATAAAAAGATTTGTATTTTAGAGGCATATTACTAGTCTCTGCTGCATAGAAGACAAATTGGCAAGCACATCAGTTCTATGTTGCTGGGTAACAAGTGACTTTAGGACATGGGTTAAAACAACATGTATATATGATCTCTATTTCAGTATATTAAAAATTTAGGAGTAGCTCTGATGGGTGGTCCTGGTTCAGGATCTCTTGTTCAGTTGAAATCAGGAGGCAGCTGGGGCTGTGGTCATCTGAAAGTTTGGACTAAAAAGTCTTCTTCCAAGATGGCTCCCCACAGAGGTGTTGGTGGGAGACCTTGGTTCCCTACAACAGGAACCTCAGCAAAAGGTTGCTTGAGTGTCCTCACAACATGGCGGCTGACTTTTCCCAGTGTGTGTGTGTGTGTGTGTGTGTGTGTGTGTGTGTGTGAGAGAGAGAGAGAGAGAGAGAGAGAGAGAGAGAGAGAAGAAGGAGGAGGAGGAGGAGGAGGAGGAGGAAGAGAAGAAGAAGGAGGAGGATAGGAGGAGAAGGAGGAGAAGTAGGAGTAGAGACAAAGAGGAAGGAGGAGGAGAACATGGACAGGAGGGAAGAGGAGGAGAAGAGGAAGTAGGGAAAGAAGAGAAAAGGAGAGGGACGAGAAGAGTAATTCAGTTCCACCTTTTGTGGGAGTATTTTTAAGGAACTTCTGGACACATTTTAGCACCAGCATTGTGGGAGACAGACAGCAGACATCCAGAGTTGCCCTCAGGTTGTGGCTTGGATGGTGGATTGCATGGTGGCCCTAATTCCTAAGGTGAAGATTGCAGAGGAAAAGCAAATTGGAGGTGGTACACGTGCATGTTGGGGAGTGGCATTTGTGTCACCCAAGTGGAGATAATAGGTGGCTTGATCTGTGAGCTCACAGCTCAGGTGAGAAACCCTCAACTAGCCGAACAGACTGGGGCTGCCTTGGCCTGTGGCTGGAAGTTGAAGCCTGGGTGGGATTCTGTGGGGGAGGATTTGGGGTGAAGAGGAGAGGACGTAGAGAGTCCCTGGGGAGCATGGATATGTACTGTCAAGCCCCCTGGGTTGGAAGGGGGACATAAATAAGGACTTGAATGTATGGAAAAAAAATAACAAGAAAAAGGAGTTGCTTCAGAAGCTGATGGAAGAGGATTTCAACAGAAGGGCAATTTCACGAGTATAAAGTGGCAAAAAGAGGCCACATCATAGCAGGAGTTCTGAGATCTCAAGTGGCTGGGGCCCTGCCCTCCTCTGTGCTTTGTGGTCATCATCCAAGATGGAAATAAAGCCCCATCTTGAGTGTTATGAAAATTCAGGCAGTGTGGACAGTCCAGGAGTGCCTGACATATTGTAGGTACTGAAATTAGTGATGATTTCCTTTTCTCTTTTTTTTCTTTTCTTATTTTTCTTATTTATCAGAGATTGAACTCAGGGGCATTTGACCCTGAGCCAAATCCCCAGCCCTATTCTGTGTTTTATGTAGAGACAGGGTCTCACTGAGTTGCTTAGTGCCTCACTATTGCTGAGGCTGGCTTTGAACTCGTGATCCTCCTGCCTCAGCCTCCTGAGCCACTGGGATGGCAGGCGTGTGCCACCACATCCTGCAACCATTTCCCTTTCATGTCCCCATGATGGGCATGTCCATAAATGCTTCCAACCAGAAGAGTACCAGAGTGTCCTCAATTAACCGCACATCTCATTTTTTTTATTCTTGTGGGTAAAGAGGGGGCGGGTCGTGAGAGAAGCAGCCAGAGTGGGTGGGGTGATCTTTCCCCAAGTGGCTGGGGCTGTGAGGGACTGACTCCTCCAGTTCATACTACACTGTCTTCTGACACCACTGAAAGCCAGCTCCTGAGGAACTCCCACGGTGGGTGACAATACTGCCACCCGTGCCCTTGGCATGCACCCCTGTCTACAGCTGATGGAGGGCTGGGGTGTCAGGGCTGTCAACCAGCCTCTTGTTCCAACAGTGACTTTCCAGCAAATGGGGTGTGTGTATATAATTATCAGAGATGTAGATCCTGACATTAAAACAAACTGTCTCCAGGCCCCGTCAGCTCACGGATGGCGGTTGAGGAGGGAGCTGGGGGTTGAGCCTACATGTCAGGGATGATTAGGAAACGCATCCAACTTGGCTCGCTGGGGAGCGTGCACAGCTCAGAAATGGAGGAGGAATTTAATAACACAGATTATGTTTTTAATTACTTTAGCAAACGAACTGTTCTTGTGCTGGAGTGGCCTTATTGGAGAAGCCACCCCCAGTGTTCCCAAACTGCCTCTGAGTCACCAACGGGATGGGGGCTGGACATGGGGACCCAGAGTGCTTCCAAAACAGCCTGACGGGGCTTGCCAACTTCCCAGGATTCCCAGAGAATCCTTTGTCCCTTCCGTTGATGGGACAGGAAGGTTATGAATAGTGGCAGGTTCAGGGGCACAGAGGCTGGGACGGCCTGACTGGATTTGAAGGTTGCTGTCACCAATTGTTAGCAGTGTGAACTTGGACAAGATGAGGGTTATGGGTTGAACTACATCCCATCCAAACTTATAAGTTGAAGCCCTAACTCCAGATAGCAGAAGGTGACGTTATTCAGAAATAGGTTCCTTGCAGATGTCCTCAGCTGAGATGAGGTCATACTGGGGTAGGGTGGATTCCTAATCTGTTATGACTGGTCTCCTTTTAAAAAAGGGGAAAATTAGACATGGAAGGCACACAGGAAGAATGCCAGGGAGAGATGCAGAGACCGGGGCCAGGCTTCTGTGAGCCAAGATTGCCACCAAAGTTCCAGGAGCTGAGAGGAGCCCGGATCAGACCCTTTAAGCCCCTTCTGAGGGAGCACAGCTCTGCTGAAACCTTGATCCCAGACGTCCAGCCTCCAGAACTGTGAGAAAATGCATTCCTGCTGTTCTGAGCCCCCCAGCTTATAGGATCCTTAATACAAGAATGTTTTATCTCCGTATCTCTGTTTCCTCATCTGCACAGATAACAAATGGTACCTAGGGCTCCGGGTGTTGGAACGCTTCAAAGCAACTGACGTAAAGCCCTTCACACAGTGCCTAGTGCGCGGGGAGCTCTCAGACTCTACAAGCTGTTGATTCTAATTATCGAAAGCCCTTGCGACGGGGACGTCTTTGAACGAGGATTCAGAGAGGAAACCAATTTTAAACAGGAACCCAGCAGTTAGAGGGAAGTTGTGCTAGGCTTTGGTTGGTCGACTCTCACATTCAGAAGGCATTTTAATCCCATTTTACTGGCAAGAACATTGAGGCTCAAGAAAGAAATGGCATCTCGCCTAAGGCCGTGCGGGGCATGAGTAGCAGATGGACTATTTGAATGAACGCACTGTGACTTGGCATAGAGGGCGCTGCTGCCCCCACAACCTGCAGTCACAGGCATGGAGGCTTCGCCTGTGTTGCTGGGACAGGGGAGGCAGGAGGTGATAATAAGACAGGAAGTAGCCCTCACCGTGAGGTGGTGGGGGCTGGACTCACGTCTCCTCTCCTTGAGGTCTGTCATGGTTTAGATCTGGAATGCCACCCCCTAACCCCCTAGCCCCCAAAACGTCATGTATCATAAAGTTTAGAGGCGAGATGGATAGACTGTGAAGGCTGTAGTCCTGTAAGTGGATTAATCCACTTGATGGATTAATAATCTGAATGGATATTGGGTGGTAACTGCGGGCAAGTGGGGCGTGGCTGGGGAAAGTAGGTCACAGGGCGTGTGGCCTCGAGGACTCTAGTGTCTCTGGCCCCTTCCTCCCTCCCCCTGGCTGCCGGCAGCCTCCTCTTTCCTCCCCCACGCCCATCCGCCATGATGTGTTTGCCTTGGGTCCAGCAGACTGCACTGAATCCTCCAGAGCCAAAATAAGTCCCTCCTCTAGGCTGTTTTTGTTGGTACTTTGGTTACAGGGATGGAATGCTGACCAACAGAAGCCCTGATTTTGTCATCTGTGAAATGGGAGCCGCAGCACCACCCTTGAAGGAGTGTGGAGGTGGCGTTTAGCGTGCAGGGGAAGCTCGCGTTGCCTGCTGGCTGTTCAGTCAGTCTGTGTGGCTTGTCCCTGCTCGCCAGGGACCGTGCTGGGTCATGTCTGTGACATGCCAAGGGTCTTGCGCTCCTGGGTGTGACAGGGTCTCAGCTGGACCATCTCCTGGGTTTTTCTGGCCTTGGCTTCTCACCTGTCTGGCAGGGTCACTGCTCAGCGTGACCTCTAAGGGGGTCATCTCTGCTATGCCCACACAGTCGATGACTTTGGATTTCAATATCTTGTTCATACAGAAACAGGAAGCTGGAGGCCTCCCTGACCACTCTGTGCACTTCTGTTCCTCCTCAGGTCCCCAGATGTCCTTATGGCCGGTCTTGCTTCAGGTCACTGTGGCTTCATGACAAGCCACCCCAGAGCCGCCAGGCAGCTGCTCAGATGCTCTTGGGATCTGGAGGCCAGGAGCTCAGACCTGCCCAGCGGGGCCTCGGCTCTGCTCCCAAGGCCTGGGCTCTGCCCGAGCAGGACTCGGAGGGAGATGGGACCTCGGGAGCCATTTATTCTTCTGGATGGCGATGCTGATGACCACAGTGTGGCTGCTGTAGGGACCCCTCCAGGCTGTCCCCAGGTGGGCTGCTTGGGCTTCCTGATGGCACAAGGGGTGGGCCACACAAGTGAGTGGGGAGAGAGAGAAAGGGAGATAGGGAGGGAGAGAGAGAGAAGGTGGGGAGAGAGAGAGAACGAGAGAGGGGTGGGGGGAGAACGAGAGGGTGGGAGAGAGAGGGAGAGGGGAGGGGGGAGGGGGCAAGAGAGAGAAGGAGAGAGAGGGGGGGAGGGCGGGAGCTCCAGAAGGAAACTGAACCCTTTTTACAGCTCCACCTTGGAAGCCCCGGGCTTCTCCCACACACACACACACACACACACTCACACACACACATACTTTTGAAAAAAACAACCTGCCAAGTTCTTTCCTGGCTTTTTAAGTAAAAGTCCCTGGCTCAGTCAGCATTTGGATGACCATGTGCAGAACCCCCAGGGTCCCTCTGCAGCCCCATGATTTGCTCCTGGGACCAAATCCCTCATGGTCTGTGACTACCAAGTCCCCAAGGCATTTGTAAAAGACAAACCCATCCTATCAAGGTGTCCCAAGGTGGCCCAGCAGAGAGAAGCCCTCTCCCTGGTTGCTCTCAGTTCAGGGGACTGGGGGGCCTCGCAGCCCTTCCGAGTTTGGGATAGAACATTCCCCCATCTGGAAGGACGGTGGGCGACAGCTCATGGCCCCCAATGGATCCCTCGCTCTGTCCCTGCCCAGGGGACATCACTGAAGAAGAACATCACTGAAGCCTCAACCACGCCCTCCCTCATTCCGGGGGTGTGAGCCAGGGACTCCCAGCTGGACACAGCCTGGTGGGACAGCCTCTGCGGCAGCAAGCAGGCTGGGGGAACATTCTGGAATACCACCCAGAACCACACGATTGCTTCTCGCTGGGAGAAGACCGTGTGATTTTTACCACACTAGAAGATCAATTGAGGGCCTAGGATGTGGCGGATCCTGGGGTCGCTGTGGTGGGCCAGCACGGGAGCCGCTGGGCCGCGGGGTGGAAGACCTGATTGATTAGGGAGCTGACTGAGTGGGCGGAGCTGAGGGAGACCCCAGGCAGCCCCTAGCTCAGTCTGGAGGTCAGAGAGGGCTGCCCAGAAGACGTGACGTGGGAGGAGACATTAGGTCAGCTAAGAAAAGTGGGCAGGAGAGACGGAGGCAGAGGGTGGCCCGGGTGCACGGTCCAGAGTCAGGAGCAAGTAGACAGCACCAGGGCCACAGCGTCAGCCCCCAGGGGACAGGGTGGGTTTTGATCTCAGCACCTCCGATCACCTCGTGCCCCCTGGAGATGGGGCGGCCGCCACCTGGGAGCTTCTCTTCCCCTTGCCAGGCAGCACTGTGCCTCCGTCTGGAATGCAGAGCATCTCTGAGCGTCTGAGGGGCCGGGCTGGAGAGAGTGGGAGTCTCAGGAGCAGAACAGGAAGGAGGATGAGTGGGTTTGGAAGGGACCTGAGGTCCTCAGGACAGCTGGCAAGGGTTGGGATGGACAGAGTGAGGGAGGAAAGGTGGAGGTGCAGAGCGGAGGCTGGGGAGGGCAGGAGGCTGCCTGCGCAGGTGTGAGCGCGTGTGCAGTGAGGTGCCCTAGATGAGTGTCCAGGGGCTCACAGAGGCACCCACACATTTCACATCAGTCATTTCAAATGCCCAAAGGCCCCCATGCCTTGGCACACGCTCCTTCTGTAACCAGGGAGATAACCCTGGAGGGCAACCAGAGACCATGGAGACGGCGCAAGCCCAGGTGAGAACAAAAAGCCAGAAAAACCCAGCGTGATACTGTTCCTTATGAAAGGCTGGTGACATTTACACAGCACTGACTTTGACCTGGGCACCACAGGAGCAATTCACATGTGCCAACCTGTTGACCCCTCTGCAGCTTTCCAAAGTGGACCACAGACTGGCTAGAAAAGACCTCGCCCTGTCCCACACCCCGGGAGCCTACTGGGTAGGAGACAGTCTGGTGGCCCTGTAACTCCATGTGCTCGGGGTGTCCCTTCAGGTGGAATCTGCAGCCTGCGCCCTGGCTAAGCTGCCCTTAACAGACTCCTGTCTCTGTCCCAGCTCTCAGGTCCCAAGAGGGTCTCTGCTGGACACCCTGCAGCAGCATCCGTAGGTCCACGGCAGAGGCTGGGTCCGTGGCCACGCCCTGCATCATGAGAATAGCCTTGTGAGAGCAGCTGACCCTGTCCTCAGGCCAATTTTACAGGTGAGGACACCAGGACACTGAGATGAAGAAAAGGTGAGACTATGTCACACACAGCTAGTAAGTGGTAGAGGCTGGGCATGAACCAGGGCTTCTGGATCCACGGAGATGCACCTTCTCCAGTGCCTTTGATGGCACAGGTGGTGAGGTTAAAGCTGGGTTGGAGTGGAGCACTCTAAAATGCTCCGAGGAGGGAGGAAAGAATCACCCAGGATTTCAGAATGGACAGGAATCCCTCAAAGCAGGGTGGGAATCTGACTTGTGAGGAAGGTCTGGTGGTCAGAGGAGGGGACGGCAGGTGCAAAGGTACTGTGGCCAGAGGAGCTGAGGAGTTTGGCTGGCTTGAGAGAGCGGTGCACGGGGATGAGCTGGAGCAGGAAGCAGGGCTCAGGAGACAGGTCAGGAACCTGATTTTGATATGGATGCCATACTCAAGTGACATGTAAATTTATCATCTAGTCAAAAAAGGCATGAATTGTCCACAAAGAACAGCGATAGATCAGACTGGTTTGCTGAAGGGAAGCAGGGATGCTCCACGGCTGAGCTTGAGAGTCCGCCTGCTGAGTTTCTGTCACAAATCTGCCTCCTCCTCATGCATCCTCAGTAAGTGATTTGGCTTTCCCAAGCTTTGTTTTCCTCATCTGGAAAGTGCGGATAAAGGTAATGAAGATCTGTGACTCAGAGTTACACAGAAGAACCGATGACATAATTCACCTCCTGTGTCCTGTTTTGAAGTACTGAAATACAAGCTAAGTTATCATTTGCTAAGTAAAGGAAGGTGGGGTGTCTGGCACATAGTAAATGCTCAGTTAACTTCCATGGCCGTTATTATTGAAAGAAGTTTCTAGAGGCAATGTTTGGGTGGCTTGGACCATGGGTAGACAGAGGAAGGGGAACTGGGGGCTATTGTGAAAGTCCAGGGCAGCCGTGAGGAATTCCTATTCCAGGATGAAACTGTGGGACAAAACACGGAGGGCAGATTGAAGAAGATCTGGTGAGCATTATTTAAATAGAGGCTTAAATAAGCCACACGGATGGAGGGGCTCTGTAAACCGTGCACATTTCAGTCTGATTACAATTAGAGCTATTTTCATCAGCTTTATTTCTCGGGGCCTGTCAGCCTCAGATCTCTAGAGAGAGGATGCCATTTTAATTCTCCCAGATCAAATATTTAACAAACACACATTGAATAAACCCAGCCCTGCCTATTCAGCACACACTCCGTATTTTTAGTTGCTTAGTGAAACTCCAGAGATTTACCATCCTGGCAGACATGATTCTCTGCTGGAGGTGGCTTATCTATAACAGGGACCAAGCACACATCATCCTGGCCAGGAGCATGGTCCCTGAAGCTCAGCTGCATAGGGTTGAATCCCAGCTATGCTGTGTGTCCTTAGACCAACGACTCAACCTCTCTGTTGGTAGAATAAATAGAATAAGCAACATTACCTCATAAAACTGTTGTAACAATTCCATGTAATGGTAGGATGGGATCTGTTACAGAGGATGTGTGTCACCATTGTCACCACCTCCATTACTGTCCTACCCACCACCATCACCATCACCACCATCACCACCACCACCACCATCATCACCATCACCATCATCACCATCACCACCACCACCACCATCATCACCACCACCATCACTATCATCACCACCATCACCACCACCACCACCACCATCACCACCACCATCATCATCACCATCACCACCACCACCACCATCATCATCACCATCACCATCATCACCACCACCATCACCACCATCATCACCACCATCACCACCACCACCACCACCATCACCATCATCATCACCACCATCACCACCATCACCATCATCATCACCATCACCACCATCACCACCATCACCATCATCACCACCACCACCACCATCACC
>CM053407.1:110388711-110555298 GCA_028644305.1 Xerus rutilus
TGTTCTTTCAAGTTTTTGTGCTTTTCATTGACTTTGCTGTTTAAAATGGCCCCAAGCTGGGCGCGGTGGCCCTGCCTGTAATCCCAGGGGCTCGGAAGGCTGAGGCAGGAGGATCACAAATTCAAAGCCAGCCTCAGCAATAGTGAGACACTAAGCAACTCAGTGAGATCCTGCCTCTAAATAAAATACAAAATAGGGCATCCCCAGCCCTTTTTATGTCTTATTTAGAGACAGATCTCACTGAGTTGCTTAGGGCCTCACTAAGTTGCAGAGGCTGGCTTTGAACTTACAATCCTCCTGCCTCAGCCTCCCCAGATGCTGGGATGACAAGCATGCACTACTGCCCAAGGCCAATTTGTCCTTCTTGATGGAATGGGAAAGCAGGGTAGGGAGCGGCTGAGGGTCTTAGATGGGCTTGGAAGAGTCCTGATACTTCGTGGCTGTGTTACCTTGGCCAGTGATGATTACTCTGGGATTCAGTTTATTCATCTGTCAAGTAGGAAGGAGAACAGTCCTCTTCCCTCAGAATTATAAAAGAATCCAATGAGATTATGAGTGAAAGGACATGGATTTTTATTTGAATCCCAATTTTGACCCTCATTCACTGTGTGACCTTGGGGAAATACCTGGACACTTCTGATCCTTTGTTTGCATAGTTATGAAATGGTGAGAACAGTATTTTGTAATACTGTTTGAGGATTACAAGAAAACCATGCAAATAAAATACTTGGCCCAGAATCTGGTGCTCAGAAAGTGCCTTGCAAACTCCTACCATTATTATTTTTTATCAAGCTTTGAAGCTCAAAAGCCATGGTTCTCTAACAGCCGCCAAGCATGCTGGGAAAATCCTCAGAACACCAGACTGCCTCAGTGAAACAGCCTTGGTGATACCATCTCCCCTGGGGATGTTGCATTTCTGGAGCTGAGAATCTTCTGCTCTTCTGCCATTTTTTTTTGTCTCAATGAGCACTTGAGCAATAAGAGAGTCTTCTTCAATTTTGAGCAAGGAAACTGCCGGAAAGCTCGGGGTGAAATATGAAAGTCTTCCTCTCCATGCTTATCCTGCTGACGATCTTAAAGAGAGCAGCACAGCAGACTTTTATCTTCACCTGCAGACAATGTAAAACATGCTGCTCGGGGGATGATGGATGGGGGTGGTTGCTCGGTAGATCAGTTTCCCTCCAGAAGGTTGAGGACACCTTGGTGAAGGGAAATACATCATCGGGACGCCTGTCGAAATGCCCAGGTCTCGGCCAGGAGCGAGAGGATGAAGGCGTGGTTGGTCCTTTTCAATAATTCATCCCACTTAATCTTTTAAAAATTTTATTGTGAAATACACCATACATACAAAAGAGAGGAAACCTAGATATGCTCCCGAAGACTCATACTAAAGCAAACACCTGTGTACCCACCATTGGGTTCATGGAATGAAACGTGATTAATGATTGAAATGTTCCTAAAAAAAAAAACCAGTACTCTGAATTTGGATTTAATCGTTTCCTTGCTTTGCGGTACGTTGGCCCCATCATTTGCATGCTCCTGCATAGGATAGCAGTAACAACAGTACTAGGGACAAGACAGATAAAATAATAGGAGCTGATGTTTACCTGAAGGTTGATCTGGGCCAGGAAGCTATTATCTTATTCTTCACAACAGCCCTTTGAGATAAGAATCAGTGTCCTCAACGAGGCACTGGGAGCTAAGATAACTTGTTAGGGTCACTCAGGAGGAGGGGATACCCGCTCACAAACCTGCTATTGGCTCTAGTATTTATAATGTTTGTACCCTCCTCTCTCTAAAACATTCAGTTTTGCTTGTTTTTGAACTTGATACACATGGACTCGTGTGCCATGGATCGATATGAGATTTCCCTTTCAGAAATGAAAGGGAACAATATGAAACTTTTGAGATTCATCCATGTTAATGCATATGGCTCTAGTTCATTCATTTTTCACAGCTGCATACTACTCCCTTGCATCCATTCTTCTCTTGATGGAAGCAGGTGTTGGTTGGTGATCTCTGTTGAGGCTGAGATCTCACCAAGTAGAATGTGAGCCTCTTGATTGTATAGATGAAGAAACCAAGGCTTGGAGGAGGAAAGTGATTCCCAGGTCATGGAAAGTACAGAGAAAAGTGTGCGGCCATCTGACTTCTCAGGTCTAGCTGTTTATTATCCTATGCTGAGCCCTTAATGGATGGATCCAATTTTACATTTGAATCAGTGGTAGGATTCTTAGTCTTTTTCCTGGAAAACTAGCTACGAAGTCTTCCTTCTCTTCCTTCTGAGAAGCCACATCCATCTTTTCATAGCCACACAGGTAAACAAATAGCCCATTACATTTTATGAGCTCAGTATTGTGGATAGAGAGTTGAATGAGGCATAACTGGCCTTGAAATGGCTCTGTGTGTCCAGAGGGAGGACAGACATCTCTACAGACCGTTCCTTTTTCACAGCTGTGTACTATTCCCTTATATCCATTCTTCTTTGGATGGAAGCAGGTGTTGGTTGATGATCTCTATTGAGATTTCTACAGACAAATGTACGTTAGGTCTTATAGGAGAGAAGACCATGATGGGATCTAGAAAGCCCAAAGAGAAAGAGGATTCAGGGAAGACATCCTGGAACATCCAAGATGGACTTTGATGGCTGAGTAGGAGTTGCCCAGTTAGACAGGGGAGGGCATTGCTGTTGGAGGGACAGCCCATCCTGGGTCAAGATCTGAGGCAGGAAATCACTGTGTGTTCAGAGAGCTGGGGGAATACTGGGTGGCCTGAGGGGGCAAAGTCCAAAGGCGGATGGCCGTGAGCTCAAGCTAAGTCATCGCAACTTAGTCTTGTGGGAGTGACTGTCACTGGGTTCCAAGGTGGGTACCAGAACCACCCCTCCGTGTGCAATCTGGAGGTTGGCCTGGGGGAGCCTGGAGCCCCCTTTGACAGAGCGAAGGTCTGGGACCCCACTCTGGGCAGTGCTGAGTATCAGAAGGGAATTCTGCCTGCGTGGGCAGCCTGCTCCCACCTCACCACGGGAGCTGGCCGGCTGCGGCCGGTACCTACTGCACCCCCTGTGCGAGCCGCAGAAAAGAACCCAGGCTTTCTGCATAGGGGGTTCCCTGTCTGTAGAATGAGCACCTCCACGTCTTCTTTTGTGACCCGTGAATTCACACAAGAGAAGCGGAAGCTCTTCCGGCCACATAACCCCCCCAAATACTGAAAGTTCCATTCAGGTATGGTCCTCGTCCCCTCGTCACCGTCATTGCAATTTCAGGGAACAAAGCCACACTTCCAGATCCATCGATGGTGAGCGCGGTGGGACCATCTCCATGGCACTGTCCGCACATCATCTTCCTCCACGACAGATCAGAGCTCCACAACCTTGACGACAGGCTCAGTGTCACTAGAAGCTGTGACAGGCGTACGGTCACACTCTGGATCTTCTTAAAGCTTTCATCCGTGAACCCGGAGGCTGACTCTCCAGCCAGGGCGTTGTCCAGGGACTGCCTAGAACATGGAAGCCCTGGGGAAGGATCCATCACCAGGGCGCTGTCTTGGTCAGCACCTCGGACAGCGGACAGCGCACTTGGAGAGGCCAGGGCCCGCTCCTCCCGGGTCAGCCTCTGTCCCAGGTCCTCTCTAGCAGCCAATTCAATGGCCTCTGGCGGGGGATTCTGAGCACTCGCTTCCTCTCTGGATGATTTATGATCCCAGGAGCGGTCCTGTCGCCCTGGACGCCTCGGGTGGGTCTTCAGGGCTAGTTCTGCGCTCTGATCACAGCGAGGCTCGCTCCCTGCTTCTGGAGGGTTAACTAAGGTCCTTTCCACGAGGCGCAGCAGCCAGACGGAGGCTGCGGAGTGGAACGTCCGTCATTCTTGAGCAAATGGGCGTGTGTTGGGGGTGGTCCTGGTGGGAGAGAGGCGGGAGAGGGTGAAGATGACGGAACAGAGCGGTAAGCCCACGGGTTAGGCCGTTAGGATAGAGCTTTAAAAACTCCATTTGGGAGGAACTAGGGGGCTAAAACACGAGGACCAAGAATAATGAGTCCTTTAGGGTAAGCCTAAATAAGCCCTTGTTCTAAATCCCTGTGGACCAAGTGGGAGGATCACAGTAAGGACATCCAGTGAGTTCATGACACCCCGGCCACACCCAGCGTCTTCTCCTGAGTTGTTCCCCCCGTGGAACTAAGGAGCATTCCCCGACCTACAGCACCTACCGTCCGACTTCTGTCTGTCCCCGCTTTCTCTTGTCTCCAGCCTCTGGGGCTCATTCTGAACACTGGGAGCCAGTGTGGATGGTCTGGGTGGTCCAGTGGCCCAGTCCTGAGTGGGACGCCAGCTCGGTGGCCACCTGGGTTGGTCCTTCCTCCTCCCTGGGCATCTGCATCTGTTTGTTAAGGGCAGTCGATCCCTGCCCTGGGCACCTGGGAGTCCACAAATGCAATCACAGAGGGAATGAGACACAGTGAAACCCCAAGGTCTAACTCTGATCCCAGAAAATCGGCTGATTAGCTGTCCTTGTGCCTTGTTTGCCCAAACGTGTGTAACAGCCATGTTCGTCCTCAACTTTCTAGCAGCCACAACAGTGTCGTCTTCACTGAATATTGGTAGAGAGGGCAGGACCTTCAGGCAAGTCTGTCTGTCTGTCCGTCTCTCTCTTTGGTACTTGGGATTGAACCCAGGGGTGCTTAACCACTGAGCAACATCCTCAGCCCTTTCTATTGTTTTATTTTGAGACAGGATCTCTCTAAGTTGCTTAGATCCTTACTACACTGTCGAGGCTGGCCTCGAATTCACAATCCTCCTACCTCAGCCTCCCAAGCTGCTGGGATTAGAGGCATGTGCCACTGTGCCTGGCTGGGAACATCTCTTGATCCCTGTCTTCCCCAGTTTTCCCATCTGTAAAGGGATGACGGCAACCCACAGAGTCATGGGGAGCAGTAAATGAGAACCATGAGTGCAAGATATTTAGGGGAGCTCGTCTGCTCAGAGATCTGCAAACCTCCGTGAACGTGTTTACCTTCTGTTTCTGGCTCTGGTGGCCTGGGCCGTGAAAGGGTGTCCCAGGGGCGCCTCCATTGCTGAGCCGGCACTCTTGCCTTTTCCAAATATATTGCAATCTGACTGTTTCATCCACTGGGGGACAGACAGAAATAGCCAGAGAAGCCCCCAGGTGCTGCAGGAGGTGTGTGGATCTCAGCTGGTGCCACCGTTTTTGCCCCAGGTGACCTCCCCCTAGTTGCTTCCCAGCTCTTGGCCCACATTCCCCCCTGGATAAAGAGGTGGCCTGAATCAATTTCTAAGCCCACCCAGCCGTTTCCACACATCATCTCCGTGCCAAAGGAGGTCACCCTTTCAGAAGCTCCTGCAGCTGCTCCCAGGAAGGACTGGAAAAGGCTAGAACAGGGATGTGTGGGGACGGAGCCAAGAGGATCCCGCAGGCCACCCGGCTGGGAGCCAAGGCACCTGAAAGACACTATTCAAAGCTGGGAGGAGAGATGAGTGCCCCACTTTTCACTGGGGACTTCTGAAGCCCCGGATCCTGCCCTCCTTCCCCACGGGTCATTCTACCTGGGTAACACGTTTCCTGAGCCAGTGGCCCTGTCTATAGAAGTTGTCCCCGGTGCCTGTGATTCTATAAGGAGATCACTGCTGCCACACTAAAAAGGACCTGGGATCTATTTTCACTCAGGAAATGGAATGTTCACCTGGGGAATCGGAGGAGGAAAAAGTGGGTTTTGCTTTGCCCCCGCCAAACACACCACAGAATTTCACAAAACCAATTTATAATCTTTATTGAATAGCGAATTGTTTGACATTTCGTTTTAAGCTATAAAAGGAGAGGAAAAGAAAAAATATGGCAGAACCACTTGCAAATCGCCAGGCTTTAGCGGTCGTGGACACAGAGGTCTCTTTGCACAGCCTCAGCAGGAAGTAAGGAAACCCCACAAATTGGGACAGCCTTGGCTCAAAGGGGCCTTGACCATGGATTAGCTGTGTGACCTTGGGAAAGTACACGGCCCTCTCTGAGTCTGGTGCTTTTTCTGCCCTGACCTGAAAGGAAGTGATAAAAATCGCACGGGATGGTTGAATGCAGCTTCTCCGAGTCCAGTGTTGCTCTGGGTGCTAGAGCAGTAGCTCCCACTTGCCTAGCACTGATGAGTGACAAACATGTAGAGACAGGTAAGCACATGGCTTTACCAAGAAATAAGTGTCGGGGAAGGACTGGGAAGCTACAGCTGCCTTGGAGATGTAGGATGGCCGACCTGTGTGAGCCTGTGCCCAGGAGTGAGAGAAGTGTTCCCGGTGGATGGGTCTATCAGTCAGCTTTCCACCACTATAACAAAATACCCAAGATAATTAGCTTATAAGGAGAAAAGGTTTATCTGGGTTCACGGTTTCTGAGGTTCCAGTCCATGATCAATGGGTCCTGTTTCTTTGGGCCTGTGTTGAGGCAGCACATCCTGGGAGAATCTCATGGCAGAGCAGAACCGCTCACTTCATAGCCAGGAGGCAAAAGGAAAAGAGGAAGAGACCAGAGTCACGAATCCCCTTCAAGGGCATGCCCTCCATGCCCTAAGGATGTCCTGGAGACCCTACCTTTCAAATGTTCTATTACCTCCCCCTAGTGTGCCCCTGGGGACCAAGACCAGGTCCATCTGGGCCTTTGGGGGCAAGTGTTCACAGCATAGCCATGGGTATCTAAGCTGAAATATGGGAAAGAAGAATCCTAAGTACCATGTTTTGAGCACTTAGATTATGGTAGGTAGAGGATGGTCTCGTTTAACCCTTAAAACAGTTTTGAGGGAGGTAGTATTACCATCAGGGATGAGGAAAGGGAGGTTCAGAAAGGTCGTGTCACTCTCCCAAGGCTGCACAGCCTAGAGGTGGCAGGGCCGGGGCTAAGCCCAGACCCTTAGGCTTCAGAACCTGCACATTCGCCCCTCGCCCACATAACTAGAGCTGATCCAGTGACTGGGACTGGGACGGGGACGAGAAGATGGAGCCAGCAGCCGTGCTGAGGTCTGCAGGGGACCCACGGGGAGTTTGCAGAACCAGCTTCTGTGTCTACCAGCTGGAATGCAGCAGGTAAGGGGAGGAGGGACAGGCAGGTGGCATCTGATTAGACCAAAGACAAAGGTCAGATCTAAGACAGGACAGGGAGACCTCGCGTGGAGGCGGAGGAGCCACCGGAGCGCGGGTGTCAGGCTGGTGATTTGGCAAACCATTCTGGCTGCCTGGTGCTGATGGCTGGGCACTGCCGCAGGGACGGTGAGAGGTCACCCGGGCAGAGCAGCATCGCTACTCCCGCCCTCCCCTGACTCTGTCGTCCCCTCTGCACGCGACCCAGGCGATGGTTTCCTGGCTGGGCTGTGACGTCTCACGTTGACGCAGACCCATCCGCGGGTGGGGGTGGGGTGCTGGAATTCTAAAGGCTCTGACGAGTCCGGCAGGAAAGGCGTTGGACGTCCAAAGCTTACGCTCCACGGTGGATCTCTCCTGCCAACCCAGCATCTCTGAGCGGCACAGCAAACCCGTGCGCCCTGCCTCTGCACCGGAAATGCAAGGTCTACGGCTGCCTTTCTTGCTCCACGTGTCTCTAGTTGCAGTTGATATTTCCTGGAGGTCGGAAATAATCCATCGCAGAGTAGGTGCGATACAACATTGGATGGGAGGAGGAAGTTCAGGATGACTTCCTGCCCGGGCACAGCCTGCAGATCAGCCCCCGTCTTTATATTTTACCCTGCGCTCTTTGTGAGCTTTGGAGGATTCCGATCTGAGTAGAGGCATCCTCTGTCCTCCAGCCTCCAGGAGACCTGGAGCTAAGTCGTAAGCCCTGGAAGGAGGCCCACACAGAAACAGCATGTGGTGGACATCTCTTCTCTGCTTCTGTCCCCGCTCTGGCCTCCAGAGCCTGACCCAGTTCGAGTGAGCCATTTGTTCACAGCTGGAGTGGTGGCTGTGCAGAATTTGGGAAGGGACTAAACCCCTAGGAGAAGAAGAGGATGACCAGGAAAAGTTTCACAGAGGAGTAAACATTTGAGGCGGGTTTTGAAGGCTGGGTAGGAGTTTTCCGGGGGAAATGTTCTGTTGAGGGGGGTTCCCTGAACCCACGCATAGGGGTATAAAGAGACACAGTATTGGGGAGAACAGATAAAAGTGAAAGGATGTCAGCTCTTTTTAAAAATCACCTTCACATATGTCTGGAACTGACTATCTTAGAGGATGCATGGAAGGAAACTGCATGAATTCTTCAGGATTTAGTAACAAGCTATGAACAAGACCTGGCTGCTCAGAGTGTGAATGAATGGTCTGAGCGTCAGATCAGACACTAAAGAGGTTCAACTAACCCACAAAGATCTTGAAGAAGAAAACTCAAGCCAGTGCTTTAAAACTGAGGCACTTACATCAATGTTCATAGCAGCTCAATTCACCAGAGCCACGCTATGGAACTAACCTAGGTGCCCCTCAACAGATGAATGGATAAAGAGTATGTGGTATATACACACAATGGAATATTACTCAGCCATAAAGAAGGAAGAAATGATAGCATTTTCCAGTAAATGGATGGAGCTGGAGAATATCGTTCTAAGTGAAATAAGCCAGTTCCAAAAAAACCAAAGGCCGAGTGTTCTCTCTGATATGCGGATACTGACTCACAATAAGGGGGCGGGGGAGAATAGAAGTTCATTGGATTAGACAGAAGGGAATGAACGAAAGGGAGGGAGATGGGAATGGGAAAGACAGTAGAATGAACTGGACAGAACTTTCCTGTGTTCATATGTGAACACACGACCAGTCTAACTCCACACCACGTTCAACCACAAGAACAGCAAGTTATACTCCATGTATGTGTGATATGAAAACAACACCATACTGTCATGTATATCTAACAACAACAAATGAAAAAATAAAGCTGTTACAATCGTTATTTTTATACATTTAATATATGAGCACTGGAAAAAGTTTAAAAACATGAAATCTTAGGACAAAAATAAGTGCCCTCAAATCTCCATAATTCAGTTACATAAATTGTAGTTTTTTTAATACTTAACCTATTTATCATATATTTATGTAAATATTAATAACATACCAAATAAAACTAACATTTCATGCTGTTTCACAAGAAGTATTTTTCCATTTTCTACTTTTTTTCCTAAATAGATTTCTTGATAACATACAGTCATCCTTCAGGTATCCATGAGAGACGGTTTCCAGGGCCTTATAAACACCCAAATCCAGGCAGGCTCAAATTCCTTATATAAAGTGGTGTAGTGTTCGCATATAACCTGTACACATCCTCCTGCACAATTTAAATCATCTCTGGAACACGTGTAATAGCTAATACAATGTAAATTTTTAATGTACATTTTTGTTGTATTGTTTAGGAAATAATAACAAGAAAAAGGGTCCGTCCATGTTCAGTCCAGATGGAATATTTTTCTGAACATTTTTAATTCTCATTTGGTTGAATCCACAGACACAGATCCTATGACACAGAGGATTTATTCTCTTTCTGCATATGGATTATCATATCTTCCCTACGCCCCTCTCATCTCCTATTGGAAGCGAAAGTGACTGTTATAAAATTTTCATTCTTAAAAACTAAATTTTTATAGCTCAGTTGGCAGAGTGCTTGCCTCACATGCACAAGGCCCTGGGTTCTATTCCCAGCACACACACACACACACACACACACACACACACACACACCCCTAAATTTTTGCTGGGCGTGGTGGTGCACACCTGTGATTCCAGCAACTCAGGAGGCTGAGGCAGGAGGATCGCGAGTTTCAAAACCAGCCTTAGAAGCTTAGCAAGGCACTTAGCAACTCAACAAGACCCTGTCTCTAAATAAAATATTAAAAAAGGCTGGGGATGTGGCTCAGTGGGTAAGTACCCCCGGGTTCAATTCCTGGTACCAAAAACACAAACAACAACAACAACAAAACCCCTAAATTTTCAAGGAAAAAAAAATGGAGGCTCTTTACTTCAAAAGTTTGGTTTCTCAAAAAGAATCAAAGACAATATCCTAACATTTCCATTTGGATCTGGCAGCTGTCAGTGGCCTCTGGGATCGTCCCTGTTCATGGCGAGGGTTCCCAGTTTGCCAGAGTCGCTGCCACTCCCTGTTTTCTTCCAACCAAACCTTTAACCTCTTGTCCACTGGACTCTATAAAAAACCTTCACTGAGCTCTACAGGCATTGAGATTGACGACCCTGGCTAGAGAGAGTCTGACCCCGGCTATAAATACTCCATATTCCTTCTCCCTCTCTCTGCTCCATAAACAAAGAGCTTTTCAGTGCTCTGACCTGCCTTTCTCCGGGTCAGCGTCTGGGGGAGGCTGAAGGGTGCTTTTCTCTTTCCTGTCTTTGTGGCTCGTGCACGAGCCTTATTTTCAAGCAGGTAAAAAGTGGGTTTGATCTGCCTCTTGCGAAGGGCGACGGTGGGATTTTAAAGCACTGCTTGCGAGCAAAGCTCCCTCTTTGATCTACCATGCCAGCCCCGGAAGATGCTGGGAGCATCCAAATCAGCCCTCCTGTGCTGCGGGGGGCAGACGGATGGGCTGAAAGGTGAGTCCCACCTGGTCCTGGAGTGCATAAGGGGTGGGCTGGGGAGGGTGGTTCCCTGCAAGGGGCTTCTTAGAATCACTTAAATGGTTGCTGATTGCTTTTGCCCCTAAAGGGACCGAGGTCGTGGGAGGTCAGAGGCCATGCAGCCAACACTGTGTAATGGACTTGGGGGCTCCAGAGTCGTCTGGGCCTGGATGCATTATTGACTCTGCTACCTGTAAAAGGAGGAGTCCAACTGATACCACTAATTCACCCCTAAAGGAACAGCCCAGACTTCTCGGCTCATGGAGGGGAGTGTGTGTTCCTGGACCCAGAGGGCGATGGAGCTGGGGACAGCCTCTCTTCCCTGTGAGGGAAGCTGCCACAGGGTGACGCTGCAGCCAGATAACTAGGTGCCTCATTTGCCCACTGGCTTTGTGTCCTCTGCTCAAGCATCTCTGTGGGCCGTAGTGTCTTAATCTCTAAAATGAGAACTTGACCTCCCCATGGGAGACGAGGAGACCAACTCAGGAACACGGTCAGGTGCCTCGTAGGCTGCAGACCCTGCTTTAAAGCCATTCCAACTCCGCATACCCAGAAGGAGTCCACAGATGTCCCGTCCTACAGTCTCAGCACGGAGAAGCAACCTTACCAGTCAGGGCACGGCGGGGATGATTTGAAAGCCAAGTTCCCAGACCCCAGCTTGGGGCCGGCCTCGGAAGCTGCCCTCTCCAAACATCACACCTGCAGGCCTGCTGCGGCCACCGTTCCCAGCAGACTGCCTTTTGGAATGCTTCATGTGCATGCTCCAAGACTTTGAGAAGCTTTCCTTTCATTTCTGAGGTGATGAGGTTATGTCCACGCTAAAGAACAGAACGCCCCAATCTCAAGGAAGTGCCCATCTAGGAAGTGAGAGAAAGACAAAAAAAAAAAAATCACAACCAGTCCACGCTGTGAACCTGTGCCCCTTCCTGGCTTCCACCCTCCTTTTCTCAGCAGAACTGGCCCTTCCTCCAGTTCTAGAACTTCTCTAGTGGAATCGCTCATCCCAGATGGCCACTGGTGTACAGGCCAAGCCTGGCCCATGAAAGTTTGTTGGCCAAGAATTTGAAATGTGATCTCAGATATCCAGGAACTGAAAATAGATGGGACTGAAGCACCCTCGGCAAAGTCTTGGAGAACCAGCCCTCCTCTGTGGCTCTGATGGCTGAAGCTCGCCTGGACCACGTCCTTCCAGAAACCTAGTGGTTTCTCCCAAGAATTGCTTGTTTTAATTCAAATGAGCTGAAGTTGGTTTCTGATACTTAGACCCTAGCAGAACTTGCAGGAGAAATATCTCAGCTGGAGGAGAGAGATGTGGGACACGGGCATGGGGCAATGCTGTCCTACTCGGTGGTGGGATGGGGAGGTGTGTTCAAGTTGTCACCACTGAGGAGGGCAGGCGCATGTTGCAGGCACCCTGCCCCAGGGTCCAAGGATCCTCGGGCACAGCAGATGTGGAGAACTGAGAAACTCAGTGTCTGAGCCCTGGATGGAACATGGTAGAAGCAGGCGGTGAGCCGAGCCTTGGAGGCTGGCAGGCCACGTGAGCAGTGGGGTTGCTTTGCAGGCAAGCAGGCAGGATGCATATCTGAGGAAGATCATTCTGGCTGTGGGGTTCCGGTCCCGCGAAGGGCATGATCTAGAAGGTTCTATTTTCAGAGGATGTTCATATACTCTCACAGTTTTATCCAGGATTGTGTCCCTGTTTCAGGTGGGAAGGAGAGAACCCCCACCTGGGAGGAGGGAGCCCCACGAGACGGAGCTGGATCTCCACCTGGTCACTCCAGGTTTGCCACCTGGAGCACTGGCCTAAGTGGCCGGTCAGCCAGACTGTCCCCCTGTGCTCTGGGGCCAGGGTCTACAACTCAGCTGATTTGGGAACCAGGCAAGCAGCCCTACAGGAGCAAATGAGGCCCTGGGTGGGGGGCGGGTAGATATGCCAGCATAGCAAGAGGATGTTATGATCAGATCTCCAGAGGAGGGAGAAGCCTCGATTTCATGTAAAATTTCCTTATTCTAAATCACCGTGTGGGCCACCAGAAAACATTTCAGACTGCAGGTCATGCGTCTTCAGGCCCTACATCAAATTTCCACCAGGTCCCCCAGCAAGAGTTGTCCGATTTATCAAATAAAATCGAAGATGCCCAGGTGAATTTGAATTTCAGATCAACAGTGAATGATTTTCTTTTTCTCTTTTTTTTAGTGTTAAGTAGGTCCCAAATATCGCCTGGAACATATTTATGCTTAAAATCATTTTCTTTTTTCTGAAATCTGAAATTCAAATTGAACTGGGTGAGGGTGAAGGTCAAAAGCTCCGTCCCCAGCCTCTGGCCTCACCCCACGGACGAAAATGACCAGCTTTGTTTTCACGTCTGGGGTCATGGGGGACCAAGGCTCATTCTGCACCTCCATCAGCAATCCTGGTTGCTCCTTCGCCATCTCCCCAGAGACCCCTCCCGTCACCTGTCTCCTACTGTCTTTGATGGATGGAGAGCGCAGGGGCTCACTGGAGGCGGCCAGAAGAATCCTGCACTGCCTTCTGGGCTCGCGATCTCCAGAGCACAATGCCAGTGTGTCCCAAACTGGCTGCGGTACAGGACCCGGCTGAATGTAGAGTGTCATCTGACTTTGGATCCTTATGAGAAGAGAGGAAGTCCCCTGCCCCTCACAAAGCCAGTGTCCCCAGTTTTCTGGGATGGGTTAGAGATTCCAGAACAGGCCCTTTGGGATCCGGCTTCCCCGGGTTTGCAGATAAGAGGATAATGTGTCGTTCTTACCTGGATGTGTTGCTTGGGAGCATCCCAAGGTCAAAGGCAAGGGCATCTTCCTCTGCCCACCCGATGCACGTGACTTCATTTGCAAAGACTCTTTTGTGAGTGGCAGGGTGACTGGGGTGTCCTGTTTCTCATGCTTTGTCCTACACACTGTCATGGGTACCTGAGTGTCCTGCTGATGAATGGCCCCACTGTCAGGTGGAGATGTGGGGGTGGCGTGATTCCTGGGACCTGGTTCACTTCCTCTGCAGGGCCCCTAAGTTTGGATACCCACTCACCTGTCCTTCCTGTGCCTTGAGGGAGACTCAAATGTCCCTTTGTGCTCAGGATAAAGCAGTCATGACTCACCTGCTTCTCTGACCATGTGGGTCAGCCATGGTGTATCTAGTGCTTTGTTCTCCCCCAAACCCTTTCAAGTACCCCTATCGGGGACCCCCTGATGCCAGCTTCTTTTGGCTAAATCTAGTGTGAGAAGGTGGAAGCATTTGGCATCAGGCAGAGCCAGTTTGGAGTCTTAGCCATTCCTCTGGAATGCTGTGTGTCTCTAGACAAATTGCTTCACCTTTCTGAGGCTCGCTGTATTCATTTGTGACCCAGGGAAAACCATTCCAGGATCACAGAGCTTTAGGATCACTTCCATTTAGTATGCAATGTCAGCTGTGGGTGAAAGAAAGGTATAGAGCAGAGGCTACAGAGAATGTTCACTTAGACTCTTCCCCACAGACACAGTGTCCACCCACATGCTGATGGCTCGGTATAGATCAGGCTATCTAATCCTCATCACCTTCCCTTGCAATGAGCGGGGTTACTGTCTCCTATTTTATGTTGGAGGAAATTTAGTCTCACCCAATGTTTATTGAGCACCTATTATACTCTAGGGTCTGCACTAGGAGCTGAGAATTCAGTACTCCTTCCCCTCCTGGAGTTTATCATCCGCTGGAGCAGACAGCTATTGATAAGATCAAGGAACATATTAACTGTCATCATGAACTACTTGAGCATGACGGGAAACCCTGCCCGCACTTCACCCCAGGTCCTGCTCAAGATGCCAGAGTCCCCCGCCTTGCCCCCCAGGGAGTGCCATTGGTGCTGAGGGTCAGAGTCTGCGTCTGAGTTGGAGCTGCTCAGAAGCAGACCCTGAGACGGGGATCAGAGCGACTGAGGGAGGCCCTGGTAGAGGGGTGAAGAGACCCTCCAGGGAAAGGGCAGAGGGAAGAAGGCGGGTTCACAACCGCACCAGGGACCACCGAGCACTAGATCCTTCTGCCTGGAAACCGGGACGAGCGCAGGACACCGCCTGCGACTTTCCTCACCTGGGACCTGGGACGAGAGTCAGGTATTGCTCCGCAGGTCTCACTGGTCGCTGGCGGAGGGACCTCCAGGAGGATGCTAATCCCCATCACTTCGGATGCGCCTGGGCAGCCAGAGCCGCGTGCCCGGGAAGCGTCCAGCCACGCAGAGGGTCGTGGGCAGAAGTGGGTGGGCGATGGGTCACTTGGTGGGTGAGCACAGGAAAAGACAAGTGCTGGGGTGACCGTGGGTCCACTGCGGTGACAAGCTGGGGAGCAGGGGAGGTCCAGGCAGAGGTGCAGCCTTCACACAGACCCTGGGTGGGAAGAAGCAACTTGTCCCCAATCCCATTTATCATAAGCAACTTGTCCCCTTTTCCTTTTTATATAAAGCGGTGAAGCCAGGATCAATCTCAGGCCCGACTCACTCCAGGGCATCGATTCCCGATTGACCAGCAGGACCCCAGCCTCAGACTGCAGATCGCCCACACGCTCGGCTTCCAGAACAGGATTTAATTACGGTGCCTGGGGCTTTCAAAGTCCCACACCAGGGGTTTAAAACCCAGAAGGGAGGCGGCTTGGCCGGGCCTTGCTTTCCCTTTGGGGACGTTCCTGGGGACACATCAAATCCCCAACTGCCTTTCGTCTTTCTTTTGCCTTTCCAGTTCTTTAGCTGCAGCTTTTTTTTCCTTCCAGATAATTATTTACACAGAAGGGGATAATTAGCCGCCCAGGAAGTGCTGCTTTGTTCTGGGCTCCCGGCCCTGCCTGCCCCTCCTGTCTGAAGTGTCCTGGGTAGAGGGACATCAGAGTCTTCCGAGCAGGCTTCCCCTGCAGAGGGATTTTCTTTGTGCTGCAAAAAGCAAAGAAAGACAATCTTTCTTATTTGCCTCTGTCCCCTGACCGTGGTCTCTGGGCCTAAGGGGCACATTGGGAACACAGGAGGGGGTCGGGGGATGGATTCCCTTTTGGGTTCCATCTCTCTGGCTAAACCATCTTGTCAACTCTTGGCTTCCTGCTGTTGAAAGGTGTGTTCTGCTGTCTCAGAAAATATCAGAGCTGAAAGAGAAAGGTCCAGAAAACACAAATTCCAATGTGTTTGTGGCCCGTGGGTTACAAGGGTACAGTGCAGAGGGATGGGGTCGAGGACAGCTGGGTCTGGGTGAGTCCAGTCCTCGCTCCACTGGGTTAATTTCCCAGTAAGTACCTACTATGTGCTAAGTGCTCTGCTCCTACTGAGAGTATAGTGATGAACAAGACAGGTGTAATTTCTCCCGGAGTTTACGGTGGATTTGGGAGAGAAAGAGAATTTTTAAAAAATATTTAACTGATGGCTGCTGTCCTTGTCAGGGTCTATTTGCACACTCAAATAAAATTTGCTGGGTTTACTAAGAGTGATAGAATTTGCTTATGTCTAATGTATTTTTTTTTATAAACCTATACACATTTTTTTATTAGAACAGTAAAATTATATGTAATTTGGTCTCAACAGTAGAATTATATGTAATTTGGTTGATCCGGAATTCGGCTGTTGTGACTTGGGCTGCTATAAATGTTGACAGGACTGTATTGCTATGGTGTGTTCATTTTAGTTCTTTCAGTATTTGGTTCATTTGGACAAAATAATACATGCAAGGAATTTGATTTTAATCCCTATTCCTGCCACACCCCCTTCCTTTTCCTCTTACCTCCCCCTATTTTCTCTCATCTCCTTTAATAATCTTCCTTTCACTTATTTATTTATTTGTTTGTTCGTTTTTGCTTGGGATTTTCTATATAACATGTGAAATTTTGGGGGGTACATTTATGTGTGTATAGAACCTGCTGTTGTTAAATCCATTCCATATTCTTACCTGCTCCCCTGTCTTCCTCCCTCCTTTTTGTTCTCCTACTGCGCTGACATATCTTATATCTTTATGAGACCCAACCTCCTCCCCTGCCACCTTTTCCCCCTTATTTTGCTCTAGATTCCACATATGACAGAAAACAGTCGGCTCTTGATTTTCCGAGTCTGGCTTATTTCACTTAGCATGGTTTTCTCCTTTCCATCCATTGACTACAACTACTATTATCTCATTCTTCTTTACGGCTGTGTAAATCTCCATGGTGTATACATGCCACATTTTCTGGATTCATTTATCTGTGGACGGGCATCCAGGTTGATCAGGAATCCGGCTGTTGTGAATTGGGCTGCTATAAACCTTGCAGGGACTAGATTGCTATGGGGTGTTCATTTCAGTTCTTTCAGATACATACCACAGAGTGGGACAGCTGGGTTATATGATGGTTCCATTCTAGTTTTTTGAGGAATCTCCCTACTGCTTTCCAGAGTGGTTATACTAATTTCTAGTCACACCAGTAATGTAGGAGAGCATCTTTCCCCCCAGCATCCTCAACGGCAGTTATTATTGTCTGTGTTCTTGATTGTCGCCCTCCTGATTGGTGTGAGATGAAATTTCAGTGTAATTTTGATTTGCATTTCCCTGATGCTAGAGATGTTGAACACATTTTCATATATTTGTGGGCCATTTATATTTTCTGAGAAATTTCTCTTTAGTTCCTTTGCCCAGTTATTGATTGGTCTGTTGGCCTTTTTAGCATTGTGGGTTTTTTGAGTTATTCATATATTCTGAATATGAATCCTCTGTCAGAAGGGTGGCTGACAAAGATTTTCTTCTATTCGGCAGCCCTTAATTCACTTTATTTTCTTTGATGTGCAGAAGTTCATTCATTTGATAGCATCCCACTTACTGATTCTCGGTTTTATCCCTTGAGCTTTAGGGTTCTTGTTAAGGAAGTTGGTGCCTGTGCCAGTACGATAGTGTGTCCACCCTGTGTTAGTTGCAAGGGTTCTGGTCTAATTTGTAAGTCTTCAATCCATTTCGATTGGGCTTTCCTACAGGGTGAAAGGTAGGAATCTAATTTCTTTCTTCTATATATGAATGTCCAGTTTTCCCAGCACCATTTATCAAAAAGGCTACCTTTTCTCCAGCAAACATTTTGGGCACCTTTATTAAGTATCAGATGACTGTAAGTATTTGGGTCGTCTTGGTGTCTCTTATTCTATTCCATTGGTCTTCACGTCTGTTTTGATTGGATGCCAGTACCTTGCTGTTTGTGCTGCTGGAGCTCTGTAGTATAATTTGAGGTTGGGTATTGTGATGTCTTCTGTATCACTTTTTTTGTTCAGAATGGCTTTGGTTATTCTGGGGCTCTTAATCTTCCAAATAAATATAAGGACTGATTTTTCTGGCTCTGTGAAGAGTTGCGTTGGTATGTTGGTAAGGACAGCATTGAATCTGTGGATTGCTTTTGGCAGTATGGCTATTATCCATGTCCGCCATATTTTGGAGGATCATTTTGGAGTACTCTGCCCTCCTCCCTCCTCCCTCAATCCTCTTTGATTGTTAAAATACCACAATAGGCCCTAAGCTACCGAATCAAGAAATGAATGATCAGAAAAAAAAAAAAGAAGAGACTAAATTGCCAACATTCCCCTCTTAGCCTTGGGCTCTTTATGGCTTGAGCTGGCTGGAGTCTATAGCCAGTTTCCATGGGTGGCAATCGGAAAGGCTAGTAGCGGGCGGAAAATAAATATTCCAGCAAAATAGCATTTGCTGTTGGGGGCAAAGGTTAGACCTTGGCTGGGGATCTTGGGGTGCCGAAAAATGGGGAAAGAGAGTTGAGCAGAGAGAGGAATCAGCCAGCCAGCCCCACCTGACGTACAAAGAGAACTGGCCCTGAGCCAGGCTCTCATGTTCTGTCCCTGATGGTCCTCTTCTGGCTGTGTGACCTTGGGCACTTTGGGTCACTTCATATGGCAGCCTCAATGATTCCCATCTGCAAAATGGGCCTGGTCTCGCTTGCCTGCTCAGGGGCTGGCTTGAGCCTCCACATCCCGCCATTGCCCGCTGGAGCCTCTGCTGGAGCGCCGAGCCCGTGAGGTGGATTTGTCAATGTTCTGCTCACGCATCGGGTCCTCTCATTTCTGCCACTCATTTACACCTGTATTCCTGGCACCTCTGCCATTCCACACAAGCTGTTTCCAAATTAAAACTGCCGCTCAGTTGAAGGCCTCGGAGTCTCTCACTTATTCATCTGAATATCGTTCAAGTTAGCATGTGCTGTTTTCTCTTTGCACTGAGTAAATCTTTGCAGGGCTGGAATCAGTGGTCTTTGGTGTTGGAACCGCATAGCAGCAGAGGAGGCAGACATTTCGGGCAAACATGGAATCATGGCACCATCCAAGGTTGGGGGCACTGCCCCGAAGATCCTACCCAGAGGGTTTGCGGAAGACCAAGCTCTGGAGTCCCAAGTCCACGGCCCAGCCCAGGTGAACTGTGGAGGGAGGCTACACCTGGCTCCTGCCTTCCTCCACGGTCTGCTCTGTGTTCCACTCTCTTCTGGAGAGCTGCGAAGGTGCTTGACCTTGGGGATTGTGGTGCAGTCATTCAGGGCCAGCAGGGGGACACTGGCCTAACAGGACAGGGCACATACTTTGTACTGGAGGAGCCTGTGCTTTCTCCATCTATTAGTCACGCATTCTGCATTTGTGAGAGACAAAAAGGAAACTGAAATAGCCAGCAGCCACAGTGCATGCCTGTCATCCCAGCAGCTTGGGAGGCTGAGGCAGGAGGATTGTGAGTTCAAAACCAGCCTCAGCAATTTAGCGAGGCCCTAAGCAACTCAGTGAGACTCTGTCTCAAAATAAAAAAATAAGAAAGGGCTGGAGATGTGGCTCAGTGGTTAAGCAACCCTGGGTTCAATCCCTGGTGTCAAAAAAAGGAACTTAAATTACCTTTGTCAAAATAAAATTGAACAGGGAGTTGTGGGCTTCATTAGCATATACAATCGAGTAGTTGAAGGTATGGGACCAGCTTTTCAGACCTGACAGGATTCAGGGGCTCAGGACCTATGGTCAGGGTACTACCCTCTCCTCCTCTCAGTGCTGCTGTCTTGCTTGGCTTTGGGGTTCTACTCCAACTAGTTGTGTGCACAGATGGCCATTTGACCCTCTGGCCCACATATATCTTTTTTGGGGGGGTACCAGTGGTGGAACTCAGGGGCACTCGACCACTGAGCCACATCCTCAGCCCTATGTTGTGTTTTATGTAGAGACAGGGTCTCACTGAGTTGCTTAGCGCCTTGCCCTTGCTGAGGCTGGCTTTGAACTCGTGATCCTCCTGCCTCAGCCTCCCTAAGTGCTGGGAGTACAGGCCTGCGCCACTGCGCCCGGCTCAGATTAGCCTCTTCAGACCAATGAGAGAGCAGCCCTTGGCTGTTGGCTCATTACTCACAATTCACAATCAACCCCCTGCTGCTGACACTTTCTTTGTGCCCTGGGCTCTTGGAGGAGGAAATTACATGTTGTCCCGGAGAAGGTTAGAGGTTGGTGGGTTGGGGTTGCAACATGTTGGCACATCTTAGTGACAGTGTAGCAGACTGTTGTGACCACCCAGGCGGCTGCTGTAGGTCAGAGTCCTGGGAGAAACCATTTTAACCATTGAAGTATTTTTTTAAATGCTTCTTTTATTAGCCCGTGATCTGTGCGGCACAGGATTCTGTTCCTGCAGGGAGAAGCAAAGCTTTTGCCACCTGAGCGCCAGGAGCCAGGATAAAGTCCATCTCAGATGTCATCGGAGTTCCTCTGTGATCTTCCTAGGGCAGAGCATGGGAACTGCAGTCTGCGGACCACACACATACACACATGTGCGTGCACACACACGCTTCAGTCAGTATCTCCAGTAGCAACGGTGTCCCCTCCGTGGTCTTACTGGGAACAGCCAGCTTCTTCCAGGTGACCCCAGCCCCTAGACTCTGGTAACCTTATCCTCCCTTTGAATCTCCAGCTAAGGCTGGGAACTTCCTGCTTTATTTCTGTCTACGACACCTCCCTGTCTCTGCACCTTCTCAGCCCCTTCGTCACCTGTATAACTGGCTCCCTGTACCAAAGTCTCCATGTGAATCCCATGGAGCTGTTTCTGTTTTCTTGGTTGGATTCCAATAGGTGCAGGTCCTGACCCTGAACCCCAGGCTGTGAGGGGCTGAGCTGAGGTGTTCCGTTTTGCTGGGGCTGTTGGAGTTTTCCTTTGAACACCGAGCGGCAGTTGGGAGAGAGAGGGCTCCTTGCAGGACCAAGTGCCTGTTGACTTTCACCATAGGAAGACCCACCTCCATCTCCAATATGGCTCCCTGCACACAGTGAGGGGGCCCCTGAGGTGGTGGAACAGGATGGCTCTCAACTCTGGGCTGGTTTGGGCCACTCTATCACGTCCCTGTACTATGGCCAAGAGAGGTCTTCCTGCCATGTTATTTGCCTCTTCCTGGACTCTTCATATGCCCTGCACACCTCTGCCCAACACCAGCCTCTAGACCAGGACCTCCAGCCTCACTCCCTCCCCGGATCCTAGGTCCTTGGTGTTCTCAGCACTTGAAACTTGGCTCTCCCTACCCCATGGGTTTCCTGAGATTTATAAGTTGACTCTGAAAAATGAAAAGATTAGGTGGTCAAAATATTTTAGGAAATACCAGTTAAATCCATGTAAAGAAGTTTCTTTTGGCTGGATGCAGTGGCGCACGCCTGCCATCCCAGCAGCTCCGGAGGCCAAGGCAGGAGGATCGCAAGTTCAAAGCCAGCCTCAGCAAAAATCAAACCCTAAGCAACTCAGTGAGACCCTGTCTCTACATAAAACACAAAACAGGGCTGGGGATGTGGCTCAGTGGTTGAGTGCCCCTGGGTTCAATCCCCAGTACCAAAAAAGAAAAAAAAAAAAAAAGAGGCTAATCTATCTGTGGAATTGTGGGAAAGATTCTCTAAAATGCCCCCTTGGGGGTTTGAGGATGGAGCTGGGAAGACGGTGGCAATGTATTCAAGTGGGAATTGGTCCAAAGTGGCATGGGTGATGGCTTACCTCAGGGAGACCCTGTCCCAGTCCCCAACCTCAGGACACAGCCAATGCCTGTCAGAGCTCCCCTTGCCCATCACAGGGGTTGATTTGAAACTTTTGCACAATCATGAAATGTAATGTCTCCTGCCCAAGACAAACTTCTCTAGAAAACGCTCATTCTTTGGAATTCCAGAGGGACATGCAGTCTCGCTGGGACACTGGCACATGCCCTCTCTCCCCAGCCTGGGGAGGGCTGGTCTAGACTTAGTGTCACTGTCTCCATCTCCCTCCATCCACTTTTGATTCTCTTCCTTATTTTCTTGGGCTCTCTTTGCAAACATTCTGAGTACCCATCATCCTGTTAGTTCATGGCTTGGCTGCACTGAAGTTTGGGAGACAAAGATTGGAGAAGAAATTAGGTGTATTCAAGGCCAGCTTTGAGCTGGGTGTGGTGGCACCTGCCTGTAATCCCAGTGGCTTGGGAGGCTGAGGCAGGAAGATTGAGAGTTCAAGGCCAGCCTCAGCAACTTAATGAGGCCCTAAGCAGCTCCATGAGACCCTGTCTCTAAATAAAATGTAAAAATGGGCCGGGGATATGGCTCTGTGGTTGAGTGCCCCTGAGATCAATCCCCAGTATCTCCCCCAAAAGAAAAGCCAGCTTTGAGGTGGACAGAGATCTTTCCTGTCTCCAATCTCCATCTTCAGACACCTCGGAGGCATGAACAGCTGTTCTAATTAGGGAGCAGATTCAGGGACCAAAGGCAGGACATATACACATGGAGACCTAGACTGTACTGGTTGGAAACATGCCACTATCTCAGTCTCTCTGCCACCCTCCGGGGCCAAGGGGGCAGCTCTGCAGCCTCCATCCTCTGCAAGAGAAAACTGCAGATGCACAACACAGTTATCAGGGAGTTGCTTTTAATTGTCAAGCATCTCTGCTTCCATCCCAGTGGACACAGCCCTCAAGGACAAGGAGTGCTAAGCTGTGACATCAGTGTGCTTGCCTGGAAGAATGTGGACAGGATTTGCTGACCACATGGTGTCTAGCATTCCCAGGAGTCGGGGAAGGTCCCAGTCCAAGTCCACTTGAGAGAGGAAAACCATCTTAGAGGTTTTGGGAGAACCAATATTATCTGATCTTTCTGTCCCAATTCTAGAACCTTCCGCACTAACATGGCCCACTCATGTTAGAGGTGAAGCTGTCAAGAGAGGGGTTGAATACATGCAACAGCTGCTACTTTCAGAGGGGTTGAATACATGCAACAGCTGCTACTTTCTCCCTGCTCTGTCAATGCCTGCTCTGTTCCCGAGGCCAGCGCCTGCCACTTCCGGCTTAGCTGTCAATCTCAGCTTCCTTCTCATGGAATTGCATTTCCTTCTTCACACACATACATGGGACTCTCGGGCTGTTGTCCTCGCATACTGACTGGCCCTCCAGTGACCACCGTCCTCCACTCACATCCAGCCCCCTCCTTGTGGTCCCCAAGCCTGCTCCCAGCCTGGTTTGTCTTGGCCTATTGGGGCATCAAGGCATAATCTTTCCTATCTGTCTCCCCAGATCACCAGCACTGGAAGTCGGTCTTCCCTGGAGCAGGTAGAGCATCCCTTATCTGAAATGCTTGGGACCAGAAATATTTCAGATTTCAGAACTTTCTGGATTTGGGAATATTTTATAGATTTCACTGGTTGAAAATCTAAAATCTGAAAAGCTCCAAAATCTGAACCTTTTCAAGTGTCCTGTGGGTGCTCCAAATGTGTTTGATTTTGAAACCCTTTGGATTGGGGAATTTTGGAGTAGGGATCCTCAAGTTGTATTTCAAAAGAAGATACTTTGGACTAAAAAAAAAATTCTGAAAGTGATTAAATTTTTGAAAGCAGACATTCATGTTTTACTTGCTTTGTGTCACCTCGAGGACCTTCAACAGCATCGTGTATGGTGCCAGTAATAAGTAGTTTTTTTTTTTTCTTCACTTGAAAAATCAAGTTGATTGGGAGTCCTTGACTAGAGCCACATTCGAACTCAAGGGAAAGAGTCCCACAATCGATTAGTAATGTCTGCCCTGGATGTAGGTTAGGAGAGCAAGGGCAGGTTTGCTTCTTACCTTCTCTTCCTGTGGCAGGTGTTCAACTACTACTTGCTGAAGCTGAGTGAGATACGGAGAGTTCAGAACTCAGAGCATTTATAATCAGCACTGCTGCTAATTAGCTGGGTTGATACAGAGCAAGATTCCAACCCTTTCTGGATGTCCATAGTCTTCACTATTAAGGAAAAATGCTTGAGGCCAAACCAAAAAATATTAAACCTGGAGTCTCCAACTTTGCAAATGAAATGGAGACAACTTGAATGGGGGAGCCCCCCACATGAGTGTCCATTTTTCAAAAGAAGATGAATGAAAGGCTGCACCGTGGAGGGGTTCAGAGCAACTCTGTGGCCAGCTACCTGAGTTTGGAGCTGGATGGGCAACGTTACAGAATTCTTGTCTTTCTCCGTGTCCTGAACCGTGAGACAAGGGCAACTCCATGTCTTGTAAGGATTAAGTGAGATCAGGCTTACAAATCCCTTAGCAGGGCTCAGTCGGCACTCCATAAATCATCCTCTTATTGATGTTATTATTATTTCGGATGAGACAGGCTGCTTATCTCTTCAAGGCATCGTATTATCGGTGTGATCATTAGTTATACAGATCCATGGTTACTCTGTGGAAAACACATCCTTTTTCAGACGATCAGAGCTGGTTGGTTTTCTGGCTGCGTCCTTTAGAACAGGAGACCCAAGGGAATGAGGAACATATCAAAGAGCCCTCTGATGTGGGAAAGGCTTTTGTCCCCAGGGAGGGATGTGCTCTAAAGCCCTTCTTGTTTCAAATGTCACACCCCTACCAATGCCAGGAAAGCGTCTCCATGGGGCTGGGCACATGGGTGGCTCTCCTGGCAGGAGGTGAGGCCAGTCTGAGATTCCCTGTCCTATTCTGTGACTCCATGTATGGTCCGTGTCCCCTGCCGGGCCAATCACTGACTTCAAATGTTGTTAGCAAAAGGTAAGCGTGTTCATCACGGGGCCATGAGGGCTCAGGCCCAGTGATTTGCTATTTATGCTGTTTAAAAAGCCACTATTCCTTTTTGCTGAGTCCTGCGGAGGGAAGAGAACAAACTCAAATAGAAGCAGGAATTCAGGAATCGGGGAGCGTTCTGGCTGCTCAGATTGAGGGGGCTCATGTGACCCCGCAAAGAGCATTCTTTCTCAGACAATCAGTGATCAGTGCAGTTTAGTTTTCTGGCTGCTCGCCTTCCGGGGCTCGGTCACGCCAATGAAGAAACTTGAAACGGTCCCTTAAACCCGCAAGTTACTGTTGTGACAGATAGATAAGGGGAGCGGCCAGGGGACCTGGGTTCTAGGTATCTTTTTGACCTTGATCAGGTAATTAACCCTTTCTGGCTTCTGGCATTTTCTTCTGCAGGTTGATACTGTCAATCTGGTGAGACTGCGTTTCCAGCCCACAGCTGTCACCCCTCACGCTACGATTCCCTGAAACAGAGCTGGTTGGGAAGCTGGTCCTTGGGTGGGCTCCCACTTTGGCTTTAATTACAGAGACCCCAGTCTTAGGACTGAGAAGCTCAATCACCCAAATCAGGTTTTCCAAGATTTGGAGACATCTTGGACACATCCCTATCCACAGAGTGCAGAACTCAAAACTCCACCAACCTGGAATGCCATTTTTGCAGGTACTTAATCTTTTATCATGATCATCATCATGTGAGATTTTAACACAAAAAAACACACAACGGCCCTGCTTCCATGAGGGTTCTGATCCACGCTTTCACCGTGCTTTTCCTAAGCAAGCAGCACAGATTCTTCTCAGGCGTCAGATTGGTCCCTCCGGCTGTGCTGAGTGCTGTCGTGTCTTCAAGCCTGTTGGACATCGAAAGTCCTCGCCCCAGTAGGCGCCCGCTGTTGGCCACCCAGCTGTTTCCTCTCCTGGGTTGGCTGTCCTGATTTTGTTTTTCTTTCTTCTCTCTCTGTTAAAACTCACTTGCTCTAAAGCCTCAGGTGCAGATTCCCACAGGGAAACTCAGGGAACAGCACTTTCTTGATTAGGTCAAAGCCAATCTCCCCACCCCCACCTCTTTTGCCTCATGAGAGAGTAGATTGATGTGTGATGTACACGTGTGAAAACATCACCTCCAGTCCCATCAATTTGTGTATTCATGTGTTAATAATTATACTAATAAGAAAAAAGGGGGGTCCCAAAGAGCTTTGCTATCCCCCTCTCCAGGATAGCATTTCCCTCCAATCCAAAGGGATTGGTTTTCCTTCCCCCAACGACAGAGCTTCTCCATTTTGCCGGAGCCACCAGCATCTTGGGGTTTACTGATTAACTGTGACAATGGTCTCCTTAGCAACCTCACTCTCCTAGGATTAGAATAGACAAGTCCCTCTTCAAGGTTCCAGTTGACAAAGACGCCAGCCTGGACCAGAACACTGCTGTCCCCAACAGCGGTACACAGAACATCATGAGGTTATAAAGAAAGCCAGCGACTGTATGCAAATTCTCCCCAAGGAGCAAGGGACCGACCTCCTGCTCCGCAGCTGCTTATGAGAGGCAGGGTCTGGGTACAGTGCGCAGAGTGTCCTGTGGGTCCCATCCCTCGATCAACTTCTGTGTCCTTAAAGAGATAGACCTCAGGCTTTATGGAATGTTTACTTCTAAGCTTCTGACAGAGGCACTCAGGTCATAAATGAGAGAACACCAGGCCTGGGACCCATGAGGAGTCGCCCATGTTGCCTAGGGAGCCTCTAGACTACACGCTCTGAGAAGACGGGGCCAGCCCGCTTTGTTCAGTGTGGATGCTCAGCATGGCCCCCTCCCACGGCTGAGGCCCAGTGTGCCACTCAGAGGTGATCCACATGTTGGTCCATCCTTGGAGCCTTGAGATACTGCGCGAGCTAGTTAACATCATCGTCCCAGATCTTTTGTCTTTAGGGGGATACCAGGGATTGAACTCAGGGGCACTCGACCCCTGAGCCACATCCCTAGCTCTATTTTCTGTTTATTCAGAAACAGGTTCTCACTGAGTTGCTTAGGGCCTCGCTGTTTTTGAGGCTGGCTTTGAACTTGCAATCCTCCTGCCTCAGCCTCCCTGGCCTCTGGGACGACAGGTGTGCGCCACCGCACCCGGCATCCCCCATTTCACACAGGAGAACGAGGAGACTCTGAGGCAAGGTCTCTGGAGGAAGTTTCCACAGTGAGAGGCAGAGCCAGGCGGGGTCCCCAATCCAGATGGCGTTGGTGCCCAAACTATGGACTCAGTCTATTAAACCGTCTCGACAAACGGTCGCCCTTTCCCCTGAACTCCACGCGGAACAAAACAAGGCTGGGTTCCTCTCTGGTGCTCTGCCCCAACTTGGAGGAAGCGTGTGAAATGCAGAGATTCCCCCAAGCATCCCCAGGGGCTTGGAAACTAGCTCGGCCTCCTGCTCTACTCCTGATCCGAAGCCCCAGTGATCCTGTTTCCACAGAGCTCCTTCTAACCCATGGAGGAGGCCTCGCCCTCTGCTACTTCTCCAGCATGTTTATCCACATCAGTCACAGTCACAGGGGGTCACACGTCCCTGGTGTGGGGCTCCACTCCCTGCCTGGGCTGGTTGTCCTGGCCTGGAACTGAGCCAGCACGCAGGGCCTGGGGGTGAGGTGGGCTTGGAGTTCTTTTCCCTGAGTCCCAGGGAGGAGCTGTCGGCTTCCCTGTATGAGGCCAGGGTTATGGAAGAAGGAGCCCCAAAAGCAGCTGGGAACATCTGGTTGAGGTCACATGATTCGTGGCTTTGATGCCAATGGAGAGCCCCAGACAGTAGATGACGAGACCCAGTGTCTCCTGGTCCACAGACGTCCTGCTCCTGCTGATGCTGAGCAGTGAATCTGGAAAAGAGCAGGCACTCGGGCTTCCCTTGGTCCTGACTCCTCATCCAATCAGTGTCCAGGTCCTTTAGTTCCTCATTATCATCTCTTGCTTAGACTTTGCAGTCATGCCCCCATGTGACCAACCTCCTGCCTACCAGATGCATCATCTCCTTTACAGCTATGATGGTTTCCTTACATACCCCCTCAAAGACTTCCTTCTTTCCTTCCTTCCTTCTTCCTATTTGGTACTGGGGATTGAACCTAGGGGTGCTTAACCACTGAGCCACATCCCCAGCCCTTTTTATTTTCATTTAGAGACAGCATCTCACTGAGTTGCTTAGAGCCTTGCTAAGTTGCTGAGGCTAACCTCAAACTCGCGATCCTCCTGCCCCAGCCTCCAGAGCCACTGGGATTACAGGCATGCTCCACTGTGTCTGGCTTCCTGTCTTTATCATAAAACCAAATCCCGTAACCAAATCCTTCATGGCTGGCCTGTCTGACTCCGTGGTCTCATCTCTGCACCTGGGTTCTTCCTCTCAGCCTCAGTAGACTTCCTGGCCTCCTGGCTGACTGCACATGCTATTCCATGACCCACAAAAGCACTCAGGCCCCAGAACCCTTGACACAGTTCCTAAGAGGTAAAGCTTCTTTTCTCTCGAGGGACATACTCCAGCACTCCAGAAAAGTTTCAGGTCACCATGAATTTTGGGTTCACTCCCAAGAGGCTCAAAAGCATATTATGCAAATTAAGAACCCTTTGCATTAGCATAGATTATGCTAACGAGATGCTAACCAGGATCAAATGGGGGCTTTTGAAAGGGACACATGGGTGTTGATTCCAGCCTGGCACCAGCCACGAAGCCTCCCACAAAGCACTAAACGGTGTCTAGCCTGGATTTTTTTTCCCTTTATAAAATACAGATAACAATATTACCTGCCTTATTTTTTTTTAATTAGGTAAACCACAGCATGCTGCATCATTCGCACAAATGTGTTTAACCAGGAACAGTAAGGACGATGAGTACATAACGCGAGTAGATCCAGGGCACCACATGGCTCAGCTTTGGGGAAGGAAGGTATTCAGGGCAGCGTGGTCTGGGAGGCACAGGTAGTAAGAAAGCTGTTTCACGTCTTGTTCTCCTTAAATGCTTTCCTTAGTAGGTGATGGGAGTGGCGCAGGGGAGACCACACACCTGTCTGTCCACCTGTTCCCGTTAACACAGCCGTCTAGAGCATGCTGTCAATCATGAAAATGGTTACCTCCTCTACTTGATGGCCAGCTTGATAAACTGAGGTGAACTTGCTTGTTCTACAAGAACACATGCATGAAATGATCGACGTCATCTCAAAGCAACCTCAGCCGAGTTGTGTGGAGTCTTTCCCCCAATTCTGTCATGACCCCTTGATACCCAATGTCACCAGATGCCCATCATTCACATGGCTTTGTTACTGTTCTTCTCATCATCTCGCCACCAACATCTGCAAAATAAGTGGCTACAGAAGGGAATCCTAAAAAGAAAATGTCCCCAGCCTGGCCCAGGGGGTGTCTGAACTCTGAGAACCTTTCTAGCCCACAGCGGCCATATCAAGATTCCCAAGGAAGCTTCCTGGCTCCCGTTATCCCAGGGCCCCAGGTGGTTGCTGGGAATCTGTCTTGTGTACCTGCAGGGTACAGTGATGATTCTACAGGTGCATCTGTGAGCCCACGTCTAGCTGCAGATTAATATCTCACTTTCTCCACATTGATGACTCCTATTTATACCCTGGTTCTGTAAGAAGAATTGTGATTTAATGATGGTCCATCAATTTCCATGTAGCCATCGCCATGGCCTGATGGGTGGTATTCACCCTTGTTTATTCGTTTTATAATTTAATTTTCCACCAGAGATAAACAGGGCTATTTTTTGGAGGCCATTGTAAGAATTGAAATTGATTCAAGCGTTGTCTCAGAATCATTTTTTTTTCCAGCACAGCTGTACTTAAACTCTAGAAGCTCCTATGTATTTAGCATGGATTTTGACTCAGCAAGGCAAAAGAAAGCCTGCCATTATTTTGCACCTGCTGTATACCAGGCACTGTAGCCAGCATCGGACATGCATTTCCCCCACTGAACGCAGCAGGTACTGTGGTTACAGATGAGGAAACATGTTCAGAGAGGTGAGGTGATTGGCCCGTGGTTGCTTGAAGGTGTGGTCAGGACATAAATTCAGACATCAGGGTGGCAGTGCATGCCTGTCAACCCAGTGGCTCAGGAGGCTGAGGTAGGAGGATCCCAAGTTCAAAGCCAGCCTCAGCAACAGCGAGGCCCTAAGCAACTCAGTGAGACCCTGTCTCTACATAAAACACAAAATAGGGCTGGGGGTGTGGCTCAGTGGTCGAGGGCCCCTGAGTTCAATTCCCGGTACCAAAAGAAAAAAAAATCAGACATCAGGAATCTCAGACCTATGATTATTTGTTTTGTCAGCCATTCATTTATTTAAGAAATGTGTGCTTCCTGGGCAGGATAATGGGGATTCTGCGCTAAGCAAGATGGCCACGCTTCTGCATTTATGGAACTTGGAGAACTCTTGCCAGCAGCACACTATGCTTGCAAAATAACCATTGCCTCTTATTTGCCAAGCACTTTAAAGTTTACAAAAAGGCATGCATACCCATTATCTCGTTGTGAATAGATTTACTGCACTCTCCCAATGCACAAATAAATGGCAAACAAGACCCACGACTCTGGAGTGGCCTGTTATTGAAAGAGCCTCCTCTTCCACTCAATCTTTTCCAAACCAGAGGCTCATGTGTACGACAGAGCAATTGCCTGAAGATTAAATTACTGTCCTTCCCAGGTCCCTTTCACTCCCGGCTCTATGCTGCTTTTTAAATGTGTCTCGGGTCTCCAGATGGGTGACCTCTGTTTTCCAGAGTCATCCTGTCCCAGATGACATGTAGGTTTCCCCATGCTGAGGGGAAGGGAGGTGCCACCTTGGAGACCTACAAGGTGCCATTTGACAGATGGAGCAGCCCCCTGAGCTGTCGATTCCCCTCCTGGTGGTGTGCTATGCATCTGACTCATCTAGCCAGTGTGTGTGTGTGTGTGTGCGTGTGTGTGTTACAAGCCAAAACACTTAACGGCTGATCATCTGTTACATGTTTACAGCCTCACAGAGCATGATAAAGAGTGGAGGGTTCTTAGTTTTTGCTTTTGGCTCAGGGTAATAGGGAGCTACAGCATGGTGGACCCCAGTTGTGAGGGAGTCCAGCAGTTTCATTTCTGCTGATGGAGAAGAGCCTGTAGGTGGCTAACAGGAGTTATGCTCTGTACCGTCACACGCTCTCTGAGGCCTTTATCTTTTCTCTTCATATTTGTTACTGGTGCATTACTATTGTACACAATGGCGGGAATTATTACCTACTCGCACAGGCACACAGAATAACAATACCATTTGGCCAATATCTCTTTTCCCCTCCTCCCATAGGTCTTCAAAGCCTCACCAGTAATAATGGTGACAAGAATAGTAATGGAGCCGGGCGTGGTGGCTCAAGCCTGTGATCCCAGCACTTAGGGAGGCTGAGACAGGAGGATCCCGAGTTCAAAGCCAGCCTCAGCAAGGGCGAGGCGCTAAGCAACTCAGTGAGACCCTGTCTCTACATAACACACAAAATAGGGCTGGGGATATGGCTCAGTGGTCGAGCGCCCCTGAGTTCAATCTCCAGTACCAAATAACAATAATAATAATAATAATAATAATAAAGGCCCTACTTACTATCTAAGACTTGGTCTTAGGATCTGGGGATCCCCACACACTTACCTCATTGGTCTAGCATTGCAGCTCTTGGGTAGACCCCCAGGTCTTTCCAGAACCTTCCTCTGGCAGCTGTCTCTTGAGCTTCTCCTTCCTGCCAGGGAAGGGTTGCTGGCAGGGTGGGTTTTCCTGACTAGTGAAGCAGACAGGAGACGGGCGACAGGCAGACCCAGCAGTGAGCACCAGTGTCGCCGCGGGCCAGGAGCAAACAAGCAGGCCAGTGTCCAGGGGTCCCACTTCAGACTGAGAGGAGCCGGCGGAAGAGGAAGGAGCGGCCGTGCCGGCTTCCACGGGAACAGCATTCCAGGCACAGGGAACAGCTCGGGGGAGACCAGAGGACAGAGAGAAATGGCTGGCAGCCAGCGTCGCGGGGGTTGAGGGGTGACAGGGGATGGTGTGTGGCGTCAGAGGCCCCGGCCAGGGCTGGATGGAGCAGCTCTCCGCCACAGAACAGAACGCCGGCCAGAACGTGTGACGACCCCGAGACGTTCGGCCGAGTGGAAGGAACCCGGTGGGATCAGTTTCAATAGTATATTTCATTTAACCCAATAGAACGAAATATTTTATTGCGAGATGTAATGCATTTAGTTATGAATGTGGCACTTCACGCGTTTCCGGGCTGTCTGCGTCTTGGCAATCTGCCATGCATTTTGTGCTTACAGCCTGTCTCCATTTGGAGCGGCCACTCCTCAGGCCCATGTGGCTAGCGGCTGCTGCTTTGGGTGGTCCAGGGCTAGACGTGGTGGCAGTCCCTGTCGGTTACACAGGTGGAGTGCCTCCCCTCCATGAAGCAGGATGCACAAGGCATGCCTTTACAGTCTCTCTGTCTCTCTGTCTCTGTCTCTGTCTCTCTCTCCCTCTCTCTCACACACACACACTAACAATGGAGCGAGTAATAGAGCAGAGCAGAAGTGACGCTAGTCTCCCTGAGGCTTGGCCTCCAGCCTTCTGTGGCCTTCACTCTCACCTCTTGGGCTTGCACCTGGACTCTGCCGCCATGCTGAGAGGAAGCACAAGCAGACACGTGGAGGGCCCTGTGGAGGAGGACGTGGACACCCAGCCCATGGCCCCAGTCGGACTCCCAGAAATAGCCAGCAGCCAGTTCTGACCATCAGTCATGGGTATGAGGTCACTCCAGGCTTCCCAGTTGTCCCCAGCCCATTTTATTCAAAATAGAAAAACTATACATCCAACCCAGAAAACTGGGAGAAATAATATATTGTTATTTTAAGCTTCCATGTTTTGTAGTGGTTTTTTCAGAAGCCATCAATCAGCAAAAACTATGGTGAAGATTTCAGTTACTTGGACGGAGGTGGACATCATGCGAGAATTCTGAGCACAGGCATGACTTCATCTGACAGTTTGAACAAGATCACTCTGATTATTGGGCAGAGAACTGTTGGGTACAAGAGTGGAAATGTGGACTCTGGATGAGAGATGATCACCATCGCCAGGCCAGAGATGCTGGTGGCTCTAGTGAGGTGGTCATGGTGGAAGTCTTGGGGAATAGGCCCCATGGGGACACTTTCATGGCAGACTCAAGGTCCTTCTGATGGAGTGGCTATGATACACTGGGGATAGATCGAGAGAGGGATTGAAGACGTGTGGGGAGGTCTGGGAGACAGCACCCAAGAACTCCTCTGGGCCTTTCTCGTCTGTCATGGCTCCCCAGCTCACAAAAAAAATTCTTAGACAGAGTGGAAGTTCAAAGTGGAAAATGTCTCCTCTTTCCTCAGGTTCATGGAGCACAGGTCAACCAGGCCAACCCTCTGCCCTCAAACCACCACCACACGAGTGTGCAAATGGGAATAGCTAACAACCTCGTTCAGGCACCCTGACAGTAGCTGCATTTTCGTGATCGCAAAACATCCCCACCCCCACCCCACGCCAGCCCCTGACAGCTGCTGGGTGTCAATTTTACTGATCATTGCAAATCGATACTTAATGAAGTCAAAAGCGTAGCCATTATTAAATAGTCATGGGTTGCCAGAGTCAGTCGCATCTGCAGAGAATAAGCACTATTTATGTACATGTGTATACAGCTGGAACCAAGCCTCCATCTTTCCTCCAGTGTGCAGGAAGCTAACTCATTGTGTCAGTTAGTTACCGCTGTGATCGTGCCTCGTAACAAACATTCACCAAAGCCCAGTGGTACGCAAAAGTAAGTGTGTGGCTCAGCCGCCTGGGCTCACTGGCTGGGCTGCTTGGCTCTGCTGTGCTGCTCTTGGCTGGGCTCCATCTCCTAGGGGTGCCAACCTGGGAGGGGAGGTGCTGGTCTAGTGCTTCATAAAGGGTTTTATGTTCCTCTGCGAGGGCTGCAGTTGACAGCCTCCAGCTGTCCACGCCTTCGGGATCTTGGGCTTTCAACCAAGACTACACACTTGGAGCTCAGCCCTCGGATAGCGATGGAACACGGCAGGGACGAGGCTGGCCATGTCTGTGCCATGCCAGGCTCCCATGGAGGGGAGTCTTGACTCGGGTGTTCCTCTCTGGGCTTGGTAGACTTGGTCAGAGGTGGGCCGTGAGCTGAGGCTCTCTGCTCGATGCTTTCTGTGACAGGGGTCCCATGTGTGCTGGGGTCCGGAGCCCTCCCCCACCCAACTCTGCTTCTTCCCTCAATAAGCATCTCACACTCCTGCTTCCATGGATGCATCTGGTTCCCAAGTGACATGGCAGATACTCTGGGAGTTGGTAGCTCGCCCCCAGCCAGCCTTGCATGTTCTTGGCGAGGATGACGCGGGTGAGGGCTGAGCTGGCTGTGCTGCCTGTCACTCTGCCGAGCCACCTGGTTGGCCCAAGGATGTTTGCATAACAGGACAGAGGCACAGGGCCAGAGGAAACAGGCGACACCTCCCGAGACCCGATTCCTTACTCAGCTCATGGATAAGGAAAAAAGCCACATGGGGAAGGAAGCCGCCGTCTGCTTTTATGTTATGAACTCCAAGGTCGCAAGAGAAAGCCAGGATATGGGAGGGACAACTTTCTGGGGCCATTATTGTGGTTTTCCTTTGCCACTGGCTTGGACAAACCATCCTGCTGAGAGGCACAGCAGCCCCCGGGCCTTGTGTATTTGCTCTCCCTGGAGGTCCTTTTGACACAGCCGGTTCTGGGACGAGTCCTGCTCCTCCACATGCTGAAGCCTGGGCAGTGGAGAAGTCCTCAGGCGAGCATATGGAGAGGGCTTATTTAAAAGGGGAACGTGGACTTCCCCGGGAGGGACAGGGGCCGTGGCTGGCATCCTGGTGTCCCCAGAAGCGTGGCTGTTCTCCTCTCTGTGTCCCCGGTTTCCTGTGTCCCCGCTCTCTGCCCTTCTCTCTCTCCTTCCTGTGCCCACTTGGCCCAGGAGAGGCTGGGTGGGGTGGCCGAGAGGTGACCGGGGCCCAGGGGGAGCGCCGTGGGCAGGAGGGGGCGCATTAACACCCCCTGCAGGGAGAGAGGGTCCCTGGGACAGGTCACCTCAGCAATGGGTGGAGCAGGGGCTCTGAAGGCAGCAGCAGTGCAACCCCAACCCCCTCCCCAGACCCAAGGTGGCCTCCTGGGCCCCACCTGACTCCATTCAGCTGTCTACACTGCGGGCCTGTCTGACCCTGGCTTCGATTCCTCCTTGAACTTTTCTACACTTGCATCTCACCCATCCCCATGGCTACCCGAATCCCTCTTCCCCTGGGAAACTGTTCCTGTCCACAGTGGCCGTCTCTCCCCTATGCCCTCTGGATTCCTTTGGTGCCAGGACCAAGAGCCTTCAACATGGCAGGGAGTGCAGATCCCCCAGCAGATCTGCCTGGCTCCAGCACCATGCAAGACAAGGAGTCCTGGAAGAGAGACGCGGACAAAGGATCGAAACCCAATAAGAAGCTGAAAGGAGTCAGGCATGGTGGCGCAAGCCTGTCATCCTAGCAGCTTGGGAGGCTGAGGGAAGAGGATCGCGAGTTCAAAGCCAGCCTCAGCAACAGCAAGGCACTGAGCAACTCAGTGAGACCCTGTCTCTACATAAAACACAAAATAGGGCTGGGGGTGTGGCTCAGTGGTCGAGGGCCCCTGAGCTCAATCCTAAGAACCAATAAATAAGTAAATAAATAAATAAATAAATAAATAAATAAAAATGAGAATCCTCCCAGGTTCAAATGGGGATCCTGTTGGGAGATACTTCACAGACTTGTCAAAGAAAATTTAAAAAGACACTCTACGGTGAGCACTTGGTACACGGCTAGTATATTATGCATGCTCACAGACCTGAATGCAGAAACCCACACAGGAAACCTGAAGAAGAAAAAGATAGGAGGCTATCTTGATGATCTTTTGGATAGAAAAACATTTCTTAGGGTTTATAAACTACAAATCATAAAAGGAAAAAAAAAAACAGATTCACCCAAACTAAAAACGTCTGCTTCCTCTAAACACATCTTTACAAAAATGAATCAGCAAGTCACAGGCTGGTGGAAATATCACAAAACATATATCTGACCAAGGATGTGCGTCCAGAACATATAAAGAATTCTTACGACTGGGTCATTAAAAGACCAACAATCCAATAAAAAGAGACTTGAAAAGATACTTCATGTAAGAACATGTGCAAATGGAACACGAACACTTGGAAAGGTTATAACCTTGTTACTCACTAGAGAAATGCCAATTAAAAGAGCAGTGAGGTTCTGTTCCACATCCACCCAAATGGCCCAAATTAGAACACCACCACCAGGACGGGTGCAGTGGCCCACGCCTGTCATCCCAGTGGCTTGGGAGGCTGAGGCAGGAGGATCGTAAGTTCAAGGCCAGCCTCAGCAACGGCGAGGCGCTAAGCAACTCAGTGAGACCCTGTCTCTACATAAAACACAAAATAGGGCTGGGAATGTGGCTCAGTGGTCGAGTGCCCCTGAGTTCAATCCCCAGCACTAAAAAAAAAAATCACCACCAGCAAACGTGGGTAAGGATGTGGAGGAGTTGGGACTCTCCCACGTGGCTGGGGAAATAGAAAATGGCGCAATGCCATTGGAAATCAGTTTGGCAACTTCTCAAGAAGTTAAACATACATCTACCCCATGATCCAGCTGTTGGACTCCTAGATATTTATCCAAGAGAAATGAAAACAGATGTCCATAAAAAGCCTTGAATATAAATGTTATAACAAACCCCAAACTGGAAAGAGTCCAAATATTTACCTACAGGAAAAATGGTGTAAACGACTGGGCTATATTTAGACAATGGAACACTTGTCAGCATCAACAACAACAAAAAAATGAAACCGGGGATTCATTCAATAACATAAGTGAATATCAAAAATATTTTACTCAGCTGGGCACAGTGGTGCATATCTGTCATTCCAGCGGCTCAGGCGGCTGAGGCAGGAGGATCAAAATTTCGAGGGCAGCCTCAGCAACTTAGTGAGGTCCTGAGCAAAGGAAGACCCTGTATCAAAATAAAAAATATATAAAGGGCTGAGGATGTGGCTCAGTGGGTCAAGTGTCCCTAGATTCAATCCTCGATGCAAAAAAAAAAAATAGTTTGGCTGAATGAAAGAAATCTTTCAAAGTACAGTTTGCATAATCCTGTTTGTAGAAAAATCTAGAATCAGCAAAATTAACCTACGATGGAACAAACCAGGGCAGTGCTTGCTTGCAGAGGGTGAGGGAGGAAGGGTTTTCCTGAGAAGGAACACGAAAGTAATTCCCGGGTTGATCGGGAATGATCTATTCTGATGTGACTTCGTCAAACAGGCTGAGTGGCACATTTTGAATTTGAGGATTTCACTGTATATAAAATAAGCCTTAATAATGGAAAAAGAAATACGAGTTATTCTTATTAATGTTGCCACTATTGTGTGGTCTTCTCTTGTGAGTGCCACAAAGTCAGGAACCCATCCCTCCTGCCCCTTCTTGGCTCCATGGAGTGCAGCATGGTGCCTGGCACATAATAGTTCCTCAACAAGCGTTTGTTGAGTGACTTCTTAAATGATGAAATAAAGGAGTATTTGAAGAGGAGCAGGAGTGAGAAATTTCTGGCTTTAAAACAGGTTTGGGAGCGGCGCAGCCCTGGTTTTCACAGCCCTCTAGCATCTCTGTTCTGGTTTACTGGACAAATGGGGTCTCCGTGAACACTCCCATCTATGTATTTTCAAGACAGCCCGGAGGCTGCTTAGGAATGAATTCAGCATCTCTGAGAAATCATTTTGCTTTTAGAAAAGAAGTTATAAATATTCCCCACCTGGCTGAACAGAATGACTCCACTGGGTTCCCCAAAAATCAGTCCTTAAAAGCATCCTTTTACTTACACAAAAAGGCTCACCCGGGGACGGTGAAGATGGGTCCCCAGAAAGGCCACTGAGGGCCTCCATGAGGGCAGAGCGCACTGCGCCCCGGGTAGGGCTCACCCCCTGCGCAGGCGCCCTCTCGCTCATCCCTCCCACGGCCCACGGACGAGCAGTGAGTCTCGGAAACACTGAAACCCAGGCCTGCCTGGCCCTGGCGAGCACGTGCCCAGGGCGAGTCCTGGCTTCCAGGAGCTTTGCCTGCAGCCCAGAAGCTCTCGGAGCTTCTGATTCCTCATTTGTAAGCAGGTCCAAGCCTCGTCCTCCCTGCATCCTCACCCCAGGGGACCCTCAGAGGAGCAGGCGGTCACTAGCTCTTGGTCTCTCCCGCACAGGAGGTGGGGCGGAGGCGGACAGACCCTCCTTTCTCCACCGAGCTTCTCCCGGGCTGCTGCTGTGTCTTCCTGTAAGATCTCCGTGCTTCTCACACCCCAACTGCTACTGCTCTGGTCCGAGCTGTCTCCCTCCATCATCTGGCTCTCCAGTTTCTGAGCTGGTCCCTCTCATTCTGTTCTTGTCCCATGAGAGACCATTCTCTACCCAGCAACCAGAGAAATCCTCACACTTCCCAGAGGAGATTGCGTCAGAGCTCTGCTCCAAACCCTGCCATGGCTCTAGGGTTTGTCTGGGGCTAACCCTATTTTGGCACCGAAAGCCCTAACTTCCAAGAGGCCTTTCAGTCCCAGGCACAGGTGCATGGTTGGTCACCTTAAATGGCTCCCATCTTACCCAGGGCTTGCTTCCTTTCTCACTGCATTCCAGCTCCACCAACCTCCACAGGTAATCCAATGCCATTCGTGCTGCTGCCCCAGGGCCTTTGCACCTGCGGTTTCCTCTGCCTAGAGCATTCTTCTCCAATTGCAGACATGGTCTGCTCTCTCCCTTCAGATCGTCACTAAAATGTCTCTTTCTCCAGGACGCTTCTGCTGACCCGCTGTTAGACCGTCTCTAACACCCGGCACAGTCCTCTCATTTCTCTTGCTTACCCTTGGTCCCTACCCCCAAGTGGAATGTAAAGTCCCCAAGGGCTTGAGTGTTTATTGGTCGGATCCACGGCTTTCCCTGCAGTCCCAGAGAGCACCTGGCACCCAGTAGGTGCTTTGTGAATGAATTTCTTTAGTGTCCACCACGGATTAGGTCCTGGGTGTCCCAGGCGGCTGGGAAGAGAGCCCTTAAACAGAGCTTCCAGTTACGCCACAAACATGACAGAGAGGGGCGCAGGTGTGCAGGCGACTCACCCCGCCTGGAAAGACGTCTGGGGAAGCTGAGCCCCACAGGGAGAGGGCAGTCAGCCAAGGGGACAGCCGGGATGTCAGGGTGAGCCTCCCGGAGCGGGAGCCCGTCTGGGTTGCTCGGTGGGTTGAGCGGATGTGCACCAGTGACAGATGGAGTGTTCCAGGCAGAAATCAAGGCCTACTGGAAAGACCAGGTGGGGACATCTGCTGAAGCGACAGTGATATTAGCAGCCGTCCTGGTGAAGACAGCAGCCCATGTGTAAGGGGTGCCCCACAAGGTGCTGGAAGGCTGGATGATAGGTCCCTGGTGCGCTGGGAGCTGGCCCAGGGCTTGCTGGGCTCTGTGGTCTGGCGAGGGGGTCCGCGGGCTGGAGCAGGGCGAGTGCGAGTGGGAGGAGCCGGAGACCGCAGGCCTTGACTTCAGGGGGTGGGATTCCATGATGGACAGAGTCTGTTGCCATAGCAACGGCTATGCTTCAGGAAGCAGTGCCCGGTCCAGGCATCAGATGAGGCCAAGAGAACCCCAGGAGGTGTGTGAGATGGACCCAATGATGTCATGGGGTCCTGACCTTACAGAAAGGGAGCCGGGGCATGGAGAGGCTGGATAGCCTGCCCAGCCGTGCGGCCAGCCTACGGTGAGCCTGTCACCACACTGAACAGGATTCGGGCTGCTTGGGGATGCAGAGACACAATGTGGACCCAAATCTTTAAGAAAAATGTAGAGGAGCCAGCAGGATTGTCCTGTGCATCCTGATTACCACAATCAGCACGGAGGCTGGATGAGCCTCTACCCATTTCTCTCTAGCTCCAGGAGATAGCAAGAACTGGGCTCAGCTCTGCTCCCAATTTGCTGTGTGACTTTGGGTGATAGCTGTTACCTCTCTGGTCCTATGGCTGCATATGAAAAATTATGGGGCCTGTCTAATGTACTGACACCAGCTGAGCCCTGCCAGAAATGTGTGCTTGTCAGCACAGACATTCCCGCATGTCCCCATAATGGCCTCTAAGCCCACATCAGGGGCTTCCATGCACGGGGATGGTGGACAGTAGTCCATGGACCAGAAGCCATTATGCTCACCTAGATCCAAGCGTAGCGCCTGGAGAACCACCACTAGCAAGGGTGACTTCTGGGACCCTGTTCTTTTGGGAAAGGACACATTTAAACTCTCCTGGAGGCTTCTCCTGCCGTGACCATTGGGTATAAGGCACCTGAGCCCATAGGCGTGCAACTGGGTTTCCTAAGTACAGGAACAGGCTGGGCGTCCATGGAACCATCCCAGACGCAGCAACAGAGGCGAACCCCTGCTGGGGTCCAGGACTGAGCTCAGGACCGGTGAGGACTGTGCCAGGCTGGACCCCCAGGCCCTGAGACAGGAAGGGGGCCAGACAGCAGGAGCTGCGCTCCAACCCAGCCTCCTCTTGGCTGGCCAGGGTCCACTGAGCCTCAGTTTTCTCATCTGTGAAATGGGCGTAATGACCCTCCTCCTGGTGTTTCTGTGGGTCAGACAGGCTTCGAAGCCCAGGGTGTCCTCTCCCACCCCGTATCACTCAAGAAGAAACCAGGAGTTGGATGGGGCTTTGGAAAGTGCTCAAGGTCACACAGGTTCAGACCACGGCCAAACCCGAGCCCATTACCACTCGGGTGGGGCAGGCTCAGAAGGGCCCCCTGCCCGGCTCTCATCCGCTTCTCTCCTCTCCTGGTCATGGTGGGGTGGCCACGGTGCCTGGAAGGATTGTACCCTTCCGTGGTGTCTTGAGTCCCTGCTAGTTCCCTCTGTGCGTGCAGAGTGCACGGGCGACTCGGGCAGAGGGTCACCGAGCACAGTGCCAGGCTCAACCCGGACATCCAAGGAACAGGAGCCGAGACGGTTCCTAGAGGGGGATGGGTCACAGTCCTGCCTCGTCACCAGGGCTGCTGCTCAGTCACTGTGCCCTGAAGCAAGTAGCCCATGTTCACAGGGAAATTAGCAACCAGGCCCCGAGAACGGAACCACAGCTTAGAGCCCCTATGACCCCCTGAGGACAGCAACGGTGTGTGGCCAAGTCCCGGCTCCCATCCAGGGCTGCATCTGACATCTCTGGGCGTCTGTGGTCACAGTCCTCCCTCACCTGCTCTTCCTGCTTATCATCTTTGGGATTGAGAAAGAACCCCAACTCCTCAGCTCTGGGATGTGCAGAGATGGGCAAGGCTCCCTCTCTGCTGGCCTGGAGAGGGCCTCTGGGCAGAACTGAGGTCACACAGGCACAGGTAGACTCCTGGGGGGTCCTTGGGAGGTAGGGGCAAGGCCCACATATGTACTTCCAACCAGATCACCTGCCTCACCTCCAGGAGACAAAGCCTTTCCACTCCATCCCCAGCTCTACCCGCAGTGCCTATCTGGCTCCTGGGACACCTAGTAATAGAACAGTTGCCAGATGTTTGTTGATTGAATAAATGTGAATTGACTTCTGAACTCAGTTCTTTTCCTTTGGATAAAACTTCAGTCTCTGAGTGTTGATTTCCTCACCTTGAAAAATGACCAGGCGACCTTCTTTTAGACATGCCTTAGGTTTCTTTCAGAATTAGGCCCTGTTAAAAATGGCCTCAGGGTGTAGAAGCAAGAAGAAGCATCAGGGGTGGGCACTGCCTCCACCTGGACCCAGGACCTCCAACACTCTCCCCTGTGAAACAGCTTTCTTATGCTAACAGGGAGGTCACAGCAGGGCCTGGTCGCTTAGTGGCTGGACTGGCTACTGGAATGTGGGCCCACGTCCAGCCCCGCCCGGGTGGAAGGGAAGCCATCCAGGCTCTCCAGAGCTGAGTGGGGAGCGTCGTCGCCGGTGTGCCGGCTGCACGCAGGGTGTGCGGGCGCACCGATGTGTTCACTGTCTCATGGGCAAAGCTCCTTGATCACCAGCACACACCTGTCTGCACAGGCAGGTGAGCAGAGACCATGCTGGACCCAAATGCTGGAGCTAAGGGGCGTTGAGAAGAGCAGCAACTCCAGTTCCAGGAAGACGCCTGGAGCAGCACTTGAGCAGAAAACGGCCAGGTGACGAGGAGGGACATTGCGCACAGACATGCAGAGAGAAGGGCAGGACATGCCCATGCCATGTGGGCTCCTTCCACTTTTTTGGGGGGAGGGTACCGGGGACTGAACTTGGGACACTCAACCACTGAGCCACATCTCCAGCCCTATTTTGTGTTTTATGTAGAGACAGGGTCTCACTGAGTTGCTTAGCGCCTCGTCATTGCTGAGGCTGGCTTTGAACTCGCGATCCTCCTGCCTCAGCCTCCTGAGCCGCTGGGATTGTTCTACTTTTTGGAACCCTTACACCTCAGGTTTGAGCATCAGAACAGAACTCCTGAGCCCCCAAAGCAAGGATTTCACCCTTGCCTGTGGGCAGACTATGCATCGAGTGCTGGCCAAAGTGCTCCCTGAGCCTTTGATACCCTGTATGGATGCAGGGAGGCCAGTCCTGACGCTGGGCCCATTTTACAGATGAGGAAAGGAGAGTCCAGTAAGAAATGAACTCACTGAGGTCACACAGGGAGTCCATGGCAGAGGAGGGGGGAGGTGGCAGAGCCCAGGAACTGAGCCACTTGGATATCCCAGGTAGCCCAGGTGGGGGAAGCCCAGACTGGGACAGGCCCAGCACATGCCTGTGTGCCACCAGGGTCCACGGTGGGACTTTTGGAGTCAGTTTGGGGAAGAAGGAGCTGCTTGAGGAGGTCCTTTCTTGCTTTGGGCTGTGCTGAGTTGGGGGGTTTGAGGCAGGGCTTGGTTGTCACCTTCCAGGATGCCAAATTGACTTTTTTTGGGGTGAGTGGGTACTGGGGATTGAACTCAGGGCACTCAACCACTGATCCACATCCCCAGCCCTATTTTGCATTTTATTTGGAGACAGGGTCTCACTGAGTTGCTTAGCACCTCGCTGTTGCTGAGGCTGGCTTTGAACCCACGATCCTCCTGCCTCAGCCTCCCAAGCGGCTGGGATGACAGGCATGTGCCACCACGCCCCACAAGACAATTGACTTCTCCTGTCCATCTTCAGGGTTTCCCATTTACTGCCAAACAATGACTCACACTTTGCTTCCACAACCCAAACTGAACCTTTTCGGAGGATTCCTGTGTCCACCATTGAAGAATAATGGCAGGTTTCTTCCTTTACAAAAATGTATTTGGGGAAATAAACTTCCTATAAATTTTTCACAGGGTGCTCATGAGATAGTTTCTGCTTTATTTTCCTCCACAGAGCTTTTCTGCAGACCGCATATTTATGTTCCTGCTTATTGTCTGTGTCCCCAGCTAAGACATTCCCCGCCGAAAAGTATAGTCACCTGCCTGTCCCCACCAGATCCTGCCTGTGGGGACAGCGCCTGGCTTAGCAGGTGTTCAGCAAATATGGGTTGCATGGGGACATCCTGCTAGCACACGAGGGGAAGCTCACGGAAATGCACAGGGTCCAGTCCCAAAAAGAGTCCATGAGAAGCCGAGGCCAGGAAGGGCATGTCATCCGTCTTCACTTTCACGATGGCTTTTCTTTGGGACCACGCTGTGAGCTCAGGGCCTATTTATCTGATCACTACATGAATGATAATTGTCATTATTAGTAAAGTAAATCATACTTACTTTTGGTATAGTTCTCATTATGAACTCAGTTGTGACCCCTTTAAAATTCATATGCTGGAGTCCCAAGTCCCCAGGACCATAGACTGTGACATATCTGTAGACAGAGCATGTGAAAAGTGAGTCCATGAGGATGAGGCCATTAGGGTGGGCCCTGAGCCAATCTGACTAGTGAACGAGGAAACAGACACACAGAGAGATACCCGAGGTACAAGGAGGCAGAAGAGAGACCGTGGGGGTCAGAGCAAGATGGTGCTGCCTGCCAGCCACGCAGAGAGGCCTCCAGAGGAACCCGACACCTGGGCTTCCGACCCGCGTCCTCCAGAACTGTGAGAACACAGATCTCTGTTGCTCCAGCCACCCAGGCTGCGGCGTCCTTACGGATCTCTAGCAAACTAACAGGCACCCTCTCCTGCTTCCCCAAAGACCAGGAGATTCTAGTAACTTTGATTCCCTTTGCCAAGATGACGAACCGAAGCCCAACGAGGGCAGTGGCCTTCTCAAGGCTGCAAGACCCCAGGAGTTTCACCTTAGGAAGCTTTGCAAGGGTCTGTGCATGAGCCACCGTCTTCTCCAAGCTGATCCAAGTGTCAGCGGGCACTGGGGCAGCGTCCACCCTTGCCAGGGCCTCTGGTCATCCATAGAAGTGCTGGCTGCTCCTGCCACGTGGTCCAGCTGTGTCCAGTGAGCTGGGAGCTTCCTGTGACAGGCAGGCTACTGGTGGACACGCCCCCAATAGCATTTGCCCGTGAAGTCAAGGAGAGGGAGGGCATCCCTGCAGCAACGAGACTCGTCCCCCGCTGCCCCGGCGCACCCCCTTGGAGCCCCTTAGGGACCTGAGCGGTGGTTATGAGACACCCACAGAGGGAAGATGACATAAATAGACTCAGGGAGAGGACGGTCGTCCGCAGGCCTAGGAGAGAGGCTCTTGCGTGCCTATGGAGGAGCTGACCCTGCCACACCTTCATCTTGGACTTCTGTCCTCCAGAACTGGGAGGCAACACATCTGTTGTTGAAGCTGCTCACCCTGCGGTCCTTGGTCCCAGCTGCCCTCCCACAGGTGGGAGCTGTGCTTGGCCATGCCACCAGGGTCCTAGGGGTGGAGGCGCATTTGGAGCAAGACAGGTTGTTCACGCTGGCGGGAATTTATTTTTTTTTATTTTTTTATTTTTTAAATGATGTGCTATTATTTTTTTATATCTTTATTAATTTTATGTGGTGCTGAGGATCGAACTCAGTGCCTCCCGTATGAGAGGCAAGTGCTCAACCGCTGAGCCATAACCCCAGCCCCGCTGGCGGGAATTTAAATAGCGGTGGCGCTGGCTGTCCACACGCAGCCCGCCCACCCTGGTCCCACCGCTCTGTAAAGGGAATAAGCAGCGCATTTGTCTTTCAGGACTTCCTGTAAAGCTCCAGTGAGACGCTGCACATAAAATGCTTAGCACAGCAGCCAGCACATAGTAGATGATCCATAAACCCCAGCTGATAATTTTAGGATTATGAAGACTTCAAAGATGTTTGAAGAAACAGGCACCAGAGCCATAAGGTTGGAAGATGTGCCCGAGTGGCCTTTATGGTCTGCGTGCATGTGGAGGACGTGTGGGGCAGGGATGTGCATCTGCAGAGGTGTGGGGGTGCAGGGTGTGGCTATTCATGGGTTCTCAGGGGTTGATGGCGGGTTTACAGGGAGGTGCGTGTGTTGGTGAGGTAAGCATTCAGCATGCCTGGGCTCACTCACGTGGTCATTGGATCATTTGCTCATCAAAGTTTGAGTGTTTGCACACTCGCAAACACGTAAGTAGATAAATAAATAGACGAGGGGACTAGGGGAGGGCCCAGTGTGGGGAGGGGGGGCGCACAGAGAAAAAGCATTTATTTCAGTTTGATGATCTAGGAAGACTTCTTGGAGGAGGGGCCACTCAAGCCAACAGGGCCAAGTGGGAGGAGGAGGAAAGCCACTGCGGGGGGACAGGAAGGAGAGAGACAGCCTTATGCACCCCACACTAGGGACAATGTGGGTCCATCCCATTCTTTGAAATCCTTATGTCCCCAGGTGCACCCTAAGAGCCCTCCAGAGTCCCAGGTGACGTGATCAGAGAATGGAGAGAGGCACAGAAACCAAGGAAGAGAACTTTATTTTGTACAGACCAAGCACATGGGAGCCCCGCACCCCCAGCAGGAGATGCCTCTCGGGCCCTTCTCGCCTCTTGGGGGTGGCCGAGCTGGCGGCTGGGGACCCAGGGCCTCTGGGGAGGCCTGGCCAGTCTCTCTCTCCAGGCAGTTGTGGAGCTGAGGAGTCTTCAAGGACCACATCTCCAGAGGCTGGAAGCAAACACAGGTAAAGCTGATGAGGGGGAGGCTTGACAGGGAGGACAGGTGGGAGAGGCTGGCCTTCTGTGTTCCCAGGGGGTGTTAGAGAATCGGCCAGGGGGAGAGAAAGAGCAGAGAAACCAGAGGAAAAGTTGGGGCAGATTTCCTAAGGGATCTGCTCCAGATTGGATCTTAGATCAAGATCAAGATCCAAGTGTCTCCTGGAAGGCCCTTGGGTGAAGCCTGCATTCTCGATTTGATACCTACTGGGAAGTGGGGAAACTTTAAGAGGTGGGGCACAGTGTGTGTGGGAGGGTCCTCTGGTCATTAGGGAAGGGCCCTTGAAAGGGGTATGGAAGCCCCGTCTCTTTCTCTCTTTTTGCTGTCCAGCCGTAGGTGAGAGGTTTTGAAGGTGAGAGGTTTTGCTACGTGTGTTCCCACCAGGAAGTACCATCTTACCACAGGCCCCAGAGCAACAGGGCCAACCCGACATGGACTGGAATCTCCAAACCGTGAGCCCAAATAACCCTTTTCTCTTTATAAGATGATTACATTGGCTATTTGTTACAGTAACGGAAAGCTGACAAATACAGGATCCACATTTCCAAGTGCAAGGTCACCTGGCAATTATGGTCTCTGCTGGGTACCAGCCTCTGTGCTAGGGGTCTCCTGTATTCTTATGAAATCCACCATGTCACCTGAAGTGTTGGTATTATTATCCCCGTGTTCCAGCTGAGGGTGTGGGCGCTCAGCAAGATGGCACCACTTGCCTGAGGTGTCACGGCTAGTGGCAGGAAGAATGAAGTCTGGGCTCTTGTTTGCTTCCCAAAAACTCCAGCATGGAAATCAAGGCCACACTTAGACAAGTGCTCTAAGAAGCACCTTGCAAGGGGGAAGAAATCGGACTCAAAACTTTATAAAAACAACAACAACAACAAAAAAAACGGCAGAGACAAGACCTTCCTGGGCGATTTCTGCCAAGGACCGTTCCCTGTATGGACGTGTGCCCTTTACTTGGCCTTTGAAACGGCTTCCTATGTCCCCAGGAGCATAATAATGTAAATGAATAGCAGATCTTCACTTGGTAATTGAGAGCAGAGAGAAGCCATGTGAAGTCAAATTAATTTGCTCCGATGGGAGTCCAAGCGTGTCCCCACGGAGGGGGCAACGACTTTCTGATGGGCAGAGTGTCCTCGGGAGGAAGCAGGTGTGTAAAAGTGCTCAATCTGCAGCCCGCGTGGGTCAGGGCAGCCTGGGGTTGTGGCAAGGTGCGCGCGTGCTGTGGGACCCCTGATGACTTGCAAATATTCTGAGATTCAGGGATGGGGAGGTTGACGGAGGCCGGGGCTCTGGGCCAGCTCCGATCTCACTTAGGAAGATACCTGGACTCTGCAACTCAGGGGACGTATTACAGACACAGGAGAGGATTCTACCTGGGTGATGGCACAGAAGTGACCTAACCTCTCTGGTCCCCAGTCTGTCCCACCTGTCCCACCACCCCCAACCTTGGGCCTTAGTGTCTCTTGGTATGTAAGGCGAGGGCTGGGCTCTGCTCTTTCAATTTGTGGCTCTGTTGGACCATCATGGACACAGAGGGTGTCACCAGAGTCCCTCCACCCCCAAGAGTAATGAGCTTAAGAAAATGAGCCTCAGCAAGGGAACCTCGCAAACTCCGGCTCCTTCTTCAGCATCAGCCCACGGGACCCTCTGGCTTCCTGATACATCTGCGTGGTAACATGCAGGGGGACACAGGTGGCCCCTGCAGAGAGAGTCTGACCAGCCGTGCAACCCCCAATACATTATTTTGGCTAAAACCACTGAACTCTCGGGAGCAACTGGTCACAGGATTAAGGGCAGAAACATCACCTGCTTTCCACAAGGCTTGTGGCTGCTGGGCCTGGGTGGCCGTCGTCGCCCCAAGAATGGCTCCAGCCTGTCGCCTTACCTGCCCACGTCCTACTGCTGGAGGTATTTCTTCATTATGCTCTCCACATCCTCCTCTTTCCTCCTTGCGCCCAGCTCTCTGATCTCAGGGGACACTCGTTCCCCACCGTCACCCTCGAGTCGCGGGGGTCTCGGTCGACTCTTGATGCTGTCGGCACTTTTGAAGGACATGATCGAACTGGAGGATGAAGACGAGTCGGAGAGGTGAGCGGGGTCCTCCTTGGACTCCGGGCTCTTCTTCAAAATGGTTTTGATTCCTGAGAGAGAGGGGCGGCCTGCCTTTTCCGTCTCAAAGTGGACACTCGGGTGCCTTGAGCTGTTGTGCCCGTTTTTGGCTGCTCCAGCCAAGGACAGAGGCGTCTCGGGCTTCCGGATAGCCGGGAGGAAGTCGTCGAAGTCCACTTTGGTCTTGCTTCCGTAGTTCAGGCTGGGGAGCTTGCAGCTGAACGGGTCGCTGCCCACGGGCTCCTCCATCAGGTGAGCAAACTGACGGTTCTGGAAGACCAGTGGTTCCTTCCCGAGGTCCAGGCAGCCTGCATCATCCACCGAGGACTCCAGACACCTCCTCCGAGGACGAAGCGTGGGTGACAAGAATGTGTCCCTGGGCAGGGTCAGGGGGCTCAGTTTTCTCCCCAAGCTGGGTCCTGATTCTAAGAGGGACTCGCAGGAACTGAACCGGGTCTGGAGCTTCTCGGGCAGCCTGCTTGTACCCTCAGCGCCCTCGGAGGAGATGCATTTCAGGCTGGTGGAACGCAGGAGACCAGTCGATGTCCCCACGGCCCCCTCTTCTTCCAGGGGTGACCTTGCCCGTGACCTCAGGGACAGGTCTCCCTCATCACTGCTGGCCCTGCCCCTCCTCAGCGTGGAAGCCCCAGTGGTCTGGTAAATGGGGAGGGTGGGCCAGTCCTCCAGGCCCAGAGGGGACCCTTGTCCTCTCTGGGCTCTTTTCCTCCGGAGTCCTTCCACGAACTCCGAGAGGGCTGCTGAAGGACTGGGCAGCTTTTCCCTGGGCAGTGGGGACGTATCTGGACCCCGAGAAGCCAAGGCAGAAGACAGAGCTCCCGATCTCTCCGTGGGCTTTCTCTGGACACCAAACCCATCTCCATCCTCAAAATGGTGGGACTTCTGCAAGGTCTCGCAGCCACCATCCCAGGCTCTGCCGAGCGCCGACGCTGGCTGGGTCCTCTCAGGGTCTCTGGCCTCTTTGTTTGCCCTGGGCCAACAAGAAAAATGAAGTCGGTAGAAATTGTGCAATTCATACAATTTGTGCAATTGGTGTGAGAGCCGCTAAGCACAGGCGCTAATATTATTTTTTTCTTTGGAAATGCCATCTCCTCCTCACTCTCAAATGAACCGTATGATTTAATGTGCAAATTCAAGCCATGTGAATGATTTCTTGTTGCTTTCCAAAATGCAATTTCTGACTATAATTAAACCCAGCTAAGTACATTTGAGTAGATTAGAACTGTGGCTAGGATGGGTGACTTAGATTCATGAGGCATCATCTCTGACATGATGGGACTCATCATCCCAGAGCCGACTGTGAAATCCGCAATTTGCTTCTCCAAAAGTGGAGGGGAACAGACAGGGAGCCACTTATTTATTTAGGGCCAAGCCTGAGGGCAGTCCCACCAAGCAGGGCTTCAGAGCATCAGTGACCCCTATATGTGTCTCAGTGGGGTGTTCCATGATTATTTCATGGAATGGCATGGTCCCCCCAAAGGAACTCACATGAAATCATCTCGAAACCAACTCTACACTCGAGAGGACAGGCGGTTGCTAATCTGGGACAACACCAACCTCGGCTTTCATGCAGAGGGAGAGAGCAGGAGCTGAGTCCAAAACACGTTGTCCCCAAAAGTAGGCCGGACAGGATTACAGACCATTAAAATGAAGGGCATGGCCGTGTGCGGGGGCACACACCTGTCACCCCATCCTCAGGAGGCTGAGACAGGAGGATCGTGAGTTCAAAGCCAGCCTCAGCAATGGTGAGACGCTAAGCAACTCAGTGAGACCCTGTCTCTAAATAAAACATAAAAAGGGCTGGGGAGGTGGCTCAGTGGTTGAGTGCCCCTGGGTTCAATCCCAGGTACCCCCTGCCCAAAAATGAAGGGCATCTTCTACAGCAGAGAGACTGGAGCCCATCAGCCCTTTCTTTCTTTCTTTTTTTAAAAAATTTTTTGTAGTTATTGATGGATCTTTATTTTATTCATTTATTATTTATATGTAGTGCTGAGGATCGAACCCAGTGCCTCACACTTGTGAGGCAAGTGCTCTACCACTGAGCTATGGCCCCAGCCCCCCATCAGCCCTTTCTTTAATAGACAAAATCTGTGTCCTCCTCTAAGAGAAACCACCTCCTTCCCGGCCGCCATGATCAAGCAGAGAAGAATGTGGTCCATGGGCTTTGGAATCTGGAGAGGAAAAGCCAAGCCAAAGGCCCCGAAGGTGACGGCCTGAAAGGGACCTGGGTGTGCAGACGGCTTGGGGGTCTTTTCCAAGGAAAGGGGTGGGGACGCTAATGGACTGAATGTTTCCGTCTCCTGATTTCTTATGTTGCGACCTAATCCCCAAGGTGGTCCTGCTGGCAGGTGGGGCCTTTGGGATCCAGCAGATCCCAGAGTGAGGGTTTTGCCCTCATGATGGATCAGCACCCTAACCGACTCCAGAGAGCTCCCCAGCCCGTTTCTCATGTGGGCACAGAGGAGGGGACAGCATCTACGAACCAGGCACTGAGTCTGCTGGCTCCCCCATCTTGGATTTGTCAGCCTCTGGAACCATAAGAAATAACTTTCTGTTGTTTATAAGCCAGCTGGCCTATGGCCTTTTGTCATAGCAGCTCTGAAGGACCAAGACAGGCACCTAAAAGGCTGCCTTCCTGAGATCCAGAGGCCAGAGTGCCAACCATCCCACAAGCCTCTCTCTTCTGGGGCTGGTGGGAGCTCCCTGGGCCTGGAACCCATGGGAGGGCACTGCGGCCATGATGGATGTGTTAAAGGGTTCCACGAGGATGGGGCACAGGGCTGGCATGCTCCTCCGTTTCCTGGTCAGGTGGTGGAGGAGGGTCCACACCAGTCTGGGCAAAGCCCTTGGGCATGGGTGGAGCATGAGCTGCCTCCTCTCCTCCCTGGTGCCTCTCCAGTGTGGTCAGCCCCCCGCCCTTTCTTCTGAGTCCCCTTGCGCACTCTGCTTTGCTGTGCAGACAATTCAAGCCCTTCCTGCCTCTGGGCTTTGCACCAGGGGCCCCCCAGGGGCAGTCAGAATGAATGAGAAACCCTGTCCCGGAGCCCAGGCGGCTAACAGCTGTGATGAACAAGTCCCCCACCGGGATGGGTGTCCATCCATCACTCACCACCCACAGTGAAGGTGGTCACCAATGGGGCTGCTCCTCCCTGACTCTGCAGAGCCTGCCTGGTCCCTGGACCCAAGGAAGCCTCAAGTGGAGTCCACAGAGGGACAGGCAGGAGGATGGACAGGCAGGCGACCTTGCCTGTGCCACCCGTTGCCTCATCTCTCACCAGGTGGAAGGGGAGGCCCCTCCAGCTAAAACCAGAGCCACACAATTTGCCCAAAGCATCTGCCTCTTCTCCCAGGCCCTACCTGTCACTTTGTGTCCCCATCCCAGCTGGACACGGGCTGAGAGGCGCTGGAGGGCTCCTTTCTAATTACCCCAAGGTGTGCCTGTCCGCCGGGCGCTTTGGAATCGCCCTGCACAGCGAGTGTGGACGCTGTGCTTTCACACTCCTTTATTTATTTCGTTCCTTTTTCTTTTTTAATAAACAGCTTGGAGCTGCCGGGCCAGGGGCCTGCCGCTGAGCTGTCAAAAGACATTTCCTCCTGTCTCGGCCCTGAAAGGCGGTGGGCGTGATGAATGCGATGTGTCTTCCGCGCTCTGTCCCATCCATCACCTGCCACCTGGGGGTGACGGCACCGAGGCCGCCTGTTGCTGAGTCTCCAGGGACTCTGCTGTGTTGTGTGTCTCAGGTCCCACTGCCACTGTTGGCTGCAGATACCAGGACAGGGCATGAGGAGAAAGGAAGGAAGCTGGAGGAGGAGGAGCAGCAGGAGGAGGAGGAGCAGGAGGAGGAGGAGGAGCAGGAGGAGGAGGAGGAGCAGGAGGAGGAGCAAGAGGAGGAGGAGGAGGAGGAGCAGAAAGAAGAGCAGGAGGAGGAGCAGGAGGAGGAGAAGGAGAAGGAGGAAGATGAGGAGGAGGAGGAGCAAGAGGAGCAGGAGGAGGAGCAGGAGGAGGAGGAGCAGCAGGAGGAGGAAGAGGAGCAGGAGGAGGAGGAGGAGAAGCAGGAGGAGGAGGAGGAAGAGCAGGAGGAGCAGCAGCAGGAGGAGCAAGAGGAGGAGGAGGAGCAGGAGGAGCAGCAGGAGGAAGAGGAGGAAGAGCAGGAGGAGGAGGAAGAGGAGCAGGAGGAGCAGCAGCAGGAGGAGGAGGAGCAGGAGGGGAAGGAGAAAAAGGAGGAGCAGCACGAGGAGGAGCAGGAGGAGGAGCAGGAGGAAAAGGAGTAGGAGGAGCAGGAGGAGGAAGAGGAGGAGGAGGTGGAGCAGGAGGGGGAGGAGGAGGAGAAACAGAAAGAAGAGCAGCAGGAGGAGGAGGAGCAGGAGGAGGAGCAGGAGCAAGAGGAGAGGAGGAGGAGCAGGAGGTGCTGGAGGAGGGGGAGGAAGGAGGAGGCTAAAGGGCAAAGGCAAGAGACAGACCCGGGAGCACCACAGAGGCAATGGTGATCTGCCCTCACCTTTGACAAAAAGGGGGCACATTCTGGGTGGGGGGAAGGAGAGGCCTCCAGGAGCCCAGGTGTGGCGGTCTGAGGTTCAGGCTGTGCATCCTGGAGCCGCGTCCAGAGGCCCCGCGAGCCACACGGGCGCAGCTCTAAGAGCAGGGCAGCTCTGCACGTCTGTCGCAGCCCACCTGGAGCAAATGCCCACCAGGGTCCGGCCGGGCTGTCCCAGTGTCTTGGGCTGGACTGGGCTGAGTCCTACCTTTCTGAGGTAGTCTGGTGCTTGGGGAGCGCCAGCTGGCGCGCTTGGAACAGGGCAACAGCCGGAGGGCGCACATTCTTGGGGGTTGAAGAGGAGAAGGGGTGAGGCTGAGCCGGGAGGGGCAGGAGGGGACCGGAGGGGAGGAGGAAAGAGAGGGAAGCACTGCCCGCTGAGAGCCCCGCGGGCTCACCATGCACAGACCCGCCTACCTCGCTGGGCTTCTTTCTCTGTCCCCTGTCTGAGTCACCCCTGGATGTTGGAAGTCCCCTGTCTCCTGCTGCTTTCTGGGTAGACACTGAAGAATCGCATCTGAATTCCAACAGCTCTGGATGGCTTTGGCGTGAAGATCCCGAGTTTTGTCTTTTGCAGTTGGATGTCGCTGTCCTGGCTGGACCCTTCAAACACACCCTGCCTGTCTTCCCCCAGGGCCTTGGGGAAGGCTCATTATTTCCCGTTCAGCTGTCCTCCCAGGATGGCTTGGCTCAGAGGGACGCCCTCCGTCACACTGCGTGACAGGAGGGTGATGGGTGATCAAGACGCAGCTGCTGCTCACCTCGGCAGGTGAGGGATGATGCATGGAAGGTTCTGTGAGTGGCTGGGAGACAGGTGTCGATGAAAGCTGGGGGGGGGCACTGCTCATCTCTAAAAAGAGGGTCCAGAGTTGTCTTGAGGACCTCTGCTGCCTGCCCCAGAGTCTATCCAAAAAGGATTAGCCTTTAGGTACACCTGTCATCCAGCCACAAAGATGCCTGCCAGAGGCCAGAAGCAATGGCGCACGCCTGTTATCCCAGTGGCTCCGGAGGCTGGGGCAAGAGGATCACAAGTTCAAAGCCAGCCTCAGCAATGGTGAGGTGCTAAGCAACTCAGTGAGACTCTACATAAAATGCAAAATAGGGCTGGGGATGTGGCTCAGTGGTCGAGTGCCCCTGAGTTCAATCTCCAGTATCCTCCCCACCACAAAAAAAAAAAAAAAAAAAAAAATGCCTGCCAGAGCTGGTCCTGTGGTTGAGTAAAGGGGACCGTCTGTGGTCACTAGAAATGCTCTCCTAACTGAGCACCTAATACATCAGGCACTGTGCTAGGTGTTAGGTGTAGAAGGGAGGACAGGCTAATGGTTCTCTACCCCAGGAGGTAGGGTCTCTGACCTCCAGGCAGAGCAGGGTGGGAGGTCTCTGCAGGCACACAGCTGGAAAGTAGCAGAGGTGGGGTTCCAACCTCAGGTAAGCTGACCCAGAGTCTGTGACATGATCCAAGGCCAGTTGTTTCCTGTGTGCCTTGGGACCTATTCTGGTGCTGCCACTCCTTAGCCACATGGCCCCAGTACTGCTGCCTGAGTTTTCCAGGTCTCAGCTTCCTCGGTTGGTGGCGAAACCACACCAACTTGCAGTGTTACTGAGATAAAGGCTCCATGAGGGCGAGGATGTTATCCATTATATTCACTAACACTAGTGCCTGGGCCAGGTCTTAGTGCATAGTAGATGCTCAGTAAACGTGCTGGGAGGATTAGGGAAGCAGCTGGGGATCTGGCATGTAGCAGGTGCTTCATCAACACGTACATTCAGCACATAGCAGGTGCTCAACAAATCCATGTCCAACTCACAAGCAATACCCCAGCATCCACTCTGTAGCAGGTATCCAATCAGCGTTGACTAATGAGCTGATGAATAAGAGCATTTACATGACGATGCTTTTATGGGTTGGTTGCCCAAAGTTATCGAGGATTCTTAGTTGAACCAGATGGGAACAGATACTGGGATTGCCACTCGAGGTGACAGGCAAGGCTAGGAAAATGAGATTTGCTGCAGAAAAGCCTGGATTCAAATCGCAGCTCCTTGACTCCAGAGCCAGGTAGCATTTGGAGCCTCAGCTCGCTCGGTGGTTAGAGTGGCCATGATAATGACTTAGGCCATGGAGCTCCGTGGGGAATTAGATAAGTGCCCCATGTGTATTCAGCAGCCTGAGTGGGGCTGTTCTCGCTCCAACTACCCCAGAACTCCACGCAAGGCAAAGGACACCACAGTCCAGCGTGTGCATGTACTTGGCCCTCATGGGTGGTTCTGCATCTGTGGGATCAACCAGACCAGAAATACGTAGGGAAAAAAATCGCATCTGAACATGTGCAGACTTCTGTATGGTCCTGATTCTCTAAAACACAGTGTCATGACTATTTACACAGCATTTACATTGTATGAGGTTTCATAAGAGATCTAGAGATGATTTATGGCATACAGGAGGATGAGCATAGGTTATAATAGAGACCACTCTGGTTTTTTTTGTTTTTTGTTTTGGTACTGGGGATTGAATTCAGGGGTGCTCAACCACTGAGCCACATCCCCAGCCCTATTTTGTGTTTTATGTAGAGACAGGGTCTCACTGAGTTGCTCAGTGCCTTGCCATTGCTGAGGCTGGCTTTGAACTCGCGATCCTCCTGTCTCAGCCTCCCAAGCTGCTGGGATGACAGGCAGGCAGCCACCATACCCTGATGTATTTTTAAAATCTTAAGCCTTGGTTTTTTTGATGACTCTTGCATCAGGGCCAGAGGAGACTAAGAACGAGAGAAGAGGTTGGAGAAGAATCAATTCCTAAGTCCAAGCCTGTTATGAGCAGCATAGGAATGGCTGCTTCACTGTCAGAACAAGCCAGCGGCTAGGACAGTGTCCCTGCATGGACCACACCCCTCCCTCGCCAGGTTACCTTGGGAACACATCTGCTTTGTTTTTATCTCTAGTGCTGAACACAAATCACCCCTGTGGTTTGAGGAACGGAAAAGATGTGTTTATGTGTGTGTGATTTTTTTTTTTTGTACTGGGGATTGAACTCAGGGCACTCGACCACTGAGCCACATCCCCAGCCCTATTTTGTGTTTTATGTAGAGACAGGGTCTCACTGAGTTGCTTAGTGCCTCGCCGTTGCTGAGACTAGCTTTGAACTCGCGATCCTCCTGCCTCAGCCTCCTGAGCTGCTGGGATGACAGGCATGCGCCACTGCACCCGGCTTATGTGTGCGTTTTTCCCAGATCATCTTGTCAAGGTCAGGGTCACCACCCCACTCTGCAGATGAGGAAACTGAGGCTCCCTGGTCAGAAGCCATTTGCTCAAGGTCCTGCAGCTGAGCGGTGAAGCCGAGATGGACCTCGTAAGTCCACATGAAGGTCCCTTCCTCCCTCTGCTACATCCCACACGCACCAGGCAGAAGACGGAGAGGCGCCTACGCCAGTTGAATTTACATCAACATTTATGTGGTTTTCAAAATCCACCGAGACGCGGCAAACAGAACAGTGAAGTCCAAGTTAAGGAGACGCTGGATTTACAGGCATTAGACATCATCACAGAGAAAAAAAAATGTAATTCCCAGGTGTGAGCCTGGTCAGAGTCTGGGCCAGCTGCAGCTATAGGAAACTTGATGTAGATTTAATGACACCATGAATCATCCCCAAAGGTGGGCTGTCACCCCACTGTCTCATCCACACCCTGAAATTATAGAGGAAATTAAAAATGTATTGATGTGCTTTAATACTGGCAAAGCCCAGGATGGGAAAGCAGATGTCCTTTTAAGGTGGCCCAAAGATACAGCCACCGTGTCCAAAATAACAAATGAGAGGAGTTGACGTACCCGTGACTGTGTACCAGGCAGAGCGTGAAGCATCTGTTAAGCCCCTGGGTCGACACAGGTGAATTCCAGGTAATTAGAACTAACATGAACCGTTCCTTTCAGCTGTGTGGACGGTACTTGTCCCCTGAGGCAGCTCCTAATGTCCTCTACCCTCTTCCTCTCAGAAAAGATAAATAATGGTAAACAATAGAAGACATGGATTGAAACCAAGGGGTCCAATCCACACATCCGAACCACTTAGCTACAGTGCCTTTTATTATCCCATTTTACGGATGAGGAAGCTGAGGCTCAGACAGGGGACGGGCACGCTGAGGAAGGAGCAGGGCTGAGGCGTTCACCCTGGTCTAGCCCAAGATCTTACGCTGAGCTCAAAGCAGTGGGAAGTATCTAGAATTCACAAAGCACTCCTACAAATTTCTATGAATTGATAAAACGAAAGCAGACAAAAAGAGAAAAAAAAAATAAGGCAAAAGACTTCATCAGACACTTCATCAAAGAGGATATCCAAATAAAGATATGAGCACATGAAAAAGCTTATTTGTGAGGGCGATGTAAGCTCAATGCAAAATTCAATCCTACTAATATCAACTAGAATAACTTTTTTTTTTTTAATAACGAAAACAGGCTTTGGGCTTTGGCAAGGATGGAGAGCAGCTAGTAGGAGGCATATAAATCGGTACAACTGTTTGGCTAGAATTCAGTAAAGCTGAAGTTCAGTGGTGCACTCTTGCGACCCCAGCTAGTTGAGAGGCTACAGCAGAAGGATCCCAAGTTCAAGGTCAGCCTCGGCAACTTAGCAAGACCCCGTCTCCAAATGAAATTTAACAAAGGGCTGGGGATGTGGCTCAGGGGTGTGGCACTTGCCAACCATCTCTGAGACCCGGGTTCAATCCCCAGCATTGCAAAAACAAAACAAAAACAAATCTACTAGAGCTGGAAATGCACCCATGATTTCTGGATACGCACTCTGCAGAAATCTGTATATTCATGTAATAAAACGTGTTCCCCACTGTTCAATGTACTACTTGTCGTAAAAGTGGTAGACTGTTGAAATGGAGAGTGGAGAGATGTTCAGTGCAAACACGTTGTCCAAGGAGCTGATCCCTGGGCAGGTGCAACCAGGTGGAGCCTCATCCTGAGGACCCACACGTCCCTCCTGGACAGGTTGCCGTGACAAGGAGGCTGTGTCCTGTCTGTAACTCCAGGTCTTGGGGAGTAGGTCTTGGGGCCCTTCAGAAAACTCAAGGCCCACACCTAAGGTAGCCGCCAACTTCTATAAAAACCATTGGGATGAGTCACGGAGAGGTCAGAACATTCTCTTGGAATCTGGGCTTCTCTGGTTGACCCAAAGTTTTGGTGAATAAACTTAGGACTAAAATATAGATACAAGAAGGTGCATCTGGATGACATTTTCACAGACTGATCACAGCTATGTAATTACCACCCCAATCCAGACCACAGCATTGACAGGGTCCCTAAAACTTTGTCCCATTCAAGTCTCAGCCTCTTCCTTCTCCAAAGGTGACCAGTCTTCCAACACCACAAATGAGTTGTGCTCGACCTTGAACTCTGCGTAATGGGAGGCATCCAGGATGTGCTCTAGCCTGGCTTTTGTTGGTGACATCTGCCCACGTTAGTGCTGGGGCTCTAGTCCATGACCTTGGTTCTCATTTAGGGGCAGTTCTGCACTTCCTCCCTCAGGGGGTGACTGACAATATCTGGAGACAGTTTTTTTGGTTGTCACAACCGGGGACAGAGGTGCTACTGGCATCTGGCCGCTGGAGCCCAGAGGTGCCATTCAATATCCCACAGTGCACAGGATGAGGCCACGTGGAGCCATCTGCCTCAAAATATCAATGATGCCACCAGGGAGAAATCCTGAGCTTAACATTTCATGGTGCAGATGTGAAATAATGACATCGTCACTTTATTATCAATGGCATCTAGGTTGTAACTACCATTTTTCCTGCCAGGTGATCCTGGCACTCACTCCAGATCCTACAGGATAAACAGAAGTCCTTAAGATCAGCAGAGTGCTCCTCACCAGGAGCCAACCCCTGGACTGTTTCTTAACTGATGTTGGGCATGTTAGTCGCCCAACTTCCTCTGAGGTTGGCTAGAGCTCACCCCTGTCTAGCCTCGCTTAGACACCCCTTCCTCCTGCCTTGAGTTCAGAGATCCTCTTTTCCTATTGCCGCCCAAGACAAGTCCCCCTCCGTAAGTCCCTAATAGGTTGTACTTTGTAATCCTGGATCTATCTACTTCTTTCTTGTTTTTTTTTCTTTAATTTAATTTAATCTTTTTAAAAATTTTTTAATTTTTTTTTTTTTTGGTACTGGAGATTGAACTCAGGGGCACTCGACCACTGAGCCACATCCCCAGCCCTATTTTGTGTTTTATGTAGAGACAGGGTCTCACTGAGTTGCTTAGCGCCTCGCTGTTGCTGAGGCTGGCTTTGAACTCACGATTCTCCTGTCTCAGCCTCCCTAAGTGCTGGGATTATAGGCATGAGCTACCTTGCCTGGCTTTATTATTTATTGATTTATTTGTGGTACTTTCCACCTTCCATGCCTGTTTTTCTATACTTGATTCCCAAGACACTGAAGGCCATTTCAGTTGTTTTGCTCGCCCCCAGACCTGCTGTCCAAGAGCTGGAGTTGCAGACAGGACACAGCCTCCTTGCCACGTAAACATGTCCAGGAAGGACATGGGTCCTCAGGATGCACCCTGTGTCCTCCGCCAGGCTCCACCTGGTTGCCCCTGCCCAGGGTTCAGCCCCTTGGGCAACGTGTTGACACTGAACATCTCCCCACTTTCAATTTTGGCTTCTTTTCTGCTATTCTCCCTAATACTGACAAACCTGAAAAGAACCCTTATGTCTCAGGAAGACACAAAACCATATTTAGAAGAAACCGTTCATTAAGTATATTAAAGATGGATTAAAATGATTCTGAGCTTTGGTTCTAAGAATGCAGACAGAGACCAGTAAATAAATGGACTATTGAAATCAGATTAGCGGAGGATGCTTAACCTAGTTTGAGAACAAGCTATTTTCAACGCTAAGTACCATCCATTCGCATATACATAATTAATGAGCTAATTACAAAGTGGTCTTATCTAATCATTTAAGCAGCCCTCACGTGACCCACGCCTGGCTTCACATCTGGTAGAGAATAATTGCATTTCCTTGAGACTAATACAACTTTATTTTAAAAAACAATACCCTGTAATTTAGGCCTTCTTTTTTACGAATTCAAGTCAGCCCTACACCAAATTAAAACAAACAAGGCCTGGCGGTGGTATCTAAATCTTTCTGTTTTACACCAAGAACCTCAAAGCCAAGAGTAGAAGGCTCAAAGTGTTTACGGAAAGCAGATTTTCCCAGAAAAGGAAAAGTTGTCATACCATCTTTTAGCCCAACGAAAAGCAGTTGTGTTAAATCGGCACCCAAAGCAAATGATACATACAACAGTAATTAGCGAAGATTACACAGTAATTAAAATCACGATGATGATGTGAGTGAGAATAATTTATACAATAATCTCCACGCTTCCGCTGCAGCGTGGGAGAAGGCCAATAGCAACTCGAGAGCCGGGTGGGGTGATCAATTCATATCACAGCTTCGCTAATGGTGCGGTGATAGACCGGCCCCTGGAATTTAGGCATACATAAAGTTCCCACCAGGACACAATGCTTTTCTTTTGGATTTCCCAAAGCTACCACACGGGGACCCCAAACACTGTGCTAGGTTCCCTCTCTCCTTCTCTTTCTGATCTAGTTTACTCGCATAGTTCATCTTCCCCTGGGTGGAGGAGTTGGCTATTTTTATCCACCCACTATTTTTTTTTTTTGGTACCAGGGACTGAACTCAGGGGTATTCGACCACTGAGCCACATCCCCAGCCCTATTTTGTGTTTTATGTAGAGACAGGGTCTCACTGAGTTGCTTAGCGCCTCGCCGTTGCTGAGGCTGGCTTTGAACTCGCGATCCTCCTGCCTCGGCCTCCCTAAGTGCTGGGATGACAGGCCTGCGCCACCGCGCTCAGCTTTCACCCACTATCATTTACCTGCTTGAGGCAAGGCCCCCATAATCCTTTGGGAAGCCCCGCCTTCCTCAAGGTCCAGTGGCTTATTGGGACTTTCGCCATCTCCCAGCCAGGTAAGAACCTTGACTGAGTCCTGAGGTGAGAGGTGATTTTGTCCCTTTGTCCCTTCTGACTGTGTAGTGGCACCTCTCCTCCACAGAAAATCTTAATGAAGCTTCTCCAGAAATCTGCACCATAATTGATCTTAGGACTATCAGCAAAAGAGTCTCCACCAAAGAGTTCCCTGTAGTTAAACTTCCTATTTCCTGTTGCTCCATCTTACTTGGCCACCGGCCTGAAAGAGATCAGCACGCCAGCTGCTGAACGCCCCTTTACTAGTTTTTCACAAACATTCTTGGACCATCTAGTGTAGTAACAATATAATAGATTATAAAAGTGTGTTTGCAAATGCAGAGTGTGGTAGGAAAGGCAGGTCCTTCACAAGGCCTCTGGCCTTGGGCCTGAGCTTCACAGAGATGTTGACATTTCAGAGATAAGAGAAGATGGTACTAATGGGCTCCATGGTAACAGCTGGCAGGGGGAGGGAAAAAGGGGGAGAAGCAGCCCTCTCCGTCTCAGGTGCTGTCCTTGAAGGGTTAACTTGCCCAGAACTGGGAAAGAAAAAGCTGCTTTTGCGTGAACTTCTGCAGACTGTGAGCCCCTCCCCTTACACGCTGGGTATAAAGTTCTGAAACTGCCTGAACTTGGGGTTCAGGGGAATTCATTGATTACAGCAAAAGCCTTACCCTCTGAACTGGCTGCAGCCCAATAAAGCTGCTTCCTGCTGTCTTCAGTGCCTTGTCTCCTGTCCCTACAACAACTGCTTCAGTGATGGACATGTGACTTACTCGGGCTTGGAATTCTGGTGGAACTATTGAGGAGAGAGAGAAATTTCTTATGTCATTGGACCCAGAGTGGTCCAGGCCTGAGCCTGGGGTTGTTGGCCACCATCTTGCTGCCGTGGAAAGCTGAGCAGAGCGGGTGAGAGACCCCGTCTCCAGGATAGCTTTGAATTCCTGAATCCCTGGGTCCAGAGGGGAGCAGAATCATCCAGATGGAGAGCCTAGTGGAATGAGACTGAGGGAGGACAGGCTGGGGTGACTCGAGGTCCCCAGCTTGAGTGGCTTCATGAGTGACAGAATAATGTCATCATCATGTTGATGGCACAGGCCGGGGGAGGGCGAGCTTCTTTGGCAGATCCAAGAGGACATGAAATATCAGAGAGAACCCCGCAGGTGATTGGTGTGTGGAGTTCGTTAGGACACATCAGTTCACAACTTGGGAGAAGCTTGGAGTGAATGGCCTAGATGTGGGGGTCACTTGCTTATATCTGGGGATATAACAAGAGAGATGCACAAGAGAGTTGCCTGCCCTCAAGTGAAAAGACAAGCAGCCGGGTGAGCGAGAGCAGGTCCTGTGCATCCCGGCTTTGGGGGGTTGGGCGGGAAGACACTGGGAAATGAGTCTGAGGAGCGCCAGAGGATGGACCTGTGGAGATCAAGCAGAGAGTTTCAGGAAGTGTTCGAGAGCAGCCACGCCGGGAAGATATCAGAAAGCTACGGACGGGAGAACGGCCCCTGGTTTTTCTCTTCGGAAGCTGCTGATGTCATGGAAAAAGGTTTGGAGGCCTTGGTGAGGGCGGGCTCTGGGGCATGGTCAACTGGGGCCGAGAGAGACCGGACCACGGCAAGTGCAGACCTCCTTCTGGAGAAGTCTGGATGTGACGCGAAGAGGAAGCAACTCGGTCGAGCCTTAGGGAAGACAGAGTGAAGACGGAGAGGACTCACCCCAGCGGCTCAGGAGGCTGAGGCAGGAGGATCGCGAGTTCAAAGCCAGCCTCAGCAACAGCGAGGCCCTAAGCAACTCAGTGAGACCCTGTCTCTACATAAAACACAAAATAGGGCTGGGGATGTGGCTTAGGGTCCAGTGCCCCTGAGTTCAATCCCCAGTACCTAAAAATTTAATAAAAATAAAAACGATGGAGAGGGGCTGGGGTTGTGGCTCAGTGGTAGCGTGCTCGCCTTGCATGCGTGAAGCACTGGGTTCGATCCTCATTTAAAAATAAAGATATTGTGTCCATCTACAACTAAAAAACTATTAAAAAAAGAAAACAATGGAGAGGGTCCCATGGTGTCTAGGACACACGCAGGAAGGACAACTGGGAAAAACCAAGGACGCAGGAGAGGCAGGCACCCTGGATGGGCTAGAGTGTTCACCATCCAATCAAATGTGGCCAGCGACTGACCACTGAGCATCCTGGCCAGTTGGGTCAAGCAGTGTCTATCAGCACCTGGGCCCTGCCACGCCATGTGGGACCATGGCTGGGGCCTGTCGGGCAGTGGGTGGGAGCCTAGGACGAGATGCGGCTCTGTCTCGCCTGCTGGGCTGTGAGGACAGGCATTCGAGACAGCCCACTGCTTCAGTGGTGCCGGAGGGCAGGGGGTGTGCCAAGCCCGGGCAGCCCTGGCACCACCTGCAGCCAGGTGTGGAGAGAGCCCCCCTGAACAAACTCGAGCTGCCACCACCAAGCCCATAAACGCCATCTCCAGGGACCACAGAGGTAATTTAGTGTCTCCGTCCCCACGAGCACTCGCATCTATCAGCGGCAGCTGCAGGTGCCCGAGCGATAAATCCCAGAGCTTGGGTATATTTCTCTCAAGTTGACATCCTCTTATAAATAATACGGGCTGTGATTTCATGCTGTGGAGAGGAGACTGCTTTCTTCTCTTTTCTGTTTTTAAAGTGACCTTCTTTCTCAGTCAAATTGGAAAGAATCTAGAGGCTCATTTATTGAGCCCGGCCATATGCCAGGTAAGACAGGGACACATGTCTGAGTTCTACTGTCTGCTCTTACACCGAGTCTCTTAGTGGAGAGACACTGGGCTCATTTGGTCATCGCCATTCAAATTGAACATGCGAACGCCCTGTGACCTGGAGGATCATTGGCTCATGTGTGTTTCTTGAAGCCTGACAGATTTATAGAAAATATTTGGAAAGCACCTAAAAGTAAAATACGAAGAAGACCCAGAAGGCATGATTAACTTTAAGATCTTTTGCAAGGATTTGAAAGACCAAGATAGACTTTAGCGCACCAGTAAGGAAAGATCTCCAAGGCATATTGTGAAGGAAAAGAAACACACCGTAAGAATTTAGGAACAGCACACATAATATAGCATTATCTCATTTATGACTTTAAAAGCCAACAAATATGCTATCCGCTACAAGTGCATATATATGATTATAATCACATAGAGAGAGATGTGGAAGGGTGCGCACCAAACAGAAGATGGCTGATCCCTTTGCAAAGGGAGCTAGCACTGGAGAGTTGGCCAAGGGGATTTTAGTCTTCTATTTTAATTTCTTTTTTATTCATAATACTACTGAGTGTGTTAGGAGCAATGATCATCTACCCAGGCATGACTGATACGTAAAATGAATCCTATCTGAACTTCATGCCATACTATGAATAGGGAAATCATTTTATTTATATGAAGAGAGAAATTAATTCCTTTATCTTGAGATACGGATTTGTAATTATCCTTTCTTTACCTTGTCCTACACTTTTCTTTTAGGAGAGTGGTAACTCTATTAGTCTTTCTTGGAAATCCAATATTCTTCTCATTATCATAATAATGGTATTTATGATGTGATATCATTGAATTTCCCTCCTCCCCACTCCCATTGGAGATCTTATTCTAAAGCTCAGACATTTTAAATCCAGCTATAAATATTTCTCTGAAATTGGACATAATAGGTTTGAATTTTGAAAAAAAAAAGGGTTGAAATTCTGTACAGTATGGTTATGTTGAAACACTGAATAAGAGCCCATTAGAAATGTCTTTGAAGACCAGGGCATGGTGGCACACACCTGTATTCCAGCTACGTGGGAGGCTGAAGCAGGAGGATCATGGGTTTGAGGCCAGCCTCAGCAACTTAGTGAGACTCTGTCTCAAATTAAAATAAAAAGGGCTGAGGATGTGGCTCAGTGGTAGAGCACCTGCCTAGCATGTGTGAGGCCTTGGGTTCAATCCCAGGAGTGCAAAAATTAAATAATAATAATAATAATAATAATAATAATAATAATAATAATAAAGGAAAGAAAGGAAGAAAAAGAAACTTTGTAAAAAATTAATTTGTATTCATACAAAAATGAATTTTGGGTTGTACATATTTATGGGGTCTGGTGAGATAATTCAATACATGCATAGAACACACAGTGATCAAATCGGGGTAATTAGCATTTCCACCTTTTCAAGATTTACCTGTACTTTATGTTCTGAGAGAGAGGAAGTACACATAGATGTTTTGTGCAATTCACAAGAGATGGAGGTAGAGGACCCTGGGCCAGTGATCACTGTCTATCTGGGTGAGACAGGTCCTTCTGCAGACCTCAGTTTTCCCATCTTTATAATGGGCACTTTGGACTAGATAAGCCCAATGCTTCTTTCCAACTCAGAATGTCTGGGATTCTAATTTTAATTGTAATTCAAAGGAAAGGTTCACAATGATGAGGGCTTCTCACCATGGGCCCTGGCATGTAGTAGACCCTGGATCAACCTCTCTGGCTAAACAACATTCCTTAAGCACTTTTAGTAACAGGACGGATTGTCACCCGCACACTCTGCCGGCTGAGCAGTCCAACACCTGGATGAGCATCAGAGAGCCGTGGCAGTGGGGCACATACAAATACAGGCTTCGGAGGGGTTCAAATCCAGGTTCAAATCCAGACTCGTCCACTTACCTGCTGTGTGACATTGAGCCAACAATCCATCCTCTTTGAGCCACAATGGATACAGAGCTATTGCTAAATACAGTTCCTATTCCTGCTCCAGCCTTACTGCTGCGATCAGTTATTCATTTACCAAATATTTATCGGGCACACACTGTAAGCCAGCCCTAGGGACACTGATGTCCCCAGGAGAGACAAGGAGCTCCTTCTTACAAGTTTCCAAGTGTCTTGTTTGCCTCCTGACCCTCTGTGGCTCTTGGTGCAGGCAATTCCACTCTGAACAGTCACTGTGCCTGCCCCAAGACCTGGAGGGGAGAAAGCAGGGAAAGGGGGAGGGGACTTTGGGGCTGCAGAGGACCCCCCACCCTCCCTGCGGGGCAGCAGAGGAGCCTGGGTCAGACCAGTGCTTGAATGAGCTTCCAGGTCTCTCAGATCCTCACATTCTTCCACAACAGGTAAGCAATGGCATCGCCTCCTGAACATTCAGTAGATGTTAATGCTTCTAAAGCAGCTTATTTGGCTGAGTGTTTCCTAGGTGCCAGGCTCTGGCTGAAGAACAGCACGTACATCCCCACATTTACCCCGAGGACAACCCTGATTGGCCCATGAAGCTGTATGAACAGAGAGGTTAAGAAATTTGCCCCAAATGACACAGTTGTAGATCTGCAAATAGAAGATTGGAACCCAGACGCTCTGCCTTTGGAGCGTGCATGGAAACCACCCCGCATGCCACCATCTCTCATGAAAACAGGTGCACAAGCGCGTAAGCCATGGGTTATGGGTCCTTCTTCGGCGCCCTAATATAATTCCATTAGGAAACGGGCACATCACGTGACGGAGCACCGCAATCTCTTCTGGGCACTTCCTCGGCTGCGTCTGCTGCCCTACGCACTAGGGCACAGGGGAAACCAAAGCCGAAAGCGGACATCCTAATTTTTGCAGGGGACACGATCCTTCCTCCGCACAGAGCTTTGTTTGTTATTAAGGGCAATGATCAGATCATCTTGTGTCATTCACTCCCCGGATGCACCCCACTTTCCAAGGATCCCTTTACTATTCTCTCCATCAAATCGTTCAGCCTAACATTAAAGCAGATGCGGGCCAGACATTTGCTCTTTGCGGAACAGGCCCCAGAGGGCAGAGTGAACCCGTCTCCCCCTCTTTTGGTACAGAGCCCCTGCTTCAGCGCAAACGAGGCTCGAGTCAGGAAGGGTCGGGCTGGGTTCCCTCCGTTAGCCTGTGATTTTTCTTGCCGTCTTATCACTTGGGGCCTCCGTCAGCGTGGGAGCAGTGTGCGTTTCATCTTAATTATGCATCTGCTTAATCTGTAATTTCTGATTTATGGCCACTAAGCCCTGATTACAAGAGGGTCGCCCTTGAAAGGCAAAACCAAGCGAATTCAGAGAAATGGAGCTGAAAAGCCGGAGGAAGGATGGATTTCATTCATGCAACTAAGGATGCACCCCAGGACCAATCTGTTGGGGCCACCCATGGGGGACAACCCTATAGACCTGTGAGCACCTCATTTGGGCCATGACCAAATTGACATGCATGTGTGCTGTGGAAATGATAAGATCTTGTATTCCAATAAAGTTAAAATCTCGGAGTGGAAAACTTGTCCAGCTCAACTTTCTCTTTTCTCTTTCTTCCTTTTTTTTTTTTTTTTTAAGATGGGGCTCTGGGTATGTTGCCCAGGTTGTTCTCAAGCTAGACTCAAGCAACCCTCCTGCCCCGGCCTCCTGGGACTCCAGGTGTGCACCACAGCAGCTGGCTCTCCTCTTTCCTTTGGAGTCACTCCCCATTAAAAACAACAATAAAAAAAATATGAAACAAAACTCTTCAGTGACTATTTCTTCTTTATCAAGAAAACTTTAAAACCATAACTATTCATAAGTGGAAAACCAGTATATCTGAAGTAGAAGTCAACTGTAATAACTATTAATATTTTAAAGCTCACCCTACCATTTATAATAATCAGAAAGCCATGGTCTGGAGAGGTTGGCATTAGATCCTCGTTCCGACCCTCTGAGGCGGGGGATACGGCCATGTTTCATGGCTGACAGTGAAGGAGTGCAGACCCAGAGCGTCACACAGTGAGGAAGGGACGGGAATGGCTCAGCCTGTCAGGACCACGGTGGTCCTTGCCAAGGCCAGAAGCAATGGAAGCCCTGAAGGGCGACCGTGCAGATGGGATTCTCTGGGCCGTCCAAGAACCAGAAGCAGCAGGTTGAGGCTCTTACCTGGGACCAAGGGTGGAGCTGCTGATGGCTGACTGTCGAGAGGGCGTCCTCATGGTGTCCGTGGCCAGGGACAGAGTACAGCTCAGCCAGGACTGCAGACTGCCCTCTGGCTGGGAGCTGACGACGGAAACGTTGTCTCTGGAATCAGAACGCAGGAAACCACTGCATCACAATGACAACCACGGCACCGGCAATAACTAGACATTCGCTCCATAGCACATGCCGGGCAGGACCTCGTGCATCGTCCCTCAGAGGCGGGAGCCAGGGCAGGGCAGCATACAGATGGGACGAGTGGGGTCTGGAGGGACTGACTTGAGTCTCAGCCAAGGTCATCCAGCTAATCAATGACGACATCAGGGTGTAAGCCCTGCCTTTAATTCCAATGCCCTGTTGCTAACCTCTGCACTTCCTCAGGGAGACATATGCTCTAGGACAGATGTTGAGGCCTCTAGGATTTGGGGTTACACCTTGGCATTGAATTTTGTTTTTAACTGGGGATTGAACTCAGGGGCACTCGACCACTGAGCCGCATCCCCAGCCCTAGTTTGTGTTTTATGTAGAGACAGGGTCTCACTGAGTTGCTTAGCGCCTCACTGTCGCTGAGGCTGGCTTTGAGCTCGCGATCCTCCTGCCTCAGCCTCCGGAGCAGCTGGGGTTTCAGGTGTGCGCCACGGCGCCCGACCTGGCATTGAATTTTATACCAAATAAGATGTTCATGAAGTAGGTCAAATGTGGCAAGCGCAACTCGTTATCTTGACTGCGATTCTTTGTGAACGGGCTTTTTCCTTTGCGCTGTGATTCTAAAGCAGCACAGGGGAGGACTCTACAGGTAGCCAAGAATTATTTCCTGGTTGAAGTACCAGGGAAGTGTGCACACGCGTGTGTGTGTGTCGTCTACAGGACACTCTGTACCAGTCCCCATGAGCATGGAGCCACACACGTGGGCTTAGCCTTGACTCTGCCCTCAAGACTCCAACCACGCAGGGTGGAAACCCATCAATATAAATAACCATAAAATAAAGGAGAAATCACCATCACTGCAGGGAGGGGCAGAGAAGAGAGTCTAAGGTCAGTGAGCAGGGAGCTCTGGTCTGCTTCTTGGATGCACAGGGAAGGTCCCCAGTACTGGTAGTAGAGCTAGGTATCCTCTGAGGGTCAGGACTTGGCCCCACAGGAACTGGAGAAGGGAAATTTTAGGTGGAAAGGCCAGTGTGCATCCGGGTATGGGTGCCCTTAAAGGTTAAGGCATGGACGATATGGAAAGGTAGGGTCAAAATGTGCAGGACACAAATGTCCATCCACAAAGTCTGTTCTGGGGCAATGGAGAGCCATTAAATGTGCTTGAGGACTGTGGCATGACAAGGCCTGGGCTGCTCTCGGTCTATATGAAACAGGAGCATTCAGTCACACATCCCTGTGTTGTACGTGGTGACCACGAAGTCCAGCTCTTATTGGCTTGGCTCATAGTTTTCCAAGTGGGTATAGCTGTTCCCCAAGTGAACTACACAGGGACAGCCAGGGGCTCACCCTTGTAAGCAGCTCAGTTCTATGTGGGGTTTAACTTACATTTCTTTTCTGTCGTCGTTGCTACAGTCCACCGCTGTCTGCACACTGGAAAGAAGCACAAGAGAGGGTGTGTTATACTTCTGCTGCCAGAGGCCAGGAAACTTGTTTTTTGACATTAGACATGCCAGGGGTTGAATCCCACTTCCAAACTCTGTTGCTGTGTGATCTTGGTGAAGCCACTTGCCCTCTCTGAGCTTCCTGTCTTCCTTTGTAAAATACAGCTAATAATAGGGCTCCGCTTCCAGAGTTCTGGAGCAAGAATGTGAAATAGCCCTCATCAAGCTCTCTGTGTGGTTCCTGGCAAATACGTAGTGCTAATTAAGCGGTAGCCATCATCCCCACTATTTTTTAAAGTACAACCAGCACAGCTGTTATTAATAGCATCGTTACTGCAACAAGCAAGGCATTTGCTCTCTGCTCTTTGTGAAGTTAGCACATCAGACATGGCGCACGACAGCTTCCCAGGGTATGGTGGGAAATTCCCAAACTAATTACAGCCGTAGCTACTGTTTAGGGAGAACCCTCCTCTCAACAAACACGCTACCCAGCCCGCGTGTCTCCAGTGCCGAGGCGAGGAACTGGACACCTTTGCCTGTGGTCACGCAGCTTTGAACACCAGATCTGTGGGGCCTATTAAGGTCCTGACCAGTGTGCAAATGCCTCATACAGACCAAGCCACAAACCTCAGAGACCAGCTCAGTCCTGGGCCTGGGTGGCTCTCCTCTCTGCTGGAATTTGGGTGCTTCTTTCCTCGGAAGTCCTGGTCATTTCCTCTGAGGGATGCACATGCTGCTCCTTGGCCCCTGCCCTCAAGACCTGTCACCTGCAGGGGCTTCTACTTACAGGCCCTGTCCCCTCCAGACTGCAATGTCCCTTCTGGGTCAATACGAATCTCATTCATCTGACAGTCCCAGGGTGCAGGCCAGAGCTGGGGCCAGACCAGACATCCTCAGGCTGGGCTCAGAGAGTCCAATAGAAAAGGGGTCAGTAAACTACGGCTGTGGCCAAATCCATGAATCCACCCTGCTACCTAGTGGGGATTTTTTAGTACTGGAGATTGAACTCAGGGGCACTCGACCACTGAGCCACACCCCCAGCCCTATTTTGTGTTTTATGTAGAGACAGGGTCTCACCGAGTTGCTTAGCGTCTCGCCATTGCTGAGGCTGGCTTTGAACTCGCGATCCTCCTGCCTCAGCCTCCCAAAGTCCTGGGATTACAGGCGTACGCCACCGTACCTGGCTTTATCAACCCTTTCATTAAGTGAAGAGTCTCTGGGTACAAGCTCAGTGAGGCAGGTTCGTGCCTACCTGTTTCCCTACGTCCTAACACAGAGGCATCCCTAGACTGCCCTCTGTTCAGTGGGCAAGCCAGGCCAGAAGGTCAGCGGACCTGTCCATGGTGCTGACCCATTGGGAGCACCTGGAACTGGACCCCTCCGCTCCAGACCTGTGGGCAGTGTTTCCTTCTCTCATCTGGATGCATGTGGCTTTTCTTGGGCCAAGACCTTGGGCCAAGAATTCATAAACAGGATCGACGATAAGTAACATAATTGATCCATCGTCTTCCGACATCTTCCTTTAGGGTGAGTCTTTGCCAGACAAGTGCAGTCTAAATGTAAATGCAACCTGGGAAGGTGCCTGCAGATCCACTGGCCCCATACGTCCTCAGTGACAGACACGAGTACCCCATCGTGACAGGCCAGCAGCTGGGCAGACAACAGAGACCTTGACAAGGGAAAGGAGGAAACGGGGTCTGTTTTACATGACAGCAGAGCTTCCTCTTAGAAGTGTGGGCGGCAAGGTCAGCCTGAAGACCCAAGCACGGCTCCCTCATGTCCAGTGAACATGGCAGCAAGATTCTTGACTCCTCCCAGCCCCAGTTTCCTCATCTGTCATCTGAGGGTGACAAGAACCTCAAAAAACTGCTGTGGGCGCAGTGTACGCTGAACAGGTAACCCAGTCCCTGGTGCATGGGAAGGTCACCAGAGAAGAGCCTGTTATTCAACTCATCGTTATTTCCTGTAATACCACAGCACACGTATCGGCCTGCAGCTCCGACTCCCTGTGGATCCCATGAGCTGGGCATCTGGGCTGGGGTCAAGCTCAGACAGCCAGGTGCCCTGTGTGGCCACATTTCAACATGGGCTGTCCTGCACCAGGGCCCTGCGGTGCCCCGTGGACCAGCTAAAAACCTTCTTAGATCAAAGGAGAAGTCTTCCAAGGCCTGAGCATGCTCATGACCCACGGGGGGCAAACCAGAAGGTTAAAGAGTTGCCAGAAACGGCTGTCGGTGTTCCAAGGGCCACCCCACCACGAAGAAGGAAACCTTATACTGTCTGGGTCCATCTGTGAATACGTTCACTTGGAAGTATGTCCTCAGAGGAGGCCACCATCCCCAGTTGGACCCAGATCCCTCCTTGTTCTCCAGCAGCCTGATTTTAGCCAGGTTATAAACAAATGTGTTGGAAAATGTCCAGCTTATACCTGATCCGGCCACAGAGGCTGCTTTTCCAGAACATTCATCTCCGACGGACCCAGCTAGGATTGCTGCACGGTTACCGGATTCAGAGGTCAGAGGGCATCTGTGGACCACTCCATACCCACCCAAACTCCCACTCAGAGTGACAGCCAGGGCAGCCGCTGACTGGGCTGGGAATAGAGGGGGCGGTCTGTCAGGCAGCGTAGCATGCCCCCCATGAATAGTGAGCACGCTCCAGGCCTGGGGACCCGCTCAGAGCATTCCTCCATGAATCTAAGAAGGCTGACGCCGCAGTCTAAGTTACAGCGCCTGCCCGGCCACAGGACAGCAGCCCCCCAAAGCGCTGCCGTGAACGCCGCCCGGCTTTCCGAGCACGTAGCCACGTTTGGAGCCTGGAGGGTCTGCTGCGCTCAGGCGTCATTCCCAACATGGACCAACGTGACTGCTCCTAATTTGAACAAGTATCTCAGAGAACCTCACCTCTCTGATTCTCTCTCTCCCCTCAAGTGGGGTCTGAATCCTAATTGAGAGCTCACTTTAGAGAAGTATCGCAAACCCGTCCCTCAGATCCAACTCAAACCTGTTATTTCGGGCAAGGGGACAATTTAAAACCCAGATCATTGGCACAGTGGTGCACACCTGTCATCCCAGCAGCTCTGGAGGCCGAGGCAGGAGGACCACGAGTTCAAAGCCAGCCTCAGCAAAATGAGGCCCTAAGCAACTCAGTGAGACCCTGTCTCTACATAAAACACAAAATAGGGCTGGGGATGTGGCTCAGTGGACGAGTGTCCCAAGTTCAATCCCTGGTACCAAAAAAACCCCCACAAAAACCCAGATCATTATGGAGATGCCAAATGGGGGAGAATCCAGGCTGGCACTGAAGGGGCAAAAGCTGAGGGCTCAGCTCTGCAACCTAGCAACACCCGGACTTCTTTCCATTGTTGATAATCCGTGGACTTGGACCGCCATGGCAGAGTGGCGTGTTTTGTCCGGTGTTAATCCTGTTGAAACTCTTTGGCAGGCAACTCCCCACCCTGGTTTTCCCATATGATTTGAAATCCAATGTTGGGTTTCACTCTCAAATCGACATTGAGCCTTGAGTTAGGACCAAGGGCCACTGGACTGTAGCAAATGCTCCCTGTGATCCAGCCTGGGGGTGAGGGTGCTGCACGGGCTGGGGTCTCATGCCCTGGGGGCCTATGCTTGGTTTTATGTCTCAGACTTTTCACTTTTTACTTTTTTTTTTTTTTTTGCACCAGGGATTGAACCCAGGGGTGCTTAACCATTGAGCCACATCCCCAGCTCCTTTCTATATTTTATTTAGAGACAGGGTCTCACTGAGTTGCTTAGTGCCTCCTTTTGCTGAGGCTGGCTTTGAACTCACGATCCTCCTGCCTCAGCCTCCCAAAGTGCTGGGATTACAGGTGTGCACCACTGTGCCCAGCTGTCCTCCTGTTTTTATTTGTTCACTGTATTCACACACACACACACACACACACACACACACACACACACACACACACGGGAATGCAGGCCCCGTGGAGGCAGTTCCAGTCCTGAGCTCTTCCCTGTCCCTCAGCAATTCAGCCCCACAGGCTCCAGCCACGGCGCTGAATGTTTGCTTCTGCCCGATTTTAGGGAAGCTACCGGATGCCTCCTCATCTGCCATGATGATAACAAGAAACAAGGAGAACCCCACAAGCACCCAGGAGAGGGTCTGACCTGGAACGGGTGCCTGGTAAGGATTTATCAAATGAATGAATGAACGTGAGTGAGGGGTGAGCCTCTCTGGTGCAGGAGGCAGTGCTAAGGAGTCATGTTGTTTCGCTTCTTACCACTCATCTATCCAAAAGATGAAGAGACCGAGGGTCAGAGAGATGGAATCCCTTGCCCTCCCCAGTTCGTCCCCATCTCCAACTGCAGCCGTCCTCCGCTCTGCCCTGGCATTTCCAGGCACAGCTCCTGGTGCACAGCAGTCACTTCCACACCTCACGGCCACCAAGAACCCACACGGGTCCCTTCCCACTTGAGGAACTGTGAGGCAGAGGCTGTGTGGAAGTTAGAGACTCAGCCAAGGAAAATAAGTCAGATACCCTGCAGGGAGGGAGGTTTAAGGCCCCAGAGACGGAAGAGCATGAAAGGGCAGACAGAAATCTGGAGTTGAGGCTGGACTTCTGGGTGCCTAGGGCTTGGAACCCAGAAAAGATGGAGACGCACGAGTCTCCTCCCCAGGAGGAGAGACGGGTAAGGAGGCCGAGGGGGAGGGCAGCTTCCTTCAAGGCCTGAGGAAGTCCCCTGGCGGCAGATGCTGGAGTGGTGCTCCTGAGGTCCGGGGTCTCATCCCCTGGTGACAAGTCTGCTCCCTGCTCTTCATTACAAGTTCTGCGGGGCCACCCACCCGCTGAGCACGGCGCCCCTGCCCCTTTCCATGGTCCTTCTTTTCCCTTCACCTTTTATTGTTAGGAAAGCAGCCTCTTGCTGTGTATTTGAAAAATGGCCCAAACACTTTGCCCTGGCCCAAGATCCCAGTGCCCAGAGCCACTTATGCTTCTTATCATGAATCCAAATGCTCCAGTGTTTCCATTTGCGGAGCAGCTGGCCTGGGCATCCAGCAGCCGTATCGACCAAAGGCTTTGTGAGTGCGAATGTAGGCTCTGTCGTGACACCATTAAAACTCCAAAGGAGCCGGGCACAGTGGCTCAAGCCTGTAATCCCAGCACTTAGGGAGGCTGAGGCAGGAGGATCGCGAGTTCAAAGCCAGCCTCAGCAATGGCGAGGCGCTAAGCAACTCAGTGAGACCCTGTCTCTACATAAAACCAAAAATAGGGCTGGGGATGTGGCTCAGTGGGCGAGTGCCCCTGAGTTCAGTTCCCGGTACCAGAAATGGATAAATAAATAAATGACATAACATAACATAAAATTAGGCGTTCAAAGTCTGTAACGTGTAGGAGCAAAATCTCCTAAAGTGAGCACTAGTACAACTAGGGGCGTGTGTGTGCTCGTCATGCAGGTTTTAGAAAATGCAAATAAACTTGGAGGAAAATAAATGAAGTCATAGGCAGTGTTAGAATGTGGGGTTTTGTTTGTTTGTTTGTTTCCCAGTGACACGGGGTCTCCTCGAACCGAGTTATCTGGGTCTTCCCACTGGCTACCCGAGCTGGCCGCCAGCCCTCTCTGCTCCCCGTCCCATCTCACGCCTGTACCTCAGTCAGTCCTGCCTCCACCTTCCAGGAGCAGGCAAAGCTGGGCCACGGCAGACCTGGGTTCTACCTCTGCTAAAACACTGTGTGACCTTGACCTCTGAGAGGAGGATCCTCCTAGGGACAGAAGGTGGCACTCCGAGGTCTCAGGTGTGACCACTCCGGCTGCCGGCAAACCAGCCCTGCCAGAGGGAAAGATCAAGAAGGACCGGACTCCGCTGCGGCCCCCTCGGGGCGGGGTGGTTTGCAGGCTGGCGGGAGCACATCTGCAGGCTCCTTAGCGCCACGCTCTGCAGAGAAAACCTTTCCCTGTTTCCTAGGCTGTGCCTGGAGGCTGGGACGGGGCCAGGATGTGCAGCAAGGTGGGCAGCTGGGGTAAGTGACAAGCCGAGATTCCCACAGCAGCTCCTGGGAAGAAAACGCTTTGGCCACCTTGCTGGGGTGGACAGCCTGGGACACGGCCAGCTCCCTCCAGCTGAGCACTGACCTGTGGCCTGTGGCAACTTGAGACGGAAGAGGAGACGACAGGGAGCACATTGTCTTCTCAGGAAGAAGAGAATCCCTGACCCTGACCTCGGGTGGGCTCCCTGGGCCCTAGCCCTCTGAATTGGCCTCCTGGAAGGGCATCTATAAAACAGCCTTCCTTGTTCGGCACAGACCCAGCTCACACTTGTGTGCCCCGGCGCTGTTCCCGGTGACGTTCGTCCATGAGGTCATTTAGTTTTAACAACCCCACGGGGGGTAGTGGTGGGTATAGGAAACCCCCCACCGGTAGGTCAACAATGACCGCACCTTGGTGCGTGTGGCTCATCCTAATATGATTTTGTCCACTTCGTAGGTGACGGGGTTACAGCTCCATCAGGCATCAGCTGCCCCAAGAGTCACTCTGCAGCCACATGACCTTGCCCAAAGCTCGGCAAGCTGGGCCAGGGGGACTCAAGGGTGATAAGGAGACCTGAATACCCACCGGGGTGGCACCCCGTCTGCCCATCCAAGCAAGCCAGCTACACCTCCAACCTGCAGGTGCCTTTGGGTCTCCCAGAAGTCGTGGCCCCCAAGCCCACTGAAGATGTCACAGCTCCCCGAGGTGATGCCCACCTGCTGTGTCCAGCCCCAGCTGCCCCCAACCTGTTACCTCTCTGCATCACTGTCGCTGGACGCCACCTCTTCCAGGGCTGCCTGCAGGTCGGCGATCCTCCGGATGGACGTCTCCAGGTCTGTCTGGAGGGTCTGCCTCACGGCTGCAAGCTCCTCCACGTACGTCTCCTGGGGACACAGAACACAAGCCCACGTTGGCCTTGAGCAAGAGCCCACCCACTCCTGAGCTCTCAGGGTCACGCAGCCCCTGTAAGAGGCAAATACCAGGGGGCTCCAACTGCAAATGCACCTGTGGGACCTCAGAGGATGCTCCATGCTGGACAGAAGGGGGATGGATATTTGGGGGTCTCCAGGCATGGCCTAGGGACGGATCTGGTGCAGCAGGTTGAAGGGCAGCACAGGGACGGTGTCCTTGCCCCTCTGTCATCTGAACGCCCCCACCTTTCTGTCCTGAGCAGCAGCAAAAGCCAAGATCGAAAACCCAGCAGAGCAGGCAAACAGGGCTGGCATGTGTGGAGGGCCTTCTGTGGCCAGCATGGTGTGCAGTGCACCTGCCCTCGCTCCTCACTCCCAGCAGGTGGGTCATGATCATTGCTTCCACTTCACAGATGGAAACCAAGGCCTCGAGACGTGAGGCCTTAACGCAGTGCTGGGATTTGAGCTTGGTTCATCACTTAGTGCTCATTCTCCATGCTCAGTACTCTCTGGCACAGGCCTAATCAGATTGTGTTCTGACTCTTTGGAGAACCTCTGATTTTCTCCAACAGCCTATTTCTTCACTCCCCTTTAATGCCATGACCTGCAACAGAGGGTGATCCTGCCTCATTGGGGACATTTGGCAGTGTCCCAACTTGGGGAGGGAGTGGGTGCTGCTGGCCTGGAGTGAGTAAAGGCCAGGGAGGCCTGGGCGGCCCAAATGTCACCAGTGCTGGGCCTCGAACCCCGGGCTAAACCCCGAATCCAGCTTCTGGAAACGAGTCCCGTGGAGGACGAGACAAAAGATGGAGCCAAGCTCTGACCCCGGGAGCGGTGCCCTTGATCCAGGGAGCAGCTGAGAGCCATCGCCACCGGCCAGAGGCAATGGTCGGGGAGGCCGCAGGGGGTCCCTCTGGTGCCATGAGGCAGACTTTAACATGCACAGTGAGCGTCGCGGTGAAGGGAAGGCTTCTGGGAAATAAGGTGAGGCAAACAGAACAGATCAGAGGAACAGATCAGATCAAACAGAACAGATCCAGCCCCATCCATGCCCATCACACGCACGTGCGCACACTGAGGAAATGTAAAGTTTGCTTTTGCACCAGTGTGTAAAGGCACACACAGCCCCAATGATGAGAGTGTGCAGGGGGAGTGGGGGATGACGATTCACAGTCACAGTTAAGTGCGATTCCCAGCTGCCCACTGAACTCATTCGCTGTGTGACCCCGAGCGGCTCTCCGCCCTCTCTGGGCCTGGGATCAGTTTTCTTTCTCCTTTTGATGAGGGAACTGAGCCCAGAAGGGTCACTCGGGGAAGGTAAGGAGCAGAGCTGGGATTGAACATTCACCTTTGGGGCTCTCGGGCCGGCGACCTCCCGGAGGCTCTGCGTACACCCCAAAGGAAGCCAGGGAGAACGCAGGCTGCTCCCGACTACAGGGAACTCTCAGCTCTCCTTGGCACATCGGCAAGTCCCAGGGCCGGGCTGCTGAGAAGAGGGGGGCTTGGAGGGAAGCTGAGGTGGCCCGAGGGGCTGGCGGTCCCTTCCCAGCTCTGCTTGGTGAACCTTGCTCCTGTCACGCAATAGCCACAAAGGTTTGAAGTTCAACCCTGGTAAACAGAGGAGAGGGACCGAGACAGGCGCTGTCTCAGGAGTGGATGGGCAGGGACTAAGCAGGCGGGCAGAGGAAATGGGGACCTGAAATGAGTCAAAGCCATAATCTCGACAATGAAAAATTCACCCCGGAGTTGGGCTGCTTGGGTTCCAGTTCCACCTCTGTGGCTCAATGCTGTGTGACCTTTGGCAAGTTACTCAACCTCTCTGACCCTCTGTTGTCTCATTGGTAAGAAAAGGGCAGTAGTCATCCCTCCTTCAAGGGGCTATGGTGGGGAGTAAATGGACTTGGCCCAATGGGAAGGCTCAGTGAATGGTGGCATTGCTACATTGAGTTCTCAGAGGAGGGTGAGGAGACTCAGACAGGGCCATATCATCCTTATGTCATGGAGGAGACTTGCCAAGGTCACACAGCAAGTAACAAGCATGGAACACAGGACTGTGGCTCCAAAGTCCTGCAAAGAAGAGACCGGGGTGCGAACTAAGGGTAGCCGGGACCGAGGGAGGAAGCTGAGAACCAGAGAGCCATCCACAGGCCAGGGTGCAGGGACCTGGGACCTGCCACTGGTGCCTACCCTCCACGTGGCCCCTAGCCCTCTGCTCCCCTCCCTCACTGGCCAGGGCTGCATCAGACTCAGCGGGAATGCACCAAGGAGGGACCTGGGAGTCCAGCAACTTGTGTAATCAGCAATCAGCAAATCCCACCTGCTTCAACTTGAGAGCCAAGCAGGGGCTGCTGATTGCAGAGACCAGGTCATTAAGCTGCAGGATGCAGCGGCCTCCCCGGAGCAGACTACACAAAGCCCTGCCAAGACCCCTCGAGAGACGGGGAGGAGGGCACGCCAGGAGAAGGAGCCACATGGAAGGCCCCGCCTCTCGGGCAGTCCGGAAGTCCAGCCGTCTTCCACCCGCATGCAACCCAAAGTGGACCCCACGGGGTTGCCCACCAGACTAACAATGCTCAGGGCTGCTCCTTGTAATTGAAGGTGATGTTCTGAGGTCAGATGCCTTTTCTGTTGTTTTCTCTTTAGACACAGATCGTGGAGAAGTTCAGGAGGTGGAGAGAAATTAAGATATGACACGGTTTAGACAATTAATTAGAAGCACAGCAGAAGCTCACAAAGACAGGCCATGTGCCCAGACTAGTATAGCACTGCCGTGTGGTGATGTTTACGCCACATCGACACACAGCACACATCCAGGCTAGTATGTGTTATGTATCCGCCTAACTCTTCATTTCAAACACGTGTGCATTCCATGAACGTTTATTGAGCACCTACTATGTGCAGGCTCTGCTCTAGGCACAGCCAATGCAAAGTTCTGACTGGCATGGAGCTTCCGTTGCTGCAGGGACCTAATCTACCATGATCCTGTGGTGTCTGGTACGTAGCAGGCACCCATCTGGGTCTCGGAATGGAATGAGTGCTGGTCATGTGAGATTGCTGGTGGAGAAGGAAAGAAGGACACTGTCGCTGCTGGGTGACACGTGACGTACATCATGCGTGCAGAGACGGAAACCACAGCGAGACGTACGCAGATGCAATGTGTGCCCGCTGCCCCGCCCCGTGCATGGCTTAAGACACCCACGATCCCCTGCTGAACCTCCAGGCTGCTCCCCAGAAGCACGTGGCATGGAGATGGCCGTGCAGCTTATATGATAATTAATGACTGCAATTAAGCGCGTCTCCTCTCATGATGTTCAATTAGAGGCTAATATTTAGAACCGTTGTCTGTTGTTTGTTCTCTCTGCCCTGAGCATTTCCATCTCCAGAGGCCGGCTCCTGTCTGCAGAGCACAGGACTCTCGCAGGTCAGTGTCTGTGGCCCTGGGAGTCGCCCCCCTCCCACCCCACCAGGCTCTCAAAGTGAATTTCACCTGCGCCGCGTTATTTACACTACGGATCAACCGATCTCAGAGGCACACGGCCCCTGGTGGAAAGCCATTGTGATTTTCTTCTGATTCATTAAAGACAAACAGAACCTCCACGTTACATGCGAACGCGTGTGCGTACGTGCTTATACAGATGCGCAAGCGTCCCCAGTGTCTGACACCCACCTTACTCAATAAACACGAAGCGCCCGTTCATTAGCGTCTGCGTCATCGGCAATCGGCGATCCCTTCCTCCTTCAACTCAAACACCACATGGACTTGAATTTCACCCAGCCTAAAGCACCCGCCCGCCCCCACACCCCGATCAAAACACATTGAGTCTTTTCACCTGCTCAAGAAATACTGAACATACACAATATTGTAGAATTAATAAAAGAATAAATGAATGTGCCTATTTATACCCACAGACAGGTGCTTTGCTACAGAATTCATTTTATTATCAGGGAGTTAAACATACAGGGTTTCGTTCTTCTCTGAGACTACAGCGCACTATCCCTGTGTCCACCTGCTCCGGGCCGAGAGGCATCTCGGTCCCTCACTGTCCCCATCACACGGATGAGCAGGCTGAGGCTCAGGGAGCTAAGTCCCCGTCCCTCTGCTCCTGCTTCCTCCAAGGACGCCTGCATCTCTGGAGGTGCCGGAGTCTTGCCGGAAAGAAAGTTCCTAAGGAGCTGCCTCCTTCAGATTGCCCGAGGGTCACTGCCTGGGAGAAAAGAGGCTGGTGGGCAAAATCAAAGCCCCATGAATGGTGTCCTGGCGGGGGCGCCAAAGCCACCTGGCAATGGAATGCATGAGACCCAGGACACAGCCTTCAGTCCCATCTGGAGAAAGGGAGGAGCTGGAGTGGCCCTCAGAAACCCCGAAAGGTAAGATTGAAACAGCCCAGGAGCAAGGCCTGGGGCTCAGTGGTCATTGCTCTGTGAGGTCCTTTCTCCATAATCGTCCTGCCAATTCACTGTTTTATTCTAGTTTTATGATCTTATAATAGACACAGAGAGACTCATCAAAGATCCTGTTGGAGTCCAGTTTCTGCTGCTGTAAGAGAACACCTGAGACTGGGTAATTTATATGGAAAAGAAGTTTATTTTGGCTCAGGGTCTAGAAGTCCACAAGTGCAGCACAACATCTGCTTGGCTTCTGAAGAGGGCATGTGCTGCTCCCGCTTAATGTATGACAGAAAGATGGAAAATCAGAAAGGGAGAGGGCGTGTGGGCAGAGCAGGACAGGTTCAAAGGAGCAAGGGGAGGGGCCAGATGCTTTGTGACAACCCTCTATCTATCTATCTATCTATCTATCTATCTATCTATCTATCTAAGTATTGATACCAGGGATGAAACCCAGGAATGCTCTACCCCTGAGCCATATCCCCAGCCCTTTTTAATTTTTTGACAGGGTCTTGCTAAGTTGCTTAGCATCTCTCTAAATTGCTGAGGCTGGCCTCTAGCTTGTGGTCCTCCTGCCTCAGCCTCCCAAGTCACTGGGATTACAAGCGTGCACCACCACGCCCAGCCTGACAACCCACTCTTAAGGTAACCAATAAGGTCCCTCAAGGGGATGAGTTCATTTCCACAAGAAAAACATCAATCACTCCTAAAGACCTCATCACCTCTTGAAGGTCCCATCACCTCTCTGCACCATGACCTTGGGCTCTCACCCTTGATAGGAGTTTTGGTGGGGACAAGCCAGATTTAAACCTTGACAGAGCTCAAAGACACATAGCTAGAGAGTGGCAGGTCAAGCTGAGGCCTTTGAATTTTCTACCGCCCCTTCTTCACCAATGGCGGACATGTTTCATGAACCCTGCTCAGACCCAGGCAATCCGGGGTCAGAGTCTAGTCCCTGAACTGCCAAGTTCAGTACTTTGAACTTGCTGCCTGGAGCTTCATCTGCCAACATCGACTGGAACACCCAACTCCGCCATGCCTGGGATGATTTCCATCTTCCCGGGAATGCCTTCCACTTCCTCAGAGACTATAAAGATGGTCCCCCACTTACTTTTATCCTGCTGCCAAGCCAACACAATGCTGTGGGAAACCGCGCTTCCCATTTTGAATTTGGATCTTTTCCAAAACATCCTCTCTCATGATGCTGGCCAGCTCCCAGGGGCTCCACGGTCACAAGTGGAGATGGCCAGCGAGTACCCTCCAGCAAGCCGTGCAGCTGAGCTACGGGCTCAGGTGGAAGCTGGATACGATGAATTTTTGACTTATGATGTTTTTGACTTACAATGGGTGTATTGGGATGGGACCCCATATTAAGTCAAGAAACATCTGTATTTGCTGGTTGTTTGGGGATTTATTTCTCCTTGATGAGGACTCAGAAACCACATGAAGCAATCACCCTTACAAGCTGACCCTGAACTTGTGCACCGTTGGCTTGAGAATGGATGAGATAAGAATGGATGAGCCCGAAAGCAACCGCGGGGATTGTGGAAGGCCACCAGACCTTTCTTAGTTTCAGTTCCTCTCCAGTTGAGGTGACAGTGTTATTCCCTGACAATAGTCACAGCAAGGAACAAAAGAAGCCATGCAAAATCACACACAGCCGGCGTGCCTGACTCAGCGGCCCGCTCTCAGTACATAGAGAATGTTCCCGTTCCTCCTTTCTAAGCAAATTCGGAAACTATGAAGCCTACAAGAATTGTATCATGAGAATGACCTCGTTTTCCAGAAAATGAAGCCTCAGCATCTCATACTTCTCTGTGGAAGCTGAAAGGATTTTACTCAATGCCTAAGAGCCAGGTCAGCCAGGGCAACAGGAAGCGCTTCAGGACTTTCAACCCAAGGAATTTAATACAGGCACTTGGTCACCCAGATGGAGAAGCAGGGTCATCGCAGGGATTCAGAGAAACTGCCCTTGTTAAAAGCAGTGACTCTTCACTGAGGCCTGCAGATGCCCCGTGGGTCACGGCAGGATAAGGCTTGGCATCTCTGCCTTCCTTTGGCATCTGTTATTATCTTCAACTGTGTGACCTGCTCAGCTCGGCACGTAGACATGTTAGTCATTTAAGGAGTGTCCCTCTAGAAACTAGTAACACCAGGTTTATCAGCCCTCAGCTGACTTAGCCTGTCTCATCCTCCTTCAGGACTTGCAGGGACAGTCGACTGTTAGCTTTTACAGTGTCCTGTTGTGGAGCCCCGGAGCTGTGCCTAGAGGTCTTTGGTACAGCTGGACTCGCTGACTTTCATCAGCTGAATCTCTCAGAAGGTAAGCAACCCCGCCAATGTCATTTCCTGCCAATGTCCAGCAGAGCAGCAGTGGAGGGATAAGAAGGAACCTGAGAATAAACATGCAAACAACGTGTCCAGAGCACAAAAGCACCTGGGATCACGCCAGGTGTCCTTCTTGAGGATGCACGGTGATATTTCAGTTTATAAGCACCCGTCACACTGTTCACTGAGAAGATTTGCACACCCTCCATGTATGTATTTGGAGGAAGAAATTATGAGACTTCCAGAATTATGATTTTCAAGCACCATGCAATCAGGAGACAAATTACAAATCTCTACCCCGTATTAGTTATCGATTCCTGCCTAACAAATTACTTCCACACCTCGTGCTTTGAAATGTCAAATATTTATTCCCTCTGGTGATTTTCTTTTCTTTTTTGAGGGAGTTACTGAAGATTGAACTCAGGGGTACTCAGCCACTGAGCTACATCCCCAGCCCTATTTTGTATTTTATTTAGAGACAGGGTCTCACTGAGTTGCTTAGTACCTTGCTGTTGCTGAGGCTGCTTTGAACTCGCAATCCTCCTGCCTCAGCCTCCTGCCTCTGGGATTACAGGTGTATGCCACCATGCCTGGCCTCTCTGGTGGTTTTATTAGTTGGGTAGTTCTAGTTGAATAAAGGCCTCTTAAGGATGTTGACTCAGGAACATGGAAAACTGTCACCCCACATGGCAAAAGGTGTGCAGACATGATAAAGTACCCCAAGGGAGGGAAATAATCCTGGATTTTCCAGGTAGACCCTAAATGCAATCACAAGGGTCCTTACAAGAGGGAGGTGGAGGGTCCATGGTGATGGAAGTAGAGATTGGAGAAACAGCCAGGAGCTGAGAAAGGCCAGCTTTCTAGAAGCTGGAAGAAGCAAGGAATGGATCATCCCCTGGGCCTCCAGAGGCTTACCTCTTGATTCTTAACCCTCTAAGACACATTTGGGACTTTTGACCTCTATAACTGTGAAAGAATCCATTTCTGTTATTTTAAGCTCCTGTGTGATTATCTGTTGCAGGACCAGTAGGAAACTCACAGGATCCCTGGTGGTGATGGCTGAGACTGGGGGTCTCCTTTCTAGAGAGACCATGGCTGCTGGCTGGAGGGCTCAGTTCTCTGCCTCAGGGGACCTCCACGGCGCTGCTTGAGCATCCTCATGACATGGTGGGTGGTCTTCCCCAGAGCCAGGGATCCAAGAGAGAACCAAGCAGAAGTCAGATGTCTGTTTCATAAACTGATCTCAGAAAGGATGGACTGTTCCTACTGACATAATCTACAGGTCCCACAGACCAACCTGGAAATCACCTAAGAGATCATTGGGAACCACGTTGGAGGCTGGAGACCACGGGAACATCCATTCTTCACATTTAGACCCCTCACTATGGACCCCTCACCCATAAAGGAAAAACTCCATAGTACCCTGAATGTTACCCCGTTTCTAGGACCACATTTCCGGTTGCATTATGTTCCCAGAACAAATAGGTTAAAATCCTCATCCCTCCCTCATACCTCAGGATGGAACTGTATCTGGTCTTTACAGAGGTAACTAAGTTAAAATGGAGTCACTAGAATGGACCCTAGTCCACTATGACGGGTATCTTTAGAGGAAGTGGGGATTTTGACACTGAGATATACATAGGCAGAAAACCTTTGGAGAAACAGTGTCAGGTGGATCCTGGGGGTTGGGGTGACGGATCTACAAGCCGAGGAACACAGAGATTGCTGGCAAATCACCAGAGGCCAGGTGTCAGCCATGGCCGGGGACATTTCTTCCCCTGAGCTTTCAAATAAAGCTAGCCTGGCAGCCATCTTGATTTTTGGACTCTGGCCTCCAAAAGGGAGAGACAATACACTTCTGTTATTTTTAAGTCGTCTAGTTTGTGGAGCTTCATTATAACAGCTGGAGAATATTAGAACAACACCACATGTTCTTCTCTGTGTCTTTGAAACTCCATGGTCTTACTTTTTTAAAAAAATTTTCTATTAGAGTCCACAAAGTGAGATTCAAAATAAAAAACCTTAAAATTCACCCCAAAGTCAGTTACTTGGGGACAACCATTCTTTTTTTATTCTACTTAGGTATACATGACAGCAGAATGCATTTTGATTCATTATACAAAAATGGAGCATAATTTTTCATTTCTCTGGTGGTAAGTCATGCAGAGTTGCACCATATGTGCAGTCATACATGTACCCAGGACAATGGTGTCCATCTCATTCCACCATCTTTCCTGCCCCCATGTCCCCTTCCCTTCCTACCCTCCCCTTTGACTAAAGTTCCTCCATTCTTCCCATGTCCTCTCCTCCATTATGGATCAGCATCCACTTATCAGAGAGAACATTTGGCCTTTGGTATTTTGGGGTTGGCTTACTTTGCTTAGAATGATGTTCTCCAACTCCATCCATTTACCTGCAAATGCCATAAATTTATTCTTTTTTTATTGCTGAGTAATATTCCATTGTGTATATATACCACAGTTTCTTTATCCATTCATCTATTGAAGGGCATCTAGGTTGGTTCCACAGTTTAGCTATTGTGAATGGAACTGCTATTAACATTGAAGTGGCTGCATCACTGTAGTTTGCTGTTTTTAAGTCCTTTAGGTATAGATGGAGGAGGGGGATGGCTGAGTCAAATGGTGGTTCCATTCCAAATTTCCTAAGGAATTTCCATACTGCTTTCCAGATTGGTTGCACCAATTTGCAGGGCGACAACCACTCTTAATGAATATGTTGGTGTATTTCCACCCAGCATTCATTTCCACTATGTGTACAGATATAGCTATTTGACCCACACTCAGGAAAAATGGTTTTCTGTTAAAGACAGAATGGCCTTATTTCTGCAGACAAGCAGGGACCCTGCACCACCCAACCCACCCCTCCTGCCTCATTAGGTTGAGGCAGAAGGAAGCGCTTGGGGCTCCGGCATCTGCTGGCCGTCTTCCTCTCCCTTCTTAGATTTCAAGCTGATTATTTAAAAACGCCCCAGCTGTTGCCTGAAGCCCTTCATAGCTTCCTGGGAAGTTAGCAGGGAGGCACCCTGAGTTCTTCAAAATCTAGGCGGTCAAGATCTTGTCAACCATCCTACGGGCATTCACACACTCCACGCACACCTGTGTACCTGGGGCCAAAACTGAGGCTTAAAGCAGGAAGCCACCTGGTCAAGGAGCATCAGAGAAAGAACTAGGACTCCCTCCACCAGCACGACTGGTATGTTCAGTCCTGGGCTACACCCCCAGCCCTTTTTATTTTTATTTTGAAACAAGGTCTCACTAAATTGCTGAGGCCGGCCTTGAACTTGTGATCCTCCTGCCTCAGCCTCCCAAGTAGCTGGGGTTACAGGCATGCACCACTGCACCTCGCTCTTTTCACCCACATTTGACGTACTGCTCCTGCGTGAACACTGACTCCAGCTACTTATGCAACAAAGCCTGAGGCTCTGAGGGTGAGGAGGGCTCTTTGTACTTGATTCTGGGGGTCTCACGTCTCCCCTGCTGGGTGGGGAGGTGAGAAGGGCACAGCCTCTTGAGGACTCTCACCAGAAAGGGGAATGTGGCTGAGGGTTTTCAGGCCATTAGTGGGATGGGGATGGGGGAAAGGAGGGGATTTCAAGACACCAATGAATGACCCACTGCCCTGGGTCTCTGAGTCGCAGGGTTTGCATATTAAACCCAGCACCTCGGCCATTTCCTTCAGGACTCAAACTAGTCCCAGTTCTAACGAGACACCCTGACCTGGGGGGTCCTCCAAACCCCTCAACCCCCAACTGCCCAGTCACCCAGCCACTCACTTCCTGATAAGAGAAAAAAAAAAAAAAGGCCTTTCATTTTTCTGCTCAAACACAAAGATGACATATCTGTGCCACCCAATTTTCCTGGCAGGGGAGTAATTATATCAATATAATTAAGTCTCAAATGTAAAAATGATCTGTACCACATATACCGACAGATGCTTCCCATATCAGAGGGCCATTGTTCCAGCCAGTAATTATCAGGCCGCCTTTGACACGTCTTATTTCAATTTAAATGGAAATGCAGTTTGCATTTCCTCTCAGCCCCTGTGATGGCAGGAATAGGAAAGTAGACTTCGAAACTTCTCCAGTGGATGCTGGGTTTTGAATTCAGAGAACTTCAGGATGAGAACGATTTCTCACGGGTCCCTTCTCTGGGCCTTGGGGACTCTGTAGCATCAGTACGTGGGGCTCATCTCTGGTCTCTCGCTTCCTAGTCTCTTATCATGAGTTGAGCTTTCCTTACCATCTCCTAGAGGTTCTCCACCCAGCCTGATCTCCATCCGTAGGGCACAAGCATCCAAGGACCAAATTCTCGTCTGACCATTGACACTCCCCAGCTCAAAACCCCTCTGTGGCTCCTCATTTCCTACAGTCCAAACTCTGTGGCTTAGCATACCAAGCCCTTCACAGTCAGCCTCCCAACTCACCCGCCCACCTTCCAAGGTTCTTCTCTTCCAACTGCCCACGCCCTGTACCCCACCCATCAGTCTCCGCCAGCTCCCAACCCTGCCATGAACGTCAAGTCCCTGTGCTTTTCCAACTATTATCTGGAATGCTCTTTCCCGCCTGACCCTTGGTCTCACTGGCAAACTCCTATTCATCCTACAAGACCCACTCTATAATCACCCTCTCTGGCTCCCTTGCATAGAATTTGGCCCTATTACCTCAGTGCCCCCAGATCTGCACCAGCCAGGGGATGAGCGTCTACCCACTGGGCTGACATTATTTTCCACTGTGTAATTTCCTGTTACACTGAGCTCCTCAGGAGCAAGGCTGTACTCAGCCATCCACGCCACATGCCTACAGCAATACCTGGAACTTCATATTTCAGCTTGAAATTCTTCCAGATTCTTCTAAACTCACTTGTGTGCAGCATACAGCAGGCCTTACAAGTGTGGGCCTCCCCCTCCCAGAGACCCGGGCGCGCAGCCCAGCTCCACCGCTAACCGTGGGGCCCAGGCGTGGCCTGCTTCTTACCTGACCTCGGTCTTCTCACCTGCAGAATGGGTGCCATGACAGTGTCTCCATGCTGCAGAGTCAGCGGTGGAAAATTTCCCGAGGTGCTGCCTTGGAATGGAGCAAGTGCTCCCCAAACACCAGCCCTCCTTCCCATTCGGGAGGCCCTGGGGTGGCAGCTTGCAAATGGGGTGAATTTGGGGGCCTCCTCTGGGTTGGCACTTCTCACTGTCACCCCTCTCCCCTGGGACTGTCCACTCAGGTCCCTGTTGCACTCAGCCTCACCCCAGTGATAACACTATTTTAATACGTTCACTCGGTCCCCCAAATCCTTCTTGTCCTTTCTGTACCCGAAGTCATGCTGTGTCCTGCTCCCTCACTGCCGGGCCACAGGCCATGAGAACACACCCAAGAATCAGAAAAAACCAACACTGCCATGTGCCAGGCCCCGGGTCACAGTCGGCACCCACAGACAGAGGCTCCTGGACCTATGCCCAGGTCCCCTCCCAGCAAACCCATCGTAAGTCGAAAATATCGCACGCTGGAAAAGTGTGGGAGACACCTGACCGCAGAACATCACAGCTGAGCTGCCCAGAGCCACAGTGTCCCATGTCCCCTTGTGATCACGGGGCCACTGGGAGCCTCAGCCTGCCACAGAGAGAGGATGGCACTGTACGTGGTGAGCCCAAGAAAGCACCAAATTCAAAATTCAAGGCGAAGCTTCTGCTGAATGTGCCACGATCTCACGCCATCACACCGGCAAACAAAATGTCCAGTAGTTATAAGCTGGGGACTGTCGGTACGCAAGTCCACCCCAGGAGGGACTTGATGGGGGCTGGCGGACGCACCTGCACACCCAGGAGTCCCAGGATCTCCCCTCGAATAGACCAAAACACTCAAGGGCTAGAAATCCACACGCATCCGCCACGCTCCCCTGCACCCAGGAGCACATCCTGGGGTCCGTCCCCTCCTCTCCACAGCAGGTGTCCCTTCCTCTCCTGCCTTTAGTGCTGAGTGCCGGGAGGCTCAAGCAGGTGCCTGGTGAACTGTGAAGAGCTGGCTGCACAGCCAGGCTCCCGGTAGCCAGGACGACACAGGAGTGCAATGTGTCACCCGCCATGTGTCTGGGGTGATGCTGGCCCCCACACAGCTGCGGGAGCGACTGCGCTATGCCACCCAGGTCTGGGCAGGTACACGCTACCAGGTTGGAACAAGGAAGAAATCACCTGACACGTGACTGCACATCACGTAGCTTCCTGACTCTTTTCGACAACAGGAGCTCCACCAGCGTCCCGGCAAGCCAGTCATCGTTGGTGATGGTGGTGGGGAGAGCCAGACCCACCCTCCTCAACAGTCGTGGATGATGACATGTGTCCCCCCAGGAGGAGATCAGGGAGGACACAGAACCAGCTACTGGCGTTGGGGATCAATGCCAGATTCCAATCACCCCCAGGCTTGGACCAGAGACAGTGCCCTGTCGCTGAGAAAGGGGAAGGAGGTGAGGTCAACCATCACAAGAAACAGCTCACAGACGGCAGCAGAAGCCTCACAAGACGCGGGCACCTAGCACGCAGCAGGGCCTGACAGTGGGCAAGAACGAGACGGTGATTTCTGGACCTGCGGGGCTTCGGTCTCTGAGGTGAGAGGATGTCACAGTTTCCACCACCATCGCCACATCTCCACCTGTGGACTGCCACGTGGACTTTTTTTGAAAGTGGAGACTCTCATTGATTCGTGGGCACTTTTTGGTGGGATTGGTTCAAATGCCTATTGATTCCTCTAATTCAAGGACACTTAGTGGCCTCCAGAGAGAGGTTTGGGGTGGATTTTTATTTCCTGGACCAAATGATATTGAATTGGAGAGTGAGGTTTCTCAACCTTGATGTTAGGGGCGCCGGGGACCAGATCATTCTGTGCTGGGGGCGGCAGGGAGATCTGCCCCGGGCATCTCAGAATGTGAAGGATTCCTGGCCTCTCCCCACCAGACACCAGCAGCGCCCCTGCCCCTAAGGCATGCTAACCCCCAAATGCCTCCTGATGTTCACAGGTGGGGGGCAAAACCACCCTCAGTTGAGCGCCAGGCTAAAGGCATAAGAGGAGGTGGCGGTCTTTATTTTAGAAACGACACACACTCTGGAGTCAGACGGTTGTGAATTCTCATCCCAGACCAGCCTGCGGTGTGACCACATCTGCAGAATACAAACCTCCCCCTCCGTGGCGAAGAGGGTCTGGAATAAGGAGAAAGGACGACAGGGGACCAACTGCGCTCAGTGGGGCCCCTGATCTACCATTTGTTAGAAATGCAGACCCTCTGTCCTGCACCTGCTGAGACAGAACCTGGACCACACCCCAGGTGATCTGCATACCGGGGATGGTGAGAATCACCTGCACATCCATCATGGAGAGGAGCAGACGCTTTGGAGTCCAAGGGGGGCTGATCACACTTCCTGGTGCCAATAATCCTCCCGGGCCATCTGGCCTTGGGGGAGGGACTTCACCTCTTGGAAGCCTCTCTGTCCGACTGTATGAAATACAGACAGAAAATAGTACCTTGACCATAGGGTCGAAAGTGTAGGCTTAATTAGGTGGTGCACGCGGGCACCTGTGAGCACAGGCATGGACGGTCCCTGTGGGTTCTCAGACTGCTCCCTCTCCTCCTCCCAGATGCCTCCCGGTCCAAGACATTAGGATGCCAGGCTCACAGCAGCGGAACATAAAGACGTCGAAGCCACCTCCATGTACTTTTGTGATCTTCTTTTTGATGGAGTCTTACATTAGAACAGCCACTCGGCCACTCACGGTCCATTTATCCATTTATTGACTCAGCGGGAAAGAGAAACAACTGCTAAGCGGTGCACGCTCTCTCTCTCCCTCATTCCCCCTACATCTCAAGGTTATGGCCCAGGCGTGCGTGCCTCTCGGATGAACAGCCTCATCAAATTCGCCTCGCAGCTGGGGCGCGCGGGCTCATGCGGGTTCTCAATCTTGCCCGCCCAGGACCACTTCCCAGGCCTGGTGGAGGAGTCTGGCTCTCCAGGTAAATCAGCACTCTGGAAGCCAGTGCTGACTCTGAGGGCCTTTAGCTCTGGGATACGGCTCTTCTACTTTGTCCCTGTGCCAGGGACCACTTTAACTACTGTTTCTAGGGGACCCCCTTTCTCCTTGTTTCCTCTCTGGAGGCCAGAGGCTATCCTGGGAGAGACAGTGCCTGATCCGAGCAAAACTGTCCTTAAGCTGATTCCCACATTTGAATGGGACCCTTTGGAACTGCTAGAGATGGAGGAAATACGGAGACAGGGCTTCACATTTCCCATGCAAATCCAAGCGCTAGATGGGGATCTTTTTGGTTTTATGTTTTGATAGGATGGTATACTACAGTCCCTGGGTCAAACCTGGCCCCTGCCTGATTTAATCAGGTTTTATTGGAACACAACTACTCACTTACGTGTTACCTATGCTATTTCCATGCTTTAACAGAAGAGTTAAGAGGTTGAGAGAAGCCGGGCGCGGTGGCGCACACCTGTAATCCCAGCACTTAGGGAGGCTGAGACAGGAGGATCGCGAGCTCAAAGCCAGTCTCAGCAACAGCGAGGCGCTAAGCAACTCAGTGAGACCCTGTCTCTACATAAAACACAAAATAGGGCTGGGGATGCGGCTCAGTGGTCAAGTGCCCCTGAGTTCAATCCCTGGTACCAAAACAAAAACAAAAACAAAAAAAGAGGCTGAGAGAGAGAGAGAGAGACTCCATGGTCTACAAAACTTGAAATATTTACTATCTGGTTCTTTGTAGGAAAAATTACTAGTCCCCATTCCAAAATTCTAAAGTTCCAAAATTCTACAACAATGGGCATTTACAATTCTAGAAAGTATGGATTTCAGCCTGGCGCAGCGGCACATACCTGTAATCCCAGGGCCTGGGGATGTTAAGGAGGGAGGATCACAAGTTCAAAGCCAGCCTCAGCAACAGTGAGGTGCTTGAGCAACTCAGTGAGACCCTGTCTCTACATAAAACATAATGGGCTGGGGATGTGGCTCAGTGGTCAAGTGCCCCTGAGTTCAATCCGTAGTACCTCCCCCGCCACCCTCCAAAAAAGAAAGTATGTATGTCAACATTCCATACTTCTATTAGGTTGAGCCACAGGAATTCAAATAAATCCAACCATATTTGACCCACATAAACATCAATTTCATAGGACTCAGCTTAATAGTTTACTACTTTGTGTGTCTAAATGATTTAAGATTCTCTCATTCCTAAGATTTTCTGGTTTGGGGATTCAAAGGCCTTATAGGTCAAAATTCTAGGACGGGATCATCCCAAATGCTAAGATTCATGGGTCTAAATATTGTGGATAACTAGGAGATGCTGCTATGTGAGAGGCAAAGGCATCAAAGTTAATCAGCAGACATAAATGAGTTTAGCTCAAAAATTAATTTCCCCCCAAAATGCAGACTGTTGGTACCTGATGGATGAAATACAGCTAGGAGGTGACAATATTTCCATCCTTACTCCCCCCCCACAAGACTAAGGCACAATTGGGATCTGACCCAAAGGAACTGAGGGACCAAATAAGGCTCAGCTGAGAACATACTGGTTGCTCCAAAAACAGGCCACCCTCTTTAGGGCCACGATACGATGATGAGAAAAGCCATATGGGAGAAAGGAAGGAACCAGAAATGAAGTGGTGCGTGGTTTAGCCAGCTCTGCCCTGGGGAGAAGTCTGGGAGGGGACTGGCACTGTGCCTGCTGGAGGCTACACCTGTGGTCCAATATGGTGGCCACCTGTGGCTACAGAGCACCTGGTGTGTGGTCAGTGCCAATGAGGGACTGAATTCCAAATTTTATTTCATTTTATTCAATTTCAATTTAAAAAGCCCTATGAGGATAATGGCTACATCAAAAAACACCAGCCTGGGGTATTCACATAGGGCAGAGTGAGATGGAAGACAATCTAGGGAAGCCATTGTGTTTTACCTGTTCCATCTCCTCCTATCACCCCAGGGGAGAGAACCAGAAGAACTCCAAGCTAAGAACCATTCTGAACCAGCTGTTATTGTTTTATGTTCTAAAGACCCAAAGGACATGAGAGGACAAGACTAACACCATCTTAGAGCTAGGGCCTGTTGTTCCCCAAACTCCCAGCTGAATACCAAAGACCTCCATCCTGCTCCTGGAAAATTGCAAAATTCTTTACGGTGCTCTGCTCTGGCGCCAGCAAGTCGTTTCACAACTTAGGGCCAGCCAGTCAGAATGTCCAACACTAACCCCTTGTTAATCATACCTATCTGCCTAAAGGTCAGCTGACCTCACACTGACCTCTCTTACCCTTTACCCAATCCTATAGTGCCAAGACTGGAATTCCCCTGCACCCGCTGTCATATACCCAATCCTGTAACGCCAAGGTATGTACTCCCCTGCTTGAAGTTGAAACCCATAAAAATCCCTGCTTCCCTAGACTCAGGGCCACACCTCCCTACCCGCTGCATTGGTGAAGGTGTGCGGTCCCTGCTCGAGCTTGCAATAAAAGACCCCTTTGTGATTGCATGGGAATTGGACTCCTGGTGGTCTCTGGTGGTCTCGTGAGCTTGGGCATCACAGACAGATGTGGCCAGGAATACACTACCAATGGATACCGACAGGAGGCACATCCCGCCCCCTTTTTGAGAGCAAGTTTTCAGTTTCAAGTACACAAAGGTGTCATGGAGTCACTCCACAGGCAGTGAGTGCTCACACACTGACTGGGTCCACTTACGGACCCCACACTGGAAGAGTCCAGAAGACAGTGACAACTGTCTAATAGGAAATAGAGCAGGTGAGGAGAACCACACAGAAGTGAACAATCACCTTGGTCACCTGGAGACAGGAAGCATCACTGAGTAAATAAAATGTGTGCTGAAGATCTGGTTGGGAGGGAAGCCTGTCTCACCTTTCTCAGCCTTGGTCTCTTCACCTGCAATACAGTCCTTATGAAATACCTGTTATCAGGTGCATATGAGGCACCTGAGGGTCTTGTTATAATGATGGTTATGGCTCAAAGGTGTGGGCAGGGGCCCGAGATTCTGCATTTCTACAGCCAAGGTGGCCAGCCTATGGAAAAGCAAGGTCACAAGCCACAGGAGACCTGGGAGCATTCAGTTACATGAGGTGTAAAATATGCTTAGACCCAGCATAAATGCTAGGTTGTTTTATAAACAACAACAACTAAATAAATACAAGCTACACATAACCCAATGTAAAGTCAGCCTCCAGTTGGCATCCATAACAAACAAACCATAGATTTACAAATCAGAATTCTGTTTACACTTAAGAAAAAACAATTATATTCCTCTGCTTTGGTTAAATGAATCTGAATTATTAGTTATTATCACACAAAAGTCTGCTGCGTCCTCAGGATCCTGTCTGAAGATCATACTGATTAAAATACAAACTTCATTCCTAGATTGGATGCACAGCGCCCTTGGCTTGCAGACACAGGTCTTAAAGTTTGGCCCCACATTAAATTCCAACACCAACTACTTGCTTGAACCACCAACAATAACCAGCACTCTAGCAGTGTGAGGCAGTGCATTAAAAATCTGAATGTTAGCACTTGGAGTTCTGCAACTGGGTCCTCACCTTTGTGATGAAAATAAAATAGGCGGAATCAGCCACAATGTCTTGGTGTGAGAAGGTACCGGCAGAAACTGACAACCAAGGATCTTCCTTGAGAAATTCCCAGCTCCTTGACTTTCAAATGAGCTCTAAAAAGATCTGCATCACTGAACTGTAACCATAGCCGGTCTGCTGGAAAGCACAGAGCCTTCTCTATTTGCTTTCCTTTCCTCATAATTCTCAGCAGGGCTGAGGGGTTGAGGGTAGGGAGAGGTCCCACAGATGGACCGTTTAGTATGTGCAAGACATTGTTTTCGTCTCCTGACTGCCTCAGAGCCCACTTTACAGACGAGATGACCAAGACTCAGGTGACTTGTCCAGGACACACAGTCTGCAAGAGCAAGAACCAGGATTTCAATGTCTCTCTGGAGAGCAAGAATAGACAAACTTCAGTCTCGGGGCCCAATCCAGTCCACCATCTTTTTTTGTCAATAAAGTTTTATTGGCACGACAAGCTCCTTCCTCCACATGCCATCTATGACGGCTCCTGTGCTACAACAGCAGATTTGAGTGGTTGTGACAGAAATCTAAACTGTCTGCTACCTGGCCCTTTGTGGAAAGTACCTGTAACAGAACATCCAGTTGCTACCTGCAGCCACCCCAGCAGGCTCTCAGGAAGAAGGAAAACCATTTCCTGTTCTTTTGTTTGCAGAGAAGTGACATCAGTCTCTTGTCTGCTCACCAAGCAATTAGCTCACAAAGGCAGGAGCCACGGAGTTCTCCTTCGTGTTTGTTTATAAGTCTCTCTAAAGAAAATGCTTTTTGTCTCCACACCACTGACAAACTTTAATAAGAGCACGGGCCACGTCATCCCTCACCACACACAAACAGGAAACTGAGCTTGGCCATCCAGCTGGGTGGATGTCAGCCGCGGCCCCTGCAAATTGCCTGAACAAGGACAGATGTAGCTTGTTTTTGCCTTTCTTTTTCCATTTGAAAACTTTGCAAAGAGAAGATGAGGATGCCCTTAGGGAAATGAATGTGTTGATTCTAATTATCTGACTGGGAGGCAGAGGTGACATGTGGCAGGATGGGCCCCCAGTCGTTTACCTGGAATGTGGCCAAGCAAGACTGGGGAAAGGGCAGAATTCCAATGAGGATGATGCTCAGGACACTGAGCTCAAAGAAAGAGGCATCTAGGGACCCCCAGGCCACAGGGGAGGGGACATGGCGTTTGCAGATGTGTCAAATTATCAATCTGGAAATGGTCCATCCACAGATCTAGGGTTACACCTGTTCTGACACTCAGAGTTTGCCTGCCCTTGACGATGATGATGGCGATCGTGTGGGCATGATGATGGAGGTGGTGATGGCATGGTGACACTGATGATGATTACAGTGATGGTGACGGTGATCGTCGTGATGGGGGTGATAATATTTATGATGGTGTTAGTAGCAACGATGGTGACGAACAGGACGGGGAGAAGGATGATGGTGATTATGTTAATGATGGTCATGGTGAGGATAATGATGCTGGTGACGGTGCTGGTGGTCATGGCGGTGGGGGTAGTGACGATGGTGATGGGGGAGGAGGAGGGTGATGATGGCGTTGGTGATGGCGTAATCGCCGTGGGCTTACTCTGAGGCACTGCCATAAGCAATTAGACACATTAGCTCCCTGGCTCTGCCGTGCAGTGCTGTGAAGGACTTGCAGTGACAGTCCCCATCTCATCAGACTGGACAGCTCGGGAGGATAAGGGCCTTGGCAAAGTCACAGGTGAGGAGGGGCTGGCACTGCGGCTTGCCTGTGCCTTTCCGCCCAGCTCTCCTCTCCATGGCTTCTGATGCCTCCGTGTGCTCAGCTCTGCTCTGGGAGAAGTGACACAAACTTTTTTTTCCATCAAAGGATGAATAGTAAGTCTTGTAGACTTTGCGGGCCGTGGGCTTCTGTTATAACACTTACTTCCGTCACTTCAGCATGAGAGCAGCCATGGGAGACACAGAAATGGCTGTGACTGCGTTCCAATAAAACTTTATTCAAACACAACAGGAGGCTGGGCAGATCTGACCTGATGGTGATCCAGCTGGTTTGTGGTGCTGTTTCAGGGACCACATGGGAGGGGAGGGGAGACCTGGTGGGAGGCTCTGCTTCTAATTACTCAGATCTGCTATGGATATGAAGGAGGACCTGGAGGACACCTGTGCTCATCACTATAGCCCTGAGGACACTGGGGAGGGGCCGGGCGATGGTCAACAGCTACATAGTCACAGACAGATAAGCCCAGCAAGATGACCAGCCTTAACAGACTATTTCAAAATAATGAAAACAGCAGATTTTAAATATTCTCACCACAAAGAAATGCTAACTACCTGAAGGGGTGGATATTCTAATTAACCTGATTTGGTCACATAACAATGTCTACATGTATTGAAACATCAAATTGTACCCGATAGATATGTGCAATTATCATGCCAGTTAAAAATAAAATAAAGCTTAACAATGAATGAATGAATGATTACTTCTATAAAAAGGCTCAACCAATCAAAACTTGGTGATTTCTGCATGATTCCTTGCTACCTTCCAGGGGCGAGAAGGAAGGGGATGTCTGCCTGCTCTCTGGACCATCTGCTTGTATGTAAGGGGACACGTCTGCAATCCAGCTAAGGGTGGAGAACCCACCTGGAATGGCCTAGAAGTACAGGGATGTGGCTGTATCTGAAGGTAGTGATCCCAACCCCACAGCTGCATTCCCAGAAAGGGAATTCCAACCCGTCTGAGCTTAGGAAGCATATGAATTGGGATAAAGAGACATAAACACCATCAATTCTGTATCTCTGTGCAGGGTGAGCTTGCCTCTGTGGCTGTCGGCCTCTGAGACACACCCAAGGCTTTCAGGTCCATAACCCACTAGCTCTGGACTGGTCCAGGGTCTCACCAGTAAGAACCTTGGAGATCATCTGGTCCATTTCGCGGAGAGAAGTGAGTCCAGCGGGGGATGAGGCATGCCCAAGTTCATACAGTGAGTGACAGGCGGACGTGCTCAGATGCAGGCCTCCCGGTCAAGGGCAGCTGCTCCTACTATGTGAGACTCTCCCTTCAGGAGCTAGAGAGGACCGTGGGGCTGGGCCCTCTGCCCTCCTTTTCCTTTCTCTGGTCCACTCAACTTTTGAGACAGCCCAGGTCCAGGGATGTGCTGGTAACTCTCGGACACCAGCTCTGTGGGGCAGGTAGGGGGACCACTTGCCAATCTGCACGTGGTATGTACTCCCACAACGGCTGATGTCAAGGCGGCAACAAGATGTCACTGAACAGAGTGGGCAAGAGTTGGGCACACCAGCCCTGTTGAACTGGGACCAACTGACCCCAACCCAAGGGATTCAGCGTATTGACATCAGAAGGGTCCCACTGAGAATGCCACCAGGGGCCACCAGGCTCATTCATGATGTGAACCAGTGGATTCCCTTTTGTATAAGCCATTTTTAATCTTATCGCATAAGGACAAAAAGTGATAATGTAGACGCATTTACCCATCTTTTCCATACACTTCCAATTCCAAACCAGCCAAGTCTCTTGGTGAAGCCACTTTGGTTGCCCACGGGTTGGTCTATCCTCAAGGTCCCTTCCGCCTCCTCATTGTTTATGCTCAGCCACACAAAACAGCACCAAAAGAAGATGAATGACCTTTGAAACCGAATTACAGTTTGCAAATGAATGCAAGACCCTGAGTCTAACTTTCCTCTGGACCACTGTCTTCTAAAGATGCTGAGCTGTGAGCCTGGTACAGCGTGTGGGGACAACCTCCTCAGGCCTCCCGACACGCAATTCAGTGCAGCATAAACGCATCTGAACCATCTGAATTGGCTTTATTTGAATAATTTAATGTACACCTGCAGAATTCAATCAACACCTCCCGCCCTCCTTTCTTCTTTGGTAATTAACATTGTGGAGTTAAGTCACTCTAATATCCAGCAAGTCTCAAGTGACAAAAGTTCAATGTATGAAGTCTCCAGGGATGCGATTAGGATCTACTCCAGTGTTTGCCGTCTGGAGGCTGGCTGCATTATTTGTAATTGGTATTAGCAACGTTAAATTCTGATTAATTGCTGGAGTGCCTGTTTCCAATGCTGAAACAAAGCCACCAGTGGAGAAGTAATAGACCCAATTATCCCTAGGTAGGCTTTCGGTAATAGATTTTTATTATCGGGATAGCTCATCTCGGAGGCAGACGCAAAGAAACTCATTTCATTTGGTGGCATCACCTCTCGAATTGAGACGAGCAGGTTCACCAGGATGAAGACAGCGGAGGAGGAGTTCAGATTCAGAAATCCGCTTGGGGCTGGCAGCAGCAGGTCTGGAGCCCCTTCTAGGACCAAGTTTCTTGGTACAGAAACCTGTGTGGGGGTCAGGGAGGCAATGCAGAGATCATGGCGTGTGGAGGGAGGGGGTGATGTAAACACCCAGGGGCTCCCCTGGCAGCTCTCTGAGCACGTGGGAGGCCATCAAGGTTGGGGAGCTAGAACAGCCTGTGAACACCAAGTTCATCAACGTGTTGGGCCAAGCTGGATCACACTGAGATAACGGGCCAGTAATTAGGAGAGCTATCTTCGTGTCAAGAGAGTCATAAAATGTGTTATTTACACCCAGCTTGTGGCCCCAAATGCCCTCCATATGGAATAACTTTTTAAATACTTCACTTCCCAGACAATATCATTCATCTTTATGTGCTCAAGTTCACAGCCATCGGCAGGAGGAAAACATCCACCCAGAGCATGTTAGGAAATGAACTCCTCAACTCTGGGTGGGGTGAGAGTCCTGGGGTCAGTCATGAGGGGGCTGCGGTGCCCATCCAGAGGTAGGAGGCATGCATAGGTTTTAGGTGCACAAAAGCACAACAAAGAAATTAAACAAATTGAAAGAGCAAACAGAATCTGGCTTTGGGGTTCCCAAGCTTCTTACCAAATGTGACTGGACTCCGGAAAATAGGAGAAAGAAAGCATCACCACCAAAAAGAAACCAGGAGGAAGAAGAAAAAAGGAAAGACGAAGGAGAGATGGTGTCTTCAGGGCTACTTATGGAGCAGTTGAGAAGCCCAGCATGAGTTACTTCTTGGGAGTCTTTTTCAACTAGACATGATTGTACCCATTTCATAGACAAGGTAAGTACATGTGATCCACAGAGCTGAGTTCTTATGGGGAGATCTTGCTTGAAAAACAGTCAATGAACAATAAGACTTGATTCAAGAACCTTAGGGTACTGAACTTTCTCTCCTTCCACTCCACCAGTGGCCTCTGAACTAGGCCATGGGGACCCTGCTCCAAGGAGACTCTAAGATAGCAGTGTGCTGGAGGGGGTTTATATGGACCAGCAAGAGCTGATTATTTACATTTTCAAGAATTTTTCAAGTTGTTGAACATAGCTATTATGAAAGATTAAATGACAGAAGTAACAATTGCACAAACCGTATTACAAACAAAGGCTATCCTCATGCTTCCTGATCATTTTTACCAACATCTGACTGTTATCCATGTCTTTGAAGTTCATTGTGTCCATTTCATCCACACAGTGGAAATAGTCTCTAACGGTGTGGCACTGTGCCTACCTTCCAGTCTTTGCATTCAGTGACGTTATCTAGGTAAGCTTGAAATCAGCCCTGGTGGGAGGATTTACACCACAGGCATTGGCAGGAATCCACCTGCTCTGGAGAGCCGGTTGTTGGCTATGTACCAGCACACCTCTGCCTCCAGACTTTTTTTCCCTAGAGGTCTGGTGAAGTACTCTCCAATCCAAATTCACCTTTTGATCCCATCAATGAAAGTATTTTTCTTTCAAAGGAAATCCAGCACTAGAGAGAGGGGCCGAGACCCCTTGGAACTGTCCTCTCGTCTGCTTTAGACCTCACTTTTTTTTTTCATTTTTTCCCCCTCTAAAGGAGGAAAATATACCCCAAAGTAACAGCAAATTAATAATTCATGGACTATATATAATTGATGCTGGATTTAACAGAAGTAGGAGCCATAAGTGGTTGTCTATTAACTATTTATGAGTTTGCCTGGGCGGCTGACAAGCCCCGCTCGGCAAGGAGATCACACCCATGCTCCCATGTTTTATTTAAACATTATTAAAAGTACACAGCCTGCAGAGAGGCCTTCAATTCCATTCAGAATTAGATTCTGCTGTGAAGTCGCCTCTGGGTCTCAGGAAGGCTGGCGCTGGGCTTTGTGGAAACTACTAGGGTCTTTTCTCTGCATATGTGGGAGTGGCGTCCCTGCCTTCTCCCACTGTGGACTTTCAGCCCCGTCTGGCTGTCTGGTGACCCTGGGTTCATCACTTCCCCTCCCTGAGCCTCAGTTTAGTCATTTGTAAAATGGGCAATACCACAGCTGTACCTTATGAGGATTAGATGCCAGTGGTTTTGCCTCTTGGGACATTTGCCATTTGGAGACATTTTTGATGGTGACGACTGGGACAGAAGTGCTATTTGCTTCTAGGAGGTGGAAGCCAGGGATGATGATAAATATCTCAGCATTCCCGGAAGAGCGTCCAACAACACAGAATTATCTGATCTCAAACATCAATAATGCCAAGGCTAAGGAAAGCTAGATTACAGAATCAAAAATAGTATTAATTGTATGATTAATCTTTTAAAGGTACTTGAATGAGTCAAGATTAAATGCCTAAAATGTCTGAGTCAGTGGGATTTGAGTAGGTCAGACCTGAGTTCAAATTCTGACCCTGACACTTAGTGGAAATGCAACACTGGAGAAATTGCTTTGCCTCTCTGGCTTGTAGTTTTGTGTGTGTGTGTGTGTGTGTGTGTGTGTGTGTGTGTGTGTGTGTAATAGGGATAATTAGCTCCCAGGATAAGAACTCATGTAAAATACTTAGCTCAGTGCCCGGCATGCAGTAAGTGGTAAACAAATGCCATCGCTTGTTATCATCACCGTCAGCTCCGTGGGCACTGTGTGGGCTATGCAAGTGGCGCTGGTGTCCTTCTGATGAAGTTTGAGTGGAAGGAGAAAGTCACAGGCAAAGAGTTCATTCGGTTTTCACAGTTATGCAACAAGACCAGCTGTGCCACACCCCTCTGCTTTACAGGTGGGGAAACGTATGCTCTCCAATATGAAGGCAGCTGTCTGAGGTCTCAGACTCCAAGTTCAATGTCTTTCCTGCCATCCCACAGTGGGTTCAATAGGGTCCCCCTAAATCCATATCCACTGGGAACCACAGAACGTGATCTTTCTGGAAACAGGATCTTCATAGGAGTGATTAAGATGAAGCCATACAGGGTTAAGGTGGGACCTAAATCCAATGACCGAAGGCCTCAAGAAAAAAAGAGAGGACACTCAGGGAAGAGAGTGGAGGAGAAGGCCATATCAGGACAGAGACAGAGACTGGAATGAGGCAGCCACCAGCCAAGCAGTACATGGAGCCACCAGGAGTTGGGAGAGAAGGGAGGAGTGTCCCCTAGAGCCTTCAGAGAGGCTGTGGCTCCAGACTTCTAACCTCCCAAGCTGTGGCATGATAAATCTCTCTTGTTTTAACACTTCTGGTTTTTGGATATTTGATATAGCAGGCCTAGCAGACCAGAACTCACCTTCTTCCTTCCAAGACAAGTTAAAACAATTCTGTGAAGGAAGGAGGGAGGGAGTGGGCAGAGAGGAGGAAGGTAATTTGTAATTTGCATGAGGTGAGGGACCTGTAGTAAGAAGGAAGAGAAAAAAGGAAGGACAGAGTGAAGAATCTGTGTAGCCCTACATCCAGTTTCTCTCTGACTTTCTGAAGATGAGGCTGTATCCCAGAGCAGCAATGCCCAGCACACAGCAGACATTCACTAGACACTTGCCAGAGGCAAGCATGAGGTGTCTTAGTTTTCTGCTACAATAAAATATCTGAGACTGGGTACTTTATAACGTACATAAATTTATTTGGTTTGTGGTTGTAAGAAGCCAAGATGTCTGAGATCATGGGGCCAGCATCCACAGAGGCTGCATCATCCCATGGTGGAAGGCAGTAGGGTAAGAGAGAGCAAGAAAGGGCGACAGAGTGAAAGAATGAGAGGGGACATTCACTTGTCTCGACAACCCATTCTGGCAATAACTGATTCTCATGTTAACAAAACAAATCCATTCTGCAACTAGTCACCTCTTAGTGAGCCCCACCTCCCAATACTGTGCATTGGGGAAGTTTCCAGCACGTGACCTTTGGGAGAACACATTCAAACACATCTGTCACATGGCAGATGACAATGAAGATCATGATTGGAGAATTGCTCCCCTTGAGCTATATCTGCTTCATCATTTAAAAGTCCTGACATACCTCTAGAACACCTTTTTAAAATATATATATATATATTATTTGACTGCATAATCTTTGATTACCTCTCCATATGACAATGAGTTTGTAACATTATTTCCTTTTGAGAGAACAGAAAGAAAATTCTTCCCCCTGGCAAGATGATCAAAATTTGTTGTTTTGTTTATTTTCTTCCTAAAGCTGTTATTAAAGGTTTAAAAGCTTAACTAATATATTTCATGTAGAGCTGTAACAAAAATGGACTTGTTTCAGTTTCTGTTACTGGGTGTATCCTCTAAGCACCAGGAATTCTGATAAATCTGTTTCATTTGATTATCATCAGAACAAACTTATTATGATGCATTTTTAAAAAATGATATATCCTCTGTGCAATCCTCCCCAGGTCTCCTGGTTATACTTGACTACTTCCTCCTGATATCAGTTATTTTAGGGACATGTGTACCATGTCCTTCTCTTGATCTGCAATGGAAGGGCACAGCTCCTGTACCATTCCCCTCTGAGTCTCCCATAAGATCAGGTGCAGAGCCAGGCACAGGGTAGGATGCAAACTAAAATTCGTGGATCTGAGAGGTCCTACCGTAAAGATGTATTTTTTGAGTTGTTCTCTTCGGAGATAAAATTTCAAAACACCGAGGGAACTATTCAACAATCAATGGGTGAGCATCTGCTCTATGCCTGACCCTGACCTGGAAGCTGGAGACCCAGAGGTAAATCAAACTCCATCCCTTTCCCAGTTGCTCTGTCAGGGAAGACAAGAACACAGGAGTTACAATAAATGGGTGAGGCTCCCATAGAAAAGGTGGGCACGGGGGGATGCTGGAACACCAAGGAGGGGCTTCTCCGACCCCTGATGTGGATGTGGAAGGTGGAGTAGGCAGGCAGGTAGATGCAGGGAGAGATCAAGGAACACGTGGCATTGGGGTCTCCGTGGGGCCCTCACGCATGCGCAAAACATGCACGGTGTGGGGCGGGGGCGCCAGGCAGGAACCTACGGGTAGAAAAATCTAGAGACTGAATTTCAGTAGCTCTGTAGGCGGCAGGAAGGAGTGTGGAGTTTTTCTAAAGGCAACAGGGAGGGAAAGGACATTTCTTAGCAGAGGAGGAACACAGTAAGATGGACTTCTTCTGAAAAGTTCTTCTGCAGGGAGGACCAAGAGTGGAGGAGGAGGAGGGAGACCTGTGAGAAGTAACTGTAGACGCCCAGATCAGAAGAGAAGCTGCCTAGGGAAAAGACAGGAAGCAAGCAGGGGTCAGGTGGGGAAAATACCGACAACGGTACAAGCAGCTTGCCTGGCCTGGGGCCTTGGGAGGCTCCAGGGAAAGTGGAGGCTAGAGAACTGGCTGAGGCCATGATGAGAACCCAACAGGGACAGCCTCCGCACAGGAACTCCTGGCCTCCCATCTCCATTAGCCTCCTCCTTCCCTGGACACCCCTTGCCTGCCCCATCCTGGGGCCAAAGCCAGCTTCCCCAGAGCTCCTAACTGTCGAAAGACAAGGGGACACAGACCCACGGAGGAGCTGTCTCCTCGCCCTAGTGACAAAGAGACTTGAATGATTTAGAGTCAGAATATTCTTTCCTCTATAATGGCTCCTGAAGTCGCCAGGAATAGTGCATTTACTAAAATTAATGGCAAAACCTCATTTTTCTTTCTTTTTTTTTTTCCGGGAAGCGAAGTTCCATCGGTGGGGTAATTGATCCTGATCTGGATGTGCCGGTGAGCCGGCCCGGGGTATCCATCATTCACAGGCAACAACTCGCAGCCCTTTAAGCCAACACCAACAGTGACAAATGCCACAGGCTGGGGACAGGCGGAAAGGATGTGGACAGGAGATCCATCAACTTCCTCCGCGGGTCTCACCAGGGTGGAGAGGCCCGGATCCCTTTTTGGTTTTCCACAGCAGGGTCATTTTTCAGCAGGATTGGGTTGAAAGGCCAGTGTGGGGGGCATGGTGACAGTTTTAATGATAGACATACAGGGAGGCTGATCCCAGTTTTTCCACTCAGACTCTGCAGCCCTGGGTGACTTCCCACTGCCCTAAGCTCCTTCTCCACCTGCTGAGGTTGATGGAAAATGTCAAAGAAGACAATGTGTGCCCAGGGCCTGAGCAGGAGCAACTTGGTAAGTGTTTGTAGAGGGAGTAAATGAATGCGTGTCCAGGCTGCACAATTAGGAAATTCCTTTGTCCCTTCCAGGGAGATTTGAATTAAAAAAATAAAAGGAAGGAAGGAAAAAGGAAGGCAGAGAAGGTAACACTTTACCCTAAGAAATGGATGGTGGCTGGGCGCGGTGGCACGTGCCTGTCATGCCAGCACTTTGGGAGGCTGAGGCAGGAGGATCGCGAGTTCCAAGCCAGCCTCAGCAATGGCGAGGAGCTAAGCAACTCAGTGAGACCCTGTCTCTACGTAAAACACAAAATAGGGCTAGGGGTGTGGCTCAGTGGTCGAGTGCCCCTGAGTTCAATCTCTGGTACCCCCAAAAAAGAAAAAAAAAGAAATGGATTTGGGGTGGTGATAGTGGGCATGGGGGAGAGATTCTGTGCCACCTGGTTTTCCAAGAATTCCCAAATCACAGCGCACAGCTTCCCAGTTCTGCCTGTGAAAGCTGTGACCTCTCATTATAGAGAGAGCTCCTTACTGGCATGAAATTCACTAGCCATGGCCTGGGTTCGATGTTCCCGTGGAGTCCTATATTACCCCCACACCGGTTGCCCCTTCCTGGGTCCCCCACATCCACCACAGGGCTTGACCCATGGTAAAAATTAGGGCTTCATATGCATGAAGTAAAGAACCAGAACTCGGACTCCCTGGCTGGGCTTTGGTGCGGTTTTGAGACTCTGTGGCGCCAAGATGCAGCTGGGGATGGGTGACGGTGAGTGGTGGGGTGGATGTGGACGTGCATGAACCCTGAAGGACAGGAGCGTGCTCCCGAGAAGCTAGGATGCCAGGCCTCTGGGAGGGGCCTTCATGATAAGAATGGCCTTCAAATGACATTGACCATTTAACCTCCACCACACCTTGTGTGTCCACACTGCCAGGGAGCATCTTCACAGGAAGTGCCTTAGGATTCCCGGCCCCGCCTCCAATGCCTAGCCCTAGGCCACGCCCACAGCTGGTGCCAAACAAGTTTGATTCCTGGCCCCGCCTCCAATGCCTAGCCCTAGGCCACGCCCACAGCTGGTGCCAATCGGGTTTGATTCCTGGCTCCGCCTCCAATGCCCAGCCCTAGGCCACGCCCACAGCTGGTGCTGAACTGACATAGGTCGAATGAACTCATGAGTGACACAGGCATGACTTTCTTTTCTCCCAACGGAAATTTCCCCTGGCCTGAAGGACACACGTGAGGGCAAATACGTTGGTGAGCTGGGGACATCCCCCCTTAGGAAGAGGCTGCTAGCATAACCTCGTCCCCTCTGAGCCCTGTTCTCCCCCAGCACATCAGGGAAACCGCAGGAAGCGCTGGTGCCTTTGGAACACCAGCAGGAACAGGGCTTCCTCTCCTGGAGTGAGTTCAAGGGCAGCCTCCCGTGAGATATGTCCGCCCAGGACCTGTGAATAGGAGTTTATTCCAAAAAGGGCCGTTTTGTAGATATCATTCCAGTAAGGACCTCAAGACAAGATCAACCTCAATTTAGGCTGCACCCTAAATCCAATTACAGCTGTCCTTATAAGAACACCGTGCAGGGATATTTGAGATGCACGTACTCAGAGGGGAAGGTCCGGGCTGCCTGGAGCTGAGAGAATCCAGAGAGCACAAGGAACAGCTCTGCTAGAGTCTGCGGAGCCAGTGTGGCCCCCCGCCAACACCTCGGTTTGAGACTTCCGGCCTCCAAAACTAGGCAACAGTTTGTGGTCATCTCTTAATGCACCCATGGGAAACTAGCATGCTCCCTGACCACAAGCTCAGCAAAGTAGAGAAGCCCAGCCTCCACGAACGTACCCAGAGTCTTGCAATCAGAAAGCAGAGAAAGCTGCATGTCTATGTGCAAAAGCTTTGTGTCTTAAGGTCTGCATTGTTTGTTTTGAATCATAGGTGGAGACGGTGCCATTGGCACAGCTTGTTTTACTACAATTTGCAGACATAGCCTTATTCACAAAGTCAAGGTTGGTGTCCGCCCCGTGTGGAGCACGTCTTTAGCACTTCACAGATGACCATGACCACTTTTTAGTCAAAAAGTATTTTTAATTTTGGCATGTACCTTTTTCAGATACAATGCTATTGCTTTTTCAGGGGGGGTACTGGGGATTGAACTCAGGGGCACTCGACCACTGAGCCACCTCCCCAGCCCTATTTTGTGTTTTATGTAGAGACAGGGTCTCACTGAGTTGCTTAGCACCTCGCTGTTGCTGAGGCTGGCTGTGAACTCGCGATCCTCCTGCCTCAGCGCACACCCTCCCTCCCCCGCAACCACCACACCTGGCTGCATATTTAATCTGCTATAATGTAGTATAAACGTAACTTAGATGCACTGAGAAAACAAAAAGTTCCTGTGACTTCACTGCGATATTCGATATTCGGTTGATCACAGTGGGGTCTGGAATCAAACAGCAACATCGCCGAGAGAAACACCTGTATAACCTCTGTATTTTAGGAGTTTTAAAGATCTGAATATGGTCCCAGGCATGGGGACAGGGATAGGAGAGTAAGGAAAGAGGGATGAGGAGGACAGAGAAAGGAATGGAGGAAGGAGGGGAAGAAAGAGAAAAAGAGCACCAGGGACAGGGAGAGAAAACCACTGTTCGATCGGGCCATGCCTGCGTGTCTGGCTAGTTAAAGAAGACATCAGAAGCGAAAGGCTGGGCTCTTCTCTGCCCCCAGCCACAGCTTGAGGGCGGGGGACTGGTTAATGAGGAAGTTATCTTGTCAATTGGAGGAAACAGCCTTTCTCCCAGGGCCAGGGTGGTGGAGGACCTGCCAGTCAGGGGCCTGGACTTTGTCTGGGAACTCAGTCTCTGTTCAGCACCTCGTCTGCTCATCTGCAAGCTGAAGGGGACAACTGGCTGCGGGGGACAGTGACCCAGGAAATATATCTGCTGTAGGACAACATAGTTTCTGCCGCAGTGACTGCACTGAGAGACCTCTGGACCAACACTGAGGACATCAGAGATGGTGTTGGTGAAGGATCTGGGGTGCTAGGCAAAGAGGATGCCTGATCCCCCTCCCCCACCTCACCTGCCAATCACAAGTTGTCTTACAGATGTCTGTCCTCAAAGGGAAAAGATAGCAGACACTCAGATGGCCTGTGATACCTGTTCTTACAATAACACACTGAGTGACGGAGAAACCTTCCCAGGGAACAAATCCTAAAATGTTCTTTGGATCACACTGGGGTCAAAACATGACTTAGTGGCTAAAATCATAGACTACAGAGTTGGGCTGACTTGGGTTTAAATCTATGTTCACGTGTGACCCTGGGCAATGAATGCACCAATCTGAGCTTCCGTTTGGCAAGTTGATGTCCCCGTGCCTCAGTTTACCCATCTTTATAACATAAAAAATAATAGCACCTACCTTAACAGTTCTGATAGGAGGATTCAGACAAGGAATGTTTCACCCAGAAACCAGCATGTAGCAAATGCTTAATACGTGATGGCTTTTTAGCATTATTTTTGTCTTTCCTATCTGTCATTACTGTTAATAGCTCAGAAATAACTTCACACTTATGAGATGTGGCCTGAGAATAACCATCTCACTTCTTTGAAGCCTCAGTTTCCTTTTTTGGAAAATGGGAGTAAACATTCTGACCTTATGGGGTTGTGAGGATTACAAGATAGGACGGATGCTAAGACACAGCAAAAGACAGACATTTAAAACACGCAGGTCCCATCTTTGCCCGAGGCTGCCCTGCCTTGGGAGAGGACTGACTGGGTGTGAGCACGCCCAGCGCTTCAGGGCCATCCAGCAGCAGCGAATATCATTGGTCTGCTTTGGCCACGCCCCCAGGGTTTGCAGCCAATGGCAGCATCGTCTTCCAGCCCATCCCCTTCTGTTGGCCAAGCCTGCCCCAAAGGTCCAGGAGGAAAGCTCTTGGGTCTCCCACCAGGAGAGCCTTCCCTATCCCAAGAAAGGAGGGCTCTAGTGGAGCCCAGACCCTCAGTCACCTAAGGGACAGGACTCACCAGCTCCATGCACCTCCTGCTGGCCTCCGCCTCCCGCTGCGCCAGCTCCTCCATGTCCGCCTTCAGCTCCTCCAGGCGCCGCTGGTAGTACTGGCTGCTCTCCCGCTGCTGGGACTCGGAGGCCTCGGCCCGGGACAGCTCCTCGCCCATCTTGATCAAGCTGTCCCGAAGGCGGATCACCAGGACCTGGGAGGGAAGGGCAGAGAGCACATTCCCTGCTTGGAGGGAGAGGCGTGGGTCATAGGGCAAGGGGCTTCGGGAAACAGAATCCTTCACTGAGTCTGAGTGTTTGCCTAAAGTCATCAGGTGAAGAACCCCAATCAAACTGAAAAATTTCCTCTGAAAACAAAGAAAATGGTCACTGCTATTCTGAGAGGCAGTGAAACATTGACGCGGGTGATGCTCTGGGTTCGAATTCCTCTGCTACCTCTTCCTAGCTGTGTGACCTTGGGCAGGTTATTGAACCTCTCTGAGAGATAATGATGATTTTTTTTTTTCCCTGTGTCGCAGGGACACTGCTGGGTTCCAACTCATCAAGTGAAGAAGGGTTAGCTCAGTGCCCAGCACAGAGGATGGGCTGGATAAGGGTTGAAAAATGTTGATAAGGGTTGATGTTTATGGCAGCCCCCTTTCATCCTAAGGTCTGGGCGGTGGATGGGTGCTCTGGAGCAAGATCTGTCCTGGGGGGTCCAAATCCCTTCTGCATTGTGGGTTTTGGTTTCTGGATTTATAAAATGAGGTACTTTGATCAGGTCATCTTTGACGAGCCTCAGCCCTAATACTATGATATTTTTACATTTCTGGGGACAAAACTCCAAGAAGACAAAATAAAACAATAGAGAGAAAAGTGCTTTGGGCATCACGAGTGCTACAGAAAACACATCCAAAAGCTGTTTTGCAGAATTCATTAGGCGGCCAACAAGCCTGGAACCAATTGATCCTGATGGGCAAATACGCCATGTTGACATAAGCAGCGCCCCTGCATGAATATTTCAAACCCCTGCCGAGAGCTCTGAGCCCCTCCTCCAAAGTCACATAGGGTGGGGGAGGGGAGATGGGCTTCAGAGCAGACACTAAATAACAGCCTGGAGGGAAGCTTTCCATTCAGGTCCTCTTGTCTTTCAAAGGAAGCTTGGCTGTTAGCAGCAATTTCAAAGAGCAGCAAGAGATGTAAGGAGGAACAGTGGCTCTCAAAATGTGTCCCCAAGGTACCCCGCACCTCTCTGCAGCCAGGACCTGGGGTTCTACTCAATTCAAATAAGGGTGGCGGTGGTGGAGGGTGAGCTTGGAGATAGAATCCCTCCATCGGACATCATTTTACTGTTGGGTTCTTTCTTTGCTGGTATTTCTTGACTATACTTGAATGAAAAAAAAAAACAAAAAAAACAAAAAAAAAGATAGAGGGCCACACGGTGCATGTCATCATTTAACAAACAGCCAATCAAAGTTTCATGATGATCTGCAGAGGCAATCATGCCTTGAGGGATCCCCTGAGCCATCTGGAGAACCACTGAGGGTCAAGGCCAAGGAAAATATCTCTGTTCTCCATCCTCAGCAGCCTTATTAGACAGCAAGTTCCCCTAGGGGAGTTGGAGAAAATGTTTCACAATGAGAAATGCAGCTGGTCCCTGGGAAGACGCTGTCAGGGAAGGTCAGCTGTCAATCTACCCCTCCCCGACTCTCCTGGTCACTTGTCCTTTCCGGCCTTTTTTTCTTCCTCATTGGATGAGGACTCTCCTATCTGCCCTCCAGGGCTGCATCAAGCAGATTGGCTGATGTGAGAGTATTCTCATAATGGCGATGTCCTCCGTAAATGTCCCATGTCCCTGGCCCACAGAGCTATTCATGCGTCCACCCATTTCCATCTATCTCTATTTATCTTCACCATCATTGATCCATCTATCCATCTCCTCTTTAATTTTTCTCCCCCTCCCTTTATTCTAGAAGGCAAACACACACCTGAGCTCTCCGCTCAAGGTCAATGTGAATGTAATCATCGAACCCCATCCCAGGCCATCCTGCTTTGGCCTCATTTCAAGGTCCAGCCTGAATGCCGTCTCCTCCTGACGTCTCCCTGATTCTCCAGCTATGAAAAGAAAAGATCCCCGCTCCCTAAGCCTCACAGCCTCATTATCAGGCATCATGTGCCTCTCCTACAAAGCTCTGTGCTTCATACATCCGTCTCCTGTGCACCGAACACAGGACAGCGCGCTCACTGGGCGCAAGATAAATATCTGTTCTAAATGAGTGTCGGGCACACAAGAGGATGAGGAGGTGGGTGGGCATGGGAGAGTCGCATCAATGACCAAAAGGGTGGGCAGACAGGGGTCGAGGTCTGCAGGGAGGAAAGAGTGGAGGGCGTAAGGAGGAAGAGTAACTGGCAGGGAGATGGATGGATGGAGATGATCGGAGATGGAAGGGTGAATGGACAGGTCATTGTAGGAACGTACGAGAGAAGGGAGGGCGGGAGGGGGATCGGTAACGTCCGTTCTGCTGAGGGCTCATGAACTAGACGTGGAGAGGACGGCTGAGGCCCGAGCAGTGCGTACACGTCACCAAGTACCTCAAGTCTCTTAATCTGCACTTTCTGAAACTCCGTCTTATTCTCCAGGTCGCAGATGGCTGCCTCCTGCCTGCTGACGATAGCGCGGTCCACGGTAGACTGTTCCAGGTACTGGATGCGCATCTCAGCCACCTGCAGCTGAAGCACACAGAGGGGCCCATTGGCTACCTGTTGGTCCCGAGTCCCAGGACACAAGTATGTGCAGGTCTCAGTCGGAGGACCATTTTTGGACTGTCCCTGGGTGTTGATGTTTCCTATTCACAATCCCAAATAAGACTTTCGATTAGTCCTTCTTTTACCTCCTCCCCTGCCGGGATAAAGGAGTGAAACTAGTCCATAAGCAACAAGTTTCAGCATCAAAAGGCTGGCCCTGCCACTTTGCAGCTGGGTGAACCCCAGGCAATTCAGTGCCCTTCCCTGAACCTCAGTCTCTTCATCTTCGCTGTGAGGACTGAGCGTCCGTTCAGTTAAGTACCAGCCAGTGCCTCGTACAGCTACTATTTTTGTCGTGCTCTTTGCTGCTCAGTACCCAGGGGCATTTGCTTAAGACCTGGTCACAATGACAGTCACTCTAAGCAGGCACATGCAGTAGTTCTGGAAGGACTTGGCAAATTTTGTGGAGATGGCAATCCACCAGGTAACGACGGCGAGCAGGGCACCACGGAGGGCCATGCTCCTGTCTTGCACTGACCCACCCCTTTCCTGTGGAGCCATGTCTCAGAAGGGACAGAATCCTGTACGGAATAGTTGGTGAATGAACCTCATGGTGTGTGGTGTCTCCGGAAATGGAACAGGCATGGACGAGAGCGACGGAGCGCGCGCGTGTGTGTGTGTGTGTGTGTGTGTGTGTCTGTTTGTCTACGGGGATTGCTCTCGGTTCACCCGGCACACAGCTAGAGGGAGGGAGTGAATGCGGATCGATCCATGAATCAACGAATGGTCGACCAGGAGGTGAAGCGTGGGGGCCAATGGGTCCTTCCCTTCCTGCCCAAGATGGCGGCTCTGATCACATACTTGTTCCTGAAGCTTGTGTTTCTCCTTCTTGGCTTCCTCCAGCTCCTGCTGTAGTTCTTGGATCTGGCCGATGTCAGCAGCAGACTGGTGACAGAAAAATTAAAGTGTGGCTGTGAGGCCACCATGGGGTTTTCTGGGCACCCACCCCTGACAGTCCCTTCTTCCCCACCCACAGAGGTCCCCAATTCTCAGAGCTTCTGTAACAACAGCCACTGTCCCAGAGTCACCTCTCATCCTCCCTGACAGCCTCCATCTCAGCATTCACTGAGTCCTCTGGTTTTCTCAGCCCTGACTTTGGTCAGCTGTCCAGGACTTTATGAGTCACCCTGGATAGCCCAGACGGAAATGAGCTGGCCACGGCCTGAGGACCAGGTTCCCAGGGAGGAGGGCCAGGTAATGGAGAAGCTGGACCTGGACACCGGCCTTGGCAAGCCAAGGAACCTCTGGGCACCTCATTCTCCCCATCTGTAAAATGGGGTGATAGTGTCTCTTCGGACCCTCGGAGGTTAAAGGAGGTGGTGGAGAATAAAGATCCTTTAAAAGGAGAGACTCCATGACTGAGCTCCGTATGTCCAAGGAGAGGGATTTCTAGGCTAGCGTGGTCTCTCCACTGCATATGCATATGAGCTGCTCTTGAAATCAAACGAACTTGCATTTTAGACAAAAATGACTGATTCACCAACACACAGGATGTTGTGAGCTCTTTTGTGGTGGCTGTTTTACTCTCGATGATGGCACTGAGTATTTTCTTTTTTTTTTTTTTTTTTTTTTGCAGGGGTGGTTACCAGGGATTGAACTCAGGGGCCCTCGACCACTGAGCCCCATCCCCAGCCCTAGTTTGTATTTTAGAGACAGGGTCTCACTGAGTTGCTTAGCGCCTCACTGTTGCTGAGGCTGGCTTTGAACTCGCGACCCTCCTGTCTCAGCCTCTGGAGTCGCTAGGATGACAGGCGTGTGCATTGAGTATTTTCATTAGTCGGATTCCTGTCTGGCAGAGATCCGCTCAGGTCACATCCCTGCATTTCTCCCAAACCCCATTATCCCATTCCACAGGATTCACAGAACCGTGTTTACTTCCCTTCTAGACTCTGCTTGGTTTACAAGTCTCCCCTCTGCTCTGGGTGATTATATGATAGATTCTGTCCTGCCCAGTAACCGGTGAACGGGAACAGGATGTGCCTTTGGCCACCACAGGACACATGGTGTGCCTCAGAGTGCCTGGCACAGAGCAAGTCCTCAGTAAGTATCAGATCGATCGATCGATCGATCCATCATGGCTGGATGGGTGATTAGGTAGGTGGCTGGATGGATGATGGGGTGGGTAGCTGGAGAGATAGATGGTAGGTGGACGACAGATGGGTGTGTTGTTATGGTTTGGATGTGAGATGTCCCTCAAAAGCTCACGTGTGAGGCAATGCAAGAAGGTTCGGAGGAGAAACGACTGGGTTATAGCCTTAACCCAGTCAGTGGATTAATCCCTGGTGGGATTAGCTGGTGGCTGGAGGAGGTGGGCTTTAGGGGTGTGACTTTGGGTATATATCTGTATCTGGCGAGTGGAGTCTCTCTCTGCTCTCTGATCGTCACGTGAGCTGCTTCCTCTGCCACACTCTTCCGCCACGATGTCCTGCCTCACCTCGTGCCCCGGGGGAATGGAGCCGGCCGTCTAGGGACGGAGGCCTCTGGAACTGTGAGCCCTCCAATAAACTTTTCCTCCTCTATAATTGTTTTTGACAGGTCTTTTCGTCTCAGCAGTGAGGAAGCTGACTAAAACAGGGTGGACGGATAAATGGATAGATGGGCGGAAGGTGGATGGGGATTGACAAGCAGGTGGGTGGCGAGTGGGGGTGGACAGGTAGGTGGCTGTGTAAATGAACCCAACCCTTCCCGGTGGCCAGGTCCTGCAGAGGCACGCACACTATCCAAAGGTGACGCTCTCCTCCCGTAGGGCACGTGACATTCACACATCCTATCCAACCTCCCAGCACCTATCCCTCCCAGATCCTAAGACCAGGAAGTGGTCCGACCACTCGCCCACGTCGGCCCCCACCCTGCCCACAAGGCCCGTTCGCTACCTGAGCAATGAGGTCCTTGTGTTTCTGCATGAGCTCATTCAGGTCGTCCTGGTCCTCGTCGATGCGCTTCAGGAGGTCTGCCTTCTCGAACTGCAGCCGGTACAGCTGCTCGTCCACCTGGCAGGAGGCAGGCCAAGGCGGTGGGTGCGTGAGGCGAGGGTCACTCACCTGCAGCAGTGGGTGCCATCGGGGTGCTGCCACTGTGTGTGTGTGTGTGCGCACTGGGCATCCCTATGACTTCCTGCAGCATGCATCTGAAAACGGGCTGAGGTCTGTGAAAGCCCCCCACCCTGGTATATACACATGCACACTTCCAGTGAGATTACCCATGGGTGTGAGTGCCACCTGCCATCTCCCTGAGAACAGGGACCTGGCTCGGTTCACTGGGGCATCTCCAGCACCAGGCACCAGGCCTGACATATATAGTAGGTGCTCAATAAACATCTGTTAGGTAGATGGATAAATGTGATTGTGCATTTTACCTATGGGGATATTTACTTGGTATGTGAGTGTGGCGATTTTGTATGTGAATGTGTAAGCACATACCTGTGTATACGCATGTGTGTGTTTGTGGGCAAGTTCTTCTTAATTTAGTGCAAAAATATATATATAGGGTGAAAGAATCAACAGGGACCGTGAGATAAGCTTTTGCCTATAAATCCCCAGCGCTGCCTAAACAGGAGGATTTTGCACATTGAGTATAAATTTAAATTAACCCTGTACACCCCTGTACAGACAGGGGATTTGGAAACATACATGCAAATTTCAACAACAGGCTGGACCCCAGGCTCATCTGTCCCCATTCAGTGGTGAGCACACAGCAGGTGCATAATAAATGGCTCTCTCTACACTGGGCATCCATATGACTTTACAGTAGTAAAGAGATGTCTTGGTCTCCACTTATAGGAAAATACATATAATAGCACACCATGAGGACCAAGTTCCCTCATGGTGGTGAGCACACAGTAGGACTACAGCAGATGTGTGAGAACTACCCATGACGCAGAGCACACCGCGGGCACACAATAAACAGCTGTGCTCCTGCTCAGGGTGCTGAGCGAACAATAGGTTCCTAGCGGATGCACCCTCACAGTACTGAGCACACATTAGGTCCACAACAGGTTTCCTTCCGTACCTTTGCAGGTGGGAGAGCACCGTTGACCCTCATAGATGCCCTTAGCCTTAATGATGCTCTGTGCACTGGTAGGATGCCTGCACAGTCAGAGTGCTGAGCACTTTGTAGGTCCACAGTAAGTGTCCTTGTCCGTCTTATAGAGCTTAGCACCGAGTAGGTCTACAATGAATGCCTGTACTTTCAAGTTGGCACCTAATAGGTCCACAATAAGTGGCCCTGTTCCTCTTATAGAGCTTAGCACCCAGTAGGTCTACAATAAATGCCTGTGCCTCCAATGTGGCACATAATAGGTCTACAATAAGTGCCCCTGTCTTATAGAGCTGAGCATCCAGTAGGTCTATAATGAATGCCTGTTACCTCCAAGGTGGCACCCAATATGTCCACAATAAGTGTCCCTTTCCCTCTTGTAGAGCTGAGCACCCAGTAGGTCTACAATGAATGCCTGTGCCTCCAAGGTGGCACCTAATAGGTCCACAATAAGTGTCCCTTTCCCTCTTATAGAGCTGAGCACCCAGTAGGTCTACAATGAATGCCTGTGCCTACAAGGTGGCACCTAATAGGTCCACAATAAGTGTCCCTGTCCCTCTTATAGAGCTGAGCACACAGTAGGTCTACAATAAATGCCTGTGCCTACAAGGTGGCACCCAATAGGTCCTAATAAGTGCCCCTGTGCCGCCCAGGTCTCCGCGGCTGCAGGAAGGGTCAGTACCAGGCTCTTGCTCCGGGTCATGTTCTCCAGCTCGCTGTGCATGCTCTCCAGGTCCGTGGTCAGCGCCTTCTGGGTCTTCAAGGCGTCCTCGCACTTGGCTTCACTCTGCTCCAGCTGGACCAGGCGGGGTGGAGAGGGAGAGAAGAGCCCGTCACAAGATGCTCCCTGCAGGCCCTGCCCCTCCAGCGCGCAGCCCGGTCCTCACCGCAGCGGGATGATTGGCAGGCGACCCTCCTGTCTTCACGCCCCTTCATCAACACGCAACTGCATGTGAGGCAGCCAGACTCGGAGCCCACTCAGAAGGTCACTGGCACTGCCCCGGGCAATGAAGCTGTGCCACCCCCCTGCAGGGCCAGGGGCTGCGACAGTCCCACTCAGCAACTGTCTGCAGACACACACTCAGGGCTAGGCATGCGCCCAGCTGGCCCCTTCCCTCCTCATGGGGAGGCCAGCATGACGGGCAGTGGCCACCCCTCAGGGGAACACAGGTGGGGGGCACTGGATACTGGGAATGAGGGCAAGAATCACAGGAGGCTTCCTGGAGGAGATGCCCTGAAGGTCAGCGGGAACCTGACCAGGACACGTTTCTTCACCAGGGTCCAAGATTAAAAGAGGGTCTGTAGGCTGGGCATGGTGGCACATGCCTGTCGTCCCAGCGGCTCAGGAGGCTGAGGCAGGAGGATCACGAGTTCAAAGCCAGCCTCAGCAAAAGCGAGGTGATAAGCAACTCACTGAGACCCTATCTCAGTACCCCCAAAAAAGAGTATCTGTAAAATTTCTTTTTTTGAGGGGGCACCAGGGATTAAATCCAGGGGAGCTTAACCACTGAGCCACATCCCTAGCCCTTTTCCATATTTTACTTAGAGACAGGGTCTCACTGAGTTGCTTAGGGCCTCACTGTTGCTGAGGCTGGCTTGAAACTCACGATTCTCCTGCCTCAGCCTCCTGAGCTGCTGGGATGACAGGCGTGTGCCGCCGTGCCCGGCTATAAATTTCTTTTTAAAAGGAAATATTCTGCACAGAGCCTTCTCCCAGGTTCACAGCCTACACTGGATTTCCAACAGCTCAGAGCTATGGGCTAAGTAGATGTTCTTCCTCACTCTTTTCTTTCTCATTCCTGAGCCTACCTGCACACAGTAGGCCTCCATTCTAGCAAAGCAGGGCCATCAAGACAGGTGCAATTACCTATGTGAATGGCCTTAGGAGTCAGATGCATTCCGGTGGAGAAACCCATATTTGCACACAAATCCTAAATCTAGTCTGCAATTGACTCTTGACTCCTGGACTCCAAACAGATTTTCTAACATTCTTAGAAAATCACCTAAGGAAAACACTTGGGGCTCAGAGAGGGGCAGCACTTTACCCAAAGCCACACAGCTCCAAGGAACAGAGACAAGATGACTATTTCCCAGGCCAGCATGCCTTTAAGCTAAGACCTAAAGGTTGCAGAGATGCAGGAAGAAGGGTGCCCTGATGGGGGCAACAGCAGGTGCAAAGGCCCTGAGGCAGGACAAAGAACAAAGGTAGCCTAGAGAAACAGAAAGATTGCCAGTGGGACTGGACAGCTGTACAGAGAGCGGAGAGGAGGCAGGGGTCACACCGGGGAGGCACGTGGGCCGAGCTGGAAAGCTTAGATGTTATTTGTCTGTAGGGAAGATATTGATGGTGTCTGAGGAGGTAGACGGCCTCTCTCTGCCTGCTGTGAGCTTTAGTGGAACAAAACAGGAATCAGGCACCCCGTTCAGATGCTGCTGTTGTCCTCCAGCAAGGAGACCCTGGAGGTGCTCCGACCAGGGTGGCAGGGGCAGAAGTGGGAAATGATGTCACATGGCTAATGGGAGCTCCATCTGCATGATCTCTGCAGTCCCCAGAGCGGCCGGGCACTACAGCCTGTGTGCCTATCCCCATCTCACAGCGGGTAGGGCGCAAGATCCAGAAGGTTCCTTCCTTCACCGTCTCCCCGGGAGCAGCAGGGCTGGGGCCACTTGTGCCCAGATGCAGGTGACAGGGGCATCTCCGAGCTCAGGAGGCGCCGACACAGGATTAGCTTGGCCTGGACAGCTTTGGCGTGCACAGCCCCATCTGCTGCGGCTTGGGGACCACTTTCAGGGCGCTGTGCTTTCTCTGTCATGCTTCATTAAAACTGTACCCCCAGGAGAAAAATGCCATCACGGGGACCAGGAAATGGAGGCTCATGGAAGGGAAGTGACTCATCCAGAGTCCCACAGCCCGAGCCCCTGGCCCTGCACTCTGCTGTCCCCCAGGTAGGATGCACTGAAGTCCCAGCAAGACCCAGCGGCTGGGAGAGCGGGCAGCTTGGATGAAGCCTGCCTTGGATGGAAGCCACTTGGGCCCTCCCGGGTCTAGACCAGGGCAGGGTCTGCAGGCTCAGGGTTCGAATAGCCATGGCGGCACAGACACGGCTTTCTCTAGGGATCGTGCACCTCTTCTGGAACCTTCCAGACATGCACAAGGACACTGCAGAGGGGAGAGAAAAGTGAGCCACCAAGGACAGGCAAGGACGGGGTGCCCCGTGCCATCCCACATGCTGTTCATAGCTTGGGCACTGGAGCCAGACCTGCCAGTCCCAGCACCTCACACGAGCTCAGTGGGCCTCGCCTTCCTCCTCTGGAAAATGAGTTGGTTACGTCATGGGATCTACACAGGACAGAAGCCCGTAAACAGGCATTAGGAAAACCCTGATGGTTGTGAGTGCCGTTGTTATTACTGCGTCACCAGAGAAGTGAGGATTTAACCCCATTTTTAGAGATGAAGAAACTGAAGCAGCTGAGGGCTCCTGACCAACTGGGATGAGTGGAGGGAGGTCGCTGACCCCAGAGGCAGCCACGTCAAGTAGGTCTAGATTGTTTTTTGGGGTTTTTTTTGGTACCAGGGATTGAACTCAGGGGCACTCGACCACTGAACCACATCCCCAGCCCTATTTTGTGTTTATGTAGAGACAAGGTCTCGCTGAGTTGCTTAGGGCCTCGCTGTTGCTGAGGCTGGCTTTGAACTTACGATCCTCCTGCCTCAGCCTCCTGAGCCCCTCAGGTCTAGATTTTAATAGAATCCGCACAGGCAGGACCAGAGCTTCCCCAGCCCGAGGCCTCCACCAGGCTGCTCTGGGCTGCTGCTCACAAGCCACCTTCATGCCAAGCTTTTAGGGTTTCAATTTATTACACCTTAGGGAGCAGGAAGAAATGCAGGGCCAGCTCCGGCTGATCCTCCATCACGGGCGGCGGGTGTGAGAGCAGCTTGCTGTGCATTGTCTCCCTATCACGGTGGTTTGACTGAGGCTTTTATGAAGTCGGTGGCGAGCTGGCCGGGAGGGCCGGCATCAGCTCCTGGGTGGCCACGATGCTGGCTGGACGCAGCTGTAAGAAGCACATTCCTGGGAGGACCCACAGGAGCCCTGGGGACAGAGAAACCAAGGCAGCCAGGGCCAAGGGGCCCTGGGAAGGGCCACAACGTCCCTTCTCCCTCCCTGACAGCCAGCCTGGAATCTGGACAAGGTGATGGCTGACATGGTGCCCCATCTGCTTCGAGTCCCCATCACGTCCCCCGGGCCGGGCCTCCTGGGTCCACGCGGAACACCGTGACGCAGGGTGCAGAGGTTTAAGGCGAGAGGAAGACCCCACATTGACATCTGCCTCCCAACCTGGTGGTGGGGTGGGACCCACAAGGGACCCTGAACAACACAGCTGATCCGACTTCCCTTCAGGATCCATGGGTTTTTCTCTCTGTTCCAGATTTTGCATTTTGTAAAATTAGCATAACAACAGCACAGGTAAATGCAGGTGAGACACAGAAACACCTGCAGTAGCTAGAGAACTCCCTCGCGCAGGTTAGATCCTTGTCAGGTCACTACTGAGGGAGCAGAGTTGTACCCAGATTTGCTTCAACTCTGAAAGGCAGCCGAGGGGACCAGGTTTAGCACTGTCCTGGTCCCTCAAGACAGGAGCCCGCCCTCCCATGAAGTGTGCCCATTTCCAGGTCTCCCCTCGCTGTGGCTCTGACGGGGAACATTCTTTCAGATCTCACGCATCCGTTAAGCCTTGCTCGGCTTAGCCAGGAGACGCCCGGGGAGGCCCGGACTCCACAGTGGGTGTGAGAAGAGGAAGGTCCTGGAAGCCTGGAGTTCAATGGGCAAGATGAGCTGAGCATCATCAGGCATCCAAGGAAGGGAGAAGGGGGAAGTCACACTGGGTTCTTTCAATATGGCCTTCTCCTCTTCTGTGAGGGGGGTCTCTGGATATCAGACTTTAGATATCTTTGCATGAAGATTAGGAGTAACCCAGAAGTCAAGCAGAATTTGGTTCCAGCCCTAGCCCTCTCTCGTTGAGCCTATCTGAGTAGGTTTCTCAGCCTCTCTGAACTTTGGTTTTGTCCATCCACAAAATGGGTGAGAAAGTGGTGTACAGACATTGATCAGAAATGCCAAGTACAGTCGTATCAGCTGTGCACTGCACAAGTTAGGGGACGGCAAGCACAGATGGTGAGGAAGAGCTCTAGTTTGCACCAGGCACTGCTCTGGACCCAAATAAGTGGTGGAGCTAGGATATGAGCCCTGACGCCTTAGAGGGGAGCTCTGGCTCGGCAGCACCTGCACACCCAGGCCCCTTCTTTGGACAGCTGCACCCCCACCTTCCTGGTGAGGAATGTCCATCCCCCAAACATCCATGTGTTTCTGTGTTGCTGACCCCAGGCCACACCCAGAGAAGGGCATGCGGAGTGTCCCTCCAGTCAGCCATGCTGGTCGGGTCTAGGGTGGCCCATGCTGAGGCTTTTGCTGGGACTATGGAAGCAAAGCTTTTCTCTTGCTAAAGCAGGAGGAAAGGCTGGGGAGTCCCTGGGTCCCCTTGCAACCCAGAAGGAAGAGCCGGCCTCAGCATACAAACTGGCACCGAGGGACTGAGCCAAGAGGCGGCCAGACATACATTATTCATGATATGAGTGGAACACCTAGATCCAGCCAAGCCTGAAGGCAACATTAGCCTCTGAGCTTTTCAGATATTTCTGGTGGTACCTTCCCCTTTTCTACTCAAGCCAGTTTGAACTAGGTTGTTAGAACCCAGGATCCAGGCAGAGGAGGAGCGAGCCACGCAAAGGAGGGAATGTCCACCCAGTGGCCAAAAGCAAGGCTCAAATCCTCTGGTGAGTGTTGATGCTAGTCTGCGCAAACGTCAGATCAAAGTCATTCTATCTGAAACTCGATGATAGAGAAGCGATCATTTATAGTTTACCTATTCTGTGAACAGATCCCTACCCAGAGTGGGGTAAATGGTCCCCATTCCCCAATTTCTACATGGGGGAAAGAGGGACAGAAATTTCAACACTCACTGTGCCAGGCTCTGTGGGGGCTTTTTGTTTTTTTGTTTTTTGGTCCCCAGGGGTGCTGTAGCAATGAGATAAAACCCCAGCCCTTTTTATTCATATTTTTGAGACTGGGCCTCGCTAAATTGCTGAGGCTGGCCTCGAACTTGCAGTCCTCTAGCCTCAGCCTCCTGAGTCTCTGGAGTTACAGGCGTGGACCGCTGCAGCCACTGGGCCTATTGCTACTCATATTCGCTGTGACCCACAACAGCCCCACAAGGTAGAAATCAGCCCTCAACTTTTTATAAATGAGGAAACTGCAATGGGGAAGGTCGCGATTTGCCCAAGTTCTGATTCCAGTCGGAGAGGCTCCAAACCCCTGCTGTTCCCAGGCCATCTCTGGGCCCTGTGCACACAGGCCTCTGTGGCCCAGCCTCCTTTCCATTCAGCAGCGGCTGATTGAGATTCCCATCACATCCACGCCAAGTACAAACTGATGAATAGCGTCTTTCTCCTAGGTGACGCCATCTGCCCACTTTAAATACCTGGGTAAATGTGTGCTTGGACGAACTGGCTACTAGAGGGAGAGGCCAGACCCAAGGAAGGAGGCGGGAAAGGAAAAACTTTGATATTTCAGCAGGACCTGGGTCTCCAGAGTCTCCTTGAACAACTCAGGGGATTTAAAAATACCACCACGCAAATGCCACCAGGGGAAAGCGTTCTGGTTAAGAGAGCGGGTGTGTGGCCGGCTCACCCTTGACCCCACGTCGTGGCCTCAGAGGAATCAACAGCCAGCGTTAAGGGCTTCCCTGAATGGAATCGCCCAGAGCGTGTCAGGCAGCCCGGACCATATAAACCAAAGCAGGAAATCCAAACATACTAAACACGTCAGACTGGGTCCCCCGGAGGTCTGTGGGAGGGATGGCCGAGGACAGCGGTCCTAAGGGAAAATTTCCCGAGGCTGTTCTGGGGGCTCCCTCCTGCATCTCCACCCCAAACTATTTGGGCATATGTGAAATCTTCTGGAATTTTCCTTCCATTCTACAAGGGGACTACCATTCCTTGATGTATTAAAACTCTTTCTGAATATTTATTTTTCCCATTTTCTTTGGAGTTAAAAAAAGTGTTATCATCAGCAGCATCCGTGAACCTACCCTGGACCCCTGGGGTTTCTGGAGTTGGCATCCCACAGGGTCTATGGTCCTGTGCTGCCTGTGTCCTCTAAATGCCCCCTTGGGAGGACTCTGCTGCTTCCAGACATGTCGCCCCAGCTCTCCTGGGACTGGCCATGACCCCAACACCAGGCAGCGTGCAGACTCCAGTGTCCATGCCAGAGGAAGGACAGGTGGGATGCATGGGCAAGATCCTCCCCCATAGGAAGAAAAGATCCAGACAGGATGAAGCCAGGGCTTTGTCCACCAAACCCCAGACGCCCCAGCTGAGCCGAATCCTGGCCAGGCCATGTCGGGGCAGAAGGCCTTCTCATGAGGCTTCCTTAAGTGGAGGTTCTTTCTCTAAAAGCAAAATAAAACACAGATCTGCAAACACAAGCTAGAAAGCCACCCCTGTAGTTCAAATCCTGCTTACTTTACAGAAGAAAGCTCTGGATCACCAGAGATGGGGTGACATTGAGGTTGACTGACCAGGGCAGCAAAGTGATGTCCAGTCCCAGGGCTTTGCTTAAGCCCCATGTAGGGCCCTGGGCTCCCCTACACTGGGCTATGACTCCCACTCACCCCAAAGGTTCAGCAGGCAGAACACCCTCTGTCTGACCAACTAGTTTCAAATTTGGATTCTAAGATAACTAAGATCGACAAATGAGATTACATCAGGAGCAAGCGCCTCGCTCATGAAATGACGTCACTAGGAAGACGTCGTAAGGCATCAACGGGGAGAAAATACTGGCAACAGACCTAACTCTCTGTTTTAGTCAGCTTTTCTTTGATGTGACCAAAAGACCTGACAGGAACTACTTAGAGGAGGAAATGTTTGTTTTGGCTCCGTTTCCGAGGTTAAGTCCATGGTCGGCCAGGCCCATTGCTCTGGGCCCGAGGAGGCAGAGACAGCTCTGCTCACCAGGCACAAAATCTTAGAATCAAGCACCACAGCACAGCCACCACCCAGTTAATCCATATCAGTGGCTCAATCCACATTGTCTCACACGTGAGTTTGGGGGGCCCTCACACCTCACGTCCAAACCACACCATTAGCAGAGAGCTTCTATTCAAAATATCTTACACGTTGCTAAGAAAAATATAGAAAACCCAACAGAAAAATAAGCACATTTTTACCTTGAGTAGGTAAAAGCCAACACCCAACAGCCAAAATGCTTTTGCAAAGGTCACCTGCCTATCACTCACGGAGAAATGCAAACTAGAAGCCCCAGTACACCACTACCTCCTGAGCATAGCTAAAATGCAAAGATAGAACTCAGCATCCTGGCCAGGATGGGGACCCACGGGACCTTCCAGGTCCACTAGCCAGAGTGTGTCTACAGGCACCTTGGAAAACTGTTGGGTGGAATCAGCTGAGGCCAGATCAACGCGTGTCCTGTGGTCCAGAGATTTCACACGCCCTACAGAAACGCACACACGTGTGCCCCCAACCCTTGGACATCCACATGGAAAAAAAATGGTCACGGCAGTTGTAATGGTAATAACCAAACTCTACCCACAAACCACAGGCCCACCAACTTCACCACAAATGGACGGGTTCACCCGCAGACACGCGTGGTGATAATCAACGTCAACACATCACGTGTGGAAGTGGGGCCGGTGAGACCAGTATCTAAGGCCAGTGTGGGTGACGGTGGGATTTCATCCAACGATCAGCAGGGGCAGGTAATAGCGCTGTTTTCTTTTTGTGTTTTGCAATGCCCCAGATGGACGAGGGCCGCACCCACGCCAGGCAGCCACACCCCAGCCTGGACAGGTGAGAGAGAAACAAGGCTTATTCCAAAGACAACAGGTTCTGCAATTGGCATCTGGTTTGCCACCCTGCTCCTGAACGCACAGGTCCCTTTTGAGAAGGAGACTTCCCCAAAGATGGAGGGGTGTTTTGACTCCCCAGGATTAGTTAGAGCTGGCCAGCATGATTCCATTTACCTCCGTTTTTTGCTGTTGCTGTTGTTTTCTGTTTCACAGTGAAAAGCTTTGCATGCATCCAGGGAACCTCAGACCAGCACAAATCCAGAGGGTGCCCACATCAGAAAGGGGCTACAAATTCCAGTTCACCCAAACTGAGGAACATTCTAGACTTAGCCGGCCTGGACTCTTCAACTGGGTCAGACGCCGTAGACGCGGGTAGAGGACAAAGTAAAAGACGAAGAAATTGTGAAAAAAACGGAGCTGTGATCACTGTCTTGCACACCCAGGAGCATCAGGGAATCCGGCCTTAGAATGATCTGGCCATCTTCTTCCTCTCCATCATCTTCAGCATCTCGTTTCCTCCTCTTTCCGCGAGACCTTCTTCTTCCTCTTCAACATAATCAGCATCTTCTTCATCCTGAATTTCTTCTTTCATTAAGAAAGGCCACATCTCCCCCTCCCAATTCTGACCCTCTTTCATCTCCCTCCTCCCCCTCCTCCTCCTTCTCCTCCTCCCCCTCCTCCTCCCCTTCAGAGTCAGGTGCTTCATTATCCTCCTGATCAAATCCATCTAAGTAGGTGATTTGTTTCAGCAATTCAAAGATATTTTCTCAAAAATAAAACAAAAATGGGGAAACCACAACATCATGAAAACCGAAGGAGAGTTGGTTTGGGCGTCCTGGTGTGGATTCTGACTGTTGAGAAACGTCACCGTGAGGGACATCGGTGGGGCAGGTGGGGAACGGGACCAGTTCGTAGGCACCACCAGGAATCTGCAAGCGTTTTCTTCAAGGAGTGGAGAGTGATTAGTTTAGGCTTGGAAGACCCTGGAGCAACGCGGAGGGTCTATAGATAGATATTTACAAAACTGATTTAAGTATGATCATTTAACAACGTGAATCAACGTTGTTCTTCCATCAAGACCAAAACAGAAAACCAGACAAAATGGGTGGGGGCTGGATCTGGCTCGTGGTCCCCTGTGTGCCAACTTCTGGATTAGAAAACTGCCTTTGCATTCAGGCTACATCTTCTGATTTTGATGAGGACAAACGGTGCCAAGCCTTTCACCTGCTTTTAAGTGATTCAGAGGCTGTAAGTTAGGGACCTAACAATGTCAGGATGTTACAAATGAGTGACTCTGGGGACTTGGGGTGTGGCTTGGTGGCAGAGGGCTCGCCCAGCATGTGGGAGGCCCCAGGTTCATCCTCACCACAAAACAAAAGCAAATAAATGAGCTGGGCATGTACTTTCAGCTTCTTGGGAAACTGAGGCAGGAGGATCACAAGTTGGAGGCCAGCCTCCACCTTAGTTAGCGAGGCCTTTGTTTGTGTCAGTCAAAAATAAATAAAGGAGGGAAAGGAAGATCCATAGAGGAGGGAAAAAAGGGGAGGGGGGACTGGATTAAAATCAAGTTCCTTGTGTGTACAATTTTGTCAAAATGAACCCAAATACTATGTATAATTATAATTCTGTAATAAAAAATTAAGACAAGAAAAGGGCTCTGTGAGAGAGTACCCTGGGTTCCATCTCTCGTACCACAGTACGTAAATCAACTGATTGATGCGATATATAATATTTTATATATATATGAAATGGCATTTATTTATGCAGGGTTTTATATATAATATATAATAAAATACACAGTATATAATATATAAAAACATCAGGAATATATATATCCTGGTTCAACTTCATGTATATTTTTTTTAGAGATTTTTAAATTTTTTTTTAAAATTTTTTAGTTGTTGATGGATCTTTCTTCTATTCATTTATTATTTTTATGTGGTGCTGAGGATCGAACCCAGTGCCTCACGCATGCGAGGCAAGCGCTCTACCACTGAGCCACAGCCCCAGCCTGAGATTTTTGAAATTTGTTCTGTTCAGCTCTACATGACAGTAGAGCCTGTTGGCACATATTTGTACCCCATGGAGTACAGCTTATTCTCCTTGGGACCCTCCTGTGGATGTGCGTGATGTGGACACTCAAGGAGGCCTCATATTTGCTGCCTCCTATGGAGACCGGCAGGCCAGCCCCACAGCTGGGCACTGCCCCACAGCCAGCCCCTGCCCCACAGCCAGCCCTGCCCCACAGCCAGCCCCTGCCCCACAGCCACCCCTGCCCCACAGCCAGCCCTGCCCCACAGCCACCCCTGCCCCACAGCCAGCCCTGCCCCACAGCCAGCCCTGCCCCACCGCCAGCCCCTGCCCCACAGCCAGCCCTGGAAGAGTCTGAACACATGGATGAATGGTGGTCACCCTGCCGAATGGAAGGAGGATTCTGGAATATTTCATTTATGCCCAAAGAGCTTGGGGTCAAAGATGCAGGAGGGAGCCCTCGTCACAGCCTTGGGAAATCTTCCTTTGGGACACTGTCCTCGGATGTCCCTCCCACACAGACCTCAGCGCTGGTCTCTGCTGGGCCCCAGCTGCTCTGCGGGCCTGGTCCTGTGTGGCTACATGGGATCAGGTCCTTCTGGGGAGAAGCCGTATTTCCCTCCTGTGAAGAAGCCTGTTCCTTCACACCTCATTCATCACAGTCTTGAGAGTGTCAATATTTGTGGGGTGAACCAGGCTTGTGATAACCGCATTTTTAACCAATTACAACGTGGTCTTTCTCTGCTCTGGCAGGGGTTATGTTAATATTGAATCAATTCACTCTAAGATCATCTTTCAAAAAAAAAAAAAAGACCAAAGTCTCTTCTAATAAAATATGGAGCGAGGCCACCTGTTCTAAGGTGGCTGGCTGCAGGGACATGGTCCCCAGGTGCCGAGTCACACAAAAGACTCCACCAGGGGCATCATCCCAGAGCTTATTAATTACTTGCCATATCTCAAGGATGCTTGGGTGACACATGGTGACAAATGTCCCAATTAGGGCACTGGGGATGGATCCAGGGCAATCAGTCTTCTGGGCACTGAAGGAGGCAGGTGTGACCTCGGGCTGTTGGTTAATCACCACTGGGAATTCATGCCTAGAAGGAGCACCAGGCCCGAAAGAACCCCCAAGTGGAAGGCCCCCCAGGGGCCCCCAGGGCTGCCGGGAGGGGTGCAGGGCCCAAAGACGGCAGCAGGCCACCTGGAGGCACCTGGGCATGTGGTTCACCTCCCATGCTGTAGTCACTCCCTGGGTTCAAATCCCAGCCCCAACTCTTATTGCCCTTGTGACTTGGGATAAGTCTTTCTATAATTTGCTCTTTCTAGTCTCTGCCTTTGGAAGGGTAATTGCAAGAGATGGCTAAGGAGTAACCTGGGGGTATACCAGGAGATTGCAAGAGACCAACTGTGGGGGCCTCAGCCAGCCCCTGGGGGGCCAGGGGTGGCCTCAAGACCAGATGCCCAGAGTAGAGTTCAGAGAATAAATCCTCAGGTAAAGAGGAATCTGGGGACAGACACCTGAGCCCCGGGAGGGCACAGTTTGGCAGAGGGAAGGAGTGGGAACAGGTGTGTGGTCACAAGACACTCTAACCCAGGGAGGGGGGCCAGAAGGATGGGGGCTGGGCAGAACATCTTTGTAAGGTCTGGAAACCTTTATAAGAAACCTGGACATCTTGAGGAAGTTGATGGGAAGTTGGTTACATTTCTTTTTTTCCGTTTTTTTTTTTTTTTTTTTTTGAAGAGGGGACAGTTAACTAAGCTATGTCCCTAGCCCTTGTTAATTTTGACACAGGAGCTTGGTAAGTTGCTGAGGCTGGCCTCAAACTTGGGATCCTCCTGCCTCAGCCTCCCAAGCCTCTGGGATCACAGGTGTGTACCAGATCGCTTCTATTTCTTGAACACAAAGAGCCAAGTTTGTATTTAGATTTTAAAATTCCTGGTCTGGGGAGGTAACTCAGTGGTAGAGTGATTGTCTAGCCTGTGAGAGGCTCTGGGTTCAATTCCGAGTGCCAAAACAAACAAATAAACAAACAAATCTACTCAGTCTCCAAAAAGCCCACAGAATAGAGATGGCACAGACAGGATCCCAGGCCAGCAAGATTTGAGAGAAATCCAACTAAGAGACAGAAATCCAGGTGGTATCTACGGAGGACAGAGAGAGAGATGAGGGGATGAATTTCAGAGCATTTTAGGGGCTTCGGTGACTGTGATTTGGTGACCACCACTTTGCTCTCAGCAGGAAAGAGCAAACGTGTTCCTCAGCATGAATATTAAGTCATGCGCAGGAGTGCCCAGTGAAACCTTTCTCCACTTAAAAAGCAAATAACACGTTCCCTTGGGAGAGGAGACAAAGGTCAATGTTTTGAATCAATGGTAATAAAACAACGGAAAAATACCCAAGCCACCAGCCCAAGACACCATCTTCTCCTTTCCTGTAGAGCCAGGTGCCGGCATCTGCTGCTCACAGATGTTATTTATGCACAGCGATTATCTCAATTATATATCTGAGTTGTTGGAATTGCTTCTGTCTCCAGATTAGTTTGTTTCCAGTGGCAACGTTCCGTGGGAATTAATTAGTAATTGGCTCCAAGAGAACAGGTGTTGTTGGAGCCCCCCGGCCCCCACCTTGCCTACCGATTCCACAAGGCCATAATCAAATCATGCGCCCCAAGTCTTGCAATGACCCACACGGGGAGCAGACCCAGGCAGGCAGTGTAGGTTGATCTGCTTGTCAAGTATTGTCTTGGGGTTTTCCATTAGATCACTCTTTCAAATCCCCAAGGTCTGGTGTTCTTTAAGCCAATCCCATTGGCTGGGAGTGTCATGCCCCCTTATTAGGTAAGAAATTGGTTCCCCCAAAAAGCCAAGGTTGCAGAGTTCATGAAGAGCAGAGGCAGGCTTTGAACCCAAGAGGTGGGCTGCTGTGCTCCACAGCCCCCTGGAGTCCTCTGTCCATCAATAGGAGGCTCTTAGGCTTCAGGGGTTACAGGGATATGTTTGAGGAAGAACTCTGGGTGGAAAGAGCTGAGATTCACATAGTGCGCTAGATGGTGGGGCAGCAGGATCAAGAGGCACCTGTCTATGGAGAGTGGGTGCCGGACCAGAACCTGTTATGATGCTGGTAGAGCCTGATCTTTTGCACGTCAAGGCTCTGGTGCTGGCTGGAGTCTGGAATCCTGCCATTTGGGTTTCTTGTTGTTGTTATTGTCTTTTGTTTTTTTTGTTGTGGTGCTTGTTTGTTTTGTTTTGTTTTGTTTTCAAACAGGCTGTTTCAGTCATGTCCTCTTCTGATCAGTAGCTTTCTATGGCTCCCTATTACTTTTGGGATAAAGTCCAAACTCCTTAGCCAGCTCACTAAGCCATCCATGAACTGGCCGCAACCCCTGACACAAGAACTCCCCATTCTTCTGAGCACTTCCCACGCCAGCAGTGTGGTGCCAGCTGGAATGTGCTTCCTGCAACCAGGGCCCTCTGCTGTGCTGCTCTTCCCTCTGGACCGCCCCGTATGCACCTTCTCTACCAGCAGTGCATCTTTAGGGACAGCCCGAGTTACTAGCTCCTCTCCAAAGCAAAGTTTAAGAGCTTCCTTTTAGCCAAACCCAAACATTCCTCTAATAAAGCTCAACCCCCGACTTGTTACAGGCTGCGTCTGCCTCCAGCCAGGACTGGAAGCCCCTCGAAGACAGAGGCCTTGCTCGTCATCTCCTCTCTGCCTCTGCAGCCCAGGGCAAAAAGCACGTATGGAAAGGTGTGTGCCAACGTGCGCTCCTCCAGGCCTTAGCAATAAACCTGCTCCTGGTTCTGCATCCCCGGGGAGCCTGCTGCAAAGGTCTCAGGCTTCTGCCGCCCTTCCTGCTGTTCACCCACCAGACCCACCAGCACCTGGGACATCGAGGAACACCAATGCTCCACTTGAGGGGACTTCAGGGCAGTCACGTCACTTGTCAAAAGTCACCAAGTTGGAAAGTGCCACATCCAACTCTCTTGTCTCAGAATCCACTTAAGTTTAGCCTAAATGCAACTAAGATCTGTCACACAGATATAACCTTGCTAGTCATTTTCTCGTCAGCAAAATAGACCTATTGCTGTGTATTTTGTGGAATAAAGGAAGTTAATGGTGCCTGAATGCTCATCCTAGAACAGCATCAGAATCTCCTGAGATGATTGTCTGAACATGTAGATCCTAGATCCCAACCCAGACTTCCTGCAAAAAAAAAAAAAAGAGGATCTGGAGAATGGGATCCAGAAATTAGTGGTTTTCAAATGGTGGTTTAAGTTCTCTGATGTGTGGCCAAGAGTGAGGGCCCCTGAGACACCAAGGAGAAGCCCAGTACACCGTAGGAGCTGGACAGATGTTAACAAGGCCCACGCGGGCAGATCAAATTGCAAGGATAGAGAGCTGCTGGCATTCAGAGCTTGTGGACACGTCTGGCTGTGTGTCCTTGGGTAAAGTCCTCAGCCTCTCTGAGCCTGCCCCCTCAATAGTAAAGTGAGTCAAATAGAGGAATGTCCACCTCACAGGGCTATGGCAAGGACTATCTGAAATAGCATGTTTATGGTGGCCAATCAAACCCTGAGAATTCCATCAATCCAAATGAGTCCCAAGGGTTTCCTTTTTTTTTTTTTTTTTTTTTGCCATCTTTACCCAAGTCCCCTAACCCAGGCAACTATCTCCTCTGGCCTAGAAGGAAGCACTAGCCTCTTAAGAGTACCACTTATCCCCCCCAAATCTGTTCTGCACCCAGAAGAGGGAGCCTCTAAAACATGAATAGGATCCTGTCACTCTCTGTTCAAAGCCTGCCAGTGGCTGGTCATCACTCTGGGAGGGACAGCCAAACGCTTGGAGGCCCCCGACTGTTCCTCCTCCTCCCGGGTGGGGAAGCTGACCCCATCCCCAGAGGTCAAGGAGACCCCTCCCCACCGTTCCCTACCCCAGGACCTTGAGCATTTCCTTTCTCACCCAAATAATGGCGCAAGATTATCCCATTTATTTGTATCAGGGTTGGCTGGTCATTTGGTCAAATTCATGCAGCTGGGTGCCACACCTGTCTTAGGAACCATCCCACCTGTCCCCAGCATATCACATGACACTCAGCAGGTGCCGCGTCCACATGCCATGGATGGATACCAGCGCCACTTCTCAGCTCCAGAAACCAGCAGCCTACGGAGAAGTGAGCCCACTCCGTGTCCCTTCCCCCACCGTGGCTGCCCCAGCCCCTGCCCCAGCAGCCTTCAGGCAAAGGACAAACAGCAGACATCAGAGCAGAGAGGCCGCGAAGCCCAGTGTCATCCCCACGTTATTTGATTAGCTCTGACTCTAGCATCCGGGACACGTGTGTGGGAGCCCAAGTGTCGGCAGCCTGACCTCTGGTCCACGCAATCCCATCCTTCAAATGGTTTCCATGACAACAGCAACAGAGAGCCAAAGCCGTGGGTTTCCTTTGATAGGAGCCGGATGCAGAGGATGGAAAAGAAGAACTTTCAGAAGAATGAAGCCCTTTGATTCAGCTCAAGGCGCCTTCATTAAATACAACTATTTCCCAAGAACACACATTTTAACTCTGCAGAGGGAGAATCCTCATGAATACTTTTAAAAGGGGGGAAAAAAAGAAAAAAGATGCGAAACGGCCATGTTCCCTTTTGAGAGCATCCATCTGGGGGAGGGGAGGCTTGGATGCTGGGACCTCGGGAACATTTTGATGGCAGGATGGCTAGGCACAGGGCTTTCTCCCTAAGGGGCTGCATGGACCCCGCTGAGCACTCTGAAATATCTGCCTCCCCAAGGGGCTCAGCAGGCAGTCAAGTCCACAGGAAGATGACGAGAGGCAGAGGAATCCCCAGATTCCGCACTTAGCATCACAAGCCTGGGTTCGAATCCAGCTCTGCCCTTTCCTGCCGTTACCTTGCCCACAATAACCACCACCTCTGGAGATGGCTCCCGTCTGTAAAATGAACACAATTCAAACTCCTCTTTCCTGGGGGTCCCATGACAGTTAAGTGAGGTGCCACATTCTGGCCCAGGTGAGCTGATTTTCTAGCCTGGCTGTAGAGAGAGAGAAAGGACCAAATGCTCTGTGTGTCAGGGGCTTGGGCTGGCTCAGGACGTTCAGCTCAAAAGCTGGGAAAATCCTGGACAAGCCAGGATGGTGGGTCACCAGGACAGAATAATCGGAGGAGGGAGACAGCTCGGACAGGCTCTGCAGGATGCAAAGACCCTGAATGCTTCAAAGCAGCTCGTTTTTCTGGTTCTTTCCCCAAACCCACACACTCGGTCTCACCCTGAGGAAGCCATTGTGTAAAGTCAGGCTGGAGAACGTTCTGTGGGAAACCTGGTAGTGCTCCCCAATGCTGCCCAGGTCAGCAAGAACAAGGTAAGGCTGGGACACTGTCCCAGAGCAGAGAGGACAGGTCAGGTGTGACAACTAAATGCTGTGCCATGTCCTAGCTTGGGTCCCAGAACAGCAAAAGGGTGTTAATGGAGAAACTGGTGAGATCTGAATTGAGCTTGAATTGAGGAATTTTTTTAAAAGTCCAGTGCAGTGACTAAGCTCTGCCCCAAATGTTTCGTTTTACAGAGAGAATCTGAGACCAGGAGAGAAGGAACAAGAGAAGCTCTGGGACCTCGGTTTCCACCCTACTGCCTCCTGATTCCTCCTGCTGCCATTCAGGGGGACCCCCTGACTATCGTGAGTTTATTTTCCAGGAAGAGGAGAGAAAAGCATTAGGTTTGGAGTTGGGACATGTGGGTTCCACACATGGTTCTGCCTCTGACTGGCTGTGTGACCTTGGGCCTCTCTGACCCTCGATTTCCTCATCAGTAAAACAAGGGGAACAGCTGACAGAAATCAAGAGAAATATACTTATAGCCAGGCATGATGGCGCAAGCCTATCATCCCAGCACTTCGGGAGGCAGAGACAGGAGAATCGCAGGTTCAAAGCCAGTCTCAGCAATGGCGAGGCGCTAAACAACTCAGTGAGACCCTGTCTCTACATAAGACACAAAATAGGGCTGGGGATGTGGCTCAGTGGTCGAGTGCCCCTGAGTTCAATCCCCAGTATCAAAAAAAAAAAAAAAAGAGAGAGAGAGAGAGACAGAGAGAAATACATTCACAATGTGCAAAGGAAGGGGCAGGCATGGCAGAGAGGATGGAATGAAGTCCCCGTTCCCTCAGGAAGCTTACAGTTTTGCTGGGGAGTCAGTGCAGAGAGTACAGATCACCTGTCTGAGTTCTTGGGGAGATTCTGTGAAGATGAAGAAGGTCCTGGCCGTGTAGCACAGATGAGGCCAGATGGTAGCATCCAGAGGAGGAGGAGGAAGGGAAGGAGGTGACCCTATCAGGGCTCAGCCAGAATGGCTTATCCAAGGGAGATGCGTGGCTTCCAAGATGGCACCAAGACACAAACACATTTCCAATAGGGCCTGGAGTCTGCTGGTTTAAAGCTCCCCTTGGGGACGGGTGGCAGCCCCTGAGTCCTGCTGGCTATACCATTAGGCTCTGGGGCCCCCGTCCCCCACTCAAAGCTCACATCCCCTTGCAGGATCTGCTCCCCTCTCAGCACCAGCCACCCACCTTGGGCCACACTCTGCAGTGAGCACAACCACACTCATCATGGCTGCCGAGGTCACCAGCTTCTGCTCTGGCCTCACCTCCCATCCACTCTCAGGTCTAATGCAACAGCTCTCCTCTAAGGCAGCTGGGAATGGAGGAGCCTGAAGACTCGGGTTCGAATCCTGGCCCTGCTACTCTCTAGCTATGTAACTGTGGGTGAATCATCTCACCTCTTGGTCACCCCATCACCTCACTTGTAAAGTGGGGTTGATGATCCTCACCACACTTAGCTGTGCTGAGAACACCACCAGATGAGGAAAGAGGACCCAGGACCTGGGTGGCGCCAGATAGTGGCAGCCAGTGGTCCACAGACACTCGATCAACAGCATCGCATTATGGTGTCTTTGTTTGTCTTTATTGTGGCTGTTGTTAGCAGCTGACTTTGCCTTATTGCATTATTGGCCTTATTACTACTTTTTTATACCCAGCCCTGGTGTCACTGAAAACACACACACACACACACACACACACACACACCATAATCTGCTCAGCACTCAACACAGACACATTTGGCCTCGGCTCAGGAGGGAACAGGTCTCCTCAGCTCTTCCTAAACCACCCCCCACACACCTACCACTGCCATGTGCCTTCCCCAGCCCCGCAGTGTCCCCATATCCCTGCAGGTCTGCAGAAGCCGGAAGTCAGTGCTGGTGCCTGCTCATGCCACCCTCCCCTGGCAGCAGCAGCATCCCCAGCCCAGCTCTTGAGTGGACACCACGACACCCACCTGGCTGTGCACTTTCTCTAGCTCCTCCTTGCTGACCGAGGTCTTGCTGTCCTCCATGGTTGTCAGAAGAAGCTGGACGTCTGACAACAGGGCGTGAGTCCGCCTCAGGTCCCTCCGAAGACGCTTCTCCACATCAAAGTCCCGATGGCCAATCTGGAAACCAAGGGAAAGGACAATGAGCTTCAATGGCACATGGTGGCCAGGGTCAGAGTTGCCTGGAGCTGAGCTTCCTGGCTTTCACTCCGACTGTGGCATCTTGGATGCGTCCCACCCCCTCCTTGAGCCTCAGTTTCCTCATCTGCAGAACAGTCCATTGGCTCCGACGTCTTTCAGTACCATTGTTTACACCAAGCCCTCCATATGACCTCACCTCATGTCCCAAGAGACTCCCCTGCCTGGCAGGTCCCTCAGCTGCTGGCCAGGTGCCACTGATCGAAGTCAGGACAGCCCTGAGCAGGGGAGAGATGAGCCGGGCACCACAGGGACTATGCCATTGACCTGCGTGCTGCCTGCTGGGTTTACAGCAATTCATGGAACTGCACACATGGGGTATGGCGTGTTCCTCTGCGTGTGTGTGGCGCTGCAGGCGGCACCCATGGGGAATGCTTTGCTTCATCCTATGGATGTTACCCTCAGCAAAGAAGAGCGGCGTTCTTTTTGAAGATCAAAGCCAAGCTCTTCCAAGCCCTTGCTTGCTGAAGGACAGGCAGGTGCGATCACCTCCTGCAGAAGAGACGTCACAGAGGCGAGCACATCCCTTCCCCCAGAATTCTAAGCATGCAGGGAACAGCAGCCAGGGTTCTGATGAAGCTGCACCCTGGATGGAGCTCCAGGAGGGTGACCTGACATGTCTGACATCTAATCCCTGGTGCAAAGTGGCAGAGGAGGCACAGAACCCCAGGACATCCCAAGAGCTCAGTCTCTTCAAGAAGCAGAGCACCGATGTCAAGTGGCTAAAAGAAAAGAACTGCCGCTTTACAGGGTTTCTTCAGGAGACTAAAGCAAAGGACAGGTGACCATCCCTCGGGTGGGGAAGTTTAAGGACACTGAGGTGTGCGTGCCTTCTCACTGGGAAGGGGTGTCTAAACACTAGAAATCTGTGTCTCTGTGCCAAATGCTAACTGTCTCCCAGGATTCACAGAATGCCCCAGAATATTCTAGAAAGAACACAGGATTGAGAATGAGGCGGCTCAGGCTTTGAACCCCTGCTCTCCACGTACTGACAGCGGGGAACCTCGGCCAGGGAGTCAGGATCTCTCTGAATCTGAGCTTCCTTATGTATAAGGAGAGGTTAAAATACAAATCCCTGTCCTGGGTGTCGAGATAAGAGGGTGATCGTGTGTGACAACGATGGCACAGCACTGTTTGCTGCCAGGCACTTTACAAACAAGAGGGTTACGAGTCTCGCCCGACGACCTAGAAAGTGCTCCTGAAGACTTGATGTTGCTATTTCTCTACTACCTGCTTGGAATTCTTTGAAAAATGAGTTGGTTCTTAGAATACAAGCTCTTTTTCCTTGGATGCTTCGCTCTGGACAATTTAAAATGCTGATCCCTGAGATCTATCTATCACCCTTCTATCTATCTAACTACCTCACCTGGTGGGCTGAGCTGATGGCTGGGCGATGTCCCAGGGCCCCCATCACAAGTTCTTACCCTGTGATGGCAATCACTTAAAAATCAACATTATTATTATTGCCTTCATAAAAATAGGAGCAGCTTACATTCACAGAGAGCATTCTGAGGGTCAGGCACTACTCAACACACCTGGTGGGTATTCAACCATCAGTCAGGACGATGGACCCGTGAGGCGTGCAGTCTTATGGTTCCTATTGTACAGATGTTGAAACTGAGGTTCACAGACGCGATCTGCCCAAGATCACAGTCAGTACGTGGCAGAGTTAAGATATGAACCTGGTTTTTGCAAAGAGGTCATTTCAGCAAGAGGCACCATGAAAGAGGTCTGTTTTGCTCTTTGATTTATAAAACAAAATGGCATGGAGGCACGGAGGTCTTAGGCAGCGGAGGCTGTGATGGAGTCTGGAAGTGGGTGCTGGCATGACACCATGGGGCAGGTCACAAAGCAGAAGAAATTACTCTTCAGTGTCCACCACGACGAGGAAACGAGACAGAGCTGGTAAAGCTCTGGTATAGGTGCAATAAGTGCATTGCCCAAGGTCAAGTTGCTCCTAAGTGGCTGTGCAGGGATTCGAACCCAGGCCTTCTAGCACCAGTCTCTAACCACTGCACTTCAGTGCCTACCGCTCTCCAGGCCCAGACTTGCTCACTCTAGAGTCCAGATTTTTACCACGATTACATTCATGCAGCATCTGCTTTTACTCCATGCACATCCTAAAATGCCTTTGCTTCTCTGGCAGAACAAGTTGCAATCAGGGACATTCCCTGAGGTTGGCGCTGACCCTGTGGTAGGGACGGCTCAGATTCTATAGCCTTCACTGTCAGAAAGCCCTTGCAAATGCCGGCTCCGTCTCCCACGGAGAGACCAAATTCACAACAAAATCTCATAGCCAGCCGTCCTCTCCTTCATAATGAATCGTGCTACAGGAGAGGCGGGGATAAAGAAAACCCATTAGGTTAATGGGAAATAAATGCCACTCTGAGAGTTTCCATTTTGCAGCACACAGATTCAAATTCGGATAAAGATGTGAATAATTAACCAATAAATCTAAATGATGTTTAGTGTTGTTGTGGGAAGCTACACTCAAACCTTAATCATTGCACCGTTTATCGTGAAGGCAAATGTTCAGGGTGGTTGTTAAACGTCTATTGTCAAAGAACTCTCCAGGCATGACTCGAATAGGCTTTGGAAAGCCTGTCGAGGATGCTCCAGCCACTTTTTGTATGGGGAAATTGAGACTTGGAGAAAGAAATATGTGTGTTGCTGAAAGTTGCCCAGCAAATGAATGACTGAGAGGAGCTGCCTGGTGACACTACAGGGGGAAAGTGGCCCACAGAAGGGTGGATCCAGTCAACTGAGCCCCATCACTACTGAGCAACAGTACGGTGTTCAGTTTTTCAAATTATATGCTGTCAAATAATACAGATCTCATTTCAAATCCACCTGGGGTATTGACCACCTGTACAATCCTGGGCAAGCTGCTTTGTCTTTCTGAATTTCACTTTCAGGTATATGAAGGAAATCATAGTATCTATCCCATAGCACTGTGGTGAAAATCAATGCTAGAAAGAAGTATGACTGAGTTCTTAGGGGCAACTACTAAACGAATAGACATGTTGTTTATAGCTTCTGAACCAGCACCAAAACAAAAGGGAAACATAAAACAGTACCAATCAATCCAAATATGGGAAAGATGCCAAGGATAAGCAATGAAAAGGAATGAAAAAACCAGTAAGTATAAAACACAAAATAAGAGAATACAAAGAATTTCAAATAGATCAGTCATTACAACAAATGTAAATGAATTAAATTCTCCTATGAAAAGTTAAAGTCTAAAATACGAACTGAAAGTATCCAGCTGTTTAAAGGAAACACATGAACACACCACACATACACACACACACGTTTGAAGATGTAGAAAATAAAGAAACAAAAAAAGATACGGCACCGAACCAACTGAAAGAAACCAAGCAAAATGAGATAAAGCAAAATCATCTCTGGCAAAAAGCAAGACATTACACAATAACCAAATGGTCACCCAAGGAAATAAAGCAATACAAAACTCAGATTACCTAAATATACAACCACAAAATATGCAAAGAGGAATTATAACACAATTACTAGCAACACTTGGAAGAGAAAATCATAGTAGTGATGTAATAGGGACTGTCTTATACAGAGACAAACCCCACAAATACACTCATCAGATCCTTGGCAAAGGTGCAAAAAACACATTGGAGAAAAGACAACCCCTTTTGCAAATTATCTGGGAAAACTGGTCATCCATATGTAGAAGAATGAGACTAGACCCTCATCTCTCACCCTGCATAAAAGTTAACTCGAAATTGACCAAAGATCTTGGAATTAGACCAGAAAATTGGCAACTCCTAGTAGAAAATGTAGGGTCAACACTCCAACACACAGGCACAGGCAAAAACTTCCTCATCAAGACCCTAAAGCCCTGGAAATAACACTAAGAGTTAATAAAAGGGATGGCATCAAATTAAAAAGCTCTGTACAGAAAAAAAATAAACAATTAGGCATGTGAAGAGAGAATACACAGAATGGGACAAAATCTTTGCTAGCTGCTCTTCTGACAGAGGATTAAAATATGTAAGTAACCCAAAAAACACCCAAAACAACAAATAATAGGCCAATTAATAAATGGTGAAATAACTAAGCAGACACTTCTCAAAAGAAAAAATAGAAAAGGCAACAAACACATGAGAAAATGTTCCATGTCATTAGGAGTCATAGCAACACAAATCAAAACTACACTCAAATTGGATCTCACTTCAGTTGGAATCACAGCCATCAAGAATATCAGCAATAATAAATACTGGAGATGTGGAGAAAAGGGAACACTTTTACACTGTTGGTGGGATTGTATATTAATACAATTGCTATGGAAATCAGGATAGAGTCTCCTCACCATGGAGTTCTACTCAGCCATAAAGAAGAACGAAATTGTCATTGGCAGTTAAATGGATGGAACTTGAGAACATTGTGTTACATGAAATCAGCCAAACTCAGCAAGCCAAGGGTTGCGTGTTTCCTCTCATATGTGGGAGGTAAAGAGGGGAAAGCAAGGAAAGGTCAGAGTCGAGGGAGATCTCGTGAAAATCAAAGCAGATCCGTAGAGAAGAGGAAGAGGACCAGGGAGAGAGAGAAGAGGAGGGAAGGAGGAAATAGTGAGGAATGATCGCGGCCATGTTACACTGTTGGATTGCATCATGTACAAACATGTAACAATGAATCCCACCACTCTGTACAACTACACCAATAAAAAATATGTAAAAAATAGGACTGTCTCAGCAACAGATCAAGCAGACAGTGCCAAAGTTTACAGGAGGTGTTTTAAAAATATATATATGGTCATGTATTTTTAAACTTTTTCTTTATAGTTTATGCTTTAATATTTTGAATGTTATATCAAAATCTCAAAATTAACCAGCTTGGTCCATTTGCCAGGTATAGAACCCTTTGTCTCTTAAACACCTATATTTTCTTCCATTCAATAATCTGTTAGTCTTGAGCATGAACCGGGTTAATTAGGAGATCTCATCAACTTCAAAGAAAAAACAAAAACAAAACACGGGGCGTTCTACCATGTTCTCTGTCCAAATGGCATTATATTAAAAATTCACAGTAAAAAGTTAGTGCAAAGAATCCTGAATGTTAATAAACTTGAAACGTAATTCATAAATAATTTGCAGGTTAAATGAGGAAAACACAAGAAGCAGGAAAAACACCTGTTGCAGTTAAGGAAGGCACTAATGTATCCATTCAAGGTAAACATCTTAAATAAACTAAAATACGCTTAGAAACCTAAGATCTGTGTAATTCTAAAATAATAGTAATAATGGAATAAAAATATTGAAATTGAGTTTAAAATTTTTAACACTGGAGCTGAAAATAGAACAAAAGGCTAAACTAATGGAAAGAATTCAAAAGAAAGCTAAAGGCGGAGACTGATAAATATAAAATAAGGAAATGAGAGAAAAAGCTGGTCCTCTGACAAAATTAATAGACAAATATCAAGTGTGGTCAATACAACAAAACCTCACAAGTTAACATTATTATGATTTTAAAAGGAAATGATATGATACAATCTCATTTTTAAACTCATAAGAAAGTGCCATGAAAACAATCTTTATGTTAACCTATGTCAAAAGTTAGATGAAAGAATAAATGTCTAGAAAAAAAATCAGCTACCAAAATTCACTCAATACGGGAGAAAAAATTCTCTATTTGTGTTCAGTGATGCTCAAAGAACTTTGAAGCAATAATCACAAATTTATTCTGCTCCCTGAAAGCAACTAGATCCAAGGGAGTTTACAGGGAAATTACTTCAAATCTTCAAGAACTACATGTTCCAAATTTTATAAAAATTATTTTGAAAATAGTTTTGAGCACGTTTTACAAGGTTAGTTCAATGCTGGACAAAGACAGTATAAAAAAGGAAAATTGCAAATCAATCTTACTTATGATCCTGAAAAAAATGTTAGCAATCCAATAGAGCAGTCTGTTGGAAAAACCTAGGAGTAAGTACAATGTATCTGGAAAACATGTTAGAATACATTGTAATATCTAAAATATAATATGCTGTGTTCGTAGATGAATGGGACAGGCCATAGAATGAATCACAGGTGCATAAAAAACATGTGAGAATATTCAACAAACCTATTTTTAATTATTAGAAAACTAGAAATGGATTTAACCTGATTAAAATTACCTATCAAGAATACACGGTAGGGCTAGGGTGTGGCTCAGTGGTAGAGTGCTTGCCTAGCATGCGTGAGGCACTGAGTTTGATTCTCAGCACCACATATAAATAAAATAAAGGTCCATTGACAACTAAAAAATATTTTTAAAAAAGAGAATACACTGTAAATAGGTGCATCAGAACTTCAGAACTTCAGAAGCATTCCAATGAAGGTCAAGAGTGAGGAAAAGACATCAAGCACCTCCACCACTCAGTCTTATGCCACAGCCACATGCCAATGCAATAAGGCAAGAAAAGGAAAAAATGCAAAATGTTTGTCTTTGAAATTGTTGAGATCTTTCTGTTGCCCCAATTGATAATCAAGAGGCAAAATTATCATTATTTACAAATGGTAAGAATGTTATTGTAGAAAATCCCAAAGAATCTACTGATGACATATGTCAAATGAGTTTAGTAAGTTTGTTCGAGTCAAGATCACTATAATTAATATAATTATGAGTTTTCCCATGTGCCACTGGAACTAAATCAAAATTAGAATACAGAGGAAAATGCTGATCATAGCAGCTATGGAAACTACCACTTTCCTGGAAATAAATCTAACAGAAAAGTTTAATAAGATATGGAAGGATAAAAATAACAAAATATTAATGAATGCTATAAGTAAGTGGAGAAAGATGGTATGAGCATTAATATATGGTTTAACAAAAATAACGTCAGTGTTCCCAACTAACTTATAAATCAATGAAAATTACACTGAGATTTGTTATGGAATAAAATTAAATTCTTTTTTTTTTGCATTGCTGGGGAAACGTAGGCCCTGGCATATACTAGTCATGTGTGCGTTATCATTGAGCTACATTGCCAGACCATAAAATCTTAAGAGTAAAAGAACAAGGACACAAGGCAATCTAAAGACAAGCAAGGTAAGCTGTTCTAGAAGTTCTCCAGACCTAGGCGTGAAGTCCACATGGTGCAGGCTGAGGGTGTAGCTCAGTGGGAGACCAGTGGCTTAGTGTGCATAGGGTCCTGGGCTGGATCACCAGCACACAAAGACAACCAGAAACAAAAAGCACCACATGGGCAGGAACAGGAATAGAGAAATGAGCCAGTGAACTTGAACAAGGAGCCCATAAAAACACCCACCCACACCCATATCGAAAGTGTAAAGAACTTGTTTTGTGAAATACAACAAAGGTTATCCACTCCAGGAATAAACAGATCCCTGCCCCACACTACACACCCAAATAGAATCTAGATGGCTCAGAGACTGAATGATTTCAAAAACAAAATTCTAGAACATAAAAAAATATATATATGAGTTCCAGCAAAGGAGAGCTATCTTAAGACAGGGAAGTACAAATGGTGAAAAACAACTGATTGCTATGTCTGTATTAAAAATGCTTTCTATTAAGTGAAGGATGTAACGAGTGAAATGATTCTCATGGTATAGGAGATAATCGCCAAATATAATTCCAAAAGTGAAGTAACAGCCGGGTGCGGTGCGCATGCCCATAATCCCAGCACTTAGGGAGGCTGAGGCAGGAGGATCGCGAGTTCAAAGCCAGCCTCAGCAACAGCGAGGCGCTAAGCAACTCAGTGAGACCCTGTCTCTACATAAAACACAAAATAGGGCTGGGAATGTGGCTCAGTGGTCGAGTGCCCCTGAGTTCAATCTCCAGTACAAAAAAGAAAAAAGAAAGAAAGAAGAAAGAAAACCCAAAAGTGAAGTAACATTTTGCATAAGGATCATGAATGAATAATAGAAAAGAAAAAAAAAATCAAAAAACAGAAGATAAAGCCCGCGAACAGGTGACTCATAGGAGAGAAAACCACAGCAATGCGTGCAAGACAGGAGACTTCACACGTGACAAGGGACACTCATGACTCACCATTCAACACCCAACACCTGGGAAAACAATCTGCACTGCCGGACAAAAATTTTTGTTATTTTAACAAAAATAACGTCAGTGTTCCCAACTAACTTATAAATCAATGAAAATTACACTGAGATTTGTTATGGAATAAAATTAAATGCGTGGGTGGGGATGTGGCGAAGCAAAGCCTCAGACACTGCTGGTGACAGAGGACACTGCCCCCGCCACCTCAGGGGCCATCTGGGTGACAGTTATTAATTCCAAAATTGTACATTTCTAGTAGCCAGCAATTCCTCCCCTAGTGACACACCCTGGACACATCCTCACCCAAATTTGAGACATATACACAAATATGCACTGTGGTTTTATGTCTTAGGGTGCAAAACCCCAAAATATCCATCAATAGGAGGAGAGGCTTTTTTTTAAAAATGAGGACGGTGTAGCCGTTGAATCAATGAATAAGAGCTACATGTGCGACTGCAGGCTAATCTCGAAAACAGTGTGGAAGGGCAGAAACGAAGGCACAGAATCACATCGCTCTGGAGGGTTGGAGTTGAAACATACATACACAAGAACTAGTCCTCTCCTCTCTCCAGTGCTGGGGGTGAAACCCCAGGCACCACACGTGCCAGGCAAACGCTCTACCACAGCCACACCTTCAGCCCCTACAGCTCTCCTTACTGAATTAGCAACACTGCATTTTCAAATGAACGGAACTGAAGAGAATGCCAGTGTCTCCCGAGATTTCCTGAGTGTCCTTGCAGAATCAGGTCCTGGGCTGCAGGTTTGCACTGATGCGGAAGGAAAGCACCTCCAGGGGCTCCTTACTCAATGATCCCACCTGCCCTGCTGGGATACCAGGAAACCCGGAGAAGGAGGATCTAAAACTGCCTGTCAACTCCCTGGGCCTCCAGCCCCCTCACTCCTGCTGCGATGGCGCCCCTGCTCCAGAATCCACTAATTGAATCAGTTCGTTGTTAAAATGCAAAGTGAGCATTTATTTTGTCCGCAGCCTGGCGGCCCCGGGTGACCATCTGAGTGACATGTCTTTCCTTTTATAAACACAGTCAGTGAAGGAGACTGAACATTGCTTATTAACAGCACGCATGTTAAGCATGGGTATTAAAACACACTCATGCGATGCTTTAGAAGAAATCACACAAGCTTTGTGACGTGGAGATTCCATATCACGACAGTACAGTCAGGGAAAGGAAGACTTCCGGGGCAGACATGTGAGCACCCCCAATCCTGAAGTCGGAAGCTCGTGGCCCCACCAGCCGCGTGAGGTGCCTCAGTGGTTCTGTATGGCAGTAGAGGTTGGGTTTCCTTCTCAAGGGACATTCGGCAACGCTTGCAGACATTTCCAGTTGTCACAACCGAGGAGCACGCTACTAATATCTTCTGTGTAGAGGCCGCAGAGGCTGCTCCACATCCTACCATGCACCAGTCACTCCACCACAGAAAAGACCCCACTGGATCCGTCCCTGGTACTGCTGCTGAGAACCCCAGCGCACAGCTGAGGCAATGGCCCCACGCAGTTTGCTTTTTCAGAAGCTCAGAATGGTCAACTAGCTCACCCAAAGCCACAGAGACAGAAAGCCCAGCTGGGGCTTAAAGCAACATGGGCCTGACTCTGGGTCTGGCTGGTTCTAGCCAAAGTCTCGGCTTAGCCAGGCATGGTAGAGTGGTGGTGCACACCTGTGATCTCAGCTACTCGGGAGGCTGGGGCAGGAGGATCCAAAGTCCGAGGCCAGCCTCAGCAACTTAGCAAAACCCTGTCTTAAAATAAAACTTGGCTGGGATGTGGCTCCATGCTAGAGCATTTGCCTAGCATGTGCAAGGCCATAGGTTCAACCTTTAGTAAGACACACACACAGGTCTTGTCCTCATTGGCCAGCCAGGAGCACAGCAGCCACTCATAGACACGTGCTGTCTGCAGTCTCGCCCTCCCAGCTGCTGAAGCCAATGCAACCTCACTATGGCTCCTGGTTGGCCCCCTCTGCTTTTCCCCATGAGTTCTCCCTTGAAACCTGCTGCTTGGAGCACCCGTAGGTCCCCCTTGAGACCCAGCGAGTATGTGCAGGAAAGGAATGGACGGAGAGGAGGGCGCAGGGAGGGGCCACCTGAAAGGCTGCGCCTGGCCCTTCCTGAAGACCAGGGGCCGTTTTCCCTCCATTTGGCCTCCCCACCCATCCATCTCTCTAGACAGAGCCGGGGGCAGGGAGGGTGGCCCCTGAATATCTGCAGATGCCCGGCCTTACCTGGTCACACAGGGTTCCGATCAAGCCTTCCAGATCCTGCTTCTCGTGGAGGGCCACCTGCTTCTCCTCGTATTCTTGCTCCAGCTGCATTTCCAGCTGATGGAGCTGTGGGCACACAGGGCAGATGCATGCAGAGGGTGAGTGAGTCCCATGCAGACAGATCCCGCAGCGCGAGCACCCTTGGGAGGAGGGGAGGCTGAGGGGCCCCGTCTGTCAGGATGATCGGGAGACTAAATGCTTGGGAGCCGCGTGACGATGGGGATCCCCTTGCTACTGACTGTGAAGTTCCCCCAAAAGAATGGATGTCTCCTTCCTGTGGCCTTGGACATTGCCTGAATATTTGCAGGTCTTGGCACTCAGAGGTTTTAAGGTTCCATCCATGACAGCCAACATTTTTAAATGCCTCCACCACTCTTACTAAATACACCATGAAGAAGTTTGCCCTGGAAGCCTCTGGGTCTACAGCATTCTGCTCCACCTAAGACATAAGACTAATAGCAACTCATTTAATTTGTAATTGGTTCTGATTTCTCAGTTATTAGCCAGTCCAACGCAGGCACTGGTCACCAGAACAAATATCTCCAGATAGCTGTCCTCTGCAAGTCCCCCCACTGGCCTCACTCACGTGTATTATTTTATTCTTTCACTGACCCCATTTCACAGATGGTCAAACTAAGTCCCAAGGAGAAGCCAAAGTGCATATTCTGAAGCCAGAGTTAGCGTCCTGTCTCCTGGCCCCAGATCTTTCTGCCACCCAGGTAGCCACAGCATCCCTCCAGGTTGCTCGCAATTGATTTCTCGCCGTGGTGAGTGATAGTCTGCACAGAGCCGCCACGAGGCTGTGAAGCCAATGTCAGTGGCTGTCATAAAGAGAGATCCTCTTTCTCTGACCTCATGATCTCCCTTTATAAATCTGTCCATGGAAAAGCATCCGGAGGGTCCAGGTTGCATCCTAGCTCGACAGAGGCCAGTTTTAGGGCACATGATATACTCTGAGGCATCCTTGGAGAAAAACCAGAAATCTGTACACCCTTCACCTGACGCAACATGAGCAGGACTAAGGGCATCCATCCTCTGACCCACGGAGGAAGAAAAGTGCTTACTGACAGTCATTTCTGCAGGTAGCAGGAAAAAAAACCCAAAAACTTCTTTCGAGGGTAAGAGATAGAAGCAACTTCACAGATCTACTCTTAGAAGACTTAGAAAATCTGAAACTCATCTTGAAATAATAAAAATCTATCTGTCAAGCAAGACAGTTTCCCAGTGTGTGTTCTATAGCATATTTTCACGTGATAGTCACAGGTGTGATGGGGATGGGGTGGGAGAGAGAGAGGGACTGCGGGAGCCAGTTCAAGGAGCCTCCACCCAAAGCTCCCAGGCCATCTTTCTTTCTTTAAGGATTTATCTTATAACCACATTAGTCAATACTTCCTTAAGGATGCTTATCCCAGCCTTGGTTCTAATAGCAGAAAACCAGGAATAACCTAAGTGTCCAACAATAGGAGATTTGTTAAATAAAACAGTGCATGTCCTTTTACAGGCAGCATCCCATTAAAGCATGAAACATATTCTAAGTTAGGTTTACAGAGGCCAAGACAGACTACCGAGTGAAGATCGTGTACTTCAAAAGAGCTTAATCCCATGTAGTGAAGATAATATCTGTGCCAATATGTATATGCATATATAGAGGGAGGGGAGATATCAAAATGTGTTTCAAACAGTCATCCTGATGGTTTCTAGGTGGCAAAATGTCAAGGGTTTATTCTTTTCTCATGCACTGTTGGGCACGTCTGCCAAGAGCTTGGATAAAATGTAAGAAATTATTTGAGCAGCAGAGGAAATAGCCAGGGGGAGCACTATTGAAACTCAGAATTCCTTCCCCGAGAGAGTCACAGGCCTGATGAGCTCTTGGTAGAGATTTTGGAGTGATGCTCTGGAAAGTTCCAGAAGCTTCCAGAAGTTCCAGGCTTATACTGAAGGTAAGTACTTCCAGTCCTGTACCCTTGAAAGCATCTAGGGATCCAAGGTCTCAGGTGGCTGAAGAAAGCGCCTGTCCCCAGGCCCCAGACCCTGGCCGCCTCCTCTACTGCAGGGATTGGGGCAGCCTGGTGGGACCTGCCAGGACACCAGGCACAGCTCTGTGGTGGCTCACATACCCGTTTCTGGCACGACTGACGGACGTCCTCTAGCTCCTCCTCTTGGTCCTCCCGGTCCTTCTGATGCATCTGCTTCATCCTCTCTATTTCCAGTTCAAAACGCTGGCGGAGCTGGGGATGGCAAACAAGGACAGGGCATGAGGGTGGCACACAGCTGCTCCCTCAGTCCTCCCGGCCATCCCCAGCTGCATTTTCCATTCTTTCTTTTTTTGCAGGAGGGGATACTGGAGATTGAACTCAGGGGCACTCGACCACTGAGCCACATCCCAGCCTTATTTTGTGTTTTATGTAGAGACAGGGTCTCACTGAGTTGCTTAGCGCCTCGCCATTGCTGAGGCTGGCTTGGAACTCATGATCCTCCTGCCTCAGCCTCCTGAGCCACTGAGATGACAGGCGTGTGCCACCATACCCAGCTGCATTTTCTCATTCTTAATGCACAGAGGAGAGTCACGTTATTTTCCTTGGCACCCTAGAGATGGTAGATAAACAGCCCAAAGGCTCCCTCCCTTTCTATGGTTACAACAGACATCTGGAACCCATGGCATTCTCCAGCGGAGGTTAGACGCAGCCTCAGAATCCTTCTTAACACTCTTAAGACAAACCCCAAGTTCATCTCCGCTCCAGAAGTTCACAGCTGCTACCCTTAACATAGAACAAACACAATCTCCACCTTTCAAAATGTTGCGAAGGATCCTCACTGCGTAAGCTACAGCCAAGAGTAAAAAGGATACTGTACATCCGAGCCCCGTTCTAGTCCCCGGCATAAAGTAGGCTCACTTTAAATGTCAACCTCCTTCCTGCCTGCCTTTAAAATGACAGAGGTTATGGGAAGATAATCCAAAATGAGGAGCCCAAGCAAGTTAATAGAATATTTCTTTTTCATCTTTTCCAGCCTCTTGGACACTTCTGACATCTGCAATACCATTCATGTCAAGCTTATATGAGTTAACATAAAACTCCCTGGAAAAAAAGTGCTATCTGGTAATCAATAAATATCTACCGAGGTCTCCAAGGACACAATTCAGCCTGAGGCCGAGTTGAAGCTGAAGACAGATGGAAGCATGAGTCAGCATCCCCTCCGATGGTCCAGGGCAGGAAGCTAAGAAGGGGCATTCATTTCCACTTTCCTGAGTCATGGTGGAACCTTCAGCTTCCCAGAGCTGAACAGAGCCCTGGTTCTGTCCCAAACGGCTAATGCAATCTCCAAATGCGTTTGTCTTATTCTTGCCTCTGCAAGGACCTTGCTCATTTATAGAAAAAAATGTCCCTTAACTACCTCCCCAGACACTCCACACTCTGCAGGGACGTTCACAGGTTCAGAGCTGAGTTGGAGGCAGCTAGGGGACTGGCAAAGTCCCATATTTCACTGCACAGTGGAGGAGACTCAGGTCTGAAGAATACAGAGGCTTCTGTAAGATCATATAGACACAGAGCTGCCTCAAAGACTCCATCTGGACGTGGCCACATTAGGACTTGTTAAATGTCACGTGACTTTCCGGCCACTGGGCCTTTGCACAGGCTCTTTGCCCTGCCTAGAACTCTCGCGTTCCACCCATTCTGACTCTTCCCTCAGCTTTCCGCTTCAGTAAATGTCACTTCCTCCAGGACGTCTTCCCTGACCTCTCCCCCAACCCTTCTGCTGAGACTAGAAGAACTGTAACGTTCCTGTGACACCTGGCAGGACTTTTAACTTTGGGAAAGCAAGGATCTTGTCTCTCTCTGCATCCTCAGCATCTGCATGGTGCCTAACCAAGAAGAAGAACTCAATGAATCTGGTTGAACGGATATGAGCCCCGTTTTCTTCACTCTCCTTAATGAGCATCCACGACTCTCCAGACCCAACATGTCCACTCAGGAAGCTCCATCCTGCACGATGCAGTGAGAGTGAGCAAGAAGCAAGGGCTGGCGCCATGGCTTCCATGGAGCTGCTTAGAGTCCAACTGCTTTACGTGTTCATGTCATCCAGTCACATTGGCTTGCATAAGAGGCTCCCAGGATTTTTAAACATAATCACCTTTTGAAAAATCCTCCATGACAAATTCCTTTAGTGCTGAGCATCAGGACTCACTTCTTGAAAATCTGTTTTGTTTCTGGGTTTTGTCTTGGGGATAAGAAAAAAGCATAGACCTCACACTTACTTTTTCTCTCTGGCCACCAGGAATTTTAGAGCAAAAACTGTGACGTGTGTACGAACATGTTTCGCCTATCACATGTTGGTTCGCTGTCCCCACCCTCTCTTTAGTGTCTGTTTCTGTTTGTCCTTCTCTGGTCCCAACTGTTTTACTTAGAATTTTAGTGTTGTTATGCACATGTCTTAGAAGCTGTCTCATCTGCTCGTTGGAATGGGGTAGACGTAGATGCAAGCAGGCAAATAAAATGTATTCATCTGCTCTGCTGATACTCTGCTACTAGAGTACTGGATATCCCGACTGATTCCTTATTCATCTTGGTTAATTTCTATTTTTCCAAGATCGGCATGCCAACCTTCCTGGAGGCTATGCCCTCAGCAGGTATCCAAGGCTCTCTGGGGTCAGGCGGCTCCATTTCCAAATCCCACCCCTGACACATTCTCTGTATCTCTGAGCCTCAACTCCCACCTCTGTAGAATGGGGACAGAACTCACATCTCCCACAGGAGATTCTCAAGGACCTTGACCCTGCAAGATGGCAGGAGAGGTCTAGATCACAAAAGCTCCGAACTTCAGACTTATGAGTTAAGAGGTTTTCTGGGGCTGGGGCTGTGGCTCAGTGGTAGAGTGCTTGCCTTGCATGCATGAGTCACTGGGTTCCATCCTCAGCACCACATACAAATAAATAAAATAAAGATATTGCATCCATCTACAACTAAAAAAAAAAAAATTAAAAAAAAAAAAGAGGTTTTCTGGGGTAATAGGGAGCCATGGAAGAATGAGGAGCAGTAGAGGAGGTGTTGTATAAGAGCATTGTACGTTTCAGCCAGCAAAGGACAGGGCTCTCCTACCTGTTCCAGCTGCTTGATGGTATTTTCCTGCCGGTTCTGGATTTTCTCTTGCTCAAGCTTGCTGGATTCCAGCTTCCAGAGCTGCTCCTTCAAGCCAGCGACACCATCTTTCCCCATAGAGGACGACTCCAGCAGCTCCCGTTTCTGGCTCTGTAGCACCTCCACCTCCTGCTTCAGCTTCATGGTTTCCTGCTCCTTTTGCTGGGAGACAAAGCGGGCAGGGGCCAGAGTCGTGTGAGCTGGGCCCTCTTCTCCCAGGGAGGCTGCTGTGCCCTGCTGGCTGGGGTGCTCCACTGGCCCTGCCCAGAGGTCCAGGCCCTTCACAGCACCCTGTGGGACACCAGCAAGGGACAGGGCATCGAGGGAAGGAGGGATACAGGACCTCGGGGAGGACAAGCCACTGCCCCTAAAGTTAGATCTTAGAGCACATAAAGGAAGCGTCTGCCCCATTTGTAAGGGAAGCGCAGAGCCGGAACTAAAACTTCACTGTGTGCACACTGGGGCTGGAAGGAGCCATCCGATCAAGGAGCTGCCATGTCCAGAAATGACCCTTCTGAGTAAGGAAGTCAGCTACAGCCTGGAAGAGCGTTGGGCCAGGCTAAAGGGCATCGAGGTCCCGGGGGCAACAGGGAGACACAGGGATACAGAAGGGCCTGGGGAGGCACCCACGTCCTATTTTAATAAAATCCCTCTGCATCAGAGTCTGCCTGAGACAGGGCATTGCTCCCGGACAAGGTGACAGCTAGCTCTCTGCTGGGCCTGCTGTACCGCCCAGGGAGACCCTTCGGACTCTGTGCAGGTGACTGGAGCAAGATCATGACCTCAGACTACACAGGTCTGATTGCCCGTGGGCCAACCATGGTTTGTTTTCTGAAGACATGCTGGGAACCCGACTCCAGCCACCTGGTAGACCCCGGCACCTGCAGGGCTCTTTCCCATCTGCAGCAGGTTCCTGGCGGGGATTCAGGAGATCCAGCCACCAGGAGCCCCTCCAGTTCCGTGTGGCCAGCGCCTACCTTGACCTGCTGCTGCAGCTGCCCCAGCTCCCACCGCACCCCGCTGTTCTCCTGCGACACTTTCTCGCGCAGGCTCCTCTCAAACACCGACTCCCCCAGGGCCTGGGCCAGCTGCATGTCAAACCTGCAAAGCAGAACACATGTCACGGCACAGGGGCAGGGAAACTGAGGCAGGGGTGGGCGAGGCTGGCGAGGAGGAGGCAGAGCCAGGGAGGGCTGGGAGGGGCTGGAGGGGAGGTGGAGCCAGGGAGGGCTGGGAGGGGCTGGAGGGGAGGAGTTAGAGCCAGGGAGGGTTGGGAGGGGCTGGCGGGGAGGAGGCGGAGCCAGAGGGGGTTGGCTCAGAGCTTCTAAGGAAGGTTGTGGGTGTGGCCGGAAGCTGGGATGCCACAGAGGAATTTCTTAGTGCACAGTGTTCGTGCAAAACACTGACTACTTATTAAAAACCTGATAAAAATACATAGACAAAATAAAATTAGAATAGACTAGACACAGATGTAGAATAAAAATTAATGTGTATAGTATATAGAGCTATATAAAATATATAGGTATACATGGAGATAGAACATATGTGATCTGCCCAGGTACATGAGGACCCATTAATTCTACTAGGTGTGGCATCTAAACTTCACTGACCCAAGAACAAACATATGTACACACACACGTATGTATAAGCACACACTCATACACAATATGCTGTCTCCACGCCAACATAGGAGAGTCTACACTTTATATTTCATGCCATACCATCTGGCTGATGCACTTATTAGCCAAATTAAACTATGCTAATTTTTGATGAGATGCTGGACATCTTGTCCTCGTTCCCCTAGCAGAAGACACAAAAACAAAACAGTGCTCCTGAGAGCCACTGGGGCTCTCCCTAGGGCACACCTGCCCCTCCAGGATGGGGACCACTGAGTAGGAAGAACTTCCTGGGCTTTCCATCATTCCCCTTGTGGTCTCAGCCTTTGGCCCCTGTCACAGACGAGGACACCAGCAGAAGACCCTTTGCTAGGCCTCGGTAAGGGTGGACTTAGAGTCACAAACAGAAAGTCCCAATGCTCCAAGAACTTGATGTGGCTCCTGGGATTTGGACCTTAGTGACAAGATGATGCCCCTGTTATAAGATTATCCCATGTCCCAGGACACCAGCTGGTCCTCAAAGTCTCAGACTCCTGAGAAAGCCAATCACGTCACATAAGGGAGCCCTCCTGTCAGACCAGCCCAGGAGCTTTCTGATTGGCTGTCGGTGACATCATTCCAGAAGTGCTATTTACTGCCCCTGAATGGAAACATGGTGACCACAGGATAGTGAGGCTCCATGAGTACCGTGTGCTAGGCCCTGCACTGGGGCCCCCAGAGTCCTTACAACAATACAGGAAGATGTATTTTAGGACACCCATTCCCAGAGGAGGAGCCTGAGGTTCAGAGAGTGATTCGGTCTTGAATCTCAAAGTCGTGAAGTGAGCTTGGACTCAGCTACCCTAGTGTCTCACTAACTACTCATCTACCTGTCCATGCCCTGGGACAGGTGAAGGGAGCCAGAGGGCGCCTGTGACTGACATTCCAGAGAAGTCCGTGAGCAAACAGGCCACCTGATGCCAAGGAAAGGCTCCTGCAGACCCCAGCTTCTAGAACACACTGACAACCCCCACCCTGAGGCCAGACAGACTGGCACACCCCCTTCACCCCACCAGGGACAGGGCTGAGGTCCAGGCTGTGGCAGTCAGGGAGCCTAGCAACAGGCTTCCCTGGGAGTCCCATCAGCCTTGGACTGAGCTTTATGACCAATGGGGTAACCATGGCAACCGGAACCCAACTCCCTGTGGGACCATTCTGGGCCCCTCTGAACTTAGAGGGCAGGGCGAGGACACCCCAGCATCCTGGGCCAGCAAGCTAAGCTGGCAGCTGCATGTACGGTGTTCTGGAGAGTGGAGAGCCTCAACGAAGGTGACTGTCCTCTCCACTGTCATTCTGCCTAGATTTCCACTCTGAGCCTGAGACTTCTGCTGCTCCCGTTGGCTCCTATACTGAAATGCTACTCCACCAGGAAATGGAGGGCCTGAGAGCTGATGTTAGTGTGGGAAGGTGCTTCTGCCAACAGTCAGGAGCAGAATGGCGGTCACCAGGAGACAGGTGCCTTTGGAAAGGAGGAGACACGAGCGTAAAGAAACGGAGGGCTGCTGGCAGGGTGCTCGATGGGAGCTTTATAAGCCCCAGGAATGAAGGCTTCTCTCCAAGGGGAAGAAGGAAAGTCCCAGAGAGATGGAATTTTTCTGGCTGTACCTATTCCAGAAGCCAGCCCCCTCCCCGTCAGAGAGCTGAGACCCTCAGAACAGGAGTGAGAGGCCGGTGTTGAGCGTCTCAGCTGGGAGGAAGCTGGGGACGATAGAGGCGCACCCCTCACTTTATGTCTGGGGTCTCTCATAACATTCTCGAGTGGCCTGTTAAGTCCAGGGATTCCTCTGAAATGTGGTTAGTCCTTCACTGGCCCAGAGACGTGTCATTTGGCAAGGTCACCCAGCAAGTGGCCAAGGTGGACCTGAGCCATTTTCTCCAGTGCAAGGGTAAGACTTAGCCAGAGTACCGAGGGGAGTTGGGAAAGGGGACAGATAAGAGGAATAAAGCTCTCATATTTGGGGGAGCATGCTAACCATACTCAAGGTTCCTTATTTTTTTTAGATACAGAAGCCAGCTCTGGAAAGCTCATGGATAAATGGAAAAAATAATATTTAATGCAAGTGGAATTTGAAATCTGTAACACTCTCATGGAAATAGAATTCTGCCTTGGAAAAGAGGCATCTCCTGCAAAACCACATCTTGGTTCACATAGGAACATTTTTCTGTATTTTATCCCAAATATTCTAAAAGAGAGGCTGCATCATACCTATTTGCCGTCTGTGAAGTCTCTACTAGAGATTGCCAGGCTCCCAACAGGTCGCCCTGTGTCCCTTTAACCTCCCCAGGAGAGTTGAGGACTTAGGTCCAACCCAGTGGTGCAGAGGCTGAACCTCCAGGTGCTGAGGGTTTGCAGGAGGAAGCGCAGGCATGTGGGCGTGGCCACGACCCGGGCTCCTCCCTGCCTGGCTGGGACCGCATCCTGGCAACCCAGCAGCCTGGCGAGTCTGGAAAGCCATTATGGGAACCGCGTGCACATTCAAAAATTGAAATTTTGTAGATATGCAAGTTCCAGTCTCTGTCAGAATTGCTCCCAGGATCTGAGAGTCCAAGCCCTAAATGAGAAGGGCAAGGCCTTTACTTTTTTTTTTTTTTTCTTTATTGTTTTGTCAACACTGAAGGGAGAAACCCACATTCGGTCCATTGGGAAGTAACCGACCACATCGTGGAGTTCTCACCACAAGGGGGCGCCTCATCCCCAACCTACAGGTAAGGAATCCGCGGTGGAGAAGGGTTGATTGACCAGTTCAGGGTCACAGGCTAGCAAGAGGCCCCGCTGGGCATTGGACCAGATGGTTTTAGGTAGCACCTGGGCTCCTGACCACCACGCTAGGCTGACTGGATTTCCCACCACAAACCCTTCACTTGACAGATGAAGAGAATGAGGTTCAGAGTGGCCAAGAAAATTCCCCATGGTCATATGGCCATAGTCACAAGGCTGGGAGAGAAAAGAGAATCTTCTTTTTTTTTTTCTGGATTCTTGGTAGAACCTACAGGAATAACGTATGAGGAGCAGGGGAAGGAAAATTGGGGCAGAACCAGGGGCATAAGTTCCGTGGACCAGAACCTGTCCTTCAGAAGAGGACCCACAGACCCCAGAGGACCCCAGCACCAGCGCAGCCTACCCTGATGGCCCAGGTGACAGTGTGGGACACAACTCACTTCTTCTGCTTCTTCTCCAGCTCGTGGTTTCGGCTTTGCTGGTTCTCCAGCAGGACGCGGGTGTCCTCCAGGTCCCAGGTCAGGTGATGGCACTGCCTCTTCAGCTGGTAAGCTGTCCTCCTTGCCTCCTCGTAAGTGCTCTGCAGCTCCCCAAGCTGTGAGAGGAACAGAAGAATCGCCTGCTCTGTGGGCGCCGAAGGGACTGCCCTATTCTAGGGAGCCACCGTTTCCAAGTGAGCAGAGTGTTTGGCAAACACTTGTGTCTAAGTCCGTGAGTCTATCTAGTCGACTTTCTGGGTCGCCTTCAGGAAGCTTCTCCTCTGGAGCTCAGTTTGCTCAGAGGTGAAATGGGAATACTTCCATCAGTCTTTCAGGGTTGTTTTCACTTTTCCTTAATAAAACCTTCTGCCAAACACCCCCAGAATTTCTACCCTGCCTCCACCTGAGGTCCCTCGAGTACCAGGGAATCCCATCCGCATGACCTGGCGTCATTGGGAGACATTCGCGAGGGTCAGTCATGGAGCCCCCAAAACGACTCCACTTGACTGGGAAGCCCGAGAGGCAGGTCGGAAACAGTGGATGGCACTTTGGATAGGCTGCGTCACCCAGGGTGCACCTGGCTTTTGACAAACGGGCCGCCTGCATCTTCCTCCAGGAAACACCTTCCTGAATGCCCTAGTTTTGCTCTGGGGAAGGCTGCAACTCAGCCCATGAAGAAATGGCTTTGAAGAAATGGCCTCATTAAAGAATTGCTTTAAATAAGCAAAACTCCGAGTTAATGAAGCCTGTAATTCTAAATTCAGTATCTGGGGGCAAATGGGATGTTTTCTTCTATTCTGCGGCTCCGAAAAGGTTGCAATTTTATTACTTTTTAATGTAGCATGAATACTCCCCTCTTCCTTAGGGAAACTGACCCGGCTTTCTAATTTGTTATTAAAGAACTGGACTGCTTCCCTCCACGGGACCCTCCGTGTGTCCACAGTTCAGGATGGCTCTCGAGAATCACAGGAATGAGTCCATCTCAGAAATGACTGTTAAATCTATCGCCACTACCAGGGAGGACACTAAGCCTCACTTCCTCTGTAGTCCATGGGATCCCACGTGGACCTCACTCACCCACCTCTGCTGGGTGATCGGGTGGTACTTTTCTCTCACATTGGGGATATAACAGTAAGACAGGCTCCTATTAGAGTCTCCACCCCTTTGGCTCTTCCATCCAATGGTAGAGACTGAGAAATAAATGGATAACTACAATGCAGCACAGTAAGGCTTATATTTAGGGAAATAATTCAGGGTCTCCCAATCGACATCAGCAAAGATTTTCCAAGACCAGCGTTTAAGTTGAGAACTCTAAAACAGGTGGTGATACGCCTGCCAGAGTCTGCTTATGCTGACAAGAGACAATTCTGCACGTGTCTTCCAGATTCCATGTCCAGTGACGTCACAATGGCCACTTGAAAATGGTGATGGCAGAGGTATTTACACCATGGGAATTGGCAAAGGCTACAAGTCCGGGCTGCTTGAGCTGTCCATCAGCAAGCCATTGGCTAGGAGTGCAGACTTGTTAGAATGCGGATGAGGGATAACCACAGAAAATGGGAGGCAGGTATGAGGGTCAGGTTTTCCCTGTGCTCATCCTGAAAGGCTAGATGAGACTGTATTATAGAGAAGTGAGATCACATTATATCTGTAACATCTGTTTTGTTTTCAAGAAGGGGGAATTTCAGGATATTGGAAATACAGGAGGCACAAAGTCAGAATGATAATGGGAGCTAGTGATATTATGGCAACCAGGAACATCCTCCAAGGAGAGGGAGTTCTGCCTGAGTGTCCAGAGACAAGAGGGAAGGCCATGGACCCATGGAAGGTGGGGAACCACGTGGAGACCCTTGCAACAGTCAGGATCTGCAAAGAGCTGTGCCTCAGAAAGGACAAGAAAAGTTTTACCCACAGGCCTGGCCTGGCAGGTGGTCAGAAAGCTTCCTTCTACTCTGGCTCTAGGTGGGGAAGAAAGTAGTTCCATAAGAAATCAAAATTGTACATCTAGCCGGGCGCGGTGGCGCACACTTGTCATCCCAGCGGCTCGGGAGGCTGAGGCAGGAGGATGGCGAGTTCAAAGCCAGCCTCAGCAACGACGAGGCACTAAATAAAATACAAAATAGGACTAGGGATGTGGCTCAGTGGTTGAATGCCCCTGAGTCCAATCCCCTGGTACCTAAAACAAACAAACAAAAACTGTAGGTGTAGGCCTCATGTGGGTTTAGAGAGCAACACTTTGTCATATCTCACAAAAACCTGAGACCCACAACACAGTGTCGTCTCGGGGATTGCTGCAGAAGATTGCACAAAAGTTTCTTCTCGTGGAACACTCCCACGCCCGCTACCAACGGACTCCCAGAAAAACCAATAAAAAGTTTAAGGAAAAAATATCCTGCTGAAGATCAGCTCACAATAAAAACCGCTAAATGCACACAGACCATCACCATGAGAGAAGATTAAAACAGAAAAATTCCACAGAACACCCGGGACCACAGGGGAGGGAGCCGAGGGAGCTGCTGGAGATGAGCTCGCAATCAAAATTGACAAAACGAGGGGAAAAAGAAAACCCGCCCAGAGAGTCCCATAGCCTGTGGTGCAGGAACAGTCTCGAAAAGACTGCTGAGGGTCTCTGGCTGCAGTGTGGCGGGAGGCGGAGGAGAGAGGCTGGAGGGAGGGAGGCTGTCGCCCTGCCTAGGTGAGACATGGAGGTAAGAGCAGAAGAGAGACAACAGGAGCCGTTACTGTGATTCCTTTAGGAGTATATCACAAGGATCTTATAGAGAAAACCTAAGGCCCAAAAGGTAATGTGGTTTCACAAGGACCAGGCGGAAGTGGAAACAGAACTCAGATAATCCTGAGTTAGTGTGTGTGCTCTGAACACCAGAAGACCCACAGGTAGAGAAGAGAGTTCCCATATCTCACAGTGGCCAGAATTTGTACCAGCGGCAGAGGTGGAAAACCACGAAATGGCTGATGGTCTCTTTCTCCTCCCCTCCTCCCACTCCCTGACACCCGTGTGGCCCACACTATCCACTCCCCTCTTACCTTCTGCTCCAGCTCTTTCCTGGATGTCAGCTCCGACTCCAGCCTCTCCTCACACTGCTGGAGACGCTTTCTGAGAAACTCGTTCTCCATCTGAGCACAGTCGAAGCGCATCTGCCACTCATCTGCTGCTTTAATAGAGTCAGGGAGGCCGGGATAGGAGGCTGGGTGAGGATGAGGCCAGGGTGGCCTCTCTTCCACTTTCTTGGCTCTTTGGATGCAATTTCACAGTACTCATGGAGCCCCTGAACCTCAACCTTGGCCTTCAGGTTAGGAAGCTATGCTTACTATCCAAGTTTGTAAAATACTTCCTCTAGACAGCCTGTTCTGACCACCTCCAACTCTCTAAAGTTCTTGTCGGCCCACTGTTCTAAGATCCATTGCCTATACTGTTCCTTTGGCTTTATAAGTGGACTCATATTTTCTTTTCCCAAAGAAATCCCATAATCCTTAAGGTCAGAGAAGCTGTGAGTCCTTCATCTACATGATGGATGGATGGATGGATGGACGGACGGATGGATGAGCAGATACACTGATAGATGGACTGACAAATGGAGAGATAAATAAGTAGATACATAAATGAATAATAATGGAAAGATAAATAAATAATAGGACAGATGAATAGGTGTGTGGACAGCTGAATGGATGGTAGGTAGGATCACGGTCTTGGAAGAGGTAACCCCACTAAAGATTCCTACATCACCAAGTTCAGAGGAGAATGATATGATCTCAAGGAATTAAAACATATTCAGCTTTCCACCAAGGCACATGCTATCACGGTGGGAAAGGAATCTGTCACCTACCAGGAAAAATTCGAAGGGTAGCAAGCAGCATGGCAGCAGAAGGCATTTCTGCAGCCGCCCACGGGCGCCCTCTAGAGGTGCTTAGGGGACGTGGCGCGGGTGGGAACATGGGCAGGTAAGGAGGATGTTCTCCACCCTTCAAGACTCATCCCAGCCCCCATGCCCCTGCCCAGGGGTGTCCCTGTCCCTCAGGGTGTAGAATTTAGTCTTTCATTATCAACTCACTCTTCCTCTGGATTGATCTGATTTCCACAGTGATACTGCAAATTTCTCGAAAGTAAGTGCCAACCAAAATCCTCCCGTGACCCCCACGGTGTCCAGCTCAGTGCTGGTGCCTGTCATCCAAGATTCTCTTTAAATATTTAGCCATGCATAAAGAAAGAGTCTACTTTTTATCATTAATACTCCAGCTTGATCCACAGAGGTGGGTGCGGGGCTGCTGTGGTGGTATGATTAAAGTGTTTTATTGCTTCTTTCCACTTTCTTCTATTTTAGAAATTTTCTCTAATGGGTATGTATTACTTTCATAATGAAAAACAAAATATTTGTGGGTTGACTTTGCAGAATGAGCATCCAGAGCTGAGAGCCTATTTAGTATTGTGACTGGTGTGCTCCTGAGCTCAGTGTGATCCCTGTTCTTCTCAGAGGAAACCAACCCCGGGGAATCTCATTCAGACATGCACCCCAGTCAGATGCAGCTGGTGCTGAGAGTCTCCTGGGGAAACCTGCCTCGCTGGGTCTCCCAAATCAGAGACTGTCAAACTCCTCTGTGCTAGCCTGCCTGGGAAATGCCTGCCCCAGGTGTGTCCAGGAAGCATACAGGGCAGGACCACAGCAGAAATCCAGCACACCTTGTCTCCTCTCTGTGGACTCCTGACTTCTGCTCCTCTGAGTGTCCCTGACATCTCAAGGATGTAAATTCTCTGGGGACACCAAAGGCTCAATGCCGGCATTTTAGAGATGCAGACACAATGGATATACTCCTCGCCTGACTCCATCAGGCTGGGGAGAATTAGGAGGCAGGGTCACCATGCCACCCAACCATGAGATGTCCCCGGGGGATTGTGTGGAAAGGGCATGGCCCAGAAAACCCTGGCACTTCTGAACACATCTCTCACTGGAGAAGGGAGTCCCCTCACCTCATGGCAGGGCTTGATGCAGCTTTATCATCTATAAAATGGGGACAGGGGTGCGTCTGTTCCAGGATTGGTATGAGGACAGGCAGTGGCCCCGTGGTTCCTCCTACCAATGTTGATACAGCAGCAACGGCTGTTCAGTGTCTGTCACACAGATGGGGACACAATTTCTACTAATCGTAACTATTGCCATTTGAAGATGGGGAAACTGAGGCACAGCAATTGTTTTAAACTGGAAGCCACACGCCCTCTAAGATGGAACCAAGATCAAAATCCAGAAATGCAACTACAGAGGTTTCACCTTTTTCAAAATTCATATTTAAAATAGTCCTAGGAATAGGAGTGTCTTGTTCATAAAACCACGATCTTTCACATTCTTTTCCTTATACAATGCCTGTAGCATAATAAATGCTCAATAAAAATAGCTATTTTAATGGAAGCTCTTCTTAACCAGCCTTCTTGCATGACAGATCATCATTCCCCAACCCCAGGATGATGGGGATAATCTCTTAGTTAAATAAACCTTTTTGCTTTGTAGAGAATTCTGCCTCAGGTATTTAATTATAGTAACAGAAAAGGACTAATACATGGTCCAAACCAAAAGTAGAGAGTAGAATTTTGCATTAAACAGTGCCTGCCACTGTTGCATGTGAGTGTGAAGGGCTGTGCCTATTTGCCTATGTCCCAGAAGGTGCTCAGCATGCATCCATGAGCCATTTAAATAAAAAGGCAGCCATGTCTACCAGCATCCAACCCCAAGGGTCCCAGGCTCACCTCCTCCGGAGTGGTTCTTCTCCAAGTCATTCAGCTGAATTTTCTGCTGGGCTTCTTCCAACTTCTTCTCTACTTCTCCCAAATTCTTCTGGACTTGCTCATACTTGCTCTGGAAGAGAGAGATCGAGGCATGTCATGATTTGGATGTGGTTTGAGTTTGTCCCCTTGGGTTCATGTGTTGGGGGATGGATCTTTGTGGTGACCATGTGAAGAGATGAGGCCTGGAGAGGGTCGTCAGTTCACAGAGAGCATGCCCCCTTGGAACAGACTGGTTTTAGTGGGACCACAAGTTGGTTCATGCAAGAAGGTTGTTGTAAAAGGAGCAAGCCTGGACACCCCCACCTCTCACTCGGGCTTTCTGTTTGGCATTGGGATCCCTCGCTTACTTCTGCATGCACTCTGGCCAGGATGCCATCTGATAGTAGGCTCTCACCAGCGGCCCAACCAACAGGGATGCCCAAACTTGGACTTTCAGCCTCGGAATCTGTTCGATAAACCTATTTTCTCTATAAAGATTCCTGCCTCGGGTATTTCATTACAGTAACAGAAAAGAATTAATACATGGGCCAAACCAGAGGTAGGTAGAAGCCAAAGTTGGTCACCTCACGCATAACACCTCCAAGACCAAGACTGCCCACCTTCTGCACAATCCTCACCCTTGTCCCTCCACAGCCAAGGATTTTGCATACATGGTACCACCAAGGCCACACTTTAGGAAGATCCGCTGTCCCCAAGGTCCTTGAGCATGGAAATTGGTCCACCTGTGAATCTTGCTGGGCTTACTGATCCTGAGTGTGACCACTGGAGCAGGCCCAGCTCCACCCTGTCACCCTGCTCAGCCACCCTAAACTCTTACCTTGAGCTCCTGGGCCTCCCGGAAGGCCTGCAGCCTCTCTGCCCGCTCACTCTCCAGCACCTGGCAGGCCACATCCCCCTTGAAGCGCTCGTCCGCAAGCTCTGTGGTCAGATCAGCAATCTGGGGTGGGGGTGGGGTGGCAGGGAAGGGTCACTCACTGGGGCCATTGACCCTTCTCCCCCCAGGCACTCTCCACAGCACCACCCTTGAACAAATCACGGATTATCAGGGAGAAGCCATGCAGACATGTGGTTGAGAGGACAGACTTCAGAACATAATGGTCTTGGTGTGGCAGAATTCTTAGTCTGGTACTATCCGCATTGATTTTTTTTTTTTTTTTTTGGTACCAAAGATTGAACTCAGGGGCACTCGACCACTGAGCCACATCCCCAGCCCTATTTTGTGTTTTACGTAGAGACAGGGTCTCACTGAGGTGCTTAGCGCCTCGCCGTTGCTGAGGCTGGCTTTGAACTCGCGATCCTCCTGCCTCGACCTCCCTAAGTGCTGGGATTACAGGCGTGCGCCACCGCGCCCGGCTGTTGTAAGTTTTAAAAAAGTATGTTTTAATGAATTCCCAGTTAATTCATTTAACTTGATTTCTGCTCTCATTTTTGTTCTTGCTTTTCAATGAACTGACCCACTATAAATGCCTGATGGGTCAGGGCTTCTTTTGTTCTAAAATGCAGCCTTCAAGTTCCAAGTTTATGCCCCCAAAAGCACATTGATGGAGAGTTTATGGCCAAGAAGCTCAGCAATGGCCCTGCAGAGGAGGGGGAGATTGAGACACCCCCGGGGGGGAGCTGCTCACGCCCAGGGCAGCTCACTGACCCAGATAGCAGATGTCAGTACTCTTACCACAAAAAGAAAAGGAACCTAACTATAGGAGATGATGGGTCTATTAATTTGCTTGACATTAGTAATCATTTTGCTGTGTACATCAAAATAAATACATCAACACATCATATCATACACTTTAAATATGCACAACAAAAAACAAAGTCAAGAGGCAGAGAATTAAAAAATAAATAAAAGAGGCAAGGTCCAGGTACAATGACAAATGTGGTGTGTGACCTTGGACAGTCTCTTCCCTCTGAGGCCTGGGTCACCCGAACTGCAAAGTGGATTGAGTTAGGTGAGGTCTCATGCCCCCTTGGCATGCTGAAGCTATGCAATATCCCAGCTCCTTCTTCCCGTCAGCCCCTCTGTATCACGTCTGGAACTCAGGGGTGACTCGGGCTGTTTTCAGACAGAAGCCAAATGGTCCCTGCGTCACAGAACAACTCTGCCTTTCTGAGCTGGTCCCTGTTGGTACCCTCATCTGTCAGGCTGGCTCAAAATCAGTCAGCTGCCCCACAAAGAAGGAAGATGCAAGCCGGGCGTGGTGGCCCACGCCTGTCATCCCAGCAGCTCAGGAGGCTGAGGCAGGAGGATCCCAAGTTCAAAGCCAGCCTCAGTAATGGCGAGGCTCTAAGCAACTCAGTGAGACCCTGTCTTTAAATAAAATACCAAATAGGGCTGGGGATGTGGCTCAGTGGTTGAGTGCCCCTGAGTTCAATCCCTGGTACCAAAAAAAAGATGCGCATCTGGATGTTCTGCCTGGAAAAAAACCCCAAGGTCAATGACCAAGGCTGCCAAATAGAATGTTCCAAGTGATCCTGCCCTTGCTTGTATTTATACAGAACAAAGCGCCATGGGGTGGGTTTTTTTTCTTCCTACAAGGATGGGTTCATAGGGGACTTCAATTTATTCGTGATGTTTCTGGACTGTTGATTTTTTTTAGCCACTTTTGTAATCAGCAAATAAAACACTATTTTTCAAAAAGAATCAGAAAGAAGTAGTCATGCTACAAAATTGGGGGCTGCTCTGTGCACCCTGTGTCCTCCATCCCCCATCCCATCACCTCCTATCTTGTTCAGCATCTCAGCAACTGCTCAGACCAAAATGCAGATTTCAATAGAAACAGAGAAAAGCAGAGGTTTGGGGAAAAATTGCAAACTCATATAACATGTAGGTGAGATTTGAACCCAAATCTCTCAGATCCAAGTAAGGGCCACCAGTTAGCTAATGAAGGAGGGGTTCTCCCAGGGTGTTTCCTGTTGCCTGTGAGATGGATCCCCCTTTGATCTTTCTTACACGGTCTTTTAAATGTGCTGAGGTGCTAGGCACAGTGGCGCACACCTGTAATCCCAGCGGCTGGGGAGGCTGAGGCAGGAGGACTGCAAGTTCAAAGCCAGCCTCAGCAACTTTCAAAACTGAGTCCCTGAGCAACTCAGCAAGATTCTGTCTCAAAATTAAAAATTAAAAAAAAAAAAAAAACCGCTGGGTGTGCGGCTCCATGGTAAAGCATCCCTAGGTTCTATCCCTGGTACCCCAATAAATAAATTAATAAATAAAATGCACTAGGGAAGTACTTTGTTTGCAATGACCTGAGGTGTTTGTGAAATACAAATTCCGGGACCCTCAGATGCTCCTAAATCTGTCTCTGGAGCAGAGTCCAGGAACCTGCATTTCTCCCTGCTCCGGGGTGATCTTATGCACAACGGGTGTAGGAATTCCCACCACCCAACCTGGGGAGGCTCCTCCTAATTTTGGCCTCACACTTCAAGTGGTTGGATTTGCTAAGGGCCATGGAAAAGCACTGGTCCTGGGGAACCTGCTTAGCCACGGCCATGCACTTCAGGCCAGCGCAACCCAGGGAGGCCCAGGACCACACCCCTAACCTCCACCACCTCGTCCCTGAAGTCAGCATTCACCTCCAACACGGGATGGCATTCTCCCCACCTGAGCCAATGAGTGTGAAATTTGATTAGTGCTAATTGGCCTGAGCAAGGGGAACACACAATTCATTGAATGCATTAATTTTGAGTTTCACCGAATCCAAAGTCTGGAGTCCAAAGGACAATTAGTCCTTTTGAATTGAGGAAATGACAGAACAGCTTTCAGAGAGACAAGTGGCCCCTGAAGTAGCCAGGTCCCCACTAATTCCTTCTCCTCCCCACACGCTGTGGGACCAGGGGCCTTGTCGGTGGAGGTGAGGGGTGGGCCTCGTGCCCGGGGTTGTTAGGTGAATGCAGAATGAAAACCAAGTAACGATGGGGCAAGGCTGGTTTGCAAATCCAGAAAGTCCTTGTGCGTTCCTCAAAGACCAGGTAACTAGACATTACTGGGAAAACTTCCCTTGATCCAGAGTGTGGCCAAAGCAGTAGAAAAGCTCATCCTGCTCAGGGACAATGACTCTAAGGGACAGGAAGGGATGCACTTGCTGCACATTTTATACAGAGTTGAAGACCCATCCTGCGCGTGGGTCTCCTCTGCAACCCAGAACGGCCGTGGTGACTGGGATCTGACGGAGAGTAAATGCTGACACAAATGTTGTCCTGAAGCTGTCCCTGCTGCTGGTCACCCATCTCTTGCGCATCAGGGATCTCGTGGTTGATTTGAGGAGACAGATGAGTAAGCCACAGGGCACCACGTCTTGACGTGACCCTGTCCTCAACTCTCACATTCAAGAATTCCTGAACCCACACTGCAGCCCGGGAAGGGCGTGGGGGACACAGGGACAGAGAGACGAGGGCTCACAGGTACTGGGGAGCAGGTGGGTAGGAGGAGCAACTCAACGCTCTGTAGGACAATAAATAACTATGACGGACAGCAATTCACCGTGGCCTTCAAAATAGTTCATGGAGAGGAGCTTGAGCGTGCCTCACACAGAGAAAGGACAAATGTCGGAGGGGTGGGGGCCTCCCTGCCCCCAGGGCCTATGCATCCTCCGGTGGCCATGGCCCAGCCAGAGTGGACTGAAGTCCCTCGATGGGCACTCGCGATGGCTTGGATCCGGTCGTCACATGCGGCACACGCATATCGACAGGTCACACTGGCCCCATCAATGTGCACAATTATTAGGAATCAATTAGAAATAAAAAATGTTTTTGAAAATTTAAAAGAGAACCCTCAAACCCACGCACCATCTTGTTGCAGACAGCAGGAAACAGGGACCCTCCCCTCCCGGCCTGCCCTTCTCCGTGGCCACAGAAAGCTGTGCTTGATGACCCCCCCGCTACGACAAAGAGCTTATGGTTGGCACTTTGCAAATACCATTTCCTTTTTAGACCATCCCGTATCTTATTCTCTTTGTACAGAACAGGGGTGGCGGCACCCAGAGGTGAGATGAGGTGCTAAGGATCAGAGTGGAGGGTGTCCAGCCCAGGCTGTCTGACCTCCAGCCCGGCCTCCTAACCACCCTGCTGTCTCTGAGCCTCATCCATCATCTGACTCCCTCTCCCTCTCCCAGGGATCTGGGGATGGCAGGACAGGAGTTGGGACCCTCCTGGAACAGACCAGGAAGCAGTGGCCCCAACAGGCGCGGGTGCCCATCGAGAGACTTCAGTCCACTCTGGCTGGGCCGTGGCCACCGGAGGATGCATAGGCCCTGGGGGCAGGGAGGCCCCCACCCCCATCACCCCATCAGCAAGAAGAGGAAGTGAATGTGTGGTAGAGGGGCTGCCGCACCCCCAGGCTCCTGTGCTGTTGACCAAGGAGAGGAAGCTGGGGTGCCTGTCTCACGTCACTGTCCCAACACTGCCACGGCCACCAGAGGACATCCAGAACAAATCCCCAGCCTAGTGCTGGGCCTCAGGGTTCCCCCGAGAGGCACAGGGCACCAGCAAAGGCCACTCCCTGTCCATCTCTCCTCCAGGGAGGGATCCCAGAGGGACACACTGCCCATTACTAAGAAATCCTGAGGGACGGTTACTGCAAGAGGAGTCAGGATCGCAACGTGGATGGACAGTGGTCACCAGGCGCCAGGCTCAGGTGT